>CM060901.1:971835607-973085607 GCA_030737815.1 Allium fistulosum
TTCACCATCGAAAATCGCCTCAGTTTCCGCTAAACATCCCTCAAAATCCCTCCTTTTCACAACCCAATCTCGCCGCACCACCAATTTCGCCTGCTACTGCGCCGCCACCGCCCCAAAAATCGAAGAAATCGGGTCCCAAATCTCATCCCCAATCCTAGAAGAAGCCCGCAGCCTCGTCGACTACCTGCAGGACCGCCTCGGCGTCTCCGCCACGGCGTTCGCCCCTGTTGGAGCTCCATTTGCTCTGGCCACAGATGCAGCGCCGGCTGTGGTGGAGGAGAAGACAGAGTTCGATGTGATGATTGATGAAGTGCCAAGCAACAAATAATTTCTAAGTAGGTAGTTGGTTAACGTTTAATTGAACAAATAACCTAATGAAATTGATTATTTCTTTATTTGTTCATTTACTTATTTTTCCAATTTCTTTAAATACGTTTTTTGTTCTTGCACTTGTTTGAATTTGATTGTCTGGTATTATATTGACATTCTTGGCATCTTGATTCAGTCCTCATAATGTTTCCCATCTTGTTTGCAGTGAAATAAAAATTAGTTTACAAGTGTTCTGTTATCTGTATACTACACAAAAACTTACTCTGATGTAGCAGCCATTCAGCTTTTGTATAGAAAATATTAGCATAATTTTAGTTCTTACCATCCTGGGTGAACAACAAATCTTCTAGTAGCTAGAGCCCAGTTAACCTGAGAGCACAACCACAAGTGTTTTTGTTTATATAAGATCAACACAAAGTATCACATCTTTAATTTCAAAGCATGAAATTAAAGATCAGTATGAAGTTGTACATTTTGTTCTATCAGAATCCACCATGTCAAATATTCTATTATTCAAGAACCGAGTAAAAAATTTGAGAAGAAGATTTTAGGTAGGAAATATTTGAGATGTGAGATTTATTTACCTTGTCTGTTCCTCTAGAATTTGCAGCAACATGAGTGACATGTTCATCAATTTGGGTTGTGCACTAAGCACCAAATTGTTTAGCTGTTTGCCACAATGGATGGAGATGAGGGTTTGCTTCTCCAACTGGAAACACTCTGCTAAATACTATCTTGCATCCCACAAGTATTTTTCTTTGTTCTGCAGCTAATATAGCTCTAACATCAACTTCGTTCAAGGACTCATGTGAGAAAAAGTTCCGGTGAACTAAAGGGAAGAAGCATATGAGTAAAAAATTTGTTTGCATTGTCTGGTCTTGTACCTGGTTTGAAGAAGGTACCTTTTCTTTCCTTTCAATAGTGAATATTTAGCATCTTTTTTACTTACATTTTCAATTTGACGTCTACAACTTCTCTTTTACTTGAAGCCTATATAGCAGCTTAAAGAAAGATATCTTATATATGTTGTAGTGCAAGAGCAAAAAAGCCAGTAATTAATTGCACCTTTTTACATAAGAAAAAGTTCAAAATTAAATGTATAGATTCGGTCACATACAAATAGACTTGAGTGAGGATTTTGATAATGCAGAGAGACAAGGCATCGGTGCTTACAAAAACAATTGAATGCTTATGAAAAATGGTCTAGTAATATTGAGTATAACTATACCTTCCAATATACCAACCAATTTATATCGTAGATTTGCATTTAAACAGTTTTGGCTATAGAATTTATACTGTAAATTTTGGCACGAAAATATGAATATACTCAGCAATATGAGTATATTATGAACATTGAGTTTATACTGCAAATTTTGGCACGAAAATGCGAGTATACTCAGCAATATGAGTATATTATGAACATTAAGTTTATACCGTAAATTCAGTAAAATGAGTATATTAAGTAATATGAGTAATATTCAGTAATATGAGTATATTATGTACGTTAAGTTTATACTATAAATCCAGTAATACAAAGGTTTCAACTTTACGCATGAATAACCTTAATTACAGTGGGGCAATATTCTAAACCATATATTTTTAAACAATTAAGGCATGAGGGTAAACCATATATTTTTCTCATTTTATTTCCAAAATCCATTATTTATGTAAAATAAATAATTTTAAATATCCAATTTTGATTTTAGTTCATAATATTAAATCATAACTACCGTTATAATTTAATATTTATAGGTAATCTCCAAAACCAGGGTTGTTACAGAGTTAAAATTAATTGATTAACCATTTAACTTAACCGGTTAACCGACCAAACTAAGACATATGTCAACTAAATCAGAGCAGTAGTGCACTGACACAAACAAAACAGTGCACTAACAAATATTCTAAAGTTCAAACTTCAAATTCCAAAAAATGCATTCGCATACAAATTACAAGTCCAAATAACATAAACACACAATATAGATTGTGCTCTCTATTCTCTGATGTGCCAAGTAGGTCAGGACTATAGAAGTTTGTAGAAGTGTGGTTGTAGTTGTAGAAGTGTGGTTGTAGTTGTACAAGTGAAGTGAAGTTGTGGATGTGAGGTTGTTAGGTTGATGTTTGCAGGGAAGTTGATGGTTTGGTGGCCGCTGGTTGTAGTGGAGTTGTTGAAGAAGTGGGGTTGGATGTTGTGGTGAGGGCAGCATTGAGTCAGTGATGATCAAGTATGGTTTGGTGGCAGTAGTGTCTTAAGGCAGATGAATGTTTGTAGGATGTTGAATGTTGTTTGGTGTTGTCGGAGAGTATGGCAGTAGCAAGTGGTAAGTGGAGGATGTATTGGCAGCAGATAAATGGCAGATTGAGGTTGCTTGACAGTGGGAAGTATGTTGGTGGAGTAGTTAAGGGGGTGTGGTATGGACTATTGTCAGGAAATGGTCACTTGTCACAGTGTATATGTGAAATGTTGGGTGGTTGATATGTTGTGGAATGTTATAACAGTGAGGTAGTGTTTAGGGGGAGGCAGTATGTATGTAGGAGTGGAACAGAGATATAAAGATGCACAGAGAAGCAAAGATGCATAGAATTGCAAAATTAGTGTACAGGAAATGAAATTTTTTTTGTTTTGTAAATTGTAAACAAAAAGAAGAAAATGCAATTGTAATTGACAATGAAATGGAATAGAAACTCTTTTTATTCCAAATGAAAATGTGTAATTATTCATTATTGGTATGGATGTATGCTTCTTTAATTTTTTTTAAAATTTGCATTTATTTTGCAACGGTCAGAACCCGTTGCAATATCATGTATTACAACGGGCATTTCCCGTTGTAAAAAGGTGTATTACAACGGGCATTGCCCGTTGTAAAATATGGTTGACCTATTACAACGAGGCCTAATACAACGGGCTCATGCCCGTTGCGAAATCCATATTACAACGGGCATTGCCCATTGTAAAATGGTTGTTTTGTTGTAGTGTCTTCTCTTCTCTTCTTCTCTCTTCTTTCTTTCTCATGATTATCCATCTTTCTGTTCGGTTTGGGTTAGACATGTGTGGTTTCTTGTCAGCTCTAAATGGGTCGGAATTGCGGGTCGTCACATATATGTTTATATGTGTGCATATACACACACACACAATAAATATTTTACATAGAAGTTTAAATTAAAATAGACTTTATTTATATTACATGCAATAAATCATTGAATACAATGTCCGATTGAAATAGTTTAAAAGTTGGCAAATTCGACTCATACACCGTAAATTGCTATACATACACCAATTTTTTTTATAAAATCAGATAAACCATTTTTTACTTAATATACACCACATGAATTACAAAACTACCTTAATTTGATAAATAATACTCTTATTCCATTTTAGTAACTTTCTCTCTCATGCATTAATCAAATGGTTCTTAAATTCGCTTTTGCAAATTTCAATTTTCAAATTAAAATACCATAAGTGGAATTCAAATTATTTGATCATTTATACATAGAAAATTTTTAAAGTACTTCAATTTTGATGTGAAATTTAAATTGATTTAATTTAAGTGAAATATAGAGAAGAATTCAATACTCAGCGCGTTGTGTTGATTTCAGTAATAATTTTAAACTTTAATTTAAAGTGAAAAACGTTAATTGATTAAGCATGAATACAACCTAAAAGTGTATAAATAGAATTTGATACCTAAAAGGAATTGAAATTTAATTCAACCAATGACGCGTATAAATTTTAGTTACTTTGTGAAAGAAACTATATTGATTATACTATGAATTTTTGATTTGTTAATATTCATTTTTATTTTCTCAAATAGATGCATTTTTGTCTAATATTTTATAAAAAAAATTATGGTGTAGGTAAAGCAATTAATGGTGTATGATAGAATTTGCCTTAAAAGTTTCTATTACATCTTACACAAAAACCCTTTTGAAACATTAAGTTAAATACAAGTATACACACATACATAAATGATATTGCAAAATTATATAAACTCGTGTATATACAAACCAAAATAAAATTTGAAAGTAAATAAAATAATATACATGTAGTTTGTGAAATAGAATGTTTCTTTTGAACAAAGATTCAGTACTAGATTTGACACAATTGTAAATCAAGGAAGAAATCATTAATTTAATGTTTTCTCTTTTATTTCAATAAAATTTGTTATAGAATGATTTAAAACATACCACAATTAAGTCATCATATTATGTAATCAATAAATATTAATTAACACAATTTTTTCAAGGTTTTATTTGCACAGCAATTTGAGTTTAAACATACAAAACTAAATCTTTTAATATGAAAACTAACTTATTAACAATAATATTATAAATTTTAATTTTTTTTGAATAATATAAAAAACAGACGACATATGCATATATATATATATATATTCATGAAGGCATAGATCTAGGTTAAACAAACAAGATAAATAAAATATACAGAATAGAGAAATGAAATTATTATTATTCATAGCAAAATGGCAGTGAACATAGCAATGTTTTTTTAATAATAATGATAAGGATATATAGTTGTTTCAAGAGGGGGGTTTGAGACATTCAAATCAAAATCTAAATTCACATATATGAACAGAGTGAAGCGATAGCGAATTAAGGGGATGCAAACAAAATTAAAAGATATGTAAATATATAGAATTACCTTTGGATGAAACCTGAAGAAACAACATGAATGATAGAACAATTCTTAGATCCAATAGATCACTCACTAGATCTACAATAATGAAGAGACAACCACCATTTTTCTATTTAATTTTTCTTAATTAAGTTTTGGAATTTTTGCATCCTTTCCACCATAAAATTCAGCCTAGATGTTTTTCTGTAGAGAGGAAAGAAAATGATAGGGAGAATCTTACTAAAGGAGGAAATAAATGGGTAATGAAGATTTCCCCTTCATTTACATTTTAAAAACTCCTCCCCTTCTCTACATCATAGCCGCCCATCTTATTCGGCATTGGACCTAAGTTTTTTTCTAAAATCCAATTAGTATTATTTCTATTTAAATCTAATTTAAATTTCCAATCGAAATCGTATGCCAATGCCACATTTATAACCTTTTATATATGCACATTATTAGATAACAGTAGAAAAAAAATATCAAATAAGAAATATTTTTAACAATAAATATATCACAAATATTAATTAGTTTAGTTTATTTAAAGCACATGTTAGTATTTATCTTATTTGAATCAAATTTAAACATTCTATCAATATCGTATGTCGATAGCAAGTTTATTACTTTTATATATGCACTTTACTAAATACCAATTGCATCCAATAAATTACATAAAAACTCATAATTAATATTACTTAAATATTAATTAATTTTCAATAATTAAAATTAATTAAATCGTGTGGTTAATTCGGAATATTCATCATTTCGGTTGTGTGACTCAATGGTGTAAATTAAGTCAGTGCTTAATATTGAACAACTCAATTATTAACGTTCATACATCACCTTAGCTAGTAGTATGACATTTTGGCTGAATATATCGCTTACATATCCTTTGGTAAAATCTATTTTTTCGTATTATAAGCGGTACCCATTAGTGATAATTATTGACATCAATTTTCATTGTCGAAACTATATCACTTTGAACAATTGAATTTGGTAATGGTCAAAATTCAAATATCATCCATATTCAACTTTATAGTCCAAACACAAAGTCCTTGGTACAATAATATCAATTATTATTAACCAAACTACTCTGGTTGGAGATTTTGACTTTGAGTTGACTTCAGTTGACTGGGATACTAACCTCATATAACCGAGGAGAAAAATCCTCTCTTGAATAGTGTTTCACTTCCAATACTTCCACTCGACCTAACTATAGTCATTCGATGGACTCTGTGCAATGATTTGACTATAATTAAAGTAGAGCTTTCATATTGAAGATCGATAATAGTCTCAAGTCAAGAGAGCTATATAACTTAGTCACATTATTCTGTTTGACCTTAGTTATATTAAACCAACATAAAACATCAAGTGAGCCACTCCATAGTTATCCAATAACTATCAGTATGTAATCCTTTGGTGCCTCCAAAAGCCATGAGTAATACACTGCCTAATATTTGGAGAGCATTAAGTTCTCTAATCTCAACGGATGTATTTATGTCCAATCTCGATACATCATGACTAGGAATATTTAAAATGGTATATTTATTTTCATTGTGATAAATTACTCAAGGTTACAACACTTTGTAACTGCTATTACAAAAAATATCATCTATGGATTTTCTATTAAATATACTTTTAATTAATTAATTAATTAATATAACACATTATATCATGTATATAATAGAAAGAAAAGACCTTTTATTTTGTAACGACCCAGAAATTTTAACGATTCAATTAACGTAATTAACTAAATTTTTCATGAAAATATACAATAAAATTTTAGAAATGAAAATTTGATATTTGGTATGCGTCTATTGAAGCATAGCAAGTGGCAGATTTTCATTTGAAAGTTTGAAAGTTTGTTTAGTTGTGAAATTTCAAATTTAAATTTAAAATCAGTTAATTTGATGAAAACAAAATATTTTTGAAACCTGAATATTTTTACCTAATAAAATTGTAAATCATTTTCTGAGTGAGACGTCGAATTTCGTTTCGCCAAATTTGGACTGCTCTAGCCTCGTTTATCTTATTTTTGGTGATTTAGCAGTAGTTTGGCAACCAAAGTCAAGTTTTGATAATTTGGTCGTATCGAAGATATCTGTGTACCATTCTGTTCGTCTCGTCGTGCTGATCTCCGCAGTATATTCATTTGTGCACTTTGGTGTTCGGTAAAAGGTGAAATCTGTGAAACAGTTAGCCGTATCTTTACCCTTTTTGGAGTCTTTTGGGTTTCCCTGTGTCCATTTGTTTATCCAACGGGAGAAACCAATAGCCATCAACTTTTAATATTCCCAGAAGTCAACTATTGGGTTTTGTTATTCAACTGGTTGATATATATGCGGCCATTCTCTTTCTATTCCCTCTTTCTTCTTTGCTTCTCGTTCTGTTCTTAAATATATATATATATATATATGTGTGTGTGTGTGTGTGTTTGCATAATAAGTATATAAGCTTATATTTTTAATTTGAGAGCTTGCTCCCCATCTTCCTCTTTCCTTTTGAAATGCTCGTTCTCTTCCCTGAAACCATCGGTTATCACCTTCCTCCCTGGCCGCCTCCATCAACCCTTGCTTCACCATCTTCAACTGAACGCCTTCCAACACCAGCCCGTACCTTCATCCACCGTTCAAACCAAATGCCCCGCCATCTCCTTGCCGGCCAGCAACCTCTCCAGCCCTCTGTCGTCAAACCCACAACCTTCTTCCCTGAACGTGCCTCTTCCACTCCCCTACCGAGCTCCACCACAAGACCACCCTCCTCGGCCTTTCCACCTTCCCACACCAGACAGCCGAGCACCCAGATCTCCTCCCACTGCCTTCCATGCTTGAACCCCTCCACACAGCCACCATACCATCCCTTCCAGCTGTCGACAGCCCCATCCACAATGCCTTGCACCCTGCCAAACCTTCTAGCCTCTCCTGCCGCAGCCACCTATCACCGAGTGAGCAGCCACCACAGCAGGCGCCGAACACCGCCTTAGCCTCTCCTGCCGCAACTCCATTTCCGTGCAAACCTAGCCCTCTTCCACCTTATCGTGACCATCTCCCCTCTCCGAGCAGCACTGACCTCCTTCCGCCATAGCACCTACTCGGGTAGCCACTCAACAACCACCCAACTCCCAACGGCCGAACACCACAGCCTCACCCATCACCGAACCCGAGTACAGCCGAACCAATCTCCATAACCTTGGTTAATATCTCCTCCCTTGCTGAGCCCTCTTCTAGCCTTGTAACCACCTTCCACAAGTTTTTCCTCCACTGTTATTGCAGCTCCTCCTCTCTCCTCCACCAATAGTCGCACACTTGACATCCACACTGACAACTGCAACACTCTCCATGCAATAGCAGCAGCACTCCCCTTTGTTATATTTAAAAAAAGGGTATATGTATATTGTGTGTGTGTATATATATTTTGTTCCATCAATCTCAAGTTTGTTTTGATTTGTTTTTTTCATCGATTCCAAGCTATCAGCTTTGCTTTGTTTGTCGAATTCGTGTTCACCTTGCTTTGCTTTGTAAATTGTCGTTTGGATTAGTCGATTGTCGAGTTCGTGATTCAAATCGTAGCTTGTTATGTTGTCTATTTTCTCTAGCCTCGAAAGGTGAGTGATCACTCACGATTAACATTCTTATATTTAGTAAATTTATCTCACATGAAATGACGTTTGAAATATGTTGTTAAATTTAAATTGATTGGTGGTTAAATTGTTGAATATGATATGTTATTATTTAAAATTGTTTACCTATGTTAATTGACATATGACACCATAACACGTTGTATATATATATATATTATATTTAAATTGTTAATTATGATATATGCTTAACATTGATATATATGCCATTTTCTGTTATTATTTTATTGTTCTCACACTGCAAGTACCATGTTAGTTTAGGAAATCCCTATGGGTTGAAATGATACATACACGAACGATATTATAGATTAGGGAAAATTGTTATGGGTTGAAATGATAAACCCAAGCGATTTTATTGAATTTGAATTTTGGATTGCGGGTTGAAATAATATATACCCGTAAAATTTAAATTATTGCAGATTGAAATGATAAATATCCGTATCACTTGCCATAGGTTAGAAAACTATATACGGACACCGTTGGTCTATTTTTAAAATGATTTTCAAAATTTTTGAAAGCATATGGTTTTATTAAATAATTATTTTTAATTTATAATATAAAGAGATTATTTTATTTTAATATATGTGTAAATTTTAGATTTTTAAATTTATGTTTGGAAATTTTAATAAATTTATAAGTTAAGTTTTGAAAAGGTAATTTTTAAGATTTTACTTATATTTTTTTTAAATATATAAAATAAGATTTAAAATAGATTAATAATAAGGTTTAATTTAACTTAATTTAATAAAAATTTAATTTAATTAATATATATATATATAATATGTTTAAGTATTTATTTAAAACTTTTATTAATATTTTAAAAATAGATTTTGAAATAACTTTAATAAAATAAAGGTTGGAAAGATAAATTAAGTTGATTTGTTAATTTAATTTGTTAAGAATTGAATTTAAATAAGAATTGATTTGAAACTTATTGATTTTGAGATTTTTAAAGTTATGATTTATAACTTGATTTGATTAAAAGTAATTAAATGAACATTTTCAAATTTAAATAAAATTGAAATTGAATATTTAATATTGATTTAAATTTGTAATTTGAGATTTTATTTAAATGTCATTAAAAATGATTAAGTGAATATTTTCAAATTTAAATAAAATTTAAGTTGAATTTTGAAATATAAATGAAAATTTTCGAATTGAATTATTGTAAATGTTTGAATATTTAAACTCTGAAACCTATTGAACTTGAAGTGGTTTCAATTTGTAGTTCAAACCTGGATTTGAAATCGATATAAATTAAAAATCGTTTTAATGAGAATTTGAATTGAACCTTTAACCTTTTTAATTGAAATTGTTGAACTGAAATTGATTTAAATTGAATTTCAGAACTAAATTTGATTGGAATTGATTTGTGGAATTGAAAGAAACAATTCTAAATTGAAACTATTTTCGATATAAACTCTTTTAAATCTATAAACTATTTTAATATATATATTATTTTAAAAACAATTTTAATTATATATATATATATATGTATATATTAAGATATAATTTTTTTTATTATATAAACTATTTTAATCTATAACCTATTTTTAAATATAAACTATTTTTAATGTATAACTGTTCCAATATATAAACTACTTTCAATATTCAAACTGTTTAAGTTGGAACTGTTATTATTTAAATTTAATGGATTTAAATACGAATACTTTGATATGATGGTTTAAACTATTTTGGGGTTATGATTCTTGGAAATGAAAATGATTTAAAGTGATATGATTTCGAAAGTGAATATGATTTCGAAAGTGATATGATTTTGAAATGAATATGATATTTTGATATGAAGTATGAATTGTTTAAAATGAAAATGACCACGGTGTGAAATAAGCGTTTGGTTGTTAAAGAGACCGGGATCGGATATTGTCATACTCTCTGCCTATACCGAAAACCACATTAACAATTGTGTACGTGGTGGAGAATCTAGAACGAAGTAGGATGGTTTGGCGAACGTCTGTATGAGGTATGAATGCAGCCCTGACCCTCTCGGGTCAGCTTGATATGACTAAAACAGGAGCTATACCGGGCCATGTGAGGTCGCTCCTTCGATCGGGCACATTTCTTCGATACCATATTTATTACTATATGATTGATTTGGTGGCCACCCCTCGATTTGATGATGGGAGTGTGTTTCGAGGTGGGTGGTAGTAGCTGCTATGCGTTACCACCAATCCGGGAGTACAAATGATTGAATCCTACCATGTAATTGTCTGGCGTGCCTTGTCATATGCCTTATCGAGCCCATTACGAGTTTGGTTTGTGTCGTACCTATGGAGTGCTCCCTGATAGCACACCGGTTTGGTGAAGTTTATAGTACTGTATAGGCTACGCCATTTATATAAAATGTGTTAAGGAGGATATGGGTAACGCCTTAACGCTATTTTAATATTTTATTTTACTGTAGACATTATTCATGTAGCGTATTATACTATGTATGTAGATAGTTCCACGGATCCTTAAAGGATGGAATCCCAAATATCCTTTAAGTTATATTGCATTTCACTTGGACATTTCACTTGAGTTGACTTACTTGCATAAGAATGTTAATCCTGACTCGAGTGTTTTGTGTTTTGCTTTATGCTCGGGTCAGACTGAGTGTCACAACATTTGAGACTCGCATATGGAGCTTGGAGCTTTGCTTGGAGATCTATCTTTACCTATTCAGCTTTTCAGTTATTTCAATTATTTCTAGTTGTTTATATTCAAACTTGTCATTTGCTTATGTATTAGAGACCTCTTTGTACTTTGGGATTTCTATTGCATTTGCTTTAGACTCTGATGTTTATGTAGTAGCTTCCTGAACTACTATTTATCTATTTCGCTGCTTATTGTTATATTACTCCGTGTCTGTAATTTTGTGATTGATTTATTTACTGTATATGCTAAGTTTTTCCAAATATAAATTAATAATCTGTTGTTTTGAGCAATTCAAGTCTAACATATGTGGATTATTGTCGATTTTAATGGTTCGAAATGGCAGGTCGTTACATATGGTATCAAAGCTCTGGTTTAGGCAAAACTTAGCATATGGAGTAAAAACTCATTAGAGATAGGTTAGTAATACCCTAGAATGAATAAAATTAATTACAGAATCATCTTCGTTCGAACTTGAAATTCTTGTTGTGATCCTCTTTGATTTGGATTTCTTTTGAATTTTGGAACTTTACCTTTGTTCTAAAATCCATTCTTGTCTTTTCCTATCCGTGTTCTTCTTGATACCGGAGCATCCCATAGCTTTATTTCTATTGACCTCTATAATAAATTTGAGCACATCTTGCAACCTCAATTGGCAACTTCATCCTTATGTATGACTAATCCATCGGCGGTCTCGCCAACCTTAGTATGATTTGTAAAGGGGTGAAACTCCTTTACAACAGGCGTCGATTTACCGGAGATTCTATGTCCTCGGTTTTGATGCATTTGATATCTTACTTGAGGGTGATTGGTTAAAGCGTTATGATGTTGTTATCTCTTGCAAAGCCCGAACCATTTCTCTAGTGGACGACCAAGGTAATTCTCTTATGATCGAATGTCGAATGCCTCAAGATTATGCAGGCAGTTTTATCTTTTCGCTTGATCCTTAGCCTAGTGATCTTGACTCTGCCCCTGTTGTCCAACTATTTCCGGATGTCTTAGGTGAAGTCACTTCTCTACCTCCTAAGCAGGAAATTGAATTCTGCATCGATCTTATTCCTGAAGCTCGATCTTGCTACCGGTTTTCACCAGCTTCGTGTAGCTGAGGAGAGCATTCCCAAGACAGCTTTCCGAACAGAGAATGGTTTCTATGAATGGTTAGTCATGCCCTTTGGATTAACCAATGCTCCTGCCTTCTTCGTCAATCTCATGAATCGTGTTTTCCGCGGTGTTCTCAACAAGTTTGTCCCCAATTTCATTGATAATATTCTCATCTTTTCTAAGTCAGAGAAGGAGCATGAATCTCATTTGGGTTATGTGCTGGAAACTCTTAGGAGTCGTCAGTTGAAAGCCAAATTTTCTAAATGCCATTTCTGGAGGGATGAAGTCCGATTCCTTGGTGACATTGTTTCTGAAAATGGAGTCTCGGTTGACCCCGTTAAGGTCGCCGCGATTAATGTAAGTCCATCCATCTTTCCTCTTTTGTAATTTAATTATCTTATCTTCCTTTCGAGCCTATCTTCTTAGTTAGAATTCACTTTGATTAGGGTCCTTCTAAATTTGAATCTCTATCCTTGTTCTAAATCCATTCTTGAATCATCCTGTGAGGGAGTGTATTTGTAATTAATATAAAAATATTTTATATTGTGTTGTTTGAGTTGTTAAGTTTGAATTTTGGGTTTCGATTGATTCGTCTAGCTAACGCTATTGATAGGAATTCCAAAACACTTGAACAAAGCACACTGACACAAGATTGTTTTCGAAATTGATAAATGAAATAATTTTATGTATGGTTATATTTTATATATAAAAGAATAATTTTTTGAAATTAGATAGTTAAATGAATTGGTTATTAGAAATGATAGTATTAGATTATCATTTATTGTTTTACTAACATTCCTAAACCATTAACTATTGTTGTATGTTATAAGGAGATGAAATTTTATAAATATGGTTTATAAATCTGATTTGCAAATGAAATGAATTTAAATTAAGGATTTGAGAATTTAATTTTCGGTGCTTTTCAAAATTTGGTTTTCAAAGTTTTGAAAAATATATTTTATTGGAAGTATTTTCGAATAGAAATTGTTCCTAAAGAATTTTAAAAGAAGTAAAACGGTACTCTCCTCTTATGTCACTGGAAAATAATTTTGATGATGACTACAGCATCATCGACATTCATTTTCGAGTCTCAAAGTGGGAGACCACTTAGTAGCTTTGCTATATTTTTGTTTTGGAAAATGGATTTTATTTGAATTTCTTGAGTATGATTTAATGTACAATATATATATATATGTATGTATATATTTATTTCAAAATGGTTTGAAGTGAAACCGAAAATTTAACTCTTAAGTTTGATGTTAAGAGATGGTTTTCAACCATTGAAATGGAGCAATTTTTTTGGATAACTGGAGTGTCTAAAATGAGAAATGAAATTTAAACAACCTGAAACAGTTGAACTAGGATAAAATTAATTTGTATAATACTCAATTGCATTCTAAAACATATATAACTTACCTGAAATATTCAAAAAGTTAAAATATGTAAATATGTAATTGAAGGTTATACAAGAGAAAACTTAAGTAATACAAATGTTCAAACTAAATTTTGCTTAATAGAAATGTTGTAAATAAAAGTTAAATTTGTATAGTGCTCAATTACACTCGGAAACATTAATAAAACTTACATGGAAAAAAGTTTGAATGTAATGAGAACATGTAATTGAATAGAATACAATATAAATGTAAGTAATAAGATGTCCAAAAAGAAATTTATATGGTTTTGAATTAATTGTTGTATCTGGTGCTATGTTTTTCGAATCAATCTTTCCTTGGTGTGGCTTATATTCTCCTATCTCCTTCCTTTTTGGGACGGGAAGTTTTGAGTAGGGGAGAGTTTAATGACCAGGAAATTTTAACGATTTAATTAACGTAATTAACTAAATTTTTCATGAAAATATATAATAAAATTTTAGAAATGAAAATTTGATATATGATATGCATCTATTGAAGCATAGCAAGTGGCAGATTTTCATTTGAACATTTGAAAGTTGGTTTAGTTATGAAATTTCAAATTTAAATTTAAAATCAGTTAATTTGATGAAAATAAAATATTTTTGAAACCTGAATATTTTAACCTAATAAAATTGTAAATCATTTTCTGAGTGAGACGTCGTATTTTGTTTCGCCAAATTTGGAATGCTCTAGCCCCGTTTATCTTATTTTCGGTGATATAGCAGCAGTTTTGCAGCGAAAATCGAGTTTTGATAGTTTTGTCATATCGTAGATATCTGTATACCATTCTGTTCATCTCGTCGTGCTAATCTTCGCAGTATATTCATTTGTGCACTTCGGTGTCCGGTACACAGCGAAATCTGCGAAACAGTTAGCCGTATCGGTAAACTTTTTGGAGTCTTTTGGGTTTCCCTGTGTCCATTTGTTTATCCAATGGGAAAAACAATAGCCATCAGCTTTTAATATTCCCAGAATTCAACTATTGGCTTTTGTTATTCTACTGGTTGATATATATGCGGCCATTCTCTTTCTATTCCCTCTTTCTTCTTTGCTTCTCGTTCTGTTCTTAATATATATATATATATATATATAAGTATATAAGCTTATATTTTTAATCTGAGAGCTTTCTCCACATCTTCCTCTTTCCTTTTGAAATGCTCGTCCTCTTCCCTGAAACCATCGGCCATCACCTTCCTCCCTGGTCGCCTCCATCAACCCTTGCTCCACCATCTTCAACCGAATGACTTCCAACACTAGCCCATACCTTCATCCACCGTTCAACCCAAACGCCCCACTATCTCCTTGCCGGCCAGCAACCTCTCCAGCCCTCCACCATCAAACCCACAACCTTCCTCCCTGACTGCGCCTCTTCCACTCCCCTGCTGAGCTCCACCATAAGACCACCCCCTCGGCCTTCCCACACCTAACAGCCGAGCACCCAGATCTCCTCCCACTGCCTTCCACGCTTGAACCCCTCCGCACAGCCACCCCACCTTCCCTTCCAGTTGTCGACAGCCCCACCCACAATGCCTTGCACCCTGATAAACCTTCTAGCTTCTCCTATTATAGCCACCTATCACCGAGTTAGCAGCCACCACAGAAGGCACCAAACATCGCCTTAGCCTCTCCTTCCGCAACTCCATTTCCGTGCAAACCCAGCCCTCTTCCATCTTATCGCGACCATCTCCCCTCTCCGAGCAGCACTGACCTCCTTCCACCATATCACCTACTCGGGTAGCCACTCCACAACCACCCAACTCCCGACAGTCGAACACCACAGCCTCACCCATCACCGAACCCGAGTACAGCTGAACCAATCTCCACAGCCTGGGTTAATATCTCCTCCCTTGCCAAGCCCTCTTCCAGCCTTGTAACCACCTTCCACAAGTTTTTCCTCCACTTTTATTGCAGCTCCTCCTCTCTCCTCCACCAATAATCGCACACCTGACATCCACAATAACAGCTGTAGCACTCTCCATGCAATAGCAGTAGCACTCCCCTTTGTTATATATAAAAGAAGTTATATGTATATTGTGTATATATATATATATGTTTTGTTCCATCAATCTCAAGTTTGTTTTGATTTGTTTTTTTCATCGATTCAAAGCTATCAGCTTAGCTTTGTTTGTCGATCGTGTTCACCTTGCTTTGCTTTGTAAATTGTCGTTTGGATTAGTCGATTGTCGAGTTCGTGATTCAAATCGTAGCTTGTTATGTTGTCTATTTTCTCTAGCCTCGAAAGGTGAGTGATCACTCACGATTAACATTCTTATATTTAGTAAATTTATCTCACATGAAATGACGTTTGAAATATGTTGTTAAATTTAAATTGATTAGTGGTTAAATTGTTGAATATGATATGTTATTATTTAAAATTGTTTACCTATGTTAATTGACATATGACACCATAACACGTTGTATATATATATATATTATATTTAAATTGTTAATTATGATATATGCTTATCATTGATATATATATGCCATTTTCTGTTATTATTTTATTGTTCTCACACTGCAAGTACCTGTTAGTTTAGGAAATCCCTATGGGTTGAAATGATACATACACGAACGATATTATAGATTAGGGAAAATTGTTATGGGTTGAAATGATAAACCCAAGCGATTTTATTGAATTTGAATTTTGGATTGCGGGTTGAAATAATATATACCCATAAAATTTAAATTATTGCAGATTGAAATGATAAATATCCGTATCATTTGACCATAGGTTAGAAAACTATATACGGACACCGTTGGTCTATTTTTAAAATGATTTCCAAATTTTTTGAAAGCATACGGTTTTATTAAATATTGATTTTTAATTTATAATATAAAGAGATTATTTTATTTTAAAATATGTGTAAATTTTAGATTTTTAAATTATATGTTATGGAAATTTTAATAAATTTATAAGTTAAGTTTTGAAAAGGTAATTTTTAAGATTTTACTTATATTATTTTTTTAAATATATAAAATAAGATTTAAAATAGATTAATAATAAGGTTTAATTTAACTTAACTTAATAAAAAATTAACTTAATTAATATATATATATAATATGTTTAAGTATTTATTTAAAACTTTTATTAATATTTTAAAAATAGATTTTGAAATAACTTTAATAAAATAAAGGTTGGAAAGATAAATTAAGTTGATTTGTTAATTTAATTTGTTAAGAATTGAATTTAAATAGGAATTGATTTGAAACTTATTGATTTTGAGATTTTTAAAGTTATGATTTATAACTTGATTTGATTAAAAGTAATTAAATGAACATTTTCAAATTTAAATAAAATTAAAATTGAATATTTAATATTGATTTAAATTTGTAATTTGAGATTTTATTTAAATGTTATTAAAAATGATTAATTGAATATTTTCAAATTTAAATAAAATTAAAGTTGAATTTTGAAATATAAATGAAAAGTTTCATCAAGTTTGTTTTGATTTGTTTTGTTCCATCAATCTCAAGTTTGTTTTAATTTGTTTTTTCATCGATTCTAAGCTATCAGCTTTGCTTTGTTCATCGAATTCGTGTTCACCTTGCTTTGCTTTGGAATTGTCGTTTGGATTGGTCGATTGTCGAGTTCGTGATTCAAATCGTAGCTTATTGTGTTGTCAATTTTCTCTAGCCTCAAAAGATGAGCGATCACTCACGATTAACAGTCTTATATTTAGTAACTTTATCTTACATGAAATGACGATTGAAATATGTTGTTAAATTTAAATTGATTAGTGGTTAAATTGTTGAATATTATATGTTATTATTTAAAATTATTTACCTATGTTAATTGATATATGACACCATAACACGTTGTGTGTATATATATATATATTATATTTAAATTGTTAATTATGATATATGCTTGTCATTGATATATATGCCATTTTCTGTTATTATTTTATTATTCTCACACTGCAAGTTCCTTGTTAGTTTAGGAAATCCCTAAGGGTTGAAATAATACACACCCGAACGATATTATAGATTAGGGAAAATCGTTATGGGTTGAAATGATAAACTCAAGCAATTTTATTGAATTTGGGATTGAGGGATGAAATGATATATACCCGTAAAATTTAAATTATTACGGACTGAAATGATTAATATCTGTATCACTTGACCATAGGTTAGAAAACTATATACAAACACCGTTGGTCTATTTTTAAAACGATTTCCAAATTTTTTGAAAACAAATGGTTTTATTAAATATTGATTTTTAATTTATAATATAAAGAGTTCATTTTATTTTAATATATGTGTAAAATTTAGATTTTTAAATTATATGTTTGGAAATTTTAAAAAATTTATATGTTAAGTTTTGAAAAGGTAATTTTTAAGATTTTATGTATATTTTTATTTTTTTTAAATATATAAAATAAGATTTAAAATAGATTTAGTAATAAGGTTTAATTTAACTTAATTTAATAAAATTTAATTTATTTAATATGTATATAATCAGTTTAAGTATTTATTTAAAAAATTTATTAATATTTTAAAAATATATTTTTTAATAACTTTAATAAAATAAAGGTTGGAAAGATAAATTAAGTTGATTTGTTAATTTAATTTGTTAAGGATTGAATTTAAATAGGAATTGATTTGGAGCTTATTGATTTTGAGATTTCGAAAGTTATGATTTATAACTTGATTTGATTAAAAGTAATTAAATGAATATTTTCAAATTTAAATAAAATTGAAATTGAATAAAATTGATTTAACTTTGTAGTTAGAGATTTTATTTAAATGTTATTTAAAATGATTAAGTGAATATTTTCAAATTTAAATAAAATTAAAGTTGAAATTTAAAATATAAATGAAAAGTTTCAAATTAAATTATTGTAAGTGTTTGAATATTTAAACTTTGAAACCTATTGAATTTGAAGTGGGTTTAAATTTGTAGTTCAAACCTGGATTTGAAATTGATATAAATTAGAAATGGTTCTAATGAGAATTTGAATTGAACCTTTAACCTTATTAATTAAAATTGTTGTACTAAGATTGATTTAAATTGAATTTTGGAACTAAAGTTAATTGGAATTGATTTGTGAAATTGGAAGAAACAATTCTAAATTGAAACTATTTTCGATATAAACTATTATAATATATATTATTTTAAAAACAATTTTAAATATATATATATATATATATTAATATATAAACTATTTTTATTATATAAACTATTTTAATCTATAACTTATTTTTAAATATAAACTATTTTTAATGTATAACTATTTCAATATATAAACTACTTTCAATATTCAATTTAACCGATTATTGTTTTATATCACATGTTTTAAATTGATTTTTTTTATTTGTGTATAATATGTATTCGACAGTAAATAAAAAATCAATTTTTATTTGAATAAATATATTTAATTATTTATTTACCTTATATTTATGTAATATAAAATACTTGTATATATATTATAAATAATTAAATTTTACATAAAAAATTTCATAATATATATTATACAGAAATTTTCAAAAATAATATTTTTATAATTTTTATATTTAATTTTACACGGTTTTTAAATTTAAAATATATTAAAAATTTAAAATTGTAAAGAAATAAAAAAATTATATGGCCGAGAGCAGTAATTCAAAGAAGCATAATTTAAAAAATATATATATAGTTTTATTTTATTTATATTAACACGCACATATATATATATATTTAATTATTCATATTTATACGTGTAAAATAAAATATTATTTTAATAAATTATTTTTGACTTTCATATTATAAATTATACACATATATATGTGTAAATATTATTTTATAAACAAATATTTAATTAATTTAATGGTTTAATTATTCCGTACATACATGCATACATACAAACATACATATACGTACATATATACATACATACATACATACATATATATATACATACATCAATATATATATATATAAATACATAAATACATACATACATACATAAATATATATATATATATACATAAATATATATATATATATATACATACATACATACATACATACATACATACATACATATCTTATATATAATGCAAATACTTGGTCAAACCGGTCAAAGCGAAGCCTTTTTTAAAGTGCCAAGATTGTCCTTTTAATTATTTCATTATGTACGGCAGCAAGGGTATGTTTGTCTTTGCATTCTCTTCAAAACCCCATATTCATTTTGCCGACCCACTTCTCATAACTTCCCCGTTTCTCCCTCACCCATGCCTGTACAGGTTTATTACAGAATTATTCTCTTCTTTTCACGATTATTGTATCCTTCTTTTAACTCAACGCTTAATTCACAGATCAATTTTTTTATTAATGGCAGGAATTGAGATTCTAATGTACCCATAGAAGCAAGCGAGTTGATACCGGCACACCCAAAAGAATCGAGCTATATGTTCCCATCATGACCCGATGGTCTTCTTTGCATCATACATATATAATCGTCTATTATGAGATTCAGGCAATGAAATCCAATCAGTATTGGTTTTGTTTCCTCATTTGTTTTCATTTTAATATCTAAGCATGTGATTTGTTTTAACAAATTAGCTTACTTTGTTATTATCTTTTGCTTTAGGAGGTCACAGAACATTCTATTTAATTTTTCATAGTTAATACATTGTTTTACTCATTGTACGCATCTTGGGTCAGATTTAGTGAGTATTATATTGTTCATTTCGTTCAATTTATTGGAGATGTTTATGTTGTTTATTCTTGGTACAAAGTGCATGTTGACTATTATTACATTTTTGCTATTTTGTGATAAGTATTAGAAGTTAATACTCATTGCAAATGAAAGTCTAGGGATTCAAATACATGTCTGCAATGCAAAAGAAGTAAACCTTTGTTAATTTTTGATGTGTATGGGTCACTTGGTTCGCTTTGCAAATCGTAAATGTGCACATTTTAAAGGTTTATCCAATATTCTACATGTTAAAAATCAAAAACAAATTATAGAATTTTTTATAAATTATCAAATCCAAACATATAACCTACAACACCTATTTACACTTAAACCTATTGGATATATCGAGTTGTTGCTCATGTATTTGTGAACTGGAACTTGCATGCGTATTTTGAAATAAAGCAGGAGAAGAAGAAGACCCAAGTTTTAGGTGAGTTTTGTCTCACAAAAACTATGTTTAATTAATCAATATTTATATATGTGTTCTTGAATTAGTGTGTATATTTCAGTGTTTTGTGCGTTCTTGGATCTTACATGTGTGTGGTCTTTAGGCGTATGTTTGTCTGTTGACTGAATTACAGTGTACGTGCATATTTTTTTTTCTTTTTCTTAATGCAAGTGTGTCAGTTGCTTCTACCTAGTGTTTTCCTACCTATTCGTGTATTCCTCTATGTCTCAAGGTATGTTAATGTGTTCTTGAGCGGTTTCTATGGGTCTGTATATTTGTGTGTGTGCATGTATGTGTTTGTTTAGGTAGGGTGTCAGGTATATGTAGTGTATGTGGTTGCATATCCAGTGTGTATTTCCTCTACAAACAGAACAGAGTGTCTGGGCATGTGTGTCTAGGTTTAGTGAGTGCAATGTTGAGATAGTGAGTGTTCACGTGTGGGTTGCTATGTTTGTAGGGTTTTGGGTCGAGTATACATGTGTCAATATAGTGTTAGTGTGTGAGTCTATATATGTTTATAAGTGTTTCAGCGCGCGCGCGCGCACACACACACACATACACACACATATAACGTGTTGCGTGTAAATTGGTGTATGTTTGTATGTGTTCCGGTGCAAGTTTTTGTGGGTACACCTCAATGCGAATTGAGTTTTGATATGTATATTTTAATGCAATGGGCAAATATTAGTTACTGTCATAGAACAGATCTAGATCTTACATTTCGAATTTCCATTAATGGTAACATCGTCATCAATGATACATCACTTGAGGATTTGAGAGAGATTAGTAGAAAGGAGAAGGGGGGATAACTAAAGCAGTGATATTTGGAGCCAGGTACCATCTCTCTTTCATAAAATAGTTACATTTTCATATGTTCTTTTTGCACAATTTTATGGTGATTGATTACATTTAAAAGGTTGTTTATGGCCTAGATCTTCCTCTACTAAACTTTTTTCTATTATTGAAAATCTACCTTATGTTTATGTGGAACAAAATAGAAGTATACATAATCCTAATGAAGTTTGTTCACTTTTCTAAAAAATATCACGATCAGTAGATAAGAGGACTAATCAACTTTTTGTGAGTTTTATTGAATATACCATGGAAAGCAAAATAAATTTTACAGCTATAAAATACAAACAAGTTAATTCAAATTGGCACATTTACAAACTACCATTCAATTGTTTATATTAAAATTACTTCTCTCGTGATTTTGATTGTAAAACAAAGAATTTGTAGGATTTATTTTTATTTTAGTACTCATTCAAGTTATGAAGTGTGTACACGCATAAATGATGAAAGTTGGTATGCCCCACTCAGATAAATTGTATACACAAGGATATAGATCATTTACTATATTTAATAAAATGTACTACATCCCTTACACACCTAATATATCATCCCTCTTCAAAATTATAAGCTATTGCATTACTTTAACCCATTTTAAAGTTGTTAATTGCAAACTCCTTTCAGTTTATTGTATTTATACCATTTTAGGCTTTGTTTCGATCATTTGGACTCAGTACGTTGCACATGGATTCTGTCATGAAAAAAGTACAAAGCTTTCACTTGAGTTTGGATAGTATAACTCTGGACACGTTCAGTCCTAACTAATGAACAACTTCTTCTAACTAAGGTTTATGAGGTCATATAAAATTCAAAACCACATTATTAAATTCCATAACCATCGATCATAAAATTTATAAATAAACAATAACAGTAGAACATGTTTCCTCATATATATCTTCACTTAACCAATCAAAGTACATGTTTTATAAACGTTTTTTGTACTGCAAAACTCTCACTTGCCACCAAATTATTAGATACTAAATTATATTAGGCATGACACACTTATATATATGTCCAATGGTGTGTACTCTATGAATGATGATAAGTAGTTATATGAGAACATTTATCACGTGGGAAAAACCTGTAATTCACTTGGAGTGAACCACTCAAGGGAGGATACACAGTTTTTTGTGATGGACGGTCATGGTGAAAATATATGAAGGAATGGATAGGTTGGTCTTAGGCAGCAAGAATGTTCTTTTAATCGAATGGTTAATGCTTTCTTTCCTATAAATTATTTCTAAGTGTAGCATAAACAGATATATGTGAGTCATGGGCCAAAATATGGGTTCCAAATGACAACTTTGCTCTAAGAGAGATATACTTATTAACCGTACTTTTTAAAAGTCACATGTTTGGGGTCTGTAACATGGGGTCTAATAACGATGATCCCACAAGTGTTTTTAGGACTAAGTGGAGATGCTCCTTGAATAGCATGCCTTAAAATTACTATAAATGCGCCTGTTTAAGCTATTAGTGAGAATCAGTCACCCTAAAAGACTGATAGTGATAACAAGGTGGTTGGTGAGCCTTTTGCAATCGATGAAATTTGTGTTAGTTTAAGATTTTTGAACCTTCAATGACATAGATTAGCAGTTAGCTAGGTAAAACCATAGTTGTGGCAGTGTGGAAACAGTAATATGGGATGAACAAGAGTGGTAAAAAGGACTAGGACAATGCTTATATTAATTAAACATATTCAGTTGCATTTAGTACGGTTGGTGTCATGTTGTTAGTGTATTTCCAGTATTATATATATAGCTTACAACTGTGTAAGAAATAATTGTAACATTTATACACTATAACAAACACTAGAACAATTGTACTTGCTTAAGCTTAATCATTTATAGACTTGCAAAAAAAGAATTAGCTTATAATCCTTTTGCTTTCAAGTTTAACAATGTTTAATGCTAAGTAGAAACATTAAGCATTTACTGTAATTACTGTTTGTAATCATTCATATAATATATATTTTATTTTTATGTTTATTGAATTTTCTTATGCTTATTACAAGGGTCTAGGATATTTTAATTGTTTACAGACTCAACAACAGGCACTCAATATCGAAAAACAACTTTTGGCTGTTCGTTTAAGCAGTAAAAATCCTACTTTGCCATTATCATAATTGTGTCAAGTTTTGTACAATTACTGAAAACACGAAGAATAATTTGTAGGAGGTATATAAGTGGGTTTTGACTTATAAAATCACGTAGACTAAAAAAAATTGATATATAGTGAGAATACTTAAATGGTTAAATATCATGTTTCAAGTTATACCTGGATGGTAAATATGAATGGAATAAAAACCAGGTCACCAAAAACTAGCATAAAGCCTCAGTAATAATGTCCCATCTAAATACATATGAAATACAACAATTATGTTGGTGAAAATTTTGTATAAAAATGTATAATAAAAATAACCAAAAGTAACCTTGAAGTAGAATTGCTATTAAAACATGTTAAGAATAGAAAACCGAACAGGGAATCTATTGAACAAACAATAATGAAATGTTACACTTTGTCATAATTTTTTATGATCGATTGTTTTATGGGAAAGCCTTACTTTAAGTTTTAGATCTTTTTAAAAAGAGCCGATGCAATTTTCTACTTCTCAACTAATGGAAACGCTAATTTTAATATTTGCCATATTTCTCTGGATATTAATATAATAGCAAATTACTTTCTTAGTCTATTTAATCATTTTCTAAAATAACTTATTCTAATTCACGTTTTAACGACTGCATGCACACACATAAAAAAAGTAATATTACGTATACGTGGAAGTCATCTAAAAGATCTAGAAAACCTTATAAATAGTGTTTTTAATACCAATTCATCTTACGCACGTGCATCGCACGTGCCAAAGTACTCGTATATATATATACATACATATATATACATACATACATACATACATACATATATATATCAGATACATATATATATGAGCAATGGCACCCCAATTGCCACCCCAATTGCTCATGATTTCCACCATAAGTTCCATTTTAAATAACACTTCTTTCTCTCTCTTTTTGCTAACTCCATTATTTAAATAAGAACTTGGGATGTAAATCTAGGGGCAATTGGAGTGCTGCACTGTTTGGAGTGCCATTGAATGCGATATATATATTATAAATGTTTTATATAAAAAAAATTTTAACTAACATTTAATATATGTGTGTGTATATATTCATATTCATATTATATATTTACTTATATATATTTTTATGATAAAAACATATATACATTTAGACAGCTAATCAAATACAAATGTGGCTAACATGTCCGCTGCGGTGTAAATCAAAACATATATGCATGGGCATCTTAAACCATGTATACATTATTCTGTTGCACGTACACGTATACACATATGTGTATATGACACACATACATGCACACAAGCGCGCGCGCACACACACACATTGCAACACAAAATTATATATAAAATAAAATTTTGTTTATAAATTCAAATAAAATATTGATTTTATTTAATAAAAAATTTCTAAATGAATTAAACTACATAAGCCCATTAAAGATCCAAATAGGTAAAAAAAATTGAAGGTTACCCAGTTATTCCACTATAGGAAGTCCTAGTTCCAGCAATGGTATCAGAGCCAAATAACCTATGCGGTCTAAATTAGTCATATTATAGCTAACTAATTAAGCTTACCACACAGTTAGTATGATGTTTGAGAAATGTAGTGTCTAGGATGAATTGTTAGGTAATCAAGTAGCATATCCTACCTTACTACTGGCCTGACCCGAACAGTTATGTGAGCCCAAAGGTTGATCCTGATAGAAAAGGCCCAATTTGAATTGGACCTTGGGCTAATTTCAAAATTATTTTGAAATTAAGATAAAAATTTAAAAGTTAAATTTAAAATAAAACACATGTTATAAAGTTATAATATAATTTTTCAAAATGTTTGAAAACGTTGTAAAATTAATTTTGAAAATATTATTTATTAATAGGATTAATAAAATAAACAAATTAATTAAATAAGTTAATTAAATACACACACATGTATTATATATATTTAGTGATATATTTTATGTTATCTTGAATTGTTTAAGACAATATGAGTATATATGCGTGTATAAAAGAATTTTCAAAATTAATAAAATTTAATTAAAATAGTTTAGTTAAGTAAATTAATTAAAAGTTAACCAATAAATTAAAATGCATATATATATATATAAGACATATGTGCATTACTATAAAGGTTATATTATATATGTTTAATATAATATGTTATAATCGAATAATAAATAATTGATTAAAGTGTTAATTAATTAAATTAAATAAGATTTAATCAATATAATGTTATACATACAGTATTATTTAAGTTAAATAACGTATAAAGTTATATAATAATAAAACTTATATAATATAAATGTATAAACTAAAGGTGGAACATTAAAGAAACCCTAAATAGACTTAAGAAATAAAAACATATGTAAAATTACGTATGTAGTGATTTCTGATGTGTTCGGCACTTGAATTACGGGGTATTTCATAAGAAATACATTATTCCACAAGTCGATATCACTCAATTAAATATACTGAAGATTATGAATCTTTAATATATATGTTGTCCGCTACCATTTATATTTTAGTAAATTACTTGTATACTCTCTAGTTGTTGAGCAAACTTAAGCTACAAATGTAATGTATAGTATTATTAATATGTTGACTAGATGAGGTAAGAAAACAATGTGTATTTGTTGAGAAAACCATGGTACATATACTATACTTAGGCCGTCGCCAAATGGTAGGTACAGGCGAATAATTTCTTTCGATTTGTTGAACAAAATCATGGTCAAAATGTGATTAGGACAAGAAATTATAGGTTAGGAGTTGTATATGATACAACCGATAAGGAGTTATTCATCGCTTGTTGGGCTATGACTTGTTGAGTAAATTTAAGATCAAAATCTCAAGACAAACGAGCCCTAACACCTACTAGAGAAGTTGAAAGATTTCTATTTTTTCTTATGGTTTAGAGAAACATAAAATCTAGTGGGGGCCTTATTAGAAAAATGAAATGGTAACATTTAACCTTTCTAATAGTGTAAGAACGTCTACTATATAAAGTTATAATAATCTACATCGATAAATTTGTGCAATTAATATAATTAATAAAATGTTTATCAATTAATATATATACAAATAAACTGAAAAATATAAAATATACTTACCAATAAATTTTTGCATGTTGACCCATGTAATCGCCTAATTTTACAACCACTAAATATGTTCGTAACTTGGTTACTTATGAGTTTACTTGCTCGAGACTGTGTATTTTCTTCATTGAGTTTCGAACTCTAAAAACAATACAAGGATATAGATATTTGATCCATATATGATCACATATAAATGTTATATGATGAACAGTCATAATTTGTAATGAACAAAACCTCGATGAAATTAGTTCATTTGAAATAAGAAGGTAAACTGTATTGTGAGATCGTGAATTCAATATGATTAATTATGATGATGATCTTGTTGCATTAAATCTAACACTAGACCAAAAGCTACAAGACAAATCTAAGAACTCAATCACTAAAATGTCAGTTTGATCAATTTACATAAAGTGCAACTTATTTGATATCCTTAAATATTAATGATGACCAAATGCATTTTTGTAAAGAGTTCATTATGATATTGTAGTAAGGGTTTTCTTTGAATGGTTCGACCATTTAGAAAGGAAATCGATTGTATGAGAGTGGATGTAACCTAAGGCGTGGTTGAGATGCAGAGAGTGAATTGTCACTTCTCCCTTATTAAGAAACATCGAAAACGAGAATTGTAATTAATAATAGATAATTAACAAGGAATACAAATTATGATAACTATTCTAAAAGTATTTTCACATAGAAAATTATTCTCTGTGATATTTATTCTTTTAATTTAAGATATTTGATCTGAAAATTCTTGACTATAAACCAGTTACAATAAATGAAATAAATAGCCTATATTAAGTGGTTGGATGAAGCTTCATATTTCATACACTATTATAGTAATGTCGGAAATAGTGGAAGCATGCTATATAACACTTATTGGTCACATCAAGTTACAAAATTTATTTTCATAAAACACACCAAACATTATTTATGAAATACTTATTATTTTTAAGTATTGAATGAAAACAGACATAGTTTTATTTTAGCTTGAATATTTTGAATATTCGTTATAAATAAAACTATAATAATGGTATTTGGGATGCATTGGAAAATACAGAAGTATCTAAAGTTATTTGCAATTACTTTGGAATAATAGACTAAGCCAAATTTCTAATAAATGATTATTTGATTATATGATTATGAATCATATGGTACTAGAGAACTATATCTCAAACAATTAAGGCAATATGCCCATTCAGTGAGAGAGTCATAAGAGTTGATGAACTCAATCGCAAGTCCATTATTACCAAAATGGCTCAACATACTTTTTATATTCACTGATGTTATAACCGACATGGATATGTGTATTTGATACACATATGGTATACCTATGATAAGCTCATAGAGTATAAAACGGAAGTAATAAAATAACATGCAGAAATATAAAATGATTCGATTTGATCGAATAGGTGAGTCTATTGATGTAACGACCGTGATTTTATTACCGTCGTAATAAATATTTTTATTTGAAATTTTAAAAATAAAAAATTCGAAAAAAAATAACAGTGTAAAATCGTTTGGCAAAGTCAGTAAATGCTTATATTGGTGAAGAACGTGATAATGCACTGCATTTGTTTCTTTCACGTGTATGGTCTCGGTTCAATTCAAGAACAAGAAAATTGATCATTTGCTGTCACTTTTTGTAAAGCAAAGTTTGGACGCAATTTTGTGACCAGGATTGTAAAACAAAGTGAAACATTTTTGTGTGCTTTGCTGTCACTTCAACTGGAAAGCAAAGTTTGAAGTCACTTTATCAGCCATCATCTTCATTTTATTATACAAGCCCGTGTACTTTTTCTTCCACTAAGGCACGTTTCATTTAATGTTAATGTACTTTTGGCCTTGACTTGTGCACGATTGGAAATATGGTAGTGTAGCCTTCATCATTCAGTTGGTTTCAAATTCTTCCGAGTAGCATTCTTTTCGTTGCTTTCATTTATCGAATAGCTCAGCAAAAAGCTTTAATGGCATCTCCAAATTTCCGCTCCTTATCAGATCTCGGTTGCTAAATTATTCCGTAACAAATTTGAGGTGAGTTTCATACTCACATTTCTAATTTAAAAACCACGCTGTCCATTTATGATGTTTTGTTGTTTATATTGGTTTGCAACATTCGTTCGTCAAGTGGTTTATCAGCTCAAATTATATTTTTGTCTATCCTTTGGTTCGTTTTATCCCGTGACCTGAAAGATTGCTATGCATGTATAAATATATATTTATATATCAATATAGTCCATGCCTTAAAAGTGGTAATGAACCCATGCCGTCGAATAAACTTGTGCGCCATTCATATATTATCTTCACTTTTGCAATTGCGTGAAATACGAACGGATCACCATTTTTGTGAAAGAAAGTTTATAACCTTATGGCGTACGTATATCAGTTTGCATGAAAATTTATACTTACTCAAAGTCAAATTCCAGAACATTGTGTTCGCATGCGTGCTTTAGGGAGACGTTGCAAAGTTTCCATTTGATTTTATATTTTTGTGTATCACACGAAGCCTACCAGACCTTTGATTTGTTCATGCACCAATGAATATGTTGGTCAGGCATTTATTTTATTCTTGCATGAAGCACGCGTGTGCATACAAGTTTAGAGTGTAGGTGCCAAATAGTAGGTCCAGGTGTTTGTTCTTTTAGTCATATTTGCATATAAATAGTGTATACTTTTTATAAAAAAATGTACCAGGTCTTACTTAATTGTCTGCATACGTGAGTTATACCAAGTGTAGTCCAGGCAAACAATTGAAAATGCAAGTGCTGGTAGCATATTATATTTGGTTCATTTGCGTCACAGCTTGGTACACCTCCAATATGTGATAAATGCATTCGTATTCGAAGGCATATGATCTATGCCCAGTATATTATCCAATTTCCTCTACGCATTGCCTTTCTTTTTAGAGTGGTATGCGTGTTTAAAAATTTCTTTTCCAGTTAGTGTGTAAACTTGTTCACTGTTATGTCCATGGAAGTATGCCCAGATCATATTTATTTCATATTGCAAGACGTAAGTGAAACGTTTTTACCTTTCACAGGTCGTGCACTTTAATGAACGTGTGTTTGCAGTCTACAGTTCAATTTATTTTGAACCGACGTTTTGTTTTAAAACATATTTACGGAATTCTTACGCCGGTATTATATGTTTGAAGTGAGTTGTTTTGATGGCATTTTTGACAAATAAAAATTACTGTTGTTTTGACTTCAGTAACCGTCAATTTTAAAGTGAATTTTTAAGCGGTTACCCGCAACGCTGATTTGATAACCGTTTTTACGGTGTTTTGTGAAGCGCAATTTCCTTGTCGAAATTGCTACAGATGTTGCTGTTTTAATCACGTGTTTTAAAAATCGTTTTAAAATAAAAATTGTTTCCAAAAAATTTACAGTTTGCGCTTTCAAAAGAATGAGGAAGCGAATTAAACGATTCAGCAAAATTGAGGACTATGAACCCTTACTTTTACCGATTTGGTTAATTCCGGACTTGTCCATTTGAGAACGTGAAACGTTATTTAATAAAATACACAATTTTGCACTTTCAAGGAAACGATAAAGAGATTTAAACGATTTAGCAAAAGTGCGGAGTATGGAACCACGCTTTTACTAATTCGCTTAATTCCGGACTCGTTAATTGAAACATTTTGATGCTTTCGTGTGCTTTCGAGCCACTATGAGGACCTTCGGGTCATTTGTTGGACCTTCGGGTCATTTGTTGGGCTTTCGGGCCACTCTGCGGACTTTCGGGTCAAATACCAGTACTAGACCTTCGGGTCACTCTGCGGACCTTCGGGTGAATCTGATGGGCGCCAAAATTATGTTGAGTACTTGGTAGGCTTCGGCCACTCTGAGATGCACGTGCGGCGAATTAAAAACTCGCCATCTGATGGGATCGATCCACCTTTTATGCTGAATTTTCTAGTTATCTTGTTTTGATTTCTAGATTTTGCGACTGTTGATTTTCTAGTTATCTATTTTGATTTCTGGATTTTGTGAATTGCGGCTTTGAATTCAATTATGAATTTGGAAGTTGAGTTTGAGTATAATCTCATCTGAGATTATAAATTTGCGTATTGCTGTTTTAAATTCAATTGCGAATTTGAAAACTGATTTTGATGGAGTTTAAATTGAGATTTCTTCATTTAAACTGTGCTGATTATTTATGCTGTATAGTCTCATTCGAGACTATAATTATTTGTTCAAGTATTGTTTACCATTCACTTATTTCTGAGAATAAATTAGACTGATCCGTTTATTATTTTCTTTTAAATAATACTCGGGTCAGACCGAGTTATTTCAGGATAGTCTCCATCTCTGATTTAGTAGCAGCTTCAGCTTTTGGGATTTCGCATCATCTTTTGTCTAGCCTCCGAGGAGTTCTTTTGGTTTATTAGTCCTCATCTTATGTATGTATTGATGGATATGTGTATGTATCGGTATTTGAACTATCGATTGTTGTAGCATGTATTCCAGACTAGTCTTCCACTATATATCTGATATTTCTGTTCTGATGTGATTATACTTATCTGTGTTGTTGTTATTATAAATTGTTCTGGATTTTTCTTAAGCCACCGTAGTTTCGTTTTAGATTTGGATTGAATATATATCCTTGGGAGTAATTTATACAGCCCCTATCGATGTAATCAATACTCGTCTAAGGCATAACTTACGGATGGTCGCTTCTAACAAGCCTTATTCTTCGCAATAGCAGACGTTATTCCTTATAATAACCTTTGTTATTGTGAGCATAGAGGTGGGGCGTCACAGCTTGGTATCAGAGCAGAAGTTCAGAACAAATTATAATAAACACAGAACAGAAGTAGAATGGAACATGTGTTACAACTATTCGAGGGTTTTATTTGTGCCTTTCTAATCGATTCCTTCGTTGTTCTTAAACTTTTTATCCTCTCTAAAAAGTTGGAATATGTCTAGGAATAGATCTCATATTTCCGTAGTATTCCATTTGTTAAATTCCTTATTAGTCTTGTTGTAGTTTCCTTGAGTTAAAACAAGGAAAGTCCTCTGTTTCCGATTGTCCTACTGCTCCTAAGGGTTTCAAATCCGGGAAGCTTAATGTTGCTTAAGGTTCTGGTGATTCTTCTCAGCCTAAAGGTATTCTTCCTTCTATTTTGGAAGGTTTTATTTTATTTCATAGCCGTTCTATTAGAGTTCTTTTCGATACGGGTGCATCACATTCATTCGTATCGAAGAAGCTTGTTGGTGTTATTCCTTTGGATGTTATTACTCTCTGCGACCCTTTGAGGATTGTGAATCCTATTGGTGGATCCGCTACTCTTGGTTTATTGTGTGTTGATGTAAAGATTATTCTTTGTGGGTTTTTCCTTTCGTGCAAATCTGCATGTTATGGATCATCTTGGTTTTGATACGATTTTGGGAATGGATTGGCTCGTCCGTTATGAAGTTCAATCCTATGTCCTAAAAGAATTTTATATCTCAAGCATCCCGATGCTATCGAGCAGTTATCTAGTATATTTCGAAGTATGGACCATCCTTCGAATGCTTTCATTTCTTCCTTCGAATCAGATGATGTCTTAGCTAATATTCCTGTAGTTTGTGATTTTCTGATGTCTTCGAGCTTATTTTGAGTTTGCCGTCGATTAGGGCAATTGAGTTCCGTATTGATTTTATCTCCGATGCTCATCCTGTTAGTCGTCCTCCCACGAGGATGTCTGCTAAGGAAAATGAGGAACTCAAGCAACAATTATCTGAGTTGGAAGCCAAACGATTTATTCGTTCTAGCCTTTCTTCTTGGGGCGTCGTCGTTGTCTTCGTTAAGAAGCCAGATGGTACTCTTAGGCTTTGCATTGATTTTAGCAAGCTTAACGAGTTCACTATCAAATAGGTACCCATTACCTAGGATCGACGGCATGTTCGATCAAGTAAGTGGCGCTAAACTGTTCTCCCAATTCAACCTTACCATCGGTTTTCACTTGGCTACGAGTTGCGGAAGTTAGCATTCCACTTACCGCATTCCGCACTCGTTATGATTCTTATGAATGACTTATTACGTCATTCAGTTGCCCAGCCTATTTCATCCATTTTATGAATCGAGTATTCTACGAATATCTCGATGACTCCATTTGTGTATTTATTGACTTTTGGATGAAAACATCAATTTAAAATTTGGCAAATCTTTTTCGTAAGATTTATTTACAAGTATAATTGGATTTGTGTTTATCATATAGAAGATGTTTTTGTGATTGTATTGCCCATTGAGTGCTTTAAGAATTCTGGTCGATGCACTTGATCAACGTTATCGATAGGAATCTCCTAAATGCTTTGATGAGACAATTTGACACAATAAATTGATTTATAAAAAGTAAATTTTTCTAGAAAGTGATTTCATAAAGAAGATTATCAGAAAGAACTCTTTTCCGATACTCTTATTCTTGTGGTTCCCGAAGGGAACCAAGACTCTATTGATTATACCAATGTCAGTCGTATTGGTTTGGGTGTCGTTCTCTTGCAAAAAGAAAATGTGCTATCACTTATGCTTCTTTACAATTAAAGCCGATCGAGACTAGGTATGTCATTCATGATCTAGTGCTAGTGGCTATTGTTTTGCTTTTAGAGTTTGACATCGTTATTTTTGGAAAGGAGTGGTGTTCTCCACTCTGATCACTAATCTCTGAAGTATCTATTCACTCAGAAGGAATGTAATTTGAGATAACAGCGTTGGCTCGAATTCCTAGCTTCTTATGATTTCGATATTCAGTATACCCCTGGTAAGGGTAATCGAGTTGCTGATGCGCTTAGTCGCAGGCAGCAAATTGTTGTTTCCACGATGCTAGCAGAGTGGAATATTTTGGAAGCTTTATCTCTTTGTGATATTAGAGGATGTCCTTCAGTTTCTGATTCTCCCGTTCTTTTATTTAGCATGGAAGCTCGTCCTAGTTTGTTGGATCGTGTTGCCGATGCCTAGAAACAAGATCCACATATTGCCTATCTTATTCAGAGTTGTAAATCGAAATCCCGAAGTGATGATCTGAAGGATTTCGATATTGATATTCATGGTTGTATTCGGAGGAAGGGTAGATTGATCGTGCCTAGTGTTTCTAATCTTAGAAATGACATTCTTGAGGACTGTCATCGCTCTAAGTATGCTATCCATTCGGGTAGTATTATGATGTATGCTGTTGTCAAACGCATATACTTTTGGGAGGGTATGAAGCGTGAGGTTACAAGTTATGTAAGTTGTTGCTTAACTTGTCAACTTATTAAAGCAGAACACCATCGCCCTAGTGGTCTTTTGCAACCTCTTGAGATTCCATTATGGAAATGGGATCAAATTTCCTTGGACTTCATTGATGGTCTACCTCGTTCGAGGTCGGGCCATACTAGTATTTGGGTGATTGTTGACCGATTGACTAAATCAGCCCATTTTATTCCTATCAAGTCCAATCGGACTGCTCCTTTGTTGGCTAAGCTGTTTATTAAAGAAGTCGTTCGACTTCATGGAGTGCCTAGTTCCATTGTTAGTGACAGAGATCCGCTTTTTACTAGTGGTTTCTGGCAGAGCCTTCAGAAAGCTTTGGGCACTAAGCTCAATCTTAGTACAGCTTATCATCCACAGTCTGATGGTCAGACTGAAAGGGTGAATCAAGTTTTATAGGATCTCCTTCGTGCTTGCATTCTTGATTTTGGTGGTAGTTGGGTAGACCACTTATCTCTTGTTGAGTTTTCTTACAACAACAGTTTTCAATCCAGTATCGGTATGGCTCCATTCGAAGCTCTTTACGGAAGGCCGTGTCGATCACCATCTTGTTGGTTGGAATCGGGGGAAAAGTTAGTTCTCGGCCCCGAATATATTCGCGATTCTTCGGAGAGGATTGATATTATACGACAGAGAATGAAAGAGGCTCAGAATAGGCAGAAATCTTATGCCGATCATCGTAGGAAGCCTTTGAAATTTTCTGTTGGCGATCTCGTATTCATTCGTGTTTCCCCGATGAAGGGTGTAGTGCGTTTTAGTCACTCCGGGAAATTGGCTCCTCGATATGTTGGACCGTTTCCTATTACGGAACGCATTAGCCCAGTTGCTTATCGTGTATCGCTACCTGCTCAGTTTTCGGGAATTCATGACGTATTTCATGTGTCCCAGCTTCGTCGATGCCTTCGAGATTTAGATTCTATTATTGATCCCCCTATGCTACAAGATCTTGAGATCTCACCCGACTTGTCTATTGTGCAAAATCCTATTCGTGTGCTAGCTTCGGAGGTTAAACGCCTTCGTAACAAAAAAGTCCCGCTTGTGAAAATTCAATGGTCCGCAAACCCCAAAGATTGCACTTGGGAAACCAGAGAATTCATCGAGCGTTCTTATCCCGGTTTTCTCTCCTCTTCGGGTGGAGGTGAGCATTCGTACCTATCTTTTCTATTTTAATCTTTGCTGTGATGAATTATTTGTGTTATTGTCTGCTTCTAGTATGAAAATTGTGGGGACGCAATTTTTATAAGGGGGGAGTCTGTAACGACCGTGATTTTATTACCGTCGTAATAAATATTTTTATTTGAAATTTTAAAAATAAAAAATTCGAAAAAAAAATAACAGTGTAAAATCGTTTGGCAAAGTCAGTAAATGCTTATATTGGTGAAGAACGTGATAATGCACTGCATTTGTTTCTTTCACGTGTATGGTCTCGGTTCAATTCAAGAACAAGAAAATTGATCATTTGCTGTCACTTTTTGTAAAGCAAAGTTTGGACGCAATTTTGTGACTAGGATTGTAAAACAAAGCGAAACATTTTTGTGTGCTTTGCTGTCACTTCAACTGGAAAGCAAAGTTTGAAGTCACTTTATCAGCCATCATCTTCAGTTTATTATACAAGCCCGTGTACTTTTTCTTCCACTAAGGCACGTTTCATTTAATGTTAATGTACTTTTGGCCTTGACTTGTGCACGATTGGAAATATGGTAGTGTAGCCTTCATCATTCAATTGGTTTCAAATTCTTCCGAGTAGCATTCTTTTCGTTGCTTTCATTTATCGAATAGCTCAGCAAAAAGCTTTAATGGCATCTCCAAATTTCCGCTCCTTATCAGATCTCGGTTGCTAAATTATTCCGTAACAAATTTGAGGTGAGTTTCATACTCACATTTCTAATTTAAAAACCACGCTGTCTATTTATGATGTTTTGTTGTTTATATTGGTTTGCAACATTCGTTCGTCAAGTGGTTTATCAGCTCAAATTATATTTTTGTCTATCCTTTGGTTCGTTTTATCCCGTGACCTGAGAGATTGCTATGCATGTATAAATATATATTTATATATCAATATAGTCCATGCCTTAAAAGTGGTAATGAACCCATGCCGTCGAATAAACTTGTGCGCCATTCATATATTATCTTCACTTTTGCAATTGCGTGAAATACGAACGGATCACCATTTTTGTGAAAGAAAGTTTATAACCTTATGGCGTACGTATATCAGTTTGCATGAAAATTTATACTTACTCAAAGTCAAATTCCAGAACATTGTGTTCGCATGCGTGCTTTAGGGAGACGTTGCAAAGTTTCCATTTGATTTTATATTTTTGTGTATCACACGAAGCCTACCAGACCTTTGATTTGTTCATGCACCAATGAATATGTTGGTCAGGCATTTATTTTATTCTTGCATGAAGCACGCGTGTGCATACAAGTTTAGAGTGTAGGTGCCAAATAGTAGGTCCAGGTGTTTGTTCTTTTAGTCATATTTGCATATAAATAGTGCATACTTTTTATAAAAAAATGTACCAGGTCTTACTTAATTGTCTGCATACGTGAGTTATACCAAGTGTAGTCCAGGCAAACAATTGAAAATGCAAGTGCTGGTAGCATATTATATTTGGTTCATTTGCGTCACAGCTTGGTACACCTCCAATATGTGATAAATGCATTCGTATTCGAAGGCATATGATCTATGCCCAGTATATTATCCAATTTCCTCTACGCATTGCCTTTCTTTTTAGAGTGGTATGCGTGTTTAAAAATTTCTTTTCCAGTTAGTGTGTAAACTTGTTCACTGTTATGTCCATGGAAGTATGCCCAGATCATATTTATTTCATATTGCAAGACGTAAGTGAAACGTTTTTACCTTTCACAGGTCGTGCACTTTAATGAACGTGTGTTTGCAGTCTACAGTTCAATTTATTTTGAACCGACGTTTTGTTTTAAAACATATTTACGGAATTCTTACGCCGGTATTATATGTTTGAAGTGAGTTGTTTTGATGGCATTTTTGACAAATAAAAATTACTGTTGTTTTGACTTCAGTAACCGTCAATTTTAAAGTGAATTTTTAAGCGGTTACCCGCAACGCTGATTTGATAACCGTTTTTACGGTGTTTTGTGAAGCGCAATTTCCTTGTCGAAATTGCTACAGATGTTGCTGTTTTAATCACGTGTTTTAAAAATCGTTTTAAAATAAAAATTGTTTCCAAAAAATTTACAGTTTGCGCTTTCAAAAGAATGAGGAAGCGAATTAAACGATTCAGCAAAATTGAGGACTATGAACCCTTACTTTTACCGATTTGGTTAATTCCGGACTTGTCCATTTGAGAACGTGAAACGTTATTTAATAAAATACACAATTTTGCACTTTCAAGGAAACGATGAAGAGATTTAAACGATTTAGCAAAAGTGCGGAGTATGGAACCACGCTTTTACTAATTCGCTTAATTCCGGACTCGTTAATTGAAACATTTTGATGCTTTCGTGTGCTTTCGAGCCACTATGAGGACCTTCGGGTCATTTGTTGGACCTTCGGGTCATTTGTTGGGCTTTCGGGCCACTCTGCGGACTTTCGGGTCAAATACCAGTACTAGACCTTCGGGTCACTCTGCGGACCTTCGGGTCAATCTGATGGGCGCCAAAATTATGTTGAGTATTTGGTAGGCTTCGGCCACTCTGAGATGCACGTGCGGCGAATTAAAAACTCGCCATCTGATGGGATCGATCCACCTTTTATGCTGAATTTTCTAGTTATCTTGTTTTGATTTCTAGATTTTGCGACTGTTGATTTTCTAGTTATCTATTTTGATTTCTGGATTTTGTGAATTGCGGCTTTGAATTCAATTATGAATTTGGAAGTTGAGTTTGAGTATAATCTCATCTGAGATTATAAATTTGCGTATTGCTGTTTTAAATTCAATTGCGAATTTGAAAACTGATTTTGATGGAGTTTAAATTGAGATTTCTTCATTTAAACTGTGCTGATTATTTATGCTGTATAGTCTCATTCGAGACTATAATTATTTGTTCAAGTATTGTTTACCATTCACTTATTTCTGAGAATAAATTAGACTGATCCGTTTATTATTTTCTTTTAAATAATACTCGGGTCAGACCGAGTTATTTCAGGATAGTCTCCATCTCTGATTTAGTAGCAGCTTCAGCTTTTGGGATTTCGCATCATCTTTTGTCTAGCCTCCAAGGAGTTCTTTTGGTTTATTAGTCCTCATCTTATGTATGTATTGATGGATATGTATATGTATCGGTTCATGTGAACTATCGATTGTTGTAGCATGTATTCCAGACTAGTCTTCCGCTATATATCTGATATTTCTATTCTGATGTGATTATACTTATCTGTGTTGTTGTTATTATAAATTGTTCTGGATTTTTCTTAAGCCACCGTAGTTTCGTTTTAGATTTGGATTGAATATATATCCTTGGGAGTAATTTATACAGCCCCTATCGATGTAATCAATACTCGTCTAAGGCATAACTTACGGATGGTCGCTTCTAACAAGCCTTATTCTTCGCAATAGCAGACGTTATTCCTTATAATAACCTTTGTTATTGTGAGCATAGAGGTGAGGCGTCACAGCTTGGTATCAGAGCAGAAGTTCAGAACAAATTATAATAAACACAGAACAGAAGTAGAATGGAACATGTGTTACAACTATTCGAGGGTTTTATTTGTGCCTTTCTAATCGATTCCTTCGTTGTTCTTAAACTTTTTATCCTCTCTAAAAAGTTGGAATATGTCTAGGAATAGATCTCATATTTCCGTAGTATTCCATTTGTTAAATTCCTTATCAGTCTTGTTGTAGTTTCCTTGAGTTAAAACAAGGAAAGTCCTCTGTTTCCGATTGTCCTACTGCTCCTAAGGGTTTCAAATCCGGGAAGCTTAATGTTGCTTAAGGTTCTGGTGATTCTTCTCAGCCTAAAGGTATTCTTCCTTCTATTTTGGAAGGTTTTATTTTATTTCATAGCCGTTCTATTAGAGTTCTTTTCGATACGGGTGCATCACATTCATTCGTATCGAAGAAGCTTGTTGGTGTTATTCCTTTGGATGTTATTACTCTCTGCGACCCTTTGAGGATTGTGAATCCTATTGGTGGATCCGCTACTCTTGGTTTATTGTGTGTTGATGTAAAGATTATTCTTTGTGGGTTTTTCCTTTCGTGCAAATCTGCATGTTATGGATCATCTTGGTTTTGATACGATTTTGGGAATGGATTGGCTCGTCCGTTATGAAGTTCAATCCTATGTCCTAAAAGAATTTTATATCTCAAGCATCCCGATGCTATCGAGCAGTTATCTAGTATATTTCGAGGTATGGACCATCCTTCGAATGCTTTCATTTCTTCCTTCGAATCAGATGATGTCTTAGCTAATATTCATGTAGTTTGTGATTTTCTGATGTCTTCGAGCTTATTTTGAGTTTGCCGTCGATTAGGGCAATTGAGTTCCGTATTAATTTTATCTCCGATGCTCATCCTGTCAGTCGTCCTCCCACGAGGATGTCTGCTAAGGAAAATGAGGAACTCAAGCAACAATTATCTGAGTTGGAAGCCAAATGATTTATTCGTTCTAGCCTTTCTTCTTGGGGCGCCGTCGTTGTCTTCGTTAAGAAGCCAGATGGTACTCTTAGGCTTTGCATTGATTTTAGCAAGCTTAACGAGTTCACTATCAAATAGGTACCCATTACCTAGGATCGACGGCATGTTCGATCAAGTAAGTGGCGCTAAACTGTTCTCCCAATTCAACCTTACCATCGGTTTTCACTTGGCTACGAGTTGCGGAAGTTAGCATTGCACTTACCGCATTCCGCACTCGTTATGATTCTTATGAATGACTTATTACGTCATTCAGTTGCCCAGCCTATTTCATCCATTTTATGAATCGAGTATTCTACGAATATCTCGATGACTTCATTTGTGTATTTACTGACTTTGGATGAAAACATCAATTTAAAATTTGGCAAATCTTTTTCGTAAGATTTATTTACAAGTATAATTGGATTTGTGTTTATCATATAGAAGATGTTTTTGTGATTGTATTGCCCATTGAGTGCTTTAAGAATTCTGGTCGATGCGCTTGATCAACGTTATCGATAGGAATCTCCTAAACGCTTTGATGAGACAATTTGATACAATAAATTGATTTATAAAAAGTAAATTTTTCTAGAAAGTGATTTCATAAAGAAGATTATCAGAAAGAACTCTTTTCCGATACTCTTATTCTTGTGGTTCCCGAAGGGAACCAAGACTCTATTGATTATACCAATGTCAGTCGTATTGGTTTGGGTGTCGTTCTCTTGCAAAAAGAAAATGTGCTATCACTTATGCTTCTTTACAATTAAAGCCGATCGAGACTAGGTATGTCATTCATGATCTAGTTCTCATGGCTATTGTTTTGCTTTTAGAGTTTGACATCGTTATTTTTGGAAAGGAGTGGTGTTCTCCACTCTGATCACTAATCTCTGAAGTATCTATTCACTCAGAAGGAATGTAATTTGAGATAACAGCGTTGGCTCGATTCCTAGCTTCTTATGATTTCGATATTCAGTATACCCCTGGTAAGGGTAATCGAGTTGCTGATGCGCTTAGTCGCAGGTAGCAAATTGTTGTTTCCACGATGCTAGCAGAGTGGAATATTTTGGAAGCTTTATCTCTTTGTGATATTAGAGGCTGTCCTTCAGTTTCTGATTCTCCCGTTCTTTTATTTAGCATGGAAGCTCGTCCTAGTTTGTTGGATCGTGTTGCCGATGCCTAGAAACAAGATCCACATATTGCCTATCTTATTAAGAGTTGTAAATCGGAATCCCGAAGTGATGATCTGAAGGATTTCGATATTGATATTCATGGTTGTATTCGGAGGAAGGGTAGATTAATCGAACTTTGTTGAATGAAGTACGATTAATATTGAGTGAAGTCGAGTTAACTTCTTTCTATAAGATCGTGTACTTAAGAGTAGTACATAAGGTTAAAATTAATTTCATCTAAAGAATAGTTCATGAGATCATACAAGATAAGGGTTTACTATAAATCCTAATATATCATATGCCAAGGAGTTGGTAGGTTGTGCACGTCGAAATATGCACGTAATAATTGTACATGAGGGATCTTGTATAAGTTGCCATAAAAGAATTTTAGGAACGATGATCATTGGATGACCCATTACGTTTTAAATAGAAGTTTTGTAAACTAAAACTAAATCAATTTTATATATAAAGCAATTCATAAAGTGTTTATGAATATCTATTCCATTGCAATGAGAAACAATTGTTATTTCAAGAAATACCAATTTCATAGAGTAGGATTTCTTTTAGAAATTATTGATAGCAAAATGAATTTGGATACGATCCAAGGACAAAACTGATTACTAGCGATGAAACGAAATTGTACAAACCTACGTGAACCCAACACACTAGAGAGTCTAATAAGCATTCTTGCGAATTGAAGAAAGATTGATTTTTTATATCAATATCAAGAATAGATAATCCTCAGTTATCAATTAAATCATTAAGAGTATTGACTCTTCCATATGGTATGATGCACAAATCTAAAAGGATTCCAAGTACCATTATCAAAATATGATTTTGATAGTTGTACCCAAAAGGATATGATCCAGTGTAGAAAATATGTCTTCAAGTGAAAGACTAGTCTACTTGGAATATAATGAGCAGCACCGATAAAAATAAAATCATAAATTATAATAGCTAAAATTATCATAAATGTTTTGTCGTTCAGTGTGCTCAAGTTGATTTGGATTTTTACTAATAAAATTATCGTTTGGTATGACTTTGTTTTTGGTACATATGTGTTAAAATGGAAAATTCTGAATAATAATTTAGAATATACTATTTGCACATAACAACAAAAGTATCTTAAAGTCAGTGAGAGTGATATTAAGTTTGTAGGTTTTCAGATATGATCCAAGAAATGATACAAAAGTATCATTTTGTAAGCATCATAATTGAGTAGGTATTTTGACAGAAATATTATCTAGTTTGATTTTCAGTCAAAATGCAGAGTAAATGTGTATCTATAAGAAAGAACCACTAAGATTACATATATATTTCTAGACTATAAGTAAACAACATACTGCTAATTGTTAATGATGTACTCGTATTAAAATCCGTAATAGTTTAGCTTTTTAGTACCCAGTATTGGATTTGTAAATTATATCTTTTATATTAAGTATAAAGGATGTTGAGAATGTCCTAAATTATATGCAAATACACCTTATTAAAATGTTTAATATGGAACCTACAAGATGGATTCCTTATGTATTGATAATATGAATTATCATACTGTTGTATTGTCTACTATATCATATTTTTCTTAAGTATTTGATCCATGAAGCAAATATCAAATCCAAATAAGGATCACTAAATGGTAATTTAGAGTATTCTCGAGTATTTATGAAATACTGATTGTTTATAGAAACAACGAACTTCTTAGGAAGGAGTGTTCAGACACAAACTTCATGAGTGATATTAAGTATAATATCTCAATACTAAATTCATGTTCAAATCTTAGTTAAGGATCTTTAAGTTGGAAATGTCCCAAACAAAAGGTTGTGGCTGATTCAATGAAAGGCTAAGTAATCGCCTTGAATAGCACCACGATAAAAGCAATGTATAAATATAAATGCACAAATTTACAATTGAGGCAGGGGTGATTCCAAGTATTAGGAATACTACATCATTGCTACATGATAACAATGTAATAATAAGAGTTCATTAGAAGTCAAGAAGCATACTCAGAATAGTTCCACAAGATAAAGGTAATTTATAAACATCGGACAAAGTTGATCGATAGAGTGGATGATTAAAACAACATAACAGACTCTTTCATGAAGGGTCTAACTAGATCAGTTCTCATCAAACTGAGCGAAGGTATGGGATACATATTCCCTAATTGGCCCCAAGTGCAAATGGGAGATTGATAGAGTTAGGGGTATGCCCTAGGGGCAATTATGTAATCTGTTACACATATCTAACTCGATAACCAATCTTGTTAAAAAAGCTATTTTCTTTCTATTATATACTTGATATAATGTGTTATTTTAATTAATTGAAATTATATTTAATAAAAAATCTATAATTGGTAAATTTTGTAATAGTAGTTACAATGTGTTGTAACCATGAGTAATTTATCATAATAAAGTAAACTTACCATTTTAAATATTCCTAGTCAAGATGTATCGAGACTGGATATCGATAAATTCGTTGAGACTAAAGTACATAACACTCTACAAATGTCAGGCAGTGTATTACTCATGGCCGTTCGGGGTACCAAGGGGTTATATACTGATAGTTATTGGATAACCATAGAATGCCTCACTCGATAGTTTTATGTTGGTTATTATAACCAAGGTCAAGTAGAAAATATTGATGTGACGAAATCACATGGTTCTCTTGACTTAAGAATACTATTAATCTTCAATGTTGAAGCTCCGCTTTGATTATAGTTAAACCGTGGCACAACGTTCATTGAATGACTACAGTTGGGTCGAGTGAGATTATTGAAAGTGAAGACTATTCAAGAGAGAATTCGTTTCCTCTATTATATGAGGTTAGTATCACGGTCAACTAAAGTCAACTCAAAGTTAAAGTCTTTGGCTAGAGCAATACGATTAATAATAATTGGTATTATTGCACAAAGGACTTTGTGTTTGAATATGAAGTTGAATATGGAAGATATTGGAATTTTGATCATAATCAAATTCCATAAATCCAAAGTGATATAATTTTGACGAAGAGAATTGGTGTAAAGAATTGTCACTACCGGGTAACGCTTAACAAAGTAAAATTGGACTTTATCGAAACCAAGTAAGCAATAAATTTGGCCAAAATCTCACACCACCTGCTAGGTGATATCTGAACTTTAATATTTCAATTGCTCGATATTAATCGCACATCATATTTACACCTAAGAGTCATAGAAGCGAAACATTGAATACTCCTTTTACCACTCGATTTAATTAATTTGTAACCGTTATGAATTGACTAAATTAATTAATATTCATGAGATATTAATTATAAAACTTTATTTGATGTTTTCTGAAAAATATTAAACAGTGTGCTTATAATAGTTATAAATATATTGATCGATATATGATATAGGTACATGTTTGAATTAGACCAGCACCACTGTCCCAGTTGGTAAGGCTCTAAATTTGGTGCAACAAGTCATATGTTCGAAACTCGCATAGCGTGATTCAAATTGTTGGACTTATATTGACATGCGGTATGATGTATATTGCCTAAGACTTGTAGTACTAATATGTACCACTATCTAAGTACCCAATCTAAAAAAATTAGATTTAAATATGACAAATAATTTTCAGGCTTGAACTAATTTAGAGGCCCATAAGAAGGCTTGAATTTTTGGCTAGAATATATAAGGGTAGGCCCGCCATAATGATGGCTAAGGAGGGGTTGGATTTGAATTAAAAAGAAGGAGAAAAGGTAAGAGAGAAATAGGGATCCAGATCCACATTGTTCTCCTTGGTATCTCCTTTATTTAACCATCTCTAAACTCTCACTTTCATTTTGATCTTGAGCCTCCTCTTTTTACATATTCCTAGTCAAAAATCCCCGCTTCTCCCCTCAAAATATGAACACTAAAACATTAAAACTCTTTGATTCGATCGTTGGTGGTAAGGCAGTTCGGGAGTTAGCAATTTCTGATTTGTGAACGGATTCCAGGGGATCGATTCAACATTTCGATGTGTATGCAAGGGCTTTGGGGAAAGGAAATTCCTATTTTATTTTGTTATATCATATTTATATATATTATTTATATAATAAGATATTAAATTATACTACGAATCTTGTTTATCGAAGTACAATCACAAACAGGTTGGTTGTGTATATTAGTATATCTATATATATAAAAAATTGTATACTTTCTTACTAAACGCTCATAGCTTACAAATTAAAAGAAAATTATATAAATAATATTATTAAATGAATTAATTAATCAAAATCCATATTTATTTGATTAATGTTATATATCATATGTTATAAATTTAAAAAACATCATTCATGTATAATATGTATTTAATATTTAGTTAACCTAAAAATGGTTTATGTAATATAAAATACTTGTGCGTGTGTATTATAAATAATAATATTTTGCATAATAATATTTCATAACATATATTATATAGAAAATTTTAAAAACAATATTTTTATAATTTTTATATTTAATTTTACATGGTTTTTAATTTTAAAATATTTTAAAAATTCAAAATAAAAAAGAAATAAATAAAAAGTTTATCTGGCCGAGTACAATAATTTGCAAAATCATAATTTAAAAATATATAATTTTATTTTATTATTTATTTATATTAATATACATATATTTATATTTATATCTGATTATACATGTTTATATATATTATATAAATTAATTTAAAATAAAATAAGATATTATTTTAGTAAATTATTTTTGGATTTTATATTATATACTATACACATATATAGGTGATAAAATTATTTTTTAAACTAATATTTAATTAATTTAATGATTTAGTTATTTCATATATATATATATATTTACAAATACACACACACACACACATATATATATATTGTAAATGTTTTATAGAAATATTGTTTATAACTAACATTTAATATGTGCATATTTATATTATATATTTACTTAGATATTTTATGATACAATCATACATATTTAGACAGCGAATCAAATACATGGGGAGCTAACATATCTATTGCGGTGTAAATCCCAACATCTATACACAGGATGTTAAACCATGTACACATTGTTCTGTTGCACATGCACGTACACACATATGTGTATGCGACACACTCATACACACACATATATTATGATACAAAATTATTTATAAAATAAAAATTTGTTTATAAATTCAAAAAAAATATTGATCTTATTTAATAAAAAATTTAGAAAATTATAAATGAATTTGACTAGTAGGCCCACTAATGATCCAAATAGGTAAAAAAAATTAAAATTTACTCAATTACTCCACAGCAAGCTAGCACATTTCCAACTTTAAGTTAAGTACGTACTGGGCACAGTGAATGCCTATGTAATGAGGGTCGAATTGATAATAGCCGAAACAAAGAAGAAATGTTTACTCGTAGGCTGGCATCTTGCTCAAAAGGCCATATAATAGGGGGTATCTTGATCCTCCAGAGATATTAATAGTTCGTCGGGTTGTTCCCAACCTGCTGGAAACCCCTGAAGATCAGCCTAATCAGGATCAAATCGAGCTTCGGGATTCCTAGGTCATAAAAGACGATAAAGAGCCCTGCTAAGAATTTGTAGATCTTTGGGGTAAGCTAACCGAACTCTAAATGATGAGTGCTAAAGAGCCTAATGAAGTTAGGGTGGAAGGGGACCATCGCCCAGTTCTTGTTGTAGGAAAATTACTAGGAGAAATAGCCTGTTGGTTGCTGGTTGGCTCGATCGGCAACCTGGGGATAAATATGTATGATGTTCACACAATCGTAGTCGATCAGGGAGCGAGTTAGATCAACCCAATCCTTTCAAACCTTAGAAGTGCCTAAAGGAAAAGCCTATCATCCACTGGTAGAAGCGACCTCGCCCTCTACAATCAACAACAACACCATGACGGCTGTTGGATACCGCGTATAGTGGGAGTTCATCAGTGCAACAATGATGTAGGGTATCATGACAACAATAAAAAAATCAAATGCCAAAGTTACATGACAACGGGGAAAGATCAATAACAAAAATCATAAAGTAATTCCAAAAATAAGAAAAACATGTTCTATCAATAACATTAAAAATACAATGGGTTAAAATCAAAGATATTCACTAATGATGTGCTGGTGTGCGGTTGCAAATTGAAATAAAAAATGAAGAAGTAAATCTCTTTGAAATTTTTTAATGGCAAAAGTTTTTGAAAGTTTGGTAAAGAATGAAAGAGAATAGAAGGAGAGGTTTCTATAGGCAATGGGGAGAAGTGCGAACAGTTGATCAGCGATGTGGAAAATAATTTGGGCCATCTAGTTATCATCAATGCATCTTTCAATCACTAAGTTGGAAAAGCGCGCTATCTTTCTAACGCCTGGGAAAACAAACCGCCTTCACCAATGGCCTAATGGCACATATGAGAGCATTAAATGCAGCATTAAATGAATGATTGACAAGCTTGCCTCTGCACATAGGCACGTGCTTGGGTGTAAGATGTTGCTTAGTTTCTTGTAAGCATAGAGTGGTCAGCCTACATTGTTCAAATAGTTCACGTGACTATAGCGGCGCATACCTTGGCCATCTTTTGCCCTACATATTCCCATGACTCGGCGTATTGGCTAGCCTACTAGGTATGGTCAGCCCTTGACTCAGCCAACAATGGCCAGCCCACACACCGCAAGCGCCCGACACCTCGCCTCGCCCGCTTAGCATAGACCACGACTGGCCCAAACTAACAAGGTTCCCTCAAGGAGCAGCCCGCTTAGCACCAGCACATGTATAATTTAAGCATAGCCTTCACAAGCGCTAGTGGGCGATGACTATACACGAGCAACCCATACTAAGAAGTGCACCCCAATTGTCAGCCGTCACATCCATTCAATCAACACTTGCACCCATTGAAGCTCCTTTGCCTTGGCACGACAGGTTTTGGCCACGGATGCCTAACTATCCTGTAGAAAGAAGCTTCGCATGCATCATTCCCCTCCAAAGACCGGCATAACGGCATTGTCCATTGGACTATAGAGCTACTATGCAATAACCACTCCATGTCCTTTGTTGCCACCAAAGCAACTCTATTCAACCACTCCCTAATCCCATGCCCCTTCACCAAGCATGCTCATGGTATGAGCCACATCCTGTCATCATCTACGCCACATAGGCCAGATGGCATCCTAGATGGAATACAAATCAACCACACATGCACATCAACGGCCTAGGGCGATTTCTCAATCTTGCCAGTGCAATCTCCTATATTCAAGCATTAATTCCAACTGCTTAAATGCATGAAGACATGAATTTTTACAAGGGTTGAATGGAAGAAGTTTTTGACCAATATATTTTCTAATTATTGTCTCTTTTAATTACATCTATAGTAAGAGAAGTAAAATAGTAAGAAATTCCTTATAGCGGACTTAGATCAAACCACTCTAAATCTTGTGTTCTTTTGCCTTTTTCACATTTTACTTCCTTGTTTTACATTTTAAATCTAGGTATTAGTAAGAAACCTTTCCTAATATCAACCCAAAATCATAATTCTAAGGTTGGCTAAATTTTTAGTCAACTGAAGTGTTGTTATAATCGATTAATACATACTTGAGAGTTTAATATTCACCAACCATACAAAATTTCATAAAAATAATATCATATATATATATCATTTTTTAATTTGACTTTGAATATGAAGATAAATTTTTCAATATGATTGAGAATTACTATCAAAATTACATTATACTGGTTTTTACCATTTTTATAACTAATGGAAACTGGTAAGAAAGAAACTTATAAGGCTAATGACAACACCTCGAAGACCAGTTAGAGTAGTCTCGACACTAACGGCGATTAGTGGCTGCCACTTGGCCATTTGCACCGACTGACCCCTAGTGCAAACTCGAACAACAAAATTATTTTGCTAATTTATCCAGCATTAATAATGCCAGATAAAATATAAACCAATGCAATCCACGTAGGCTTATGCAATGAAATCCAGCTATTTATCTATTTATCTAGCATTATTAACATTATAACTTATTCGACTTTCTTCCTACCCGGCATCTTCCTCCTTTCATTTTCCCAACCCGAGCTTCCATTTCCCAAATCAAATTTAACCCTTATTTTCCCTATTTTATTCCTAATTTCTTCCCTTTTTTCACACTATTTAACAATAATAGGAAGTATATTGCATACTTTTTGTGGTAGCGGTCTCAAGATGTCGAGGCAGCAGATGAGATGGTGATGAAGATGCTAGCTCAAGTTCTTCCAAAAGGCATAGGGTTAATTGAACAATAGTGTTTTAGAGGGAGTGCATGCGGTTTTTTTCGATGACACTGCTTTGAATCCAAATTTTGATCAAAATTTAGGACCCGAAAAAGGTTTAATGGATTTTCTTGTTTTTCCAATCAACAACTGCATGTTTCTACTCATGTCGACATCACTGTAAGTAAAATTAAACATATAAAAATAGAGTTATTGATTAGATACACACTAAACATAACAGTTTATATAAATGACCGTAAGAAGAAATGACTAATTTACTTTAAAAGTTTTGGAATTTGGTACTATGTTGAAATCATAATTTATAAAAGTAACTATTTTACATTTAGATTGTGAAATTAATATCCAAACAATTTTCTAAATAGGCTAGGGAAGGGAAAACTCTCGGGTCTCTTGCATCGGTATTTCATCTATATCGGTAGACCATATTTGTCGATATTTGTCAACGTATGACCAGATTTTTGGGTAACATTGGATTTTAGGACCTTTTCAGTATGTTATTTATTGATAAATAATTACATGTAAAACCATAAAATATTTTGCTTAACACCACATATTCCTCATTATAGGAATATAGTTGACCTTAAATTCTGATGCACAATTGTGTGGTACATTAGATGCTTTATGGTGGAAGACCACCCATATATTTCACTTCCCTTTTAGCGAGATAGGTATTACTTCTTTAGATTTTATTATGCCTACTGGTATTTCTATTGGGCTACATCTTCCTTTACCTTACGACGAGCAGTTCTAAAGACATAATAAGTTGATATGTATTTACCTAGTAATCATATATCCACATATTTGCCAAGGGTACTCAGATTAAAGTAAGTTTCATTAGGGACACTATTAGGAAATTGCTTCGATAATACAACCCGAACAATGATTTGGAGATATCTAGGCTATTTGCGTTGTACATGGTGGAAACCTTTTCTTTACCAATCAATCCACTATGCTTCCCCTAGGACATGTCGCAGCAGTTGAACTTTGAACTTTCTTCACCTATATGTATGACTAGGAAACGGTTATCATTGAATATTTGTATAAATTGTTAGGCATGCTAAAATAACCCAACATCAACGATGCCTCGATTCATGCATAAAATGAAGCCGACATCGTGGACCTTGCAAAAAACGGATCGTTTTGAGGTAAAATATAAATATAACGCAAAGCTATCTATAATATTCTACTCTTACGGAAACTCACCAGAAGGAGGAATAAAATAATACAATATATTTCCCAAACAAATAAAATAATACAATATCAAATAAACTTAACTTACAACATTTCTCTACATTAGCAACAAAATTAGCCTAATGTCTGGGAATATGATATAAAATAGTAGATAGCTAATAGACAAATAAATGCACATCTCTATCATACCATCATGCCTCCAAGTCATCACCGGTCCTCTTTATCAACCTACTATAGTATTACTAAAAAGAAGAAAATAATAGAGGGGGTTAGACATACGTCTGGTGAGTGGTACGCATCATATAAGTATATAATATCAATAAGTTAGTAAAACAACACTTATGCTCGAAAACCATATATTAACCCGTGCCAACTGCACCTAACAAGTCAGCTAAACACAATAACATACTATAATGACATTATAAACTATGGTCTCACTAAAGTTTCTACCGGGTCTAATCACATGCTGAAACAACTATGACACGATTGAGCCCAAAGTCTTAACTCGCCATCGCCACAAAAAATATGTACACGACCGAGCCCAAAGTCCTAGCTCGTATGCCGAAAACATATGCACATGACCGAGCCTAAAGCCTAACTCATATGTTGCAAATGTATGCACATGACTGAGCCCAAAGTCCAAGCTTGTATGCTGCAAAGTTACGCACATGACCGAGCCCGAACTCCCAGTTCATATGCTGCAAATGTATGCATATGACCGAGCCCAAAGTCCCAGCTCGTATGTGGTAAATGTACCCATACGAAGAGCCTAAAGTCCCAGCTCATATGCCACAAACGAATGTGACTATTGAGGTCAAGTCCATGCTAGACATTTGCCTAACAGTTTGCGACATTATTGGGATCATGCCAAAAACTTGTAATTGCACCATAATTTATGAAGCTACTAGATTAGGCTCCAACCTACCATCGCCAAATTTCACTAATACAGCCAAGGACTAAATTTCCTATACATGTACCGAAATGTCTTAGTAGAACCCCCATAATGAATACACCAAAATAATACACCTTTATAAAGTAGTTTGAAACACAACAAACAAGTGTTCCTCATCTCACCACGATCCTGATGCGATAAACGACACATGAAATGAAGTTCATATGCGAGTGATATGAGCATTTGAAGTTAAGGGTTATTATTTAATTATTTTGTCCAAAATTAAATATTTAATCTAATAGATCACGTAAGCTACAAGAAGAAGAACCCATTAAACTTCGCTTTGCAAATCCAAATGCTGACTTTACTTCCTCGCTATCGCCGCCAGAAGCTGCTACTCCGATCTGATGCCGCCAATAGCGTCCATGTTATCTGCGCCACCAAACGCCAGCCATTACTTCATCATCGACCGTCCAGATAATCACCACCATCGCTACCATTTAAGCTTAGATCTAGTATGCCATGCTACCGTTCATCATGATTGGAAACCAGTAAGAAGCCCCGCTCGACCTCCTCTACATGGTGGCACCCCCGATCATTATATCGTCATTGTTTCACCATTGGATCAAAACCGACGATCAATGTTTACCGAACCACCGTCATGTTTTATGATCAATATGTACACCCAATAGATGAATGAATACCACCGGTGGATTCATGTCATCGAGAACTATAATTTTGATATAAAATATGTCTAGTTTGGAATAATTTTTTATTTCACACTTTTTAATTAAGGAGTGATTAACTTTCGCTAATTACAATCAATAAAAATTAGATTTTTAATCATTTAACTATGATGTACTACACCCTAATTATGTTTATACATAAAAAATCAATTTTTAAGTTTCAATTATATAGTTTCAACATGATTTATGACCGTAAGGAATGAATTACGATATCTTCCTAATATATACACGAATAGGATGAATACCACTCATCGATTAGTCATGCATCTTCTCCGATTCGAGGAGAACCACCCTTCTTCATTATCCAAAAAAACCCCATCTAGAAAATGTCAAATCTCTTGATAGCTTCGATTTATTTGCATAGCTCACTTTGAGGTGATCAGTTTCATACATAAATTTCTTTAATTTGGTGGATCTGGAATTGATTAGTGATTATTGTTTTATAAGTAGAGGAAAGATTAATAAAGAAAAATAAATGGGGTTAAGAATCTATTTATAGGTTGAAAATAATAATATCTAGACTATATTTTCGAAATCAATATATTACGAAAATACCACTGTGTCTGACTTCTTCTAATTTCTAACCCATTTAACCAAACTCAGCAAATTATATATGTTTTCTGACTTTAAATGACATTCCAAGCGTAATGAAATATGTCTCGAAGCCTAATTCCAACTCCTAAAGAAATTCAATATTTTGTCCTTTATGTTAAAATTATAATTTTACCTTTTATAAGTAATTATTTAATTTCGTAAAATTACAGGATGTTACACATGCGGTGTGTATTTACTGGTCATAGGACATCATTATGTGGCTTTTGGGAGGTTTTACGGTTTTGGTGGTATGAGTATAGCCACAACATGGCTCACCGCACTATAAACCAATAGCTAGCATTGTTCTTTTCTAGGATTTGTTTAACGATTTGCCTTTCTTACTACTAAAGACAACACTTAATACATCTTTGGTATTCATGTGCTGATCATTTAATCATCTGAGCGACAGTTCATTAGGGGTGAAAAGAAGAAAAGAAAGGATAGAACAGAATCTCATAAATCGCGATGAATAATATATAATATAAAATCAAGTCTTTACAAAAAGAAAGGAACTTTAATATACATACAATATCAGAGTACACTAACCTATTAGCAGCTTGGATAGTTATAACAACCTGCCATTACAATTTGCTAATATCTACAACAATAACAAACAGCGCAAAATAAAAGAAAATACGGAAGTTCATCTTGGGCATCCAACTCGTCTCTTAAGCTCCAAAGCATCCAAAGCTCATCTAGAAACATGCTCGGTCTGACCCGAGCATTATAAGAAAAATAATGCCCAGATCAGTCTTGTAAAACCAGCGTGAGAAACTCAAATCATAAGGAATTTTATTTTAACTTATAAAACCCTTTAAAAACAATGTTATTTCGTAAGACCATGAAGCACATAAATACGGACAGATTTTTACCTTACGATAACTAAAACATTTTTATAGAAAATCTAATTATATTATAATAGTGTCCAGGGTTTAAAGAAAAATATGAATATACCTGAAAGCTTTCATCTCACATTTCAACATAGTTGAACACAACTAAGTCCGTACGGTGCTTACTGGAGAATGGATTGCATACAATGACAAGGTAAGGGACTACCTTTCGAATAATACACCTCTAGATAAAATGTACTGGCATCGACAAGAACATCTTGCACCCTTGCTACATAGGATTGGCCTATCCTTTACTGGATAGTACTGAATATGATTACCCCTTGGTTGATGGGCCCCAAAGCATACATTTAGATATCGATTCTAGATAAAGCAATAATTATACCTTAATGGAGCGACCCACACAGCCTGGCTGCATTTACCCTGTTTTAGTCATTACCGGGTTGTGAGGCTTGAGGTTACGTTTTACCTTTTAGATAGCTATCCACTTGGAATGCTACACTGCCCTCCAGACACAATGCAATGCCAACATTCATCTATACAAGTTCATTCTGGGACTGAACAAAACTGAAGGCACTTACATCCATTTTGGAATCACCCTCAAGATTAGTAGCAAGTAGCCCTTTCACTTCAAAGCTCCGTCTTTGATCATCGTCAGGATATCTTCAATTCGAACATTTATGTTGGTCTGAAGTGGTTTTCGGATAACATATCCAATCTCAGTCTCTTCGAAGCAACAACTGATAGTTTTTGGTAAACTCAACCCTGTTCCTTAAGAAATAATCAGACAAAAGATGAGAGGAGATCACCTCCTGACTGTTAGTGGATGGTTTTCCTTATCATTTGTTCTTGGAGAACAAAACTAGATTCATACGCATAGTACAACATCATCGAAGATGACTGTGCCTTATAACTCACGTATTTCTCTTAAATATCCAAAGTTATATTTTTAGCCAGGATTTGATAGTCGGTTGTTTAACTATCAAATAACAAATAACTAATCATTAATTTAAATCCATATAGGATCCACTAAGCCTCATTTAATTAATCTTTATTAATTAAAATCACTTTTTGAATACTTGATTCAATATACCTTTACAAAGGATATTTTCTTAAACCTCTTGTACTCTTTCAAATATTTGGAAAACATTTATATACTTATCCCAATGGTACAAGTATACTAACAAAACTTAAGAAGGTTTTCCCTTTTTCAATTTCCATATTAAATGGGCCAAATAAATTCCATTTAAAATCATTACTTACTACAAAACCAACCCACTAATCCTTCATAAAAATTCCTTATTGAAAGCCTATTCCATATCTCAAATACCTTTTAAAAATCTCAGAAATCAATATATAAAAGCATTTTTACAATCTCCAAGATAAGTTTATAAACCTCTTTTACAAATCTCTAAAATAATTTATAATACCATTTTCTATTTATAGAACTTAAATATTATAATTCCTTTATAAAAACCCTTTATAAAAAGTAAAATCCCTTTTATAAACAAATTATTATTTAGAAATACCTTTATTAAAATAATTTGATAACTTATAAAACCATTTACAAACACTTGACCTCAAATTGATATAGAATTGAAATTAATTTAAAACCATAACTTTTACAAATTTGAAAAGAGGCTTAGCAACCACAATGGTACTAAATCAAGTTACCATTTATTTAAATTTTTGCTTCTACATCACATAATAGTTATTTACATAAGCCAACATATATGCAGATAAAATCTATAACCGAATCAGTGAATAACATGTCAATATAAACCAACTAACAGATACATATCCAAATAACATAATAGTAGGATGGTGATTTGTCCTGCTAAATAGATGTCCAAACAATCTATTAAGTTCAATGATAGCAGAACATGGATTTATTCTGCTAAAAGATGTCAAAGTTTAGTATAACTTATTCACATTTGTATGGTTTCATAATGGTATCGACAATCGAATCCCTTATGTTCAAAACTATTCTTTGTAAGGGAAAGTGGCCTTTAAACAAATTGATCCTTGGAAAATAAAGTAATTAAGAACTTAAACCTCTTTAAATAAATAATTACAAGTTAAATCCTTTTTTAAAAACATAATTAAATCCTAATTATGTCTTAAATAACCTTAATTAGTAATTACTAAATAATTAACCTTTAATAAATAATTTTCTTATAAATTAAACCCTTAATTAATTTATAATTAGAATAATTAAAAACTTACTTAATAATTAATTAATAAATAATCAACCCTATACTTAATTAAAGATAAATCATATACTTAATTATAATTAATTAAAAATTAATCTCCCTTAATCAAAGATTAATTAAAATTAATCTCACTTTTAAAAGATAATTAATTAGTAATTAATCTCTACTTAATTATAATTAATAAACCTTGATTAATATTTAATTAATTATTAATTATCAAACTTAATAAATAAATAAATAAATAATAAATTTATAAATCCTTAATTAAATTTTTAATCATTATTAATTAAGTTTTATAAAATATTTCCAATGTGTTTTAAGTATAAAAACTTATTTTGCAAAAAGTGGACTTTTTAGTGAAACTGCATCCATAGTGACTATCGCTGTGGATACCATAACTTGAATTTTTTTTTTGAAAAGCAATGGGCTAAGGGAGCCCTACCCAATATATTCATCACTCAGAAATGTATACATGCAAATACAGTCTTTTATCTGGAAACACTTTTACACTTTGTAACATAATCATATCAATGGCATAAAACTAAAATACATCAATATCATCACATCTTTCATTTCAGCTTGCTCAATCTTTTGCGAATTCTCTTATCAATTATACTATATAGAGTAGCTGCATTTTCCATTTTAAGATCAAAGATTCTCCTATTCCTTTCATTCCATATCTCATATGCAAAAATCTTTAATATAATAATAAGTATCTCTGTCTTCGAAGACTTCCATCTTGTTGCCTTGAATATATTGAACCATTCAATTCTCGAGTTTTTATCAGGTTTGTGACAATTTCCACTTGCTAGTAATCTGCACCATATTCCAAAAGTGTAGTTGCACACAAAAAATAAATGAGTATTAGTTTCAGGATGCTTTTGACAGAAAACACAATCTTCATTGCTTATTACACCAAGACTTGTTAATTTCTGTTTAGTATTAAGTGCATTTGCCATAATTTTCCATAATAATAAATTTTCTTTAGCAGGTGATTTTTCCATCCAAATTCTTGCTGCCCAAGGAAAGCTCTTTGAATTGGCATTATTTAACAAAGCTTTATACACTTGAGAAATTATATGCTTATTACCATTATTAGTCCAAAGGACTTTAAGATTTGAAGATGGAAGAGACGATGATGATATATATTGCCATAAATTTCTGACTTGATTAGAACTATAGTAAGGTAAAACAATTGATCCATCATTAATATATGAAGTAATTTTAGCATTACAAGGAATACCAGACTATAGTTTTAAGGAGTATGGAAGAAGTTCTTGTATTATCAAACCAGGTTTAGCCCAGGGAGATGTCCAAAAATATAAATCATTGTTCTTAAGTGGATTGCTTTGAATGAGTGGCAGAAAAGTAGTTCTTAATTTCAGAATATTACGCCAACTCCAGCTGCTTAAATTGGGAATATTCATCGACCAAAAATCCTTTCCTTTTAACAGATTCTTTAGTATCCACTGTGTCCAGAGATCTTCTTTTCTTGATAATATTTTGTCAAAATATACTGATACAGCTGCAATGTTCCATATCTTTATATTAGTTATTCCCAAACCACCTCTATCCAATTGAATCTTCTTAAATGATATTGGAATTAGCTTTTTTGAAAATGGATGACCATGCCATAGAAATCTATTCAGCGCACTATTAATCATTGATACAAGTTTGCAAGGAAGAATATAGTGTCTCATCCAATAACTAGCCATAGCACTTACAATACTCTGAACAATGACTAATCTTCCTGCCTGAGATAGTTTTGTGTTAGGCCAACTAGATAGTTTATCAGTAATTTTTTCATATAAAGGCAAACAGTCAGATTTAGTGATTCTTGCAGAAATAAGAGGTAAACCCAGATATCTGGCATTATGTTGCATCTCTTTAAGTCCAGAGTGAGAAATAATTCCAGCTTTCAGATCATCACTAAGACCAGCTATTAGTATGTGTGATTTATTAAAATTTATCTTCAAACCAGTGATTGAATAAAATTGATCCAATACCTCGAGTATAGTGGTAATATTTGAAATAGTTGGTTTGGTAAAGATGACAAGATCATCAGCAAATAATAGGTGGGTTATGAGTGGATCCTTGCATTTAGGATGTAACTCTAACTTCTTAGCATTCACTTGTTCAATTATCAACGAATTAAGAATCTCCATTACTATAATGAACAGATAAGAAGAAATTGGATCCCCTTGACGTACACCTTGAGTTCCTTTGAAGTATCCTCTAGAACAACCATTTCTTAGAATGGAGAAATGAGTTGTAGAAATGCAAGTATAAATCCATGCCAGCATTGGTTTAGGAAAATTCATCCTTGAAAGAATTTCTATGATAGAACTCCATGATATAGAATCAAAAGCTTTTTGTATGTCAAGTTTCAACATACATCTAGGTGATATATTCCCAATACCATAACCTCTTATAAGCTCTTGTGTTAGCAAAATATTATCACTGATATTTCTGTGTGGCATGAATGCAACTTGGTTGCTTGAAATAATTGAAGGCAAAACACTTTGAAGTCTATTTGCTATTATCTTGGATATGATTTTGTAAAGAACATTGCAACATGAAATAGGTCTAAACTCAGAAACACTGACTGGATTTGAACATTTTGGCACTAGAGCTATATTTCTTGCATTAACACCAGTTGGTAACTTGTTATGGCAGAAGAAGTATTGTGTTGCTTTGATAACATCACTTTTAACTATTTTCCATGTATTTTGGTAGAAAAAAGCATTAAATCCATCAAGACCACCACTACTATCAGATTTTAAAGTGAAAACTACCCTTTTAATCTCCTCAGGTAAAACTTCTTGTATCAAATCACTTGCCTGCTTCTTATCCAGGAAAGGTACATGCATTTTAAAGAGGGGTAACAGATTTGGAATCATTGGGGTTGGATTAGCAAGTATGGAAGAGAAATAATCAATGAAAGCCTTAGAAATGGAATCTTTAGTATCTTGTATTACTCCATACATATCAGTAACACTCAAAATCCTTTCTTTGACCTGTTTTATTTTGATTAAGTTATGATAATATCTTGTATTTCTATCACCTTGTTTGACAATAATATCAGGTAGAACTTCTTTCCTTATTAAAGCCTCAAACTCCAGTGCCTCATGTAAATCTTTAGATAAAACTGTTTCTTGGCAAGCCAGAATTGAATTCATTGGATCATTCTGAAGTTGCTGCTGTATATTAAATAATTTATCTCTTATTCCATCAGAAACTTTTGATCCTTCTCCAAAAATTTCTTTTGCCCATATTTTTAGTTTTGCCTTCAATTTTTGTAACTTTGTCTTTAATATATATATAGTGGATTTCCAACGATTAACTCTTGCCAAACCTGCATAACAATACTAGAGAAACATTTATGATTAGTCCAAGACTTATAAAATATAAAAGATGAATTTCTCCTAGTTGTATATCCTCCCCAAGATAGAATAATAGGAGAGTGATCAGAATTAACACTAGAGGGGGGGTGAATAGTGTTTAAAGAAATTTGTTAATCTTTTTGAGTTTATCTTACTTTGTTAACAATGTATACACTAATCAGACATAGATATGAACACAGAATCAAACACAGATGCAAATATAAAGTAAAAGCAGTAAAGGAAAGAACACACCAGATTTTATACTGGTTCGGAGTTACCCTACATCCAGTCCCGCAACACAAGTACGGATTTCCTTTCAAAACCAATTCAACAATTACAACCCTCGATTTCAAGGCTACGAGATACACCCTCCAGAATAACAATCCTCTGGGTAGAGATACTTGATTTCCGGGGCAACAAGTTCACCCAATTGATTTCCAGGGCTACAATCACACCTTCTCTCGCTCGATTGATTACAAAAAGTCTATAACTCAGATTAGCACTTGGATCTTGTAAATATAGTGATGGAGAATCACACTAGAAGTAATCGAGTATGATTCGATGTTGATTTCGGTAGAGTAATGGTATGATTTTGTATTAAGAAATGTGGAAGAAGAAGAGGAGTGAAAACCAGAAAAAAGTGATTAAAAATTCGTTGAAACTGACCCCTATTTATAGAAGAACAGCAGTCATGTCCATTCGTGAAGAGTTATGGCGAATAGACACTTCTTTTGAAATTTGAAATTTGAAACCAACTGACACTATGTCGACATGAGGTACTTGGGCATGTCGACATCCCAAAGGGATTTTTGGTGTTTTGTTTTTCTTTGAAAATAACCTCTATCTTATATTAAAATTATTTTAAACTTTATAAATATACTTAACTATAGTTGAAATACATAAGTAAATATAAAGAACAATATATACATAATTTAACTATAATTTTATATTTAAATCTAAGTATAAATATTTAAAAGTTAAATATATTATTTGAAAAGATAGTTTAAAATCAGGAGTAATTTGACTTTGAAATTAAAGATGTTTTTGAGGCTAAAATTATTTAAAATCAGGATAGAGAGTTTTGAATCTTTTAAAAGGAAAGTTTTGAAATCATTTTGAAAACAAGATAATTTTGTAAAATCATTTTGAAATAAAATTAGTGGATACAAAATAATGTCCCACTAGATTTTCGTAGGTTCCATCCTACTTAAGGTTCCATCCCTTTAACGAGCACGAAGTGGATTCCATTCCACGAATAAAATAGATTTTAAGATGTCAGTGCCTTTCTATGAGTTTTAACAATATTCCTAACTATATAACTTATCTTGGAAACTTGAACTCTTGAAATTCTTGATACTCATGAGTCTTCTATCTCTATATCTTGAATCTCTATACTGTATAGTCTTCATTCTTGGTACCTGCATGGTTAGATCTGCATATACATATATATCTAAAGTTGTAATGTTAGTATTTATATTTTATAATCTATTCTAAGGTTGTTGTCATCAAAACCAACTCCTCAGGGACTAACAATCTCCCCCTTTTTGATGATGACAACCTTTGTTTATAAAATATTCCTTCTATCCTAATAACTCCCCCTAAAACTAACAAATCCCCCTTAATCTATGCCTAACTACCCTATTTTATACTTCTCCCCCTTTGTCATCAACAAAAAACTTACTCCCCTTATTCTTGGACTTCAGTACCTACATTGATAAACTATACAACGGAATATATAATATATAGATTAAGAAATAATGCTACTTATAAGCATAATAACTTAATTAAAGACTATATTCATTTCAGTGTATATATATATGTTTCACACACCAAACTTCAAAACAAAATAAAATCAATCCACACAAAGTATCAATTCAAACCAAATTAAATCAAACAAATCAAACAAAGAAAGAAGTTTAAACGTTTCGAGGAACATCTACCCATCCATTTTCTCCAAATATAGGGTCTGCTTTAATTGCATCCCAATTCTCATTGTCATTGGTGAGAGAGACAGGAGGATGTGCTTCATTATCATCCTTGTGTAGAGAAGAGATCATCCATCGTATTACATCGAAGTGCCTTTCTTGCTCCTTGATCATCTGTATTTGACTCAACTCTAAGTGACGCTGGTTTCGTAGAATAAAAGAGAGAATATTCTTGAATGAATTGAGTGTTTCTTCAAGATTTTCAGATAGATTGTGAATAGGATTGGCCATAATTGAATTAGAGAAAGAAATGAAGGATATAGATAATGAGAAATAAATTTTAGTGAAGATTTTGGAAGAAAAAGGTATATATAGGTGTAGAAATTCATTTGAAATGAATAGACATATGGTAGTTATTCAAATTTCAAATTCAAAATGAATTGTCATTTCTGACCAGTACATGTCGACATGGTCTAGGGGGTATGTCGACATAGGTTAGTGAAAATTTATGACAACTTCGATTTTGTGAATAATTGTGTATATGTATATATTTATATAATATACTAACATTTATTCAAGAGATAAGATAAGCTAGATAGCAGAAAGGAAATTCAATTTCATTGCATGGAAAAGTGATACAATGATTAATTATAAAGAACTACATAAACATTCAAACTAAAGCAAACTAGAGTAATACAACATGAAATGAAAAGATACAACTAGTTAGAGGATGATGAAGATGAAGATAATCCAAGTTTCTTGCTGACTTTGGAGAAAAACTTGTTCATCTTGGATGATATTTTGTCCAACTTCATAATAACGGATCTTTTAAGAACCCGTTGATTCTCAACAATAATCTTTTGATTATTGAGAATGGTTTTGTTGGTAGGATTGGAGGGATATTCAATACTTTCTAGGGATATTTCACCTTCTTCTTCTTCTTCTATTTCCATTTCATCCCTTTCTTCTTCTTCTTCCTCTTCCTCCTCTTCCATTTCTTCATGAGCCAAACGCTCTTCCTTTCCAACTTCTTACTAACGGATCGTTTAAGAATTCGTTGATTCTTAACAATTATCTTTTGGTTTTTGAGAAGGGTTTTGTTGGTAGGATTGGAGGGATATTCAATACTTTCTAGGGATGTTTCACCTTCTTCTTCTTCTATTTCCATTTCATCCCCTTCTTCTTCTTCTTCCTCTTCCATTTCCTCATAAGCCAAACGCTCTTCCTTTTCGGCAAGAGTCTCATAAGGTTTGAAAAACATATGGGATTTTCATGAGAGAAATGTTTGAGATATTAAAAACTTTTCTTGAAATAAATTCTTCTCCTTTGAAATTTACTCCAAAATAGTTGAAAATCCAAGTAAGGTAAATTCCATGATATAAAATCTTTTCTCCCATTTCCAAGTTTTTAGGACGAAGTTCATCCAAAATAACTTGCGCCCAATTGATATCATAATTTCCAAAAATAGTAAAAAGTGCTTTGCACGCTTTTGAAGTAGGATTGTTAAAATTTCCCGATCTTGGGGTCAAAGTATGTTGTAAGAGAAGATTGACAATTCTTGCTTAAGGGTGAAAGTTTCGATTCTTAAATTCAAAGTTTTCGTCTCCTTCAAAAACATGATGAAATGTCTCACGATCATGTTCATCGATTTGAAAACTAGAAAGATCCATTCCCGTGGTTTTGCAATTGAGAATGGTACCCAAAAGGTCACAATTCAAAACAATTTGAGTGCCTTTGACATTACTCCAAATTTCATTCTCATTTCCAATAAAAAAACCACGGTTTAAATTAGCATAAAAGATTTTGACAAGATTAGGATAACAAACAAAATCATTTTGAGAAGAGTCAATAAGACCTAAAACACCATTGTTTGCAAAAAGAGAATCAATTTCATAAGAAGAAAAATCTTGAAAAATAGCAAATTTTCCGGGATGGACTTTTGCATAATTAGCATAATTGATGTATGCTTTAATTGCCTCCGGATCATTGAATAATTGCTCTTTGATTTTTCTAGAAATTCTCATGGTTGAGGGGTTGCTTGAAGAAGCCATTAGAGTAGAGAGTAGAGAGCTTGAAGATATGAAGAGAGAGTTTGAATTTGAAAATGAAAGTGAAAAGATATGATAAAAGATAGTGAATAAATAGAATTTCAAAGGACATATTTTCTGGTCAAAAGGTATCTTTTCAGAGAAGTAAATGAAGTGAAAAGGTGGAGGGAAATTCAAACATTTGAATTCAAAATTTGAAATTCAAATTCAGGTAGGTATGTCGACATCATGGTAGGGGCCATGTCGACATGTTGCTTTGAATTTTTATGACATGATTTTTCTTAAGTTATCTAATATACATATATATAAATATTATTATTAATGTCTATATTTCTGAAATATTATTGTGTTTATAATATATTTCAGAATGTGTTAAAAATAATATAAAATAATAATAAAAAATAGAAAATAAATTTTAAAATTCAAACAACATATCAATTCAAAATCAATCAATCAAACAATCAAGCAACTAATTCTATGCAAGCAATTTCAACCAATTGTATTGTAAACGTGTACCTTTTTCTGAGTCCGTTTCTCTGAATTCGTCGGAGTCGTGAACTGCAGTGAAACACAAAGTCGAATTATCCGTCTTCTGATCATCATCACTTGAGGACGAGTCTGAGTCATCTAGAGTAGCAGTAAATGCACGTTTCCGTTTCTTTGCAGAATCATTGTTTGTAAGAGAGTTTTGCTTATCTGGATGCGGACAGTCTCTTTTGATATGACCTGGTTCGTCACAATTGAAGCATTTGATATAGTTTGGTACTGTAGTCTGATTACCGGAATTCTTAAAGTTGTTTCTCTTGGAACTATTCAATTTTCTGTACTTCAGGAATTTCCGAAAATTCTTGGTCATAAATGCTATCTCTTCATCATTATCACTGTTTGAGTCTGATCCGTCGATTAATGCATTGAATGCCATTGATTTCTTTTCAGATGCTTTGCTTTCTCTTCTCCCGATCATTTGAACTTCAAATGGCTTTAGATTTCCAATCAATTCTTCTATCTTTAAAGTACTGATGTCATTTGCCTCTTCAATTGCAAGTGTCTTTTGATCCCATTCTGGAGTGAGAGAATTTAATATTTTTCTGACTTGATCTTCTTCCGAAAATTCTTTTCCCAAAGATATTAAAGAATGCACAATATCTTGAAATCGACTATACATATCTGAAATATACTAATTAGTATTCATTTTAAATAACTAAAATTGATTTGTGAGCATGGAAATTTTGGTCTGTTTAACTTTGCATGTTCCTTCGTGAGTTACTTGCAAAGTTTTCCTGATTTCATATGCAGACTTACAAACTGACACTCTATTAAATTCATTTCTTTCAAGTGAACAAAACAGAATATTCATTGCTTTAGAATTATTTTGTGCAACAGTCTTTTGCTCGGTGGTCCATTGTGCAAAATTAGTTGAGGTTCAGAATATTCAGTTTGTGTGATATTCCAAGTATCTAATCCTACAGATTGTAAATATATTTTCATCCTACATGCCCAATATGCATAGTTACTGCCATTAAAAAGTGGTGGTCTGGTAGTAGACTGACCATCAACAAATGAACTAGTGTTGGTGGAAATAGCAGTACTAGTGTTAGTAGCCATTTTGAAATTTTTTCAAAATTCAGATAATGAAACTTTTGAAAACAAAGCTCCGATACCAAATGTGAGAAATGCGGATTAAGGATCTTAAGGCTAGAATTAACACTAGAGGGGGGGTGAATAGTGTTTAAAGAAATTTGTTAATCCTTTTGAGTTTATCTTACTTTTTTAACAATGTATACACTAATCAGACACAGATATGAACACAGAATCAAACACAGATGCAAATATAAAGTAAAAGCAGTAAAGGAAAGAACACACCGGATTTTATACTGGTTCGGAGTTACCCTACATCCAGTCCCGCAACACAAGTACAGATTTCCTTTCAAAACCAATTCAACAATTACAACCCTCGATTTCAAGGCTACGAGATACATCCTCCAGAATAACAATCCTCTGGGTAGAGATACTTGATTTCCGAGGCAACAAGTTCACCCAATTGATTTCCAGGGCTACAATCACACCTTCTCTCGTTCGATTGATTACAAAAAGTCTATAACTCAGATTAGCACTTGGATCTTGTAAATATAGTGATGGAGAATCACACTAGAAGTAATCGAGTATGATTCGATGTTGATTTCGGCAGAGTAATGGTATGATTTTGTATTAAGAAATGTGGAAGAAGAAGAGGGGTGAAAACCAGAAAAAAGTGATTAAAAATTCGTTGAAACTGACCCCTATTTATAGAAGAACAACAGTCATGTCCATTCGTGAAGAGTTATGGCGAATAGACACTTATTTTGAAATTTGAATTTTGAAACCAACTGACACTATGTCGACATGGGGTACTTGGGCATGTCGACATCCCAAAGGGATTTTTGGTGTTTTGATTTTCTTTGAAACTAACCTCTATCTTATATTAAAATTATTTTAAACTTTATAAATATACTTAACTATAGTTGAAATACATAAGTAAATATAAAGAACAATATATACATAATTAACTATAATTTTATATTTAAATCTAAGTATAAATATTTAAAAGTTAAATATATTATTTGAAAAGATAGTTTAAAATCAGGAGTAATTTGACTTTGAAATTAAAGATGTTTTTGAGGCTAAAATTATTTAAAATCAGGATAGAGAGTTTTGAATCTTTTAAAAGGAAAGTTTTGAAATCATTTTGAAAACAAGATAATTTTGTAAATTCATTTTGAAATAAAATTAGTGGATACAAAACAATGTCCCACTAGATTTTCGTAGGTTCCATCCTACTTAGGGTTCCATCCCTTTAACGAGCACGAAGTGGATTCCATTCCACGAATAAAATAGATTTTAGGATGTCAGTGCCTTTCTATGAGTTTTAACAATATTCCTAACTATATAACTTACTTGGAAACTTGAACTCTTGAAATTCTTGATACTCATGAGTCTTCTCTCTCTATATCTTGAATCTCTATACTGTACAGTCTTCATTCTTGGTACCTGCATGGTTAGATCCTGCATATACATATATATCTAAACTTGTAATGTTAGTATTTATATTTTATAATCTATTCTAAGGTTGTTGTCATCAAAACCAACTCCTCAGGGACTAACAATATGACTAAGAGATGAATTAATAAGGGCTTGTTTCAAAGGGGAAATATCTTTCAAAGATAGAGGAATTCCTCTAACTTTTTGATCAGAGTAATACATACAATTAAAGTCTCCAAGAATTAGCCAAGGTAAATTTGGATGAGCAAAAGCAGGGATATTGGAAAGAAAAGAGAGTCTTCTATCCAAAGAATTTTGTGCATAAACAAATGTAATCAGAAAAGATGTATTTGAAGGTAAGGATATTAAATTGAAATGGATAAATTGATCATCTTCCAATAACTTTGTCATTTTGAAAAAAACTGAATTCCATAGTACTAAAATTCTTCCATATGGAGCACTTTGCAAATTATCTTCATATGACCCATCCGGAGCAATATTTTTGCAAGCTATTCCAGATTTTGTCTTGTTCAACTTTTTTCACTGATAGCAATAAGTTGTATTTTTTGTTCTTTAATCAATTTCTTCACTTCATATTGCTTTGATAATAAATGCCCTCCTCTTATATTCCAATATGCTATATTGTTGTTCATCATCATAATAGTTTAGGAGATAGGAGAATTGTGGGATGCTTCCTTGTATGTCTATTTCCACTTGAATTAGTTGAAGATTCTTTATAAGATGCTGCAGACTCATTGTTACATTTAGGATGAATTTCATCAATTTTATAGTTATTCCCATTATTAAGATCATCAGCTGATTCATTGAAAGGGACTTTCTTTTTACCTCTTTTACCTTTTTTGTTAATTGATATAACCTGTTCTACTATTTCCTCCTTTGAATTACAAGGTGGTGGAAGGATTAAGTGATCAGGAGGAGTAATATTGCAATATGGAGAAGATTGTTCAGTGATAGCATCTTTACAATTCTTCATGGACATTGAATTAATATCATTTTCGTAATTTCCTTGTTCTAACAGTACAGGTGATTCCAAAGCCTTGTCATTTTTTGAATTTGCAGCTTCCTTGTGGTTTTAATATTCCATATTTACAAATGAGTTCTCTTCCAAAATCTCTTTATTTTCCAGTAACACAGTTGTAGGAGTAGAATCCTTTTCATCAGGACTTTTATCAATCATAGAGGCATGATTTTCAGTTGATACTACAGTATCCTGATTATTTCCAAATTGAGAATTATAGGTCTCACTTTCTTTTATTGACACATTATTATTAGTTTCTTCACCAATATCAGACAATACCAAGAAAGAATTTGAAGTTGTAATATTCTCCTTATAACCCATATCATCCAATTTGTTTTGTTCAGTACTAAAACCTGAAGAACATTTATCAATATATGTCTCTGATTCCTTTTGAACCTTCTGATTTAGATCCCAATTCTTCTCCCCAATATCAGATAAAAGATTATCTGATTTCTTATTCCAATTATTACAATCCTTAATAACTTCTTGATCTTTAACCTTCCTCCTCCAAACTTTCATAGTCTTAAAATTTAAATTTCCAGAATTGTTTCTCTTCAGTACCTTTTCTTGCATAAAATTCTGCTCATTGTAATCACTGTAATCAGTTACTCCAAAATCACTACCAGAAAGCATTTCCGATCTCACAACCTTACAATTTCCTAAACAATCTTTAGTTTCATGTCCAAAAACATTGCATTTACAACAAATTTTTGGTTTCCAATCATATACAACCTTAACTTGAGGACAGCTGTCTCCTAAATCATCAATTGTAATATACTCAGGAAGTTCTTGATCAAGAGTTACTTCAATCAAAGCCTTAGCATATTTGAATCTTTTCAATTTTTCTGTACTTTCATCAAGACAGATCAATTTTCCAATATGACAAGCCAACCAATTAATTCCAATTAAAGTCCAAGCAATCAAAGGAATTTTATAAAAATGTACCCAAACTGGAACTTTTTTAATTTGTTCTTGAACATAACCGTATGATGGATTCCATGTTGTTATAATGAACATTTTACCTTTAATGAAGATAGGATCGGATTGTAACATCTTCATTCTGTCTAGATCATTCGAGAAATTGAAGTAATAATTTTCATTATCAGATTTTATCTCAACTTCACCTTTCAATCTCCAAATACTTCTCAAATATTTTGTCACAGTCATATAAGAAAGGGAACCATCAAAGAAAAATCCAACCAAATGATCACACCAGTATTTAATTCCTTCTCTTTTAACTTCTTCAGGTAAAGGTTTCGGTAATCCATCTTTCTTAATATCAAATTGAATAGGCACAAACACTCCAGCATTTCTAGGCTTATTCTTGAATAGCGATGCCCACTTATTGTCAGTTTCAGAAACCATTGTGGAATGAAAAGAACTATTTGTCAGATTAGAATTCGTACTATCAGATAGGGAAAGAAAGTTCGTATCTGATAACAATGATGATTGTTTCACATAGTTCAAGCATGATTGAGAAATCAGAGATGAGGGTGGAGGAGGGATCGAAGAGGGAGGAATCGCAGAAGAGGTAGAAGGAGGAGTCAGGAAAGAGGGAGGAGGAGGAATCGAGGATGAGGGAGGAGGAGGAATCGTGGAAGAGGGAGGAGAAGCCGCCATTATTTCATTTCAAAAAAAACATAACTTGAAAAATTGTTTCTTAGCTTTCTTTTGAAAGCTTACCTTTTGAAAAGCTTACCTACTTTTACAACCATAAAGTAAGTATTTTGTAAAACTAAAATAAAGTTTGAACTTGAAAATGATTTTGATTTAAAACTAAATAACCCAAGATTTACACAAGGATTCCAAATCGCCAAATCATACAAAATTGCTAACTTTCTTAGCATATGACCATATAATCATGTCCACAAAATACATGATCATATTACATCCACAAACACATATAAAGATCCAAACATTATCGTATAAAGATCACAACTTCCAACTTTACTAACTTTTTTATTTCATTTCAAGTCAATAACCAGTACCACATACAAGCACATAAAACAATGTCAAATTACGACCAATCATCCAACAAAACATAGCAATAAGTAAAGCAAAATATAAAAAAATTAAAACTTGTTAAAGATGTGAGCTTTACTCACCAAACTTATTTAAATCTCTTTAAAAACTTGAAAAGAGCCTAGATGTTTGAAAACCCTCTAGCAAAATTTGATTTTTTTTATTCTAAGCAAACAAACGGGCTCGACCAGAAGGATTATCTTCTTCTACAAATTATCTGGCTTCCTCATCGGTGCCAAGAGGAATTTCATGTAGTCTTCTTCTAGCTATGAAAAGTTTGGAAGTTGGGATGATGCTCTTCTTCATTTGTAATTGTATGTTATGGGCACGTTTATTTTGTTGAATTTATTTGTTATAGTGCTTGTAGTTTTGGATTTGTAGCTGTTGAGGCACTTTTGCATCACATCTGCGCTTTACTATTTTTATAGGAGTGGTCGGGCCACCTTAAAAACCGTCGGGCTACCGACCAAGCCTTGTTAGCCGCTATCTTTATGCATTTATATATTTATGGTTGTAGGATCCCGGGTCATACATCCTTCCTATATAAAAAACCCATAAACGTACAACACATGACTAATAGTTGGATGAACTCCTAGAACTGGATATTCTCTAATTTTCTCTTCCTTTCCTCACGTTGCTCAGGTTCAAGCTTAGGTCACAATTTAACATAGTCAAAATTAATTCTTCTTTCGTTGTCCTCATTTTCTCTCTTTTGATTTCCAAATATTCTTAGTGCAAACATTTATCTTCTCTTCTTTATTCATCTTTCTCGGTTTTGTTCTTATTCCATTTCTACAGTCTCCTCTCATCCTTTTCTTCCACCATCGATCTTGTGTCTTTATGTACTGAAGCCATATGTTCACATATTCTACCGTTATGCGTGTTGTAATCAATTTTATTCTTTAATTTGCGCATATCTGCTTCCCTTCCAACATTATTACTATGAAATAGAGTGGTTACTTGTTCTTCAATAGCCTTCAGGACATCAGAATTGTAACATCCCCTATCTGGAGGCCCGAAGCTAAGCGCTAAAGATGTTGTAGTCATCCATAGTATTAACTTCTGATGACCAAATACGATAATGTTAATGGTATCCATAATATTAGAAGCACTTGAATATGAAATAAAATCATTACAGATTAAAACACTTTTCTGATTACATTTCAAAACAACATTTCATATCCAAGTTACATAGTCCCAAACATTTCCTAGGTTCATATCAAATATAGTTATTACACTAATACACCAAGAGTGACATATGAAGATACCCCCTTGGATGATCAGAGTACTAGATAGTCATAACAGACTTAATACAACATAGCGGAAATAAGAAATAACAACTCCTAAATATATCTAGCATCAACCTCCTACTCGTCTTCGCAAGCTTTATTCATCCACTTACTAAAACCTAAAAATCCTCAACCTACTCAAATCAATTTTGAGCACCTAAGAGTTTAAGGGGAAAAACATAAACTTCGATTCAGACATAAAGCCTGGTGTGAATAATATATACATCTCGGTTATTTGATATTATGTGAGACTATGCCGCTTAGCAGAACGGGTTTCCCCTTACTAATATCCTTTTAAAACATATCTTTTGCAAATCTTAATCCTGTAACCAAAACTGGTTAAAACAATAAAGCAATATCATGTATGAATACAAATCAGGTAACAAATGGACTATCTGTCTGAACACTATAGTTTTGTTTGGCTAACTACTAACCTTTGGCTGACTCTGGCCTACCAGACAAAATAAACAAATAATCTAACTTCTGTTAGATACACCTCTTCTGGACGGTCTGTCCCTAACTTACTTCTCCCAGAGTCAACTGAACCTAATGGTTTTGCGGGCTCACCAATAACCTATCACTCTCTATATATGTTCCTTTCTGTGTGTAACATCATTTTAGTCTTACCTGTGACAAAGCCCTACACACTGGAATTTTGGACTTATATTAGCGAGGGGCTACTAGCTAAAGTATAGGGTGCGACCCCATACCAGTCCCATCTGGTATTCTAATATCTGAGTTATTTTACTTAGGGTCATCTACCCAGAATTTTCCTGAAAACCTTTTTTTGGTTCAAAATAATTTAATCCATTTAAATCTACATAAACAAGGAAAATATTTCATGCTTTACTCCAACCACTTTGCATGTTATATATACTTTACCCAAAACATTGTTGATGAACAATCAAAACCTTTGTTTAAACCTTTAAACAATATCTTCCGAAACCATTGAAAGTACCCCTTTAAAAACCCTTGAAACTACCCATTTCGATCAAGTAAAACACTTTACTTTATAACCTTAGGCCGAAAGGCCAAAACATACCTTTCGAAACCATTTATTTGAAAATATTGAAAACCTCTCTTTCGAAAGCCTTTTAAAACCTTAAACATACTCTTTTCAAAACAATTTAAATATGCCTTTCGAAAACCTTTGGAAACCTTCCATTTATAACCTTTCGAAAACATTGGGGAACCACCCCTTCGAAACCTTTCTCTTAAACCTTTCGAAGCATTAAATCCATCAAACCTTTCGAAAGCATTTGGGTTCAAGTAAAACATACGGAATAACCTTTTGAAATCATTCAAAACCATACCTTTTGAAACCTTTGGGTTTAGGTTTCAAAATCTCAAAAAGGGTCTTAAAAGAACAGAGGCGAAAGCATCACTTTTGAAAGCTATTTCCTACATAAAAGAAGTGGATGGTGTCGAAACCTATCCCTTCGAAATCATTGAAGAAGTGGCTTTAATTTGAAAACAAGGAACCCTTCCGAAGGCACTGCTTCGAAAGAAAAAAGGCAGCAGCTAGGGGTTTTGACCCCGTCGGAATCAATTTATTAAAACAAAGGCACAACCTCTTTCGAAACCATTCCTTAAAGTCATTTAACCAATTCGAAAACTATCTAAGTCGAAAGTGTCCTTTTCGAAAGCAAAGCAGGTGCATTTTCTTTTAAAAACAAAGCAAGGCTTAGACCCCTTCGGAACCCCTTGTTTCGACCGCATACATTTCGCCTGTGTCCAATTCGCTACATACCAATTCTTTGATACCATGCATATTGGTTTTGATTGAGATGGAGGCGGAAGTACTAAGTCGAAAGGTAGGTGTCGAAAGTGGCGAAATAACTAAAGTATGTAAAACTGAATTTTAACTTTAAAAAGTAATTCTTTTCAACTAACCTGCCTTATTTGTCAACATATGATTGGTTGCTAATTTCTTTTCCAAATTCTTTTCTGAAAGTGCTGCCGAAATTTTAGAAGTAATAATTTAAAATATTTACAAATGCCCCTTCTCCTTTTATAAATATATAAAACATTTAAATCTCATACCTTAACTAATTTTATATATTTATTAAAACACTTAGGAAAATTCTATAAAAATTTCCATAAATCACTTTTAATATGTTTCCTAACATATATAAATTTCTGACCCAAAATCAATATAAAATAGCCTTAATTAATTTAAACTCAAAATAACCATTTTCTTCACTAGAAAATTCATAATAAATCCACATTAATTTAGAAAATTATAAAATTTGAAACTCATTTCCAAAATATTATTTATGACCTTATCCCAAAATCACAAGGCATTTGGATGTCATCTAATACGGTTTTCACATCAAAACTTGTCATAAAATCCATATGAAATAGCATAAATCATTAACAAGCATATATGTCCATTTTAACAATAAAAAACATGGCAAAACGTTTGCAAAATAATTCGGGTTTCAATCTAAAACTGAAAATAATAAAAACATGAGATGTAACATGTTATTCACCTTAGCTTTGTGATTAAGGAGTTGAGATTTGTGGATGAACTTGCTTAAGCTTCTTCCTCTAGATCCTAGCTTTATCTTCTTCTAGCTTTGTCTAATGGTGGCTGGCCTTTCTTTGTTTGATTTTAGATTATGAATGTGAGAATGAGGGTGCATGAGGGTTTAGGGTATAAGGTTATGTCTTATTCCTATCTTGCCCTTATCCTATTTGCCTTTCCTACTTCATTTTAATTCTCTTTAGTTCATTAATTAACTAATTATATATCCTAAATAATGTTACTAAAATTAGGGTCGTTACAGACTCCCATCCTTAAAAAAATTCTTCCTCGAAATTACGATAAGGTGCTCAACAAATCAATCAAAAAGTTAAAAATACCATCAAACAAATCAGGATAAGCGTCTCTAATCCTGCTCTCAGTCTCCCAAGTACAGTGGCGTGTCAACCAATCCTAACCCAAACCGAGATAATGCAGTGAATCAATTCTCATACTCCGCCATGGTCATGTCCCTCTGCTTCAGATCCAAGAAGCTCCTAAATAACAAAGTCTTTCCAACTTTCAAAACAAACTTCATCTCAAACTCATTTTTGAATTGGGCCTAAGAGAAGTCGTACTCTTGGACATCAGTTGTAATAGCACTCCACTAATCCATGACTGCATCTATCAGATGTCGCGATGCTAATCTACGCTTTATTATGTCATCTAGCTCCATATCATCAAATATCTGATCGCATAGTCTAAGCCAAAATTGGACTTCTATAATTGTCTATGTACCACTAAACCTCTTATCTTCTAGCCTCTCATAATCACAGAAAAGAAAAGCGAAACTCATCTGAGGTCTGATCTGCATGACCTCCCCAACGACATTCTCTTTCGGTTCCTCATGGAGCAATATTCCTCGATGCTCGATCCGTGCAATTCGTGATAGTACTACCCCGACCACCTTTAGCATTGGCGGCTCTAGTACTCATGGTTCTTACTACCTAACCAAAGCGAAACAGCTTTAGAAAACTAAAGGATAGAGTTATTTCAAAGAAAAAGTTACTAGAAGGAGATATACCTAAGGAATAATTTTAAAAGTTTAGTTTTCAAAATATAAGTATGCTCTCATATGTATAATACACTCGACTCATTCTAGAGTACCACTTACCCTCTCACTAACGAGTCATACCCAACCAAAGCCAATGTGTTTTCTCAACCTTGAGCTTTGATACCAAATGTAACGACTTGACTTTTCGACCCTTGAATGTCGACACTAAACACATTCATGGTATTCGTGTGTCGAGTGCCCAATTGCCAAAAAGTCAGAAAGTTAGGGTAAAACAAAAAAAATAGAATAAGAAAGAGAGAATAAAACATCAGAATCTCATAACGGAATGGTAATATATAATATTAAGGAACAATACAGAGGGTTACTTTGAATATAGAAATTTCAGAGTTACTAAAACCTAAGTACTATCATAAGCCTAGACAGTTATAACTGCCTATCCTTACAATACTGATATATACAATACAGAAATGCAGTAGAAATAACAATACTTTGAAAGGTAATCATCCAGCTCTTCTCCATAAACTCAAAAGCGTCTATAGTTAAATCTGGAAACATACACAAGGTTGATCCCAGCATTATAAGAAAATAACATCCAGATCAGTATTGTAAACCAGCGTAAGAAACTCAAGAAATAAGAGTGACATATAATTGCATCTTTTTGAGACCGTACAGATTACCGTAACGGTTTTTCCTTCAAATGAAACCAACAAATTATTAAGTTTAACATATAGTGATAGGATAAATAATGTCTAGAGTATAGCATAAATCATATCAAATAGCTACGTGTGAATGCCACAACAATAATAAGTATACAATAAATTTCGCTAAGGCGCATTCACATAATGGATTTTCCACGAAGATCTTATCAGTTAGGCTGCATCCAAACTCCATGACAAGGATCAAAAACTACCTTTCGAGCATAGTATATCTCTAAATATGATATACTTTAAGGTAAACATAACTGGGTTTCCCCCAGTGTGTGGTCTGGGTCATATCAACTCAATCAGTAAGCATCTCTAGATATGGAACCAATATACCCTTGAGGTCAGCTAAACCCCTGGCTATACCCTTTCTTTTTTTTGCCATTTTCCCAATGTCGAGGCTACATTCGACATTTCTCACATTAGTCTTCATCACTCGAACTGAACACAAATCCCCAAATGGATTCTATTATCTCGAACATATTACAAATCACTACATATATTCGAGCATCTCGAACAGGTCTCGAACCTCCATATAGGTTCCTAACATAAGTCCTTCGATGAATGCTAATGTTATCCTCTCTCTTGGAATACTCCTCAAGATAGCCAGTCAAATATGATAACATCATTTGAAATGTTAACGCTGACCTCTCCCTTGGACTTAACCTTAGGATTAACAGTTCAATCCTATAAAATTTCACTTCACAACCACATCCAGGACATAGGTCGTGTATATGGTTTTGAAATGATTATGGGTTTGAGTCATCTCATATAAGTACACTCTTCTTACTTATCGGACTCTCCAAAACCAATCGATGAATTCCCAATTAACTCAATTCTGGTTCTCTCAAAAGTAAGCAAAAGCTAGAGATGTTTCATACCAATGCTCCTTCCCGAGGGTTCTCATTGATATGAAATCGTGAAGCCTTTTGATAACTTCTTAAGTTATATTTAGTTACATTCGATAATTGACTAATAGATTATCTAGTAAAAACAATTACTTATACAAATCACGATTCGTACGCTTAACTCGTTTACGAAATTCAACTTAACTACACCTCGTCCAAGAGTAAAGCTAGGTAAGTTAGAGCACTGGTTGCATCTAGGCCTTTCCTAGACACTTCATTCTTGAATCTCAAAAATAGATAAATCTACCTCGTCTTCTTTTAGTGTTAAGTATAGTATTAATGATTTCCATAAACAATGAGAAATCAATACGATTAACACGTTTCCAACATTTTCTGACTTATTATTCCTCGGTCAAGAAGGAAATCAGTTGGTTAGAGCTCAGTTGTGCTATCCCTACTCGACATCAACCTTAAATCTCATAAATAGATAAGCCTTACTTTGTCGGCTTTTAGTGTTAAGCATAGTTAGTTACTTTTCAAACAAGCAATTAAATAATTAACCATTTAGCTACAAAGTAGTTCTAACCCCTTTTCTAAAACATTTGTATATACTTTTAAAATACATGAAAATACTTATAATAGGTTTTAAAATGTTTATTCAAAATATTACTTGAAAATAACAACTTTACAATTTTCCTTAAAACTTGAAAAGAACATGTTTTCTATATATTTTAATAAAATATCCCTTCTTTAAAAATTCACAACTAATTCTTAAAAATTCATAAATATCTCAGAATACTTTTGAAACACTCTAATATGAGTTAGTAAACACTAGTAAAAGAATGAAATAAAATACTTAAATTTAAATATCTTTACAAACCTTTTAAGTCTAAAAATCAAGATTAAACGGAGCAGTTTTGCACAAGTGAAGTTTTAGCCGTTTTCAGGATGTTACTTAACTTTTTACTATTCAAGCTTTTAATAATAACAAGTATATATATATAACATTATAAATATGGTGAAAATCCCCTAAGAATCTACCTACAAAATTCCATAGAAATTGCCAAAACAAGGCAATTCCAAACCGCATCTATAGTGACTATCACTAATAATGCACTTTCAAATCTAAGTCTAATCTAAACCAAATTCCATCTATAACCTACGTTCTTTGTTCAAGGTCTTGTCACAAATTATAAAAGTCCATTCAAGTCCATTCCAAGTTCGTTCAAGTCCATATACATGGATCATATATGTCGTTTACTTTATAAAGTAAGAATCCAAACCAATGTTTTAACATAAGTTAACAACAATTCAAACAACTTAAACACCATTCAACATAAACACATATGTATTATATTTTCATTCAAAGTGAGGTGTTAATTAACATTTAATTCAACAACAACCAGGATCCAAGCACCCAAAACTAACCACACCTTTGCAGCCACCTTCCTCCTCCTTTCCTTTGCTTCAATTGCCTTCTCCTTCTCTCACCCAAAGTGTTCACGATCTTCAAGGATTGTGGAAGTTTGGCTTTGCTTCTTTAACTTTTTGCATGTTGGAAAGTGTTCTAATATTGTACTAAGGCTATTGGCAAAGTTTGAAGTGATTTGGAGTTGATTTGCAACTATTTCATTTAGTACAGGAGAGAGAAAGAAGAAGATGAATCATCAGAAAAGCTTGGTTTTTTCTTAGGAATTTGTGAGTTATTTCTCTAGGTATGCCCCTTCTTTTATAGGCTTAAGATAGTACTATTTAGGCTTGCCTTCACCCCACTTCATGCTATGGAAGACTCACCTCCCATCACATCTCCGTTAAGTCACTTCTCTTTTATGTTAATTACCATTATACCCCTCTAATGATAATATCTCTTATCCATAAAAACATTCTAAAACCTTCCAAGATTTATGAAGAGGAGAGTGTGTTAATTATTTGTTAATGTGTTTATTATATCATCAGACAAGTACACAATAGTTCGAACAACTTATATCGATCGAAGAGTTGTTTACCGATAAACCTATTTTCGATCACATTATCGATTTTTCTTCGAAGAATATATTTTTGTAAAAAAATTCAAAAACAAGTTTCTTATCATTATTCATTAATTAAATGAAGTTTAATAAGGTTATAAAATCATATTTACAACACTTAATTATATTTCAAAATATTATGATATTCGAAGACGAAGTGTTTGAATTTTCGGATCGCTACAGGGCACCTTGGATGCTCGAGATTCCAATGAACAAATTTTCCAATTAGTACCCACTTCTCCTTTTTATCGAGACTAGGTCCTTGACTGCTGCCAACTACATCTGGGCAGCCACATATGGTCAGGACCTAGGTGGCGGCTTGGATATTGACTTTATTGGGCCGAAGGGGCTGCGCCATTCTTCAAGTTTACTCTTTGCTTGACCTGATGTCAAACAAATTCCAAGAGTATTCCTTCTCGGATGAGTCTATCGATTTCATCCTTAAGCATACGGTAGTCTACTATAGAGTGGTCATTGAGTTAATGGATCTGGCAGTACTTTCCATCGCAGTAAAGTTCTCCTTCTTCACGTCTCTGGCAGTGGTGGGCCATTGAGACTGCACTTGGTTCCTTGTGGCAAGGTAAATTGTGGTGATGTCCCTATTCAAATGAGAGTAATCATTGTACCTGGATTTGCACCGAGGACAGGCCTCTAGGCACCTTTTGCATCGGCTTGACGATCGCTATTTCGATGATCATTGCTGCTGCGATGATTGGCTTCGACAAGATGCCTTGCCTCATTGTCGCTATCTGAAAGATCTGCATCTTCCATCCTCAATGTCATTCACTTATTGATAGAATTTAGGCAGGGGATGAAGCCGAATGCTTCTGAAGCTCTCTCCACATCCTAGACTTTGTATATGACCCTTGAACATAAGGCTATAACCAAGCTATTCATGTCTGCACCCCTAGCCCAGCTGGATTCTTTGAAGCGGCCAATATATGACTATAAGTTTTCAAAGGATATTATCTGATATTCCCTAGCTCACTAGCTAACATGACATGGGTAGGGGACATGAAGAAACGAGTCTTGAATTCTTTGCACAATTAGGCCCAGGAGCTGATACTGCCCGATCGCAGTTGTAAGAATCAATGTGATGCCGAACTGAGGGGGCAGAGGGAAAGAGCAAACACTTTGCAGAGCCAGAAAGTGGGTAGGCATGGGTGATGAAGTTGAACACCATGATGTTGTCAGATGGGGTCTGCACCCCCATCATAATTGTCAATAGGCAGAAAAGCTATAACGTTTTTGGATTTTCGACTTCCGAAAATCGACATTAATACATCCACTATATCAACTGCCGAGCAATCGAATGCCGGAAAACCGAATTGTTATGGAGAAAAAGAAGAGGTAGAAGAAGACAGAAGGAAAAGAAAGAAGAAACAGCAGAAAAACACAGAACAATAACAGAATCTCACATATCGCAGCGGAACAACATATAATAGACCAAGGAATAATCTTTAAATCAAAGGACTATATCATTTTATACATTACATCATCATCAGAGTTTACCACAACAATATACAACACAACACTGGACAGTTATATAAACTTGTCCTCATACAGAATACACGGCAGAATAATAATATCATATACAAGTGATACGCTTCGTCATCCAGCTCGCCACTGAGCTCCAAAGCATCTCCTGAATCCAGAATGACCTAATAACCTGACTCTAGACTGCCCGTGTGGAAATTTGTGGGCACCCAGAGTTTAGGAAGGAAACAATAAACTCCAGGTCAGTCATGGTGACTGGTGTGAGAACTTAAAACAGTTATTATCTTTAAAACAACAACAACCAAAGAAGCGGAAAATATTCGCAATGCTCTTTGAAAATGAAACTACCATAAGACCTCCCGCCACACACACAATGCAAATGCAGAATTGGAGGAGATTTCTTCTTATGATAGTCAAACATGCTTACTACGCAAAACAAATCATTTTGATATTATTATTAGTGCATAGTGTAGAAAAACATTTCGAAAGTATAATATAAATCTTAGCCAACATAGGCATTTCACATTATGCCTACTATAGCTACCATCTAAACAGTGGGGCGCCACCATAAGTAAATGGCAGGTTCTACAACTAATACCGTACAAGGTTTGTATTGGAAGATGGATTTCCAACAAATGGTCAGGCTAATGAACTTCCTACTGCCAATGGGATCGCCTCTGGATGGACGTCCCAAGAAACCAACCTGGCTCTCTGCCAACACAAGGCCGAGTTACCTCTAGAAATAGGTAACTACCACACGAATATGCCATTCCCCAGTCCTTTGGGACCTTTATCCGAGGCGCCTCGATCAACAACAATCACACAGTAAATGTGATTGGAGTATCCACATAGGTTAAATACCAGGGCTCCATACCTGATACCACCCTTTTCCAGAAGGAAATGACATACCCTAAAGGGCGCGACCCTCATAACCTAGCCGCATCATTCCTGTTTCGACCATTTCCGGGTTGTGAGGTCCTGACGAAGTCTCGTCCACAAAGCTATGCTTTTTCACAAAGCCACGCTTTGATCACAAATGATCAATAAATGATCATCACATAGCAACACTCAGCATGCCACACTACCAAATTAGGAGTATATCACTGATAAATTTCAACTACATAACCTCTGAGCTCGTACGTCTCAGAGAAGGGTGTTAAGCTAAGAGAATAAATTCTCCGCCACTAAACAGAAATGTATTTGAAAGAAATCAACTTTATATCTCAAAATGTAATGTCAGACATGTAACCATACAAGTCTGTTCCGGGTTCGAACAGAACCGAAGGCACTTCCAAAGAAGCCCTTGCAATCCGGGTATTCACAATCCCGATAAAACTTCCCATCACAAAGGAAATCTCTATACCGTAGCTAACGGTGCAGAGACAATCGATAGGTCATCTTATCATTTTCACAAATACCCAGTCTTCACCACCGGTCTTCAATACGATCCATATCGTCGTATCACTATTTCGGAATGGGTTATATGACATAGAGGTCTTTTCTCGGCTAACCCGAATAGTGAGCACAATATTTAAAACATATGGATATAGGGATTTCAATTAAGTCACAACTTATTACCCAAATCCTTTCCTTTAAATGGTTTAAACAAATTACCATTTTAAATCTTTAAACAAAAAGATTTACTTCACAAAGTTTATCCAGTTTCATAAAGATTCATTTACAGATTTCCAAATCAATTTCCATTTCAATTTGATTAACCCATTAAGTCTTTAAATTAAGATTTAATTTATAGCTTTCAAAACTATTCACAATTCAAATATTTTACAATATAAAAGATACACCATTTGAAATACTCCTTTGATTTCAAAATAAAGTTTAATCATCTTCACAAAAGTTAATTTATAGTTTTCCAAACTATTTACAATTTCATTTCAATTTGAAATGTTTCGATACAAATTGGAAATCTTTTTGCTTTATGAAAGCCATTATTATTTGAAAACAAATAGTTTTCGTTTTGGGAAAAACTGGTTACATTTACACAGGTTAAAGTCATTCAAGTATAAAACTTGATTATAAATTTAAATTTCCAAAACTATATTTTAAATGGTTAAAAACCCATATAAACACCTTTTATAACTTGAAAAATCTTTTAAACCAAAATTCCCAAATTACTGGATTCAATTTCAAAATATTGAATTCAAATTTAATTCAAATAATTTAAATTTCAATTCTATTAAGTTATTTAAAATAACTTTTATTTTTGAATCACATTCTCAAAAACTTTCAATTCCAATTCCAAAACTATTTTGGATTCAAAAACTCAATTCTTCAAAATTGATAAAAATTTGTGACTTAACTGATTTCCACGTGAAATCCACATTTGTGTGTGTATTGTGTAGTCCACGGGTTTAACACAATAGTGCAACAACATTCAACCATCACAGATCAAATATAACAATATAATTGATAAGCGGTATAAATTATAACGCTTATCTTTCATTCACAGATAATAGATATATAAATATCATAGATAAAAAGATCACAAATCACAACACATAACAGGATATATCACAAAACATCACACATCAAAGATGTCAAACAATTCAACATCCAATATAATCCAAACATCCATAAGTAGGATAAATTTAATTATCTGACAAATTAAAATCAAATAAATTTCAATAAATCAATTATACTAGTTATGGTAACTTAAAATCAATTAATTAAAAAAAAACATTTCCAAATTTATTTCAAAACACCAAATCAATTTTCAATGAATTTCCAAATTATTTCCCTTTTAAAATAAATTTCTTTATCTCTTCAAATCTATTTAAAAAATAAAATTTTAAATAAATTCTTCAATTTATAAATAATATTTTCAAATCCATTTATTAAGCTCTTTTTCCCAAATTTGAAATTTAATTCAAAACAGTTCAAAAATAAGACTTTTATCTTTTTAAACTCCTTTTAAATTTATCCAATTATCAAAAATAAATTTTTCGATAAATTTTCAACTTAAATTTTCAAAAATCCAATTTTATTTATTTCTGGTATCCATCGATACCAAAAATATCTTCGGCTACTTTATAGCCGTCTACAGATTCAATCACAATATAATCACACGGCGATTATAAATAAATCAACACACAACATTGAAATAAATTCAAATGTTTGAGGAATCCAGTTGGATCCCTCCAACCTGTTTCCCTACATCCACAGATGTTAGCACAATACCAATTCCACTTCAACGTGGAATATCGCGGTATATGGGATTTATAAATATTATCCGCTATTATGCAGCGCAATAGGGTCTCATCTGCTATATAATGCGGGAAATCAGCTCCAAATACATATATAATACCAATTCCACTTCACGGTGGAATTATCGCGGTATATGTTTTTAATAAATAACATCCGCTTAATATACGGCGTATAGGGTCTATTTAACACAATAGATAACAATTATCGTCCAATTCACACAATCAAGCAATTTTAATTTCAATTATTTGAAATTTAAATCGAACACAAATATTCGATTGAGTGAAAGTTCTCACCTTGCTTTCAATAACGGTTGCGGTATTTATTTCAAATAAAATTAAACGCGCGTTTAATTTTACTCAAAATTTTCACTGACTCCAATTGACTCCAAACTAGCTCCATTGCGTAGAGCTCGTCAAAACGATTCCAATGCAATTCGTTTCGTAATTTTTCGACCTCGTATCAAAAAGTTATGCAATTTTTAAGATTACACGAATTTATATATATATATATATATATATATATTAATATACAATTTTCTTTTTAATTTTAAACCTAGAAATCATCCAGGCCCTTCATTCAACCATCATCAGATCTGGGCCGAGCCCTCCTTCTTCCCTCCAACATGAAAACACACATTTACAACAACCCATAGCCGCCACAAAACCCTAATTGCTCCGGCCTCCTCGTCCACTTCCACGTCGATCGAGCAATGCCACAACCACCGCCCACGTGAGCTCCACCTCGGGCACGAATATCATAGAGCTCGGCTGTCCCTAGGCCTTGGGATTCGAGCTTGAACGGCCAGCCTTCAAACGAGATTTCCCGATGTTCCTTTGCATGATTTTCGATCTCCACCGTTGATATAGAAGATCTCGATACGCTCTTCAACTTTGTAGTTGAAGATTTCTCTAATTGATTTGTGGATTGGAAGAAAAATGAGGAAGAAAGAGGATGCATTTCTGGCCATTGAAGTATAAGTGGCGGCCATGAAACCCTAGCTAGGTTTATTTGCAAAATGAAGAAAGCAAGGGCTTTTATAGAAAATTCTCAAAACACTATTCATCGAAAATTTTCCGAACTCCAAATCGAGCATGCCGGCTGGCGTTTCTAAGGTTTACCCCGCGTTCCGAACACAATGGAATGTATTTCAGGAGCTAATTTGGTCGTATGTGAGAGTTACGGAAATAAACGATCAAATTTAAATCAAATCGATTTAAACCGATTTCGATGCGTTTTGGCTTGTCCCGGACAAACCGTACATCCGATTGACACAAAATTTGAAACCATACAATAATTTCACATTACGGATCCGATGAAACTAGTTTCGTCAAAATCCGAGACTTTTTGAAAAATGACTATTTTTAGTCGTCAATTAAATATTAAAATATTCAATTTTTCACAATTTAACTTTTAATTCAATTTTAAAAGTTCTATAACATCATTCTAACTCCAATATGATTTATTATAACTTTATAAATCATTTTTAATCACATTAAATTCCGATTTCAATTATTTACCCAATCTCAAGTATTAAATTAATAATTTAATCGTCCAATTAAATCACTATATCGAAATTAAATTAATTCGACTTCCAAATCTTACTTATTAATATTTAAAATCAATTAAATATCTGAATTTCAAATGACAGAAATTCTGGGTCGTTACAAAAGCATACCGCCAATGGATGTAAGCATCCAGGACTTCATCGAAGTATGGATCCTCATTCTCATTATCTGAGAATGCCTCACCCTCAGCATTGCGGGCTTGCATTATGTTTAGATGTTGGCGGAGGATATGGATGTCTTCCTTAAGGCCAACATCGACTTGTTGCGGGATTAACTGGCCAATAATGGACTGAGGGCTCAGCCTATGCCTTGGCAAAGTTGGAGATCGATGATGAGATAGAGAACGATGATAATGAGAAGGAGATCTTTCCCCATGTATAGAAGGAAATCTTGAATGCATGATCCGCTCTTCTCTTTTCCTATTCCTGACCATACTCCTATGAGACCTAGAGTGTGCCGAGGACCATGCATGCCCTGCTGATGGCAATGGGACTACCATTGAGATGGTCAAAAGTAGAAGTTCGTAGATGATCAAAGGCTGGTGGTCGTTCCGTTAAAGGGTTATGACAACGACTTGGCCCCACAGGCACAGATGCATTTGGAGCAAGATCAATCCGACCAGGTATAAGTATAACGTACCTTCTGGATGGAAGTGAACGTCCATAATCGGAGTTTCAGGTACCACCCTCTCCTGGGCGTCGGTGGTGTTCAGGAGTTCATAACCGTTAGGAGGCATGGTCCTTCAAGCAGGCGGTTGACCAAGTCAGCTGTTGGAGGAGCTGGGAGGACAAAGTTTACGATGGCTTGAGTGTTCAACTATGCCTTCAAGCCATTCATTTCGTAGGACATATAACCTAGCTATAACATTACAACATGTCATATTTCTTCATTAATGCCTGGATTAGGCTGGACAACACTAGCGAGAGTGTTGTCATTAGTTTGATGGAACTCGCAGTACTTGCCATAGTGAGGTTCCTCGTGCTTTCCATCCCTGGCGATGGCGGGCCTTTGAAACTGCACTCGATTCCTGGTGGTGAGGTTGATTATGGTGATGTCCCAATTCAAAGGAGAGTAATTATTGTATTTTGTTTGTATTGAGGTTCTATCTCTGAGTGCCTTCTAGGGTCAGATTAACGATGGCGACCATTGTTATTGCAAGGACTAGCTTGGGCATGATGCCTTGCCTCATTGTCGCTGTTTGAAAGATTCGTGCCTTTCATCCTCATCATGCCATTCTCCTATTGATAGAAGTTGTTTAGGGATTAAGCTACCTACTTCTTGAGCTCCCTCCATATCCTGGATATTTGAGCCCTCCTTCTAGTGCCAAAATGTTGATCAAAGATTTATCCAACCTCAAAATCAGACTAATACACAAAGGTTACTTGCTACACTAGGATTGATGTGAAAAAAAATGAGTTAAGTTATCTTACTATATATTTCTCTTACAACTACAAGAAATTATATGAGAATAATAAGAAAGCAGGAAGCACTTAAGACTACTAAAGCTGTATAATCTTAAGAACTTACGGTATTAAGAGCCCTGAACTATGTGTAGTATTTCAAATTCTTGTATGTTCTAACCCCTTTGAAGTTGCAATGCAGGGGATATTTATAGTAGCTGAAGTATATGATGGACGGTTGAGATTGAGTAGTAGAACTTGTCGGAAAAACATCTGACCATTGATCTGCCTACAAGTGCAGATGGACGACAACTATAAAGGTGTAAGAAGATGTGCGATAGATGAAAATATATTCATTACTCTTCAGCACCAGGCCTGGGCTTCACATTTAATGTGCATACTTCGCATTAAATGCACATTTAATGTTTATGGTAAGCCGCATCAATTCAGTCGTCCAACTATGGTGTTCGGATAGGTGGATGAATAATTTATTGTTTACTTGGGTGCTTACGTGACAAATCTTGGTGAGCTAGCCGATCGACTATCGAAGATATGAAAGAAACTAAGGATCTTGCTAAGGAATGTGTTGGGAAGCTAGTGCATGGTTGGGTACGAGGCGACCGGTAGGGCTGCCTAGGGCTTGTCGGAGGTGGCTATGCTGAAACCGGGCCAAGGAAGGGCCATGCGTTAGCGTATCTTGCTCGAAGTGACGCCTATTGAGGTGGGCTTGGAGATATGTCGACCATCAACTAGAGTGACATTAGGTGATCGTGTTGATGAGTTATGCTAGAAGCAAATTGATATAAGGTCGGTAGTCATTAAGCAAATCCTAACTGGACCAAGTCGGGCCCAGATCTTGCCTAAATGTGAAGGGTACCTAGGGATGAGGCGACCGAGCCACATCTTGGTACCTCATTGAGTATAAAGGTTGGTTTGAGATTAATATGGGCTTGGACCAACTTATGCAGAATAGTTGGGCTGGCTTTGATTGAACCAAACTGTCTTAAATCGATCTGCTAATCACTTGCGAGAAAATTGAGCAACACAATGGTTCTAAGAATACTATTGGGTGGACGAGTTTGGAATAGGTTCGAAATTGAAGCCAAAAAACAAACTCGGTTTGTGACGTATCTTTCTTTGTATTACTAGAACACTCTAGCTAACAAACAACAAGTTCTTCTTATTCATATTTTGACCATTTCCTTTGATTTGAAGTATTAAGAGGAATTTCATTTGCTTAAAAAATTGGTGACTCATTTATGTTAATTCATTCAAGGTTCAGTCTTTTCTGAGGCCATTAGAATTATTGAGCGAAATCGTTGTTTCCATCCCATAAAATTCCACATTCCACAAAATCTCCGTACTCATTTTGATTTTGATTCAACCCTCCATCAAATTATTCAAATTGAAAAGTTAAATTTCTACTAGAGTTGGTATTCTGTCTGAAATTACCTCGTGGGCTATCTATAAAATTTTGTGATCGCTATTGTGGACTGATATTTCAGTAGTGGTTGCTAGTTTGACTATTGAAGCCTTGCCTCATTTACTGCGATTGTTGATATTAACGCATTTGAAATGCTTATTAAGAATATAGTTGACAATCATGATTACTCTATCGATTAGGCGGAGTTATTGTAAGCATCAATTTTTTTATTAAATTCTTGAAATCGTTGAAATATATAGTGCATCGGGTTTTTTCTCTTTGATTATTAGACATTTTTGCACTAAACATGATAGTTTTATTTGGGATCTAAGAAATGATGAAGAATAAATGGTGAGAAGAAGGTTGTATTTGAAAATGTTAAAAAGTGTGAATTATATAGTGTACTAGGCAACGACTTAAAAAAAATACCGTTGCCTTATCCAGCGTTAGTAATGCTGGATAAATAGATAACAACATTATTTTTTACTACTGCTTAGTTAGATATCCGATATTATTAATGTCAGCTATTTATCTGACATTAATAATGTCAGATATTTCACCGACTAATAAGATCGACGCTAGTCACTAGTGAGCCCAAAATAGGTCTTATTGAAAGTTGCTAATAATATTTGTTTTTGTATTTTGCTTCTATGAAACCAAAGCTTCGCGTCACTACTTTATATTTGGGATGCTCTTAGAAGTGATAAAAGAAAGCTACTAAGTGAAGTAACATTCAACATTCCAATATAGCCTAAAACTCACTATTTGATCCCTCAGTATTAACTCACAGGGCTAACCCTGGGTCTGGGCTAGCTGGACGATGGCCCAGGGCCTAATTTAGGTGGAGGGGTCCAAAATTTTGAAATCGTTTTTTGAATATATTAATAACTATATTTACTTCACTTCTACAATTTTACTGATACGTGTCTAAATGTTAATTCACTTTGGTGCCTTAAGGCGCCTTCGAAGTTTAAGGTGCATATGTGGCTGATTATGATGAACAAACTAAACACGACCGATCTATTAGCTAAGAAATCTCTAGATTCCCCCAACGCATGCTTTCTGTGCTCGAACTTTGTTGACTCTACTGCTCATATTTTTTTCGACAGTGATTATAGCTATCAGGTCTGTGCTCTTTGCTCTTCCAACTTAGGCATTGAAATGTGACATCTCTGTGCATAAGCTGAAACTACTATGGGCCTCCTATTCTCCTAACTCGACCGAGGTGCTTCTGGCCCTTGCGTATTGCTGGGCAATCCGGTTGGAAAGGAATTATCAATGTTCTAATGCAAAGGTGCATGATTATGTCTCATTGGCTAATAGGGTTATATAACGTTTTTGTTCTTGGACAGGGGTTCAACATGGTGCAACTCAATTCCTAATTCGAGATGTAGATCTAATTGAATCCATGGGGAGTAATACCAGTGTCAAAAATGGCCGGCTCTGATGATTAGTGTTTGGACGTGTTTTTAGCTTTCAAGATGGATGGTAATGATCATTGTATATTAATATGTATGTTTATGCTGGCACTTTATGTGCATGCTACTTCTTTTGGCTCTTTTTGAACTTGTACATTATTTATGACTACCGACTAAGTATGTTAGTCAGACGTACTTCTTTATTTTATTTTATGCATATGGTTGTACATTCCTAGGTCCTATATCCTTTCTTTCAAAAAAAACTATATTTACTTCACTTACCTATCACATTGTCTGTTGTAGATCAGTGGTAATGCTTGTGTTTCATGTATCGAGTGACATAGATTCAAGTCCTATCATTGACATTTAATATCACGTTGTTTTGTACTTGCAATGCAACACCTAATCTCAAAGTTAATTTTGTGCTATACTTGCCCAGGCCCAATCTCAAAATTAAATCTTGTGCGGCCCAATCCCATAACTCACTCTTCACATTTTACTCCCACTCCATTAGTTAGAGCGTCATTGAGAGAGTAATTAAGTAAAATCAGGGAGTGATTATATGAGTTCTAAATAGAGTTCGAGATGGCGTTCACTAAAACTTAGGTGTCTTGCAAGGTTGTGAAACAGAGGGGAAGTAAGAGTACCCTGGAACGGGTTGGTTCTTCATAACTTGAACTGTAAATCGTGTTCTTTATTGATGTTGAGTTACATTTGAATATGAATTCATCCATTCAAAAGAGTCAAAATCACATTTCAATATAACTGGAATTGTAGGAGCTCTTATGAGTTGATTTGGAGATGCATATTGTTGTTTTTAGATGCTATGATCCTGAACATTGTTGTCAAAAATCTTAAAAAATTACGATTTAAATTCCGATTCAAATTGGATTTCTTTCTTTACGATCCAATTTATATTTCGATTCAAACTTAGTTAAAACTACAAAAATAAAAAAATCAACGCAAACTAACATATTTAACACATTTATTTAGATTCATCCTCCAATTATAAATGTTCTCAAAATAAAAAAACTAAAATAAGAGAAAATTTTGAGTTTTAAGTTTAGTTGTAGAAGTTAAAACATCAAAATCAATTTTAAAGTTTGCACCAACCTTAAAGTATGGATCCTTTTAATGAACAATTTACGATTCGAATCCTTTTTTGGCTTAAAGTTTGAATTTTACGATTTTATGATTTGAATAACATTTTGAAACCCTTGATCCTGGACTCATTTTTTGGTTAACATTACATTTTTATTTGGTGTAATTTATATTGGATTTAGATCGTTGATTGTATTGGAAGTTTCTTCATCAAATTTCTTAATGCACTTGTCAAGGGGGTCCAAGATGGCAACCCTTAGGTGGGGATCGTATAAACAACGATCAAACTGAACAACTAAATCATGGAGCATTGGAGTAATATGAAAAAAGGGCACTCTAGGTGATAATAATTCCAATTTAGCCACTAAGTGGTTGCTCAAGAGTTCAAATCGTCAGGACCATATTTTATGTTCCTTTGTGTCTATTTGATTTCAATCATTGATTTAAAAATCACCTTCCATGTTACTGTAGTAAGCATCACATATTAATAAAAAAAATCATGATGATTAATGGATGAGATTAAAATGGACACAGGGAGACATAGAAAATGAGCACAATAAATTTCATTTGGTTGCTTAAAGGATGTTTATTGGATTCAATGGGCATGGACATTTCTCTCTATAAATAAATGACATAATTCAAATTGTATTTAGGTTTTATACCTATTTTCAAATTGTATGAAAGCATCGTTGTTCATCTCGAACCGTTCTTCTTATTTGTGCAAATAATGCAACTTGTGCAAATAATCTCCTTTTTTACTACGAGAAAGTTATCATTCAACCATGTGTGATTCAAACTTCTTAAAAAGATAGTGAATAGTTCGTGCCTTAGAGCGATAAAATATAATCTTATTCATCAATTTGAACCATAAAATTCAAGAAATAGTGAAACGTTTGGGTCGTTTGGAATTTCAGATGATGGGGATTAACATGTGAGCAGGTTGAGGTGGTCACTAAAGAATTATCCATGTATCATATATACTGAAATCGTGAGGATAGTTCCATTGAATAGTTGGTGTTAGAAGTTTGATTTTGAAGTAATAAAAAACAATAATTAACAATATAGTTATTTCTAGAAGTAGCTTAAAATTAAAAATAGTTTATATTACAAGACTGGTTATATCAGTATATGTTTATCGATACATTCTGTTCGTATTTAGAATATACAAGTTTGGGCCTTTTGGGCCATGCTTCTTCTATGCATTTGCACTCGAACTCCTGATTAGTATAACACATTTAGATGTTGTTTTCGGCTGCTTACTTTATTCACTTCTCAATTCCCCCCTTCAAACCCATCTAGGGTTTGCGATTTCTAGGGTTTCTCCAAATTTCCCAAACTGCTTCTGCTCCTCTCGAAATTCTTGATACAATTATGAAGTTTAGCTTCAGCTAGCTTTAATCTCCAATCTGCTTCAGGCTTAGAGCTTGCGACATCTTGAGTTTTGATGGTTTTCAATTCGAAAGTTGCTGCTCTATAAATTACTTTGAAGATTGACTTTTGTGATCTTCCATCTTTTCTTTAATTGATGTTTTGAATTTGCAATTGTTCGGACTTTGCAAAATTCAAATTTGTTACTGCCGCTTTCAAGTGATGCTTGTGCTAATAGAGTAAGACCTGATTCTACAATGTGCCCGTGTTTCCTTTCAACCAGTCCATTTTGTTCAGATGTATATGGACATGTAATTCTATGTATTACTCCTTTCTTTTCAAAGAAATCACTAATGGTTTGTACCCAGTGCCACCATCAGTTTGAATAATCTTAACTTGATGGTTGATTTGTTTTTCTGCATGAGTGATAAAGTTTATCACTGCTCTACATGTCTCAGATTTTGATTTAAGAAAATAGATCCATGTGTATCTTGTGTGTGCATCAACAAATGATATGTAATATTTGAAACCATAATTTGAACTGATGGATGTTAAACTCCATAAGTCAGTAGCAATTATTTCGGGTGGCTTACTATATTTTGTTTGTGAATCATGAAACATAAGTTTATGGCTCATACCCATTTGACAATATGTGCACATATATGGTAAAGATATATTTTCAAATAGAATTTTATTTTCTACTAAAATCTGCCCTTACAATATTTTCATTAGGATGCTCTATTTTATAATGCCACACATCAAACATGTTTTTGATTCTCTCTGTGATTTCATAAAAATTACAACACTTTCTTCTATTTTCCGAATTTCCAGAATTTCCTGATTTAACTAAACTGAACTTGTATAATCCCTTCACAACATTACCCTACAAAAAGAATTTCTCTAGTTAGAATGTCTCTAACTAAACAGTATTCAGGATAAAATTCAAAATATACATTGTTGTCACTTGCAAATTGTGATATACTCATAAGATTTTTCTTTATATGTGGTACTCTTAATAAATTATTGAGATATAGTTGTCTATCACCTTTGGTGCAAGCAACTCCAATGTATGTTAACTTAACTAGCTCACCATTGCCCATGTGTATGGACAGATTACCTTTACACTCTTTGTTCCTAAGATTTAAATTGTCTAAATTGCTTGTGATGTGATTTGTTGCTCCAGAGTCGGGATACCAGCTCTCATCTTGTATGTTTTTTGTCTTTGTGATCAGATGACAGTTTTTTGACTTGTCCGTTTCGATGGTTTGTTCTTGCTGTGCTTGTACCATATTTGCACTTAGATTGTCATTTCTTTGATTGCTTGACACCTGATTTGGTGTGTATGATGCATTAAATCTGAAGTAACATTTAGGTATAGTATGACCTATCTTTTCACATATTTGATATTTAGGCCTACTATTATTGTTCCATCTTCCTCTACCTCTGTTTTTGGTGGATTGACCACCTCTCTGATAATTCTGATCTGATCTATTGTAATTTTGATACTTGTTTCTTAAATTAACTGCATAATTGATTGATAACTCTGTATCTTGTGGTTTTCTCTGATCTATCCTTCCTTTATGTGCCAAGAGTGTAGAATGTACATATTGCATTGATGGTAAGGTTTCCTTAGACGAAATCACCGCTACCAATGATTCATATTCTTCATAGACCATTTAAGATGGTTAAAACTTGCTCTGTCTCAGAAATTTTATGTCCTGCTGCTTCTAGTAAGTCACATATAGTTTTGATCTTTGATAGATATTCTCTCATTGATAAACTATCATTTCTGATGCAGCAGCGGAATAACAAAATGATGATTCTGTGAAAGTAGCGATCGATGGAATGAAGAATACTGAATGGCCCAAATTCGTTGATCCGAAGATACCGAATTCTAACTATCTTCGTCACGTTGATCGTGCACGATACCGTGAAAGAAGATCTGCAATTCTTCAGACGTTGATCAAGCGCACTTGATACCGTGAATTGGCTTCTACGATCGTTGATCCGAGCGCACTCGAATGCCGAAAGAGGAGATAGGAGATTACACTCAACTACCAATTTAATGAAAGCACAAAGCTAACAAACAAAAGTTTTTATTCAAATCAACGTAACCTTTACAAATGAGACCACCTGCCTATTTATAGGCTTACAATTCACAACACAAAACTGTACAACACTTAGGTCGGTCACGACCTAACACAACACGACTTACGACCTAGTATAGGTTGCTAACGACTTAACAGTTATTTACAACTCAATAACGACTCAACAGTTTACACATAACATCAAAATGCGACCTAAGTACAACACACACGACCTAGGTACAACATCTCATAAGGTGAAACGACCTAAAAACTTACGGCAGCGACTTATCTTGAACGACCTAAAGCATAGCGGCATAAGGAATCTACGGCTTCAAGCTTCAGGAGCGACCTATAGGAGCGGCGGATGAGTCAGGTCATTCGCGACCTAAAGGTAAGCTTTGTACGCGACCTTAAAAGAGCGGCAGGTGAGTTAGGTCGTTCGCGACCTAAAAGAGCGGCATGTGAGTTAGGTCGTTTGCGCCCCTCTTCAGCGACCTTGGACTTAGGTCGTATACGACCTAATTTTGCTTCAGTTTGCACTGCCTGGTTAGGTCGCTCGCGACCTAGGACTTTGGTAGCTCGCATTACATCTTCGCAGTTAGGTCGCAACTCCTTATCTCGCGAATCTCGCGACCCGTTAGGTCGTTCTCGACTCAAGAATTGGTTAGGTCGTTCGCGACCTAACACTTCACCATTCTAGGCTGCATCATCCTCCCCTGGTTGAAAAAAATTCGTCCTCGAATTGGCGCCCTCCTCTTCCATAACAAGCTCATCCCAATGATACGGTATAAGATGTTTAACATTAAACACGTCAGAAGTGTACACATCCTCCGGTAGCTTTAACTTATAAGCATTCTCATTGATCTGTTTCACAATCGTTACAGGACCAATCTTTCGAGCTTTAAGTTTATTGTATGCTCCTACTGGAAAACGATCTTTTGTTAGCACAACATACACTAAATCTCCTTCATTAAATTGAACGTTTCTTCGCTTCAAATCCGCAGATCGTTTATACTTTTCATTTGCTTTCTCCAATCATTCCTGAACGATTTTATGACATTCCGCCAATCCATCAACAAAATCAATAGCCCGTTTAACGGTTCCCTTTGGTTGTGGTACTATCATCAAATCCAACGGCCCCTTTGGTAAGCTTGAATACACTATCTGAAATGGATTGAAACCCATACTACGGTTGATAGCATGATTATGAGCAAACTCCGCTTGACATAACTTCACATCCCAACTCTTCAGATTATCCTTTACCAGGCACCACAACAAATTCCCCAAAGATCTGTTAACAACTTCAGTCTGACCATCGGACTGTGGATGGTAAGCACTACTGAAATTTAGCTTTGTTCTCACCATCTTCCACAAACTCAGCCAAAAATGACTTAGAAATCTAGTATCCCGATCAGAAACAATGGATTCTGGTAAACCATGTAATCGATACACTTCTTTAAAGAATAATTCGGCAACACGGACGGCATCAGCTGTCTTCTTACAAGCGATGAAATGTGCCATCTTCGAAAACCTGTCCACTACAACATATATCGAATCATTCCCCCTTTGAGTCCTCGGTAATCCCAACACAAAATCCATACTGATATCAACCCATAGTCTAACTGGCACGGGTAACGGCATATACAATCCCGCATTCGTCGCTGTCCCTTTGGAAATTTGGCAAATATGACATCTTTCCACAAACCTCCCAACTTCCCGTTTCAACGAAGGCCAATAATAAGATTGAGAAATCAATTGCAAAGTACGATCTCGGCCCACATGACCTTCCTCATGCAACTCCTTTACAATCTTCATACGTAAGCTGCACTCTGGTATGCACAATCGATTTCCCTTAAAAAGAAAACCATCCACCAATACAAACTCATCCGTCTTTCCATCCTTGACTTTATCTACACACTTCGCAAAGTAAGGATCATCAACAAACATTTCTGGCAACACATCAAACCCCGTTACTTCAACCTTCATTGTAGTCAACAAATGATTCCTTCGACTCAATGCATCTGCCACTCTATTCGTAATTCCCGATTTATGCTTCACCACAAACGTAAATTGTTGTAAGTAGGCAATCCACGAAGCATGCCTTGCTGCAATCTTGTCATGTCCCTGCATATGCTTCAACGCCTCATGATCAGTATATAAAACAAATTCTTTATGAAACAAATAATGTCTCCAATGTTTCACAGCTTGCACGATAGCATAAAACTCGACATCATATGTATTATTTCTCATCTTTGCTCCCGATAGCTTTTCACTGAAATATGCAATAGGACGTCCTTTCTGACTCAACACCCCTTCGATTCCAACCTTCGATGCATCAGTATGCAATTCAAACAACAACTGAAAATCCGGCAACACTAGAATCGGTGCTGTCGTCAAAAGTCCCTTGATTCTCTCAAAAGCAAATCCTGCTTCCTCCGACCATGAAAATTGTTTCCCTTTCATACAATCAGTAACTGGTGCCATCACGCTACTGAAGTGTGGAATAAACCTTCGGTAGAATGATGCCAAACCATGAAAGCTTCTAACTTCTGTAATCGTCCTGGGTGGTGGCCAATTTCTGATTGTTTCAACTTTATTCTGATCCACCTGTATACCTCCATCTGAAATAACATATCCCAAAAATAAAACACTATGCGTCATGAACATGTATTTCTTCGTTGCAGCATAAAATTGTTCCTGTCGCAATATCATCAACACTTCCCTCAGATGTTGCAAGTGTTCTTCTGAGCTTCTACTATATATCAGTATATCATCAAAATACACCACCACGAACTTCCCAATGAATGGTCTAAAGATTTGATTCATCACCCGCATGAATGTACTAGGTGCATTCGAAAGACCAAACGGCATGACCAGCCATTCATATAATCCTTCTCTCGTCTTGAATGTTGTCTTCCACTCATCCCCTGGTCTTATACGAATTTGATGATAACCACTTTTCAAATCAATCTTCGAAAAGATAGTAGCCCCGCTCAACTGATCCAACAAATCATCAAGTCTTGGCATTAGAAATCTGTATCTCACAGTAATCTTATTCAGTGCTCGACTATCAGTGCACATCCTCCATGTTCCATCCTTCTTTGGTACTAACAAAGCTGGCACCGCACAAGGACTTAAACTTTCCTGCACACGCCCCTGCTCAAGCAACTCTTCTACTTGCCTTCTCAACTCTTCGTGTTCTTTGGGACTCATTCTGTAATGTGGTCTATGAGGTAACACAGCTCCTGGAACAAGATCAATTTGATGTTGAATGTCTCTCAACAGCGGTAACTCCGTTGGTAGCTCCTCGGGAAATACATCGTCAAATTCTCCCAGCACTGGCTTTACTTCTTCAGGGATCTCAACCACTTCATGACTCTCACGTCCAATCAACAAGAATACTTCAGGCTCCTCTTCTACTTCATTAACAAACTCCTTCAATGATAACAAAGTTTTCAACTCTTCAATCTCCTCCAACTTGCTTTCTTCTGGTTGTCGCTTCTTAGGAATTAAAGTAATCTTTGTACCCTCAAACATGAAACTATAACTGTTTGTTCGTCCATCATGTTGCACCGCTCTATCATACTGCCACGGTCTCTCCAGCAATAGATGACACACATCCATGTCCACAACATCACACCAAATTTCATCCTTGTATTTCTTCCCAATTGAAAAATTAACACAAGCCCTTCGTCCAACTTTCACCTCCCCACCTTTCCTCAACCAAGCTAACTTGTAAGGTTTCGGATGCTTCTCTGTTTTCAATGATAACTTCTTCACAGCTTCTGTAGAGATAATATTGTCGCAACTTCCTGCATCAATAACAAACTTGCAAACCCTTCCTAAGATAGTGCATGTTGATTGAAAGATGTTACTCCTCAACCAGCTAGTTTCCTCTTCCTGTTTTGGTGTTAAACACGAACTCTTCATCATCAATGAATACCCTTCATCTCCTGACACATTTTCTTCCTCCTCATCATGTAGTGAATTAGAACAGTCAACTTCTACCTCATCTTCCTCTGCCTCAGTAATCATAGTTCTCTTCTTCGATTTTGGACATTCGCTGCTCTTGTGACCCACTTCCTGACAATTATAGCATTTGAAATTGGTGTTAACCTTTGGTTTAGCCACTTCATGAACAACCGGCTTATTCGATGCTTTAGAAACATTAGAACTACTACCCGCTCCTTTGTTTTGCCCTGTAAAACTTGGAAACACACCTCCCCCACGTCTTCCTTGTTTCTCCCAAGCCAACGCCTTTTGATGTGCTTCTGCCATAGATCTAGGGTCGAACATGTTCACCATATCCTAGATCTGTGTCCTAAGTCCACCCACAAACCTAGCAGTCAGTTGTTCTTCTGTCTCCATAATGTCATTTCGAGCGATCAACTGGTAGAACTCATCTGCATAATCATTAACCGCTCTCGTCCCTTGCCTCAGGTTTTGTAATCTCTGATACATTAATGATTGGTAATTGTAGGGTAAGAAAGTAACCTTCATCAATTTCTTCATCTTTTCCCAAACAACAATTCTTGACTTTCCCATCCACTCTCTAGTAAGTTTGGTTTGCTGCCACCATGCCATAGCTCTCCCCCTCAACCTAGTAGCAACCAACTTCACCTTACGATCTTCCGGAACCTCCTTGAAGTCAAATATTTCCTCAACATAAGCTAACCAATCAAGAAATTCCTCGGCTTGCATACCTCCCTTGAATTCCGATATTTCAGTTTTCATCCCAGACTCCCACTTATGATCATACTCCGAATGATTTCTCCCTTGTCCTCGTCCTCGTCCATGAACACTACCACCATCAAACTCCTCCTCGAAATCTGATGTATATCGATGTCGATCCTGACCACCAACATCTCTACTACCATCGTGTCTTCCACCAACGTCCCTTCTATCTACATTCCTCCTATCACGATCATTCACATTCCTATCACGACTTCGATCATCATCATTTCTATAACAATCTCGACTCACACTTTTTTGATCATTATCAACACTTCTCTCCCGATTGGAATGTGGTGAAACTCTACTTCCTCCATGGTTAGATTCAGGTGAAACCCTTCTCCGATTTTGATTCATCTCCAACATCATCTTCTCTAATCGACCAATCCCTTCATTAAGCTTCTCACTAAATTTTTCATTTATTCTTTGCTCCATCTCATCATCTTCTTCTCTTCTATACAATGCTTCTATGTTCTGATGGCGATTAGCTCTTCTTGGCGGCATTGTCAATTGAAACAAACTTCAACTCTCGACTTGTACAAATCAAAATGATACCAAATGAGGCACGACCTTAAACTTCAAATTTGAACTTCACACTTCAACTCAACTCTCGATCTTGATAAAATGATGCACGGCTTTCATTTGCTCTCGGCTCTAACTCCAAATTTCAAATTTTGGCGTGCAAACTCCCATGGCCAAATTCAAACACCTTTCAATCTTTGATCCGAAATGAGTTGGATCGAATTCTTCAAACTTGTTGCAATTTATGATGAACACGATGAACACTATTCTTCTCAAAAATGCAAATCCAATCTTCAACACTTCAAATAAAATTGGCTCCAAGACTCGGCTTAGCTATGATTGGCTAAGTCTAGCTCTGATACCAAATGATGCAGCAGTGGAATAACAAAATGATGATTCTGTGAAAGTAGCAGTCGATGGAATGAAGAATACTGAATGGCCCAAATTCGTTGATCCGAAGATACCGAATTCTAGCTATCTTTGTCACGTTGATCGCGCACGATACCGTGAAAGAAGATCTGCAATTCTTCAGACGTTGATCAAGCGCACTTGATACCGTGAAAGAAGATCTGCAATTCTTCAGACGTTGATCAAGCGCACTTGATACCGTGAAAGAAGATCTGCAATTCTTCAGACGTTGATCAAGCGCACTTGATACCGTGAATTGGCTTCTACGATCGTTGATCCGAGCGCACTCGAATGCCGAAAGAGGAGATAGGAGATTACACTCAACTACCAATTTAATGAAAACACAAAGCTAACAAACAAAAGTTTTTATTCAAATCAACGTAACCTTTACAAATGAGACAACCTACCTATTTATAGACTTACAATTCACAACACAAAACTGTACAACACTTAGGTCGGTCACGACCTAACACAACACGACTTACGACCTAGTATAGGTTGCTAACGACTTAACAGTTATTTACAACTCAATAACAACTCAATAGTTTACACATAACATCAATATGCGAACTAAGTACAACACACACGACCTAAGTACAACATCTCATAAGGTCAAACGACCTAAAAACTTACGGCAGCGACTTATCTTGAACGACCTAAAGCATAGCGGCATAAGGAATCTACGGCTTCAAGCTTCAGGAGCGACCTATAGGAGCGGCAGATGAGTTAGGTCGTTCGCGACCTAAAGGTAAGCTTTGTACGCGACCTTAAAAGAGCGGCAGGTGAGTTAGGTCGTTCGCGACCTAAAAGAGCGGCATGTAAGTTAGGTCGTTTGCGCCCCTCTTCAGCGACCTTGGACTTAGGTCGTATACGACCTAATTTTGCTTCAGTTTGCACTGCCTGGTTAGGTCGCTCGCGACCTAGGACTTTGGTAGCTCGCATTACATCTTCGCAGTTAGGTCGCAACTTCTTATCTCGCGAATCTCGCGACCCGTTAGGTCGTTCTCGACTCAAGAATTGGTTAGGTCGTTCGCGACCTAACACTTCACCATTCTGGGCTGCATCACTTTCTAATATTCTGTAACTGCCTTTTATAATGCATTATCTTGGCAGCAGACTGAGAATTAAAAATCTGTTCTATTGTGGTCTAGATCTCATTAGATGATTTGCATCCAATTACATGATGCAACAAGTTGGTGCTGATCGAAGATAGCAGCCATGAGCTTATCAGGCTATCTTGTCTTTGATGCTTTGTTTATTCATTGTTCCTCGTCACCTTGTTTTCTTAATCCGTAATAAATCTTGGTGGTACAGGGAATGTTCCAAGAACAAACCCCTCAAGACCTTACCCTCTTACTGCTGTTTCTATCTGAAGCTTCCACAAAAGATAATTATCTTCATCAAGGTGTACTATTATCAACTGAGTTTGAGGACTGATTACTGTCTTAATTAGTTCCTCTTTGGTAGTTGCAGTTGGTTGGTGTGAATTGGTAGTGCCCTTTGATGTGGCTAAGTTCTCATCTCCTTCAGCCATAATGTTGAATGCAAAATAGCAAGAATGATGTATCAAGAGTAGATTGATGGCAAGAAATGATATACTGAGGTATGTTGCAGCCGAATCCAAATGATGAAACTGATCTGATAGGCTCTTGGCACGGCACTTACTTTCTTGAACTTTGATGATGAGTTTTCTTGTTTTCTGAAACTCTGTTTTTTGAAATTGCTATGATTTTGCTTATTTTCTTTGGTAAATTTTGTTCCAGTCAGAATTCAAAGAATTCTAGGCATGGCACTTATTTTCGATGAACAACAAGCAGACCTTTAATCTCGGATGATGAGAATGATTCTCTGATGAGTAACCTCAAATGATGAAATTTTTTTTGATGAGTTTTGATCTTTAGATCCCAGATTAGATGTTGTTAAACATTTGTAGCTCTATACAATATTAGATTTCAACAGTAAGATGATGATTTTTGACGAGCATAAATATTGCAAAGAGAAAATTTGAGTTGTAATGATACAAGAATGATGGTATCAGTATATGTTTATTGAAACATTCTGTTTGTATTTATAATATACAAGTTTGGGCCTTTTGGGTCATAATTCTTCTATACATTTGCACCTGAACTCCTGATTAATTAGTTTAACACGTTGAGATGTTGTTTTCGGCTGCTCACTTTATTCACTTCTCAATTATTTATAAAATTTGTCCTCGGATAAATTTTAAATGTGTACATGTACATAAACGATAAATCGTATTAATTATTTTGTTACCGTGGTTATGGGCTGAATTTTATGAAATCACCTTTTTATGTTTTAAATAAATGAATGTAGTATGATGAGTTTCCATGTAGCCCCAATGCCATACAAAATCTCTTCTTGGATCCACATTTGTCATATTTACTACAGATGGATAAATTGAGGTTTTGTGAAATAATTAGCAATGTGAAGCTAATGTCCATGTCTTGTGTGTTTTTATTTGGTATCAAAGGCATTTTTGTTTAAATTACTTTACGGAATATAGGTATGCAGTACACTTTATGAAAGCTAATTATCAACCATTAATATTTCACGTTCCCGATAAGTAACCACCATAAATCACACATAAAGCATCATATTTTCTCCTTTTTCTGTTTATAAATAGGTAGGAATGAAAGGAGCAAATCATGCAATAAACATTCTTCTAAAGATAATAGGCTGTGAAAATAATAGCATGATCCACTTACTATAATTAAAAGAAACTGGGAGATAAAAATGCAGAGAAAGGAGGTTGGCAATAAAACATTTGGATAGGTTTGAGGTTGAAAAAGAAATATGAATCGTGAGATCTTCTTTTTCAATTTTTGAGATTTCACAATGTATTCTTGAATTCAATGGAAGAGGGATCCGCCAACAAAAGGTATGCTTTAATTTGCTTTAAGTTTCATGTTTTGTGATTCTTATTTTTCCTTCGTTCTGTAATATAAGTGACACAAAATTTGTGAGATTATTCTGTAAGAGAATAGCATCAGAAAAAATTCTACAGAGAATTGATTGATAATGCTAACTACTTTAAAACTTTATATATACAGTATATTGGATTTATTTATTTTGAAGCCCAAAAAGTTTTAGTCAATGGTTATTTTAAGTCTAACAAGTTGTTCCTACATTGAAGAGTTTTAAATACATAACATCAATAAAATATGTATTCTAGCAAGTATAATATCCGTGAAATACTATAGGTATTATGTTCAATTCAATTCAATTTAAGTAAACGATTCTAGGTTTTATTTCTTGTTGTTTAAACTTGAACAGGATTGTGTCCCATGCAAAAGCATCTATACTCTCAACCATCAAAAAAGCAAGGCTTGATATCCCAAAATTTCATGGAAAACCTCCAAAAATAAAAGGTTTGGCAATTTCTCCTAAGCTTAGGCGATTAGTTATTGCCACAGCTCAAGAAAAGAATCTTCTTACCTCAGAAGGTGATCTTATTGATCGTTAAACACAATTTATATGTTGGTTCAATTAATTTCAATAATGTTCATTGTCTTTTTTCTACATTTGCCGGTTCATTTATTCATGTATGTATTCAATGAGTTCATCACTGAAGCGTGTGTTCAGCATTAAAGAGAAGGATTATGTATATTAGAAGAAAAAAATGTTTATAAGTGAAAAGAGCCATGTCCACTTAGAAAAGGCATCTAGCGTAGGGTATACATATGTGATTTCATGTTATTTGTGATAAAAAGTAGGGAAATGCAATAAGTATGAGTTGAATTAGAGTGTATATTGAGTGAGTTTCACCACAAAAGAGTTGTATGGATCTTTACATGTGTTATATAACAAAGAAAATTATCACACCTCAAATGAAACTGAGCAAAGATCCCAGTTTCCTATGTTACATAGGATCGTCAATTTAATGTTATAACTTATAAGAGTTAGTTTAGCTGATCATATCCTGTTTTTACTTTTTGTAATATAGAATTGGAATCACCTGACAAAGCTGATAAGGAAACAAAAGAAGAAACTGAAATAACACCTTCAGGAGAAGCTATAGAAGAGTTGAGGACGTCTGATTCAGAAACAAGTTTTTCTTCCAAAGCAAGCACTTCAATTTCTTTTGATAATCAGGCAGTACACAACAACTCTTCGCTTTGGCGTGGTTTTAGCCGCCTTTGGAAGCAAAAGTCTCTTAGAAGGCTGTCTAGTTTTCCACCTGTAGGCTCTTCTAAAAGAAGGTGGAAAAATGGCAGTGGAGATAATCTTGACGATGAACTAAATGAAAGTGGTTTGGATTGTGATTCTTGCTTCTTCAAGCCTTCTTGGAAAACCTTTTCCATTGCTGAACTTCGAAAGGTTACCAATGACTTCAGTGAAGGTTTGTTTATTATTTGAAAATTTAAAGCAAATGATTGACTGCAAATGTAATTTGGCAACGATGGAATGCAGATAATATCATTGGAAAGGGTGGTTTTGCAGAGGTTTATGAAGGATGTTTAGAGGATGGTCAGTATGTTGCAGTTAAAAGGTTGATTAGAGGAACGATAGAAGAAAGAACTGATAACTTCTTATCCGAGCTAGGCATATTAGTCCATATAGATCATCCAAATATAGCCAAGTTAATAGGAGTTGGTGTTGAAGAAAACTTGCATCTTGTTCTTCGTCTTTCTCCTAATGGTAGTTTAGCAACTCTCCTTCATTGTCGCGGTAAGAATTCTTCTTCATTCAGTTTAGCATGGTACAAAACTTGAGTTTAAATTGATCTTTTTGGGGTTGTTATATACTTCATTTGTATTAGGTCCCAGAGATAGATTAGAATGGAGCATACGATACAGAATCGCATTAGGAACAGCAGAGGGTCTTGAATATTTACATGAGAAGTGCCCTCGAAGAATCATACATTGTGATATGAAAGCTGCAAATGTTTTGCTTACTGAAGATTTTGAACCCCAAGTATTGGATTTGTCCTTTTTTACCCAATGACTGTCATATGTAAATAAGCTTAAAGTTCCAATAACATGCTAAAGTCATTGAAAATGCAAAGAATATCAGTTGTAATTTTCTGATGCAGATTTGTGATTTCGGGCTTGCAAAGTGGCTTCCAGATCAGTTGACTCACCACAAAGTATCAAACTTTGAAGGCACATTCGGGTTAGTGATATAACAGACTTACATTTCCGACCCTGATACATGCACAGATATACCATATGACATTTGACTATTGGTGCATGTTTAACACATATCTCTAAATAGCCAAAAAAAGCATATCGTACAATGAATTTTTCTCTACTCTTAGTGAAGCATGATGTCTTTATATGTTGTCTTATATTATTTCCTACATCGACAGTTATCTTGCTCCGGAATATCTCACGCATGGAGTAGTTGATGAAAAAACCGATGTTTTTGCTTATGGTGTAATTTTATTGGAACTCATCAGTGGAAGAAGAGCGTTGGATACTTCACAAAAAAGTTTAGTGATGTGGGTATGTCAGTCTTTGATACGATACACTTCCTAATATGCTAAGATCATTTGTCATTTGTTCGTATATTTATGCAGGCAAAGCCTTTGATTGCAAAAAATGAAACAGATGATCTTATAGATCCTTCTTTACGTTCGTACAACGCCGATGAACTAAAGTATGTGATTGGCGCCGCATCTATGTGCATTCAACAATCTTCAGTGTTAAGACCTAAAATTAGCCAGGCACGTTCAATTCCATTTTTCAAAGCTTTTATGAGAAGTCCAACTCTATAACCTTTTTTTGTGCGATTTTGATTTTAATTGTTCTGATGGTAGGTGATAGGTTTGCTGAAAGGTGAAGAAGCGCAACTGAATTCTCCTCAGATGCAACTGACTCCGACAAGGAGAAGAACTTACTCTGAAGAATTGTTTGATGCAGAAGAGTACAATGCAACAAGATATCTAAGTGATATGAATCGACATAAGCAAATCGCTTTAGGCTTTAAAAGTTCTGGTGAATTAGGTGTATCTGAATAATAGTGTTTTTGTAAGAAGAACTGCATCATATACTTTGAATAGTAGGAGATAATTATTAGGTACAAATTGATATTTTAGAGTAGGTTACTTGTGTGCTATATGTAAGGTTTGAATCATGGTTTGAGATTCCGGCCGGAACCACCGGATTCCGGCCATCCCGTTTCGGTTTCGGTCAGAATCGGAACGGAATTCGGCTGGAAAACCGATTCCGGCCATACGAAGGTCAATGAACTTTTTTTTTTCTTCATGAGCAAGATGAATGAAAAAACTGAAATAAGATGAGTTGAGAAAAATGAAAGAGCTTGAATCTGCTATTTCGTAGGGAGAGTGAATAGTTGAAATGAAAGAAAAAAATAATCTGAACATATTTTCTGCTTTGGAAATAGTGAAAGCTGTTTTTCACAGCATGGGTAAGAGTAATCTATGTATAATAAATTCCTTGGACCAAGATATTTTTCTACTTTTTCTGTTTGAGGCATTATCATTGTACAGCAAATGTACAAATTATAAATAAAATAGTGATTTTAAAAAGAAAAAAAGTGAATTGACTTTTAATGCTACCTAGAATATATTGTTCTTTTACAATGGTAATAAAGTACCTTTCTACTTCTCAGTTCCATCACTAGATTCTATCAACTATGCATGACATAATCCATACATTATAGTAAAAAAATTGAGAATATGTGTAAAGGTTCAATTTTAATATTCAGTAGTTAACAGTAGTTTTTTAATATAAAAAAATTAATTGCAACAACTGCAGATAAATGTAGTAAAGCTAGGTTTACGTTAGTATTATATATTTATTGTATTTGTAAAGGAAAATTGTAGTACCGGAATTAAAACGGAATTTCCGAAATTTCCGAAACAGAACCGAAATTTCAAAAATTATCAATGAATGGAACGGAAACGGAAAACTGGATTTCGAACCTTGGTTTGAATCCCCAATCAAAAAGAATCCATACAGAAAAAAGCTGTGGAGTCACAGATCATCACAACCGGTGGGGAATAAATTCACAAACTGTTTCCATCCAACAAATCTTGTTCAACACAGACGATAAATCAATTCAAATAATGATAACTTTTGAAATTGATATATCTGCAGATAAAACGACCATAGAGATTTATTATGGTTACCCTATAAACGTAGTAGTGTGTGTTATTTTGAATTAGAGATTTTATTGTTATTATCCGTAGAGTTACAGAGATTGATTTTTCAATCTGTGATGCCCAAAGCGGTGGCCTTCAATTTGGTTTAATAATAACCAGTACGCACAACGATGGACATGTTTAGAAAAATGCAATCAAAGCTGGATATGAATGTTGTTAAATTTTGTGACACTATATGATAGAGAATTGAACGGGATGAATGTAACTTGGTGTAGGAGAAGACGGTTCGCAAATCAGAGTCCGGAGGAAGAAGATAGGAGAGAAGGTGCTGGTGTTTCTGCTGTAGGTCAGATATCTGGCTGAGAGGGCCAAACGTCTGACGAGGTTCAGGTTGTTTCCTGAAAAGTCATGCAGACGTCTGGTCCCTCTGACCAGACGTCTAGTCCTGTCTGTTTCTGTCATCCTGAACCTGGCCTCAGACGTCCGAGGTTAGAGGCCAGACGTCTGATGCGGCATTTTCCTGTTTTTCTGGGCCGAGTTTCTGAGCTGTTTTGTGATTTGTTGAAGGACAAAGTGGTCTTTCGCCAGGGTTTTCTCTATTAGTATATATACTCTCTTCAGGTTTGAAAGGAGGGTTAATTTCATCATCTCTAATCTAGGGTTTAGTCCTCCATTAATTAGGGTTTTAGGCAAAACTCTATTTCTTTAATTCTAATCTCCTCAAACATATATTCTTACTGAATAGATCATTGTAATCATTCTCTTGTACTCTTCTCATTTGGTGATAATAAAAGATCTCTCTCAAAGTGGATGTACAGTAATGCGACGTTAGTGGAACCACTATAAATCAGTGTGTGATTTATTGTTTCGTTATTGCTTATTATTCTCCATTGCTTGTGGTGTTATTGTGATCGTGTTTGGATTTGGTTTTATTGAATTCTTCATGTGATTGGTTGTTTTGCACTATCTATCACGATCTAGCTTTTCCGCGTACGTTTGGGGATTTTAGTTTGAGCGGTCTCGATTGAAATCCATCATAACATTTGGTATCAGAGCTTTGGAGTTGGTAGGTGGTTGTTGAAATGCCGGAAACGGATAACTCTGGAAATTCAATGGCTAGTTCAAGTGGTATAGCGCTGTATGTACGTGGGTCGTATGTGGCGTCGGGATCGCAATTGGTTATCGACAAGTGGAATTGCGATAATGATTTTGAAAAATGGCAATGGAAGATGAAAGCGGTTCTAAGGAGGAATCAGGTACATCGAGTGGTGTTTGATACACATTTGTTGCCGGCGGACATCTCGGATGTCGAGAGAGAAGAAATGGAAGAGTGGGCATTTACTACACTCCAACTTGCTATGGGAGAGAATGTGATCTCCGAAATTAGTGGTGAGACCACCGCTAAGGGAATTTGGGACAAGTTGGAAGAATTGTATATGAAGAAGTCTCTAACTAATCGTTTGATCTTGTTGCAAACATTTTTCACCTTTAAGATGAAAGAAGGAACTTCGCTAAAGGCACATTTGAATGTGTTTGATGATTTGCTAATGAAGATGAAGGCAGTAGATTTGAAGATTGAGGAAGAGCAAAAGGCGATGATATTGTTATGTTCGTTGCCGGACCGTTATACGGGTTTCTCAGATAGTTTGATCTATAACCGGGATACATTGACGTTAGATGATGTCAAGACGGGTCTTCTTAGTGAGGAATTGAGAGATCAAATGAAGGAGTTGAGTGTTGGTGGTAGTGCCGGTAATGGTCAAGGTTTGTTTACGGAGAAGGAAAGACACGTGAAGAAGGACAACCGGGGGCGTTCTAAATCAAGGAATCCCGGTTGGAGAGGAAAATCAAAGGAAAGGAAAGGCAAGTGCTATATTTGTAAGAAACACGGTCATTGGAGAAATGAATGTCCGGACAAGGAGAAGGGTAAAAGGGAAGTAGCATCTTCATCTGTAGCGGTGGAGAGAAGTGTTGGTGAGGAAGACGTAGATGTGTTGACGGCGGTAGCATCGGATGTTTCCGGTAGTGAGTGGGTGCTCGACTCGGGGGCGTCGTATCATATGACGCCTAATAGGAATTGTTTTTCTTCTCTTGTTTCTAAAGAGGAAAATTCAATTATTAGGGGAAATGGTGCTATGTGTAGGTCTCAAGGCATTAGTTCTGTGCAAATTCGAATGTTTGACGGAGTGGTTCATACTCTCACTAATGTACGCTATGTTCCGGGACTTCGGAAGTCTTTTATCTCTTTGGGGCAATTGGATTCTCTTGGATGTAAGATCACTATCGAGAGTGATTGTTTACGGGTTTCGAAAGGGGCACTTGTGGTCGTGAAAGGTGCTAGAGCTCATGATGTTTATTTGCTTCATGGTGAGACCGTAGAAGGTGAAACTTGTGTAGGTGTTGATAGTTCTCGTGGCTTGGATGCGACAAGGCTGTGGCATTTGAGGTTGGGTCATAGCTCGGAAAGGAGTTTGGAGATTCTTCGGAAGAGGGAGATGATCAATGGTGAGAGCTTTAACAAATTGGAGTTTTGCGAAGAGTGTGTCTTGGGGAAGCAAACAAAAGTATCATTCGGTGAAGGAAAACATGATTCAAGAAATGTTCTTGAGTATGTGCACACGGATGTATGGGGACCGGCACCGGTAGCTTCTTTGGGAGGAGCAAGGTATTATATTTCCTTTATAGATGATTTTTCTCGTAAAGTTTGGGTGTATGTAATGAAGGCTAAGTCGGAGGCATTTGCAAAGTTCAAAGCATGGAAGGCTCTTGTTGAGAATGAGAGTGGTAAGTCTTTGAAGGTTCTTAGGTCCGACAATGGCAGGGAGTATGTTTCCGGAGAATTCTTAGAGTTTTGCAAGCATCATGGGATTCAGAGACATTTTACTACACCGGGAGATCCACAATCAAATGGAGTTGCAGAGAGGATGAATCGTACTCTACTAGAGAAAGCTCGATGCTTGAGATTGACATCGGGTTTGTCTAAGGGATTTTGAGCCGAAGCTTTGTCAACCGCGGTGCATATCATTAATCGAATTCCGTGCTCGGCTATTGATAACAAAATTCCGAAGGAAGTTTGGAAGGGAAAGAGTATTGACTTGAGCTATCTTCGTGTCTTTGGAAGTCCGGTTTATGTGCATGATCCGGGTAATGATAAGCTTGAACCAAGAGCTTTCAAGGGGGTCTTGCTTGGCTATACGGATGGAGTGAAAGGCTATCGGATTTGGAATCCGGAAATGAAGAAGGTGACAAACTCTCGTCATGTTACTTTTGATGAGTCGACATTGTTTAAGGAGAATGAGAGCTCATCGAATATTCCGGTCTTGGTTCGTGATGAATCAAAGGAGAAGGAAATTATTCCACCATTTCGTCCCAGTGGTAGAGGAGGTAGAGTAGTTGAAGATGCTTGTGAAGAAAATGCGGTTGATGTTACATCACAAAGTCCACGTGGTGCCTCTAGTAGTGTTGGTGATGTACACGAGCCTGGAGAAGTTTTGGTTCAAGGTGGAGCCGAAAGGAGTTTGGATGAAAATATTGCTACTCGGGTTGGGCGTCGTCCCATAAGACCATCCGAAAGATATGGTGACTGGAACTACCTTAGCTTTTGTGATAAGTTGGACTATGCGCTTCATGTAGTCCAAGATGAGCCAATGGACCTTGATGACGTCATGAATACGAGTGATAGCTCGAAGTTGATTTGTGCCATGGAGGAAGAGATGCAATCATTGTTGAAGAATCAAACTTGGGATTTGGTTCCACTTCCTAAAGGAAACCGTGCTATTGGGTGCAAATGGATATACAAGGTGAAGGACGATGGAAGATACAAAGCTAGGCTAGTGGCTAAGGGGTTTGCACAAAGAAAGGGGAAGGAGTATGATGAGATATTCGCACCGGTTGTGCGCCATACTTCTATCCGGGTATTACTTGCCATAGTTGCTATTCACGACTTGGAGTTGGAGCAACTTGATGTGAAGACCGCCTTCTTGCATGGTGACTTGGATGAAGACATTTACATGGAGCAACCGTAAGGTTTTGTTGTAAATGGTAAGTCAAATATGGTGTGCAAGTTGAAGAAATCACTATATGGGTTGAAGCAATCACCTAGACAATGGTACAAGAGATTTGATCATTTTATGCTTGAAAACGGTTTCAATAGAAGCGTCAAGGATGCTTGTGTGTATTTCAAGAAGTTGGGAAATGATTGTTGGGTGTATTTACTCTTGTATGTGGACGACATGCTCATTGCTTCGAAAGACAAGAATGAAATCAACAAGTTGAAATTGCAATTAAAGTCGGAATTCGAAATGAAGAACCTTGGAGAAGCAAAGAGAATATTGGGCATGGAAATAGAAAGGGATCGAAAGCGTTTTGAGTTGAAATTGACTCAAAAGGAGTACATTAAGAAAGTGCTTTGCCGGTTTAGCATGGAGAATGCAAAGGCGTCAAATACACCTTTACCTTTGCATGTGAAGCTTTCGAGTAAAGGGTCACCTATCTTGGAGAAAGACAAGGCTTATATAGCAAATGTGCCATATGCAAGTGCGGTTGGAAGCTTGATGTATGCTATGGTGTGTACAAGGCCCGATATAGCAAATGTCGTCGGGGTGGTTAGTCGTTTTATGTCTAATCCGGGAAAATCGCACTGGGAAGCTTATATTGAGATACCTTAGGGGTACGTCATCTCATGGTCTTGTTTTTGGCGGTAGTGGGAAAATGAATTGCAACTTTGTTGGTTATTGTGATTCGGACTACGTCAGTGATAGAGATAGGAGAAAGTCAACTTTCGGTTATGTCTTCACACTTGGTGGTACGGCCATAAGTTGGAGATCTAGATTGCAGACCGTAGTAGCTTTATCCACTACGGAGGCGGAGTTGATAGCCGCGGTAGAGGCGGCGAAAGAAGCACTCTATTTGAAGCGATTGTTGTGTGACTTGGGTATTGAACACGATAGCATCGATGTTCAATGTGATAGCCAAAGTGCTATTCACTTGGCGGAGAATTTGGCGTTTAGCTCACGAACGAAGCATATAGAAGTGAGGGAGTCATTCTTGGTAGCCATGGATGAGGATAAGCAAGTATATCTTCGAAAGGTGCACACAAAGTAAAACGCGGCGGATATGTTCACTAAGGCCTTGCCGGTTGGGAAGTTCGAGCATTGCTCGGACTTAATTCGCTTGGAGAAGTGCTAGGTGCCACGGGGTGGCACGGTTGAGAGAGATACTTGGTTGTAGATGAGGAAGAGTATTGGTACGAGATTGTGGTTCTATCTTCTTGGTGTAGTGCTAGTGTACACTCCTAGTGCTATTGTCTTTGGTGAGACGGTGTTGGATGTTTTCAACATTTCATTGGTGGGTGGGGGCTTTGTGCCTGAACTCGTTGATGGAGTGCAATGGGGGGTGGCTGTGCCGGAACCCGTTGGGAAAACATTCATGTTTGGTTGAAGGTAGAAGTGTTGGTAGTTGGAGCTATCGGTTGTTGATGGTATGGTACCATTGGTGTTGGAGATGGATATAGTGTCAAGGTGGAATGTTAAATTTTGTGACACTATATGATGGAGAATTGAAGGGGATGAATGTAGCTTGGTGTAGGAGAAGACGGTTCGCAAATCGGAGTCTGGAGGAAGAAGATAGGAGAGAAGGTGTTGGTGTTGCTGCTGTAGGTCAGATGTCTGGCTGAGAGGGCCAGACGTCCGACGAGGTTCAGGCTGCTTCCTGAAAAGTCCTACAGACGTCTGGTCCCTCTGGCCAAACGTCTAGTCCTGTCTGTTTCTGTCATCCTGAACCTGGCCTCAGACGTCTGAGGTCAGAGGCCAGACGTCTGAGGCGGCGTTTTCCTGTTTTTCTGGGCCGAGTTTCTGAGCTGTTTTGTGATTTGTTGAAGGGCAAAGTGGTCTTTCGCCAGAGTTTTCTCTATTAGTATATATACTCTCTTCAGGTTGAAAGGAGGGTTAATTTCATCATCTCTAATCTAGGGTTTAGTCCTCCATTAATTAGGGTTTTAGGCAAAACTCTATTTCTTCAATTCTAATCTCTTCAAACATATATTCTTACTGAATAGATTATTGTAATCAATCTCTTGTACTCTTCTCATTTGGTGATAATAAAAGATCTCTCTCAAAGTGGATGTACACTAACGCGACGTTAGTGGAACCACTATAAATCAGTGTGTGATTTATTGTTTCGTTATTGCTTATTATTCTCTATTGTTTGTGGTGTTATTGTGATCGTGTTTGGATTTGGTTTTATTGAATTCTTCGAGTGATTGGTTGTTTTGCACTATCTATCACGATCTAGCTTTTCCGCGTACGTTTGGGGATTATAGTTTGAGCGGTCTTGATTGAAATCCATCATAACAAATGTTTAACTGGATCGTTGCTGTCAAATCTTTGATGTGTTGCTTTTAACGGTGAATCATTTCAGTAAAGACATACAAACTATTTGCATGCAACATTTGATTCACACATACATATGTATAAGGTTCGGTGGTAAAGCAAAATATTGATTCAGGGACACATGCATATGGTTTATCGGTAATGCAAAATATAGTTCATGCAATTTATATGTATGCTATATGATCCGGTAATCATCTGGTAAAGATAAGTTGTTCCAATGCTCCAGCATTCAGCACATTATTTATAATCGCTTATTTGCTATGCACCGTGTGTTGTTGAAACTGTCTTAATTCAGAACCTTCTAACGGAAACCATGAAACAAAACAAAACAAAAAATTACTACACGTGTGTTTAGTACAATACAGTGATTTTTTTAATATATTTTTTGTATAGTATTTTATCAATCTGCTACATTCATATTTATATTATGTTCTTTTCCATTTGAATCTTTCACGGTGCATAGTTGATTTCATTAGTTATTTCCATGATATACCTTTGACTTCGCAAAGTTCAAAAAACTTGCATGTGTTGTGGATGCATGGTAGAAAATTGTTGCGTGTACTTTTCTTAGGTAAACCCTTCTTAATTCTTTAGTCTTACTGTGCTAGTTTGGTCCTTCCACTTTTAACTATTGTGAGCAAAGATTGGTAGTATATTTGATAAATAAGTACATATTAAAGGTATACTTATCTAACCAATAAATTAAAATACAATATCCCATGTGGGAAGACATCCAATTGCTAGAGATTTTAGATTTGTACCTTAGATTTGAGCAGGTACTCATTGTAACATTAAAAAAGGTGAATTTTAGAAAATTACAACTCAACTTTTTTTATCTCTTAATTTTGAGCAAGTACTCATTATAATAATATTAGAGAGTGGGTATTAAAAAAAAAAAAAATATTGATCATTCGAAAAAAAAAATCTTTACATTAAAGATGAAAATGAAGGAGAAATCAAACGATTATTAGATTTTATATTACCAATTTCTATTCAAATAAAATTCCCAATACATATGTACCTCTAATCATCAATTAAATAAACAATCATGATATGTGGTCGAGCACTTATTAGTTATTAAGATATAAATTTGTAGTTAATATATCAGAAAGCTACAAATGGTTTTAAATAAAAAGGACTATTGATCTTAGTATGTTCTATAAAATATTTGGTAACGTAGGAATTATTTTTCAAAGATAAACTTTGTAATGCAAAAAATGGAAACCTATTTCCATTTTTCTCAAAAAAGGGAAGGAAAAAAGGAAACAATAGAATCCCATTTCATTTTTCTGAGGGAAAAAAAATAAAAAATAGAAACCTATTTCCAAATTAATAACAGTTCCATGCTTATTAGTAAAAATATCAACCACAACTTGATGTAGAGAAACGGAAATTAATTTTTAGGCTTAGTAGCATAATGACGAAAAAAAGTATCAAAGCACAAACCCAATATGAGAAGAATTTCCCTACCTGGGGAATAAGTATAATTAAAACTGTACACTTATTTTATGTTAATATCGTGCCTTCAATCTACATGGTTTTCCCCGAATAATGATGATGATGATGATGATCTTTCCTGCATGCAATGATTGGCAGTTTAAATTACATACAAATGAAAATGGAAATTGAAAATAAATATTTTACTTATTAATCATGCGTGTAAGCGAGGTCTTGTTTTATAACCTATATTGTCGTTTGCAATATGCTTTTTTGGAATGATGATGTGGTTATTTGATCTGATAGAATTATTATATTGATAATGTCATGGCTTAAACAACCACATAGAATTTAATAATTAGCAAGGCTCACTTAGAAGTTTTACGGTAGTGGTCATGAGAAGTTTTGAAAGTACCGATTTTAATCGTCAATGATTGTAGCGGTTTTAATTGGTTTAAATGAAGTGTTGTTATAACCGATCAATGTATGCTTGAAAGTTTAACATACACTGGTTTTGAGAGTTTTCCACTAAAGTAGCATTACATGTACATCCTTATATTTTATGAAGATTAACTCTACAATATAATTAATATGAACATAATTGAAAAATAAAAGTTATAATCTCTCAAAACACCACAATTTAATGGATTGAGAATTGACATGAAAATTACATTGCACCAGTTTCACCGGTTTTATAATTAACAACCGATGTAAAATGTACTTACAAGAAAGGATTATGAAAACACCTGAAATACAGAGCCGTCCAAAACCAGTCAAAACCGATAGAAAATAAACTCCAAAGCGAAGGCTAAATAAAGACTCAAAATAATTATAAAGTGAGTATGAGCATATGTACCTATTTAAAATATTATGTTCCTTGTTTTCAGTACTATTGACTTTGATTTCACAAAGTATGCATTACTCGTAAAAATTATCAGTGAAAATGGGGTCTTTGACCATTTACATATATAATTAATAACAATCAGCAATCTTGATGCAATTATCCTATTGTCATTCACTCATTCCATGACAGCACACAAAATCATAATTGATTTATGATTAAGAGTTAATATTAGCACAGTAATTCGTAATACCTGGACTTAAATTGTAAAACGAGGAACTAAAAGTATGTAAAATGTAAAAAAAACACAAGATTGGTTCGATCTAATTTGATTTACGTCCATTATAGAGAATTTATTATTATTTTGCTTCTCTTACAATAGTTTGGATTACAAGAAATAAAAACAGGAAATTATATGTTTTTAGAGCTTGTATCGTTCATCCCCTGTGAAAACACACATCTTGATGTATTTATAGCTGTTGGAATCTATGTTGAATGGCTGAGATGGGGCAGCTATAGTCCAAAAATCGCTCTAGACTGTTGATTAAGGCACTTGGCTAATGTGCGCCAGCTAGGATTCCAGTTGGACCTTACGGTTTAGACGATGCCAACTGGTGGTCCATACTTTAGCATGACTTGGTCAGGGATGGGTGGCATGAGACTAGAAGGTGGTTGTGCAATAACACTTTGGTAGGGTGGTAGTAAAGGACATGGAGTGGTTACTGCACTGTGACGCTTTTGTTAGATGAACATTGTCCTATGTGCTAGATTTTTCAGAGGAATAATGCATGCGAAACTTCTTTTGCAGGGTGATTTCCCACACTTCTTGACCTTTGAATTTACTTGTTTTTCTTGCACATTTTCTATTTCCCATTACCGTGCCTCGCCTAGAGATCACCATCAGAAAAGATTCATCATCTGGTTTCTCTGGCTGCACCATTACCCTCTGATCTCAGAACATAGAATTTCTTCATCTGATCATCAATTCATTTTTCTTTAATCATCTATCATCAACATGGTTGGAAGCAATGAATATGATGCACTAAATTCTCCCAATAATTCAAGAACTGCCACTTCTTAACAATCAGCCAATTAAGATACGTTGAAAGCAATAATAAAACCACAAAGTCAATTAATTACGATTCAGCTACATGAATCAAATTATCTACTATGAAAATTTGGAATAGAAACAGCTATCAGAGGATATGATATTGAAGAGTATGTTCTTGGAACACTAGTTACATCACCAAAATATATTACTGACAATGAAGGGAAACTGGTGGTCAATAAAGATCATAGAAATCACCAAAAACAAGATCCCTCATCAGTTCTTAGCTGCTATCATCCATCAGCCCCAGTATCTTACCACAACTTATTGGGTGCAAGTCATATTATGAAATTTGGCACTCAATAGAGCAAGCATTCAACACTCAGTCTGCTGCAAGAGTTTTTCATTATAAAAGACAACTGCAAAACTTAAGGAAGGATGGCATGAATATGAGAGAATATTTAGCCAAAATCAACACATTGTGTGATCAATTGGCTATAATAGGCCACAAAGTTCTTGACTCAGAGCAAGTATTGTCAAGCTTAAGTGGTTTAGATGATGAATATGAGGCAGTTGTGGCAGTAATATCATCTAAAGAGAAAACACCTTCTATTGAGTATGTCCACTCTATTCTTCTTTCTCATGAAAGAAGAATTGAGCAGAAGAAACTAATTATTCTTGAATTTTCAGCCAACTATGCATCAAAGAATCAAGACAAATGATACAACAACAAAAATCAGAGAGATGGACCATCAAACAGAGTCAGAGGTAGATGTGGTAGATGGTATAACAACAACAACAATAGGTTAAGATGTCAAATTTGTGAAAAGTATTGTCATAGTGCAAATAAATATTATTTCAGATTTGATGCTAACTACACTCCGACCCAGCAAGGAATTAACAATCAAAAAGACTATCAAAGTGCAAATATGATTAACATGCAGCAAGATGCAAAAAGTCTAAAAGAAAACACGACCAAGATCGAAGATACTCAAGATGAAAGTTGAGGGGTGTTTGCACCAAAATTGGTCACAAACCCCAAGTGTAGTGAAAGCACCAGCGTATGAATACGAATCAACAGTATTCACACACAAATCACAGATCTTAAATAAGTAGCAAGCAACAATCAAGAAATAATGAACAGTGACACACGATTTATAGTGGTTCGGCTATCTCCGGCCTACGTCCACTTCAAGGTTTTAATGGTTTTATTGCTCGATGCTTGAAGATTACAATTTTGTATCTTGTATTACAACTGATTTGCTGAATTAAGTCTGAATCTAAGGCAGCAATGGTGATCTGGAGTGAATCTGGCAGAATCTGGGCACTCTTTAGCTCTAAGAATTGTCCGACCTCCTTTCTGAATGACCTGGGGGTCTATTTATAGGTGTAGGAGGCTGATATTTCGCCTAAACTGAAGGGAGACCAGTTCCAGTACGTCAGGGGGCCCACATGCCCGCTTTCTGGAAATCCGGGCCCACTTTGGGATCGATTCGAAGCTACGTTCGAATCGATCAAGAAATTGTCCAATCGAGCTGAAATTTGGCGTGAACATTCTTCAACATGTGCTCAAGCTTCTATGAAAATTTCATAGCATTTGGATGTGTAGATCTCAAGTTATGATCGATTCAAGTCGGTGTTTTTCGAGTTCTGGAGTCGTTCGAATCGATATGCTCGAATCGATTCGTTCGAATCGATCCCCCTGCACGCGAAGATGGTGACGTGGAGCGCAAACCTTGCATCGATCCGCTTTTGTCGCCAGTTAGATCGAGTCGTCCCGGAGACTTCGCTGCCTTGACTCGATGGATTCGAAGACACCAAATATCCCTGGATTCGAATGGCGCTTACTTCGTATCGATAGCCAACGTGTCTCGATCGATACAGAGTAAACGTAGCCGGATGGAGTCGAAGGAAGGTACTTAATATCGATTCGAACACGCCACCCTTGCATCGATTCGAAGCAGAGGCTGGCTCGATGGAGTCGAAGCTACGGCCCTTTCCATCGATTCGAACTTGTGGCATATTGGGACGGATTCGAACTAGGTTCTCGTGGATGGATTCGAACCAACGATGTCTTTAGTGGACTCGAACATAAGATCTGCCGATGGATACGAAGTAAATTGAGTCGAACCAGATGGAGTCGAAACTGATGGATTCGACTCATATGGATGCGAACCCGAGGTTATGTTTTCCACTTGCTTTGATGATATCTTGAGCGTATGACCTCGGATTGACTTGAAACTTGGAACGTTGCTTCATCTGACCTTGCTTGACATGTCTTGTCAATTGTAGCATGATTTGGGTTCGGACAAAATTCATCGATATTCATGGTGAACCTGCGATGCACAATCGATGTTCATGACTAATAATCATTGATTTTCAGTTAATCTTTGGGTATCTCGACTTTGCCAAAAGTTGGGATAACATTTTGCCCCCCAAAACATGCCTTTTTGGTAAAAGGCGTGTTTTGATCAGTCTTAAGTTGGATGCAATGAGTTCATGTTTTACTCATAGCTTATAGCATTTTCAATCAAGTCCATGGCTATTCGAAGCCGAATTGTTATCAATTTTTTCCAGTGGAAGTTAAGAATGAAATTCTACGGTCTCTCCGTACTATTGATGGTCATTCCGGACCCTTGCCAAGATAATTCTAGATTTAGCGATTGAATAGAAAGATCCTATTGCACTCCGGCGTTGCTTTCTATCCCTTGCACTCTGGCCCCAGCTTGGGCGTATAGCGATGTCTTGGTTGTTCTCGACCGATTATAGCCTCTCCGGGCTCATGTTGGATCCCATCCTGTCACTCTCCGGTGAAGGGGAAACAACGTTAAGTGAGTCAATCCTGTCGCTCTCTGGCGAAGCGACTCACTTCCTGCACTCCGGTTCAGTGTATCTGAACATTAAGCGATGTCATGACCTGAATCGTCGGTCGATCATAGCCTCTCCGGGCTCATGCTGGATCCCATCCTGTCACTCTCCGGTGAAGGGGAAACAACGCTTAAGTGAGTTGATCCTGTCGCTCTCTGGCGAAGCAACTCACTTCTTGCACTCCGGACCCTGCCTCTCCGGGTAGGATCATAAAGCGATCATGTTTATATTGATATTTAATGTTTATCCTTTAACTCTCCGGTCAAAGGTTTATTTTAATAAATGTTTCTTTATTAAATTCAAATCCTAGATGTTCAATCTCAAACACCAGGAAAACAAGATAATGCCTCTCTGGGCGGAGCGGTCTATTTCCATCTCAGAGCATGCCTTGGGATCTCTCCGGTTCCCGTACATGAGTAAGTGGGATAGCCGTTTTATTTTGGAAATCAAATCTAAGAAAACTAATCGACCAGAGTCCAAATCTTGGACTTGGCCCTTGCCATCACAATCAGTTGATGACGAGTCGTGATCCCGATCCGGGATCATTCCTGTTTGGTTGATGTGGTAGTTGTTCAGGTCTAACCGCCGTCGTTCGTTCTTTGACATATTGTGGCAATCTACCACTCCTGGCATGTTCTTCCACCTCATCCTTCAGGTGGCGGCATTCATCGGTAGTGTGCCCATCCAGCTCATGGAATAGGCAATATTTTCCAGTTCTACGTTCCCGCTCTGTGGGATCTCTCCTTGGTGGCTTTCGATAGGGGAGTTGCCCCCGAGTTTCGGTGTAAATTCGTTCCAGTCCTGCCACCAAGTCTGTGTATTGCCTGAATCTGGGCTCTCGGAATTTCTTCCGTTTATCAGGACCATCATGTACGTCATCCTGCTTTCTCTTTCCTTTGTCTGCCCTGGACTGTTCCCTGGCGGTTCCTTCGCCTTGTGCAACATTTATTTCCTGCCTTTCGGCCCGTGATTCCTCTAATCGAATGAATTTTTCAGCTTCATGAAAAAACTCTCCAAGATCTTGCGGTGGATCTTTAGTCAAAGAGTCTTTGAATTCGGTGCCTTCTCCAACTCCTGCCACCGCCGCCATCAAAATCATCGATGGGTCCGGGCGATCTACAGAAGTCACCGTCGCATTAAATCGTAACAAAAAATCTTTTATGGACTCTCCGGTCCTTTGTTTTATTGATGCCAAAGTCATCACGCTCTTAGGTCGCGTCACGTGAACCCTAAACTGCTTCATGAAGCAATCCACAAGCTCGCCCCATGTCCTGATTGATCCGGTTTCTAGCTGCCTAAACCAAAGCGCAGCCAAATCTGATAAGAATAAGGGGAAACATCGTGCCATCACTTCCTCGGATGCTCCCAGCACTTCCATGTGTCTGATATATCTGGTAATATGCATGGTCGGGTCTGACTTTCCGTCATAAGGATTCAGCGTTGGTAGTTTGAACTTCGGAGGGTTCCTTGCATTCCTGATATTCGGAGCGAACGGACTCCGACTAACTTCTTCCAATCCTCCTCCTGAAAACCCTCCTCTCATGAGTCGTCTCACTAGGCCGATCATTCTTTCATCTCCGTCTAGGGGTTGCCCCCTTGCCATGTCTCTGTCTTGCCCTCCGAGTCTTGTAGGGAATTCTGGTACGTACTCTTCGGGTGGCTCGTTAGCATTTGTGTTGGCCCTAGCCGGCTGAGCTCCTTCCAAAGTTCCTTCCGCGTCGGATCTTTCGGGCCTGCCCCCAAGCCCTTGTTGATTGCCTTCTGGTCCTGCATTTTGTCCTCCGTTGGGTTCCATAGCCCTAGCTCCTTGTTCCACATTCACAGCCGCTGTAGCTACTCCAGGGTTCTGCGTCCCTGCAGCTCTCATCTGCTCGAAGAAATTCTGCAGCATCTCTTGTTGGCTTTTCATCATTCTCTCCTGCATTAAGTTATTCATCGCTTCCATCTCATCTCTAGTAATGTAGATCGAAGCTTGTCCTTCTCCAGCGCCAGAGGATGCCTCTTGACTTCCTGCCTGTTGGCTCCTCTCAGTTCTTTGTCTAGTTTGTCGAGTCATTGTAGAGTCAGATCCGAATCCTTAAAATTCCGAATCTTAATTTTGAATTTGGTGTAGCGGGTGCTAGTCCTTCTCAGTGAAAGCACCAAAGTGTTTGCACCAAAATTGGTCACAAACCCCAAGTGTAGTGAAAGCACCAGCGTATGAATACGAATCAACAGTATTCACACACAAATCACAGATCTTAAATAAGTAGCAAGCAACAATCAAGAAATAATGAACAGTGACACACGATTTATAGTGGTTCGGCTATCTCCGGCCTACGTCCACTTCAAGGTTTTAATGGTTTTATTGCTCGATGCTTGAAGATTACAATTTTGTATCTTGTATTACAACTGATTTGCTGAATTAAGTCTGAATCTAAGGCAGCAATGGTGATCTGGAGTGAATCTGGCAGAATCTGGGCACTCTTTAGCTCTAAGAATTGTCCGACCTCCTTTCTGAATGACCTGGGGGTCTATTTATAGGTGTAGGAGGCTGATATTTCGCCTAAACTGAAGGGAGACCAGTTCCAGTACGTCAGGGGGCCCACATGCCCGCTTTCTGGAAATCCGGGCCCACTTTGGGATCGATTCGAAGCTACGTTCGAATCGATCAAGAAATTGTCCAATCGAGCTGAAATTTGGCGTGAACATTCTTCAACATGTGCTCAAGCTTCTGTGAAAATTTCATAGCATTTGGATGTGTAGATCTCAAGTTATGATCGATTCAAGTCGGTGTTTTTCGAGTTCTGGAGTCGTTCGAATCGATATGCTCGAATCGATTCGTTCGAATCGATCCCCCTGCACGCGAAGATGGTGACGTGGAGCGCAAACCTTGCATCGATCCGCTTTTGTCGCCAGTTAGATCGAGTCGTCCCGGAGACTTCGCTGCCTTGACTCGATGGATTCGAAGACACCAAATATCCCTGGATTCGAATGGCGCTTACTTCGTATCGATAGCCAACGTGTCTCGATCGATACAGAGTAAACGTAGCCGGATGGAGTCGAAGGAAGGTACTTAATATCGATTCGAACACGCCACCCTTGCATCGATTCGAAGCAGAGGCTGGCTCGATGGAGTCGAAGCTACGGCCCTTTCCATCGATTCGAACTTGTGGCATATTGGGACGGATTCGAACTAGGTTCTCGTGGATGGATTCGAACCAACGATGTCTTTAGTGGACTCGAACATAAGATCTGCCGATGGATACGAAGTAAATTGAGTCGAACCAGATGGAGTCGAAACTGATGGATTCGACTCATATGGATGCGAACCCGAGGTTATGTTTTCCACTTGCTTTGATGATATCTTGAGCGTATGACCTCGGATTGACTTGAAACTTGGAACGTTGCTTCATCTGACCTTGCTTGACATGTCTTGTCAATTGTAGCATGATTTGGGTTCGGACAAAATTCATCGATATTCATGGTGAACCTGCGATGCACAATCGATGTTCATGACTAATAATCATTGATTTTCAGTTAATCTTTGGGTATCTCGACTTTGCCAAAAGTTGGGATAACAAGGGGCAATTAATCATGTAATCAACAATCTTGGACACTTGAATCTTGGCAATGAAGAATACAAAGATAAGCAATGTATTCACATGATGGTAAGGCCATTAACATTACACATAGTGGTAATTCTTACATTAAAGGCGCAAGACAACTTTATCTTAACATTCTTTTGAGAGTACTGTTAATCAGCAAAAACTTGCTTATTGTCTCACAATTTTCAAGGATAATCATGTATATTTTAAATTTTATCCCAACCACCGTTTAGTCAAAGACCTTATGACTAATGAAATTCTTCTATAGGGTAAGGAGTGTAGAGGACTTTACAAGTTTAATGTTGACAATGTAAGAAATAAAGTTTATAGAGATAAATGGTGTAACAATTCCAAAATAACTCAAGCAAGTAACTGTAAGACTTTCGATAAGTGGCGTTGCAGATTCGGACATGCTAATGTAAATATTGTAAAGCAAGTATTGAATAACAATAGTATCTCCTTTAAGGATGTTCCTATGCCATATGTGTGCACATATTTCCAAATGGGCAAGAGTCACAAACTTGCTTTTTCAGATTTCACAACTATTTACACAAAACCATTAGAATTAGTTGCTATTGATTTATGGGGTCCTGCACCAATTGACACTGATTATGGTTTCAAATATTATATTTCATTCATAGATGCCTTTTCTAGATATGTGTGGATCTATTTCTTCAAATCAAAATCTAAAGCTCATAATGTAGTAATTCAATTTATTATTTTAGCTGAAAAACAAACTGACTATCATGTAAAAACTTTGCAAACTGATGGTGGAAATGAATTTTATACACTAAAAGAATAGTTTCAAAAGAGAGGAATCATTCATAGAACAACTTGTCCTTACACTTCTGAGCAAAATGGAATGATAGAAAGGAAACATAGACACATTGTTGAAACTGGTTTAACACTACTTGTTCAAGCTTCCTTACCATAAAAATTTTGGCCTAATGCATATGCTACTAGTGTGTACTTAATAAATAGATTGCCAACAAAAGTTTTGTAATTTAAAAGTCCTATGGATGTTCTATTTGGTGTCAAACCAAATTATCATGGTTTAAAAGTTTTTGGGTGTTTATGTTTTCCTTGTCTAAGGCCATACAATGCTTATAAATTAAATTTTAGACCATCACCATGTACCTTCTTAGGATATGCAGCAAATAAGAAAGGTTACAAATGCATAGATAGTAATGGGAAAATATATATATATATCATGACATGTGGTATTTAATAAAAAATATATTCCCATTCAGTAATAAAGGTATAAAAACTTCACAAAAAATATACAATGCAAAGTTTCCTATACCGCCATTATCTGACTTGGTGGAGCAAAAGGCCAATGAAACTGGTCAAGGGATGTCACACCCACAATAAGTCACGTCCAATTCAAGAACATGTGATGATCAAAGTAATGATTCTGAAAGGCCACATCAAATCATACAACATGACAACAGTCATTCTGAATACAGTCAACCAGTTGGTGATTTAGAATCACCTATTGATCAACAGGAAACCTTAACTAGTAATACTGCTCAACAAACTGCTTAACAAGCCATTCGCGAGAATACTGGTCATCAAATGATAACAAGAGCAAAAAAGGAAATATTGAAGCCAAAAATATATAACACAATTACTGAAAGTGAAGAACCAAGCACTTACTATCAAGCAATTCAAAATGAAAAATGGAAAGCTGCCATGAATGAAGAATATGAGGCACTGTTAAGAAACAAAACCCGAAACCTTGTTCCATTACCAAAAGATAAAAATATTATATGACGCAAATGGACCTACAGATCAAAATGAAATGCTAATGGTTCAATTTCTAAGTACAAGGCAAGATTGGTGGCAAAAGAGTACTCACAACAGAATAGATTTGATTTCAATGAAACATTCTCACCTATTGTGAAACCAACATCAATTAGAATAATTCTTACAATTGCCTTGCATAAAAATTGGATCATAAGACAACTTGATGTAAATAATACCTTTTTGAATGGTGTTTTATAGGAGAAGGTATACATGGAGCAGCCAATTGGGTTCAAAAAAACAACACAAAAGAACGTGTGTGCAAGCTGAATAAAACAATTTATGGACTGAAGCAAGCACTAAGGGGTTTGGTTTGACAAGCTAAAGTTAACTTTGGTTAAAATGGGCTACACTTCAACCAAATCAGACAACTCTCTATTCACTAAATTTAATGATAATGAAGCTACATATATACTAATATATATTGATGATTTTCTAATTAAAGGAAGTAGTGAACTAGAAATCAAAAACATCATAAAGCAGCTGAACAAAAGATTCTCTATTAAAGATCTTGGCAATCTGAATTACTTTCCGAGAATTGAAGTAAACAGAGTTTCAACCACAACAATGCAACTAAGTCAAAGAAAGTATATTACTGATATCCTTATGAAGGCCAAAATGGAAAATGCAAATCTACTACCCACTCCCATGATGTTTAATCTACACTTATCCAAAAATAAAGAGGAACCAATCTCAAATGTCAAGCAATACAGAAGTATAGTGGGAGCTCTACAATATGCAACCATCACTAAGCCAGAGATTTCATTCGGTGTAAATAAGGCAAGGCAATTCATGCAAAATCCATTAGATGAATAATGGAAAGCCGTTAAAAGAATTTTGAGATATCTAAATGGAACATTGAACCATGGTCTATCTCTACAATAAAGCAAAATAATTAACATCAAAGCATATGCAGATGCAGTCTGGGAAACAGACTTGGATGACAGACGATCTACAACAGGTTTTGTATATTTTGAAGTCAAAATCAAGTTTCATGGTGTTCAAAGAAATAATCCACAATTTCTAGATCTAGTGCTGAAGTAGAATACAGAAGCGTTGCTAGTGATATTGCAGAAATTATGTAGATCAAATCACTGTTGAGTGAGCTAAAAATCAAAACACAAAACAAAGCTACAATTTGGTGTGATAACATGATTACAATCGCACTCACAACCAACCCAGTTTTGGACTCAAGAACAAGACACATGGAGTTGGACTTATACTTTGTCAGAAAGCAAGTTATGAAAGGAAATCTCAACGTAAATCGCGTACCAGCAACTTACCAAAGGGCTGACTTACTCACAAAGCCTCTATCAAAGAAGGATTTTTTGATTGAAGCAAGATCTAAAAGTTAAAGAAGCAAGGAGCAATTTACCAATCGGCCAAAAGTCTCAGATTCAATCACCAGATTATCATCAAAGAGCTGTTGTGACTACAAAACCAAATTAAAAATCTGATTTTGTAGCATTAACGCTTAAACTGAACATTGTCGATACCATTATTATCATAAATCAAGTAGAATCACTCAACCAGTGAGTGAGATTATCAGCAAAATCATGCCTAAAGCTGGATTTTAAAGATTAAGGTAGAGATTTGAAGAATTGAAGCATCGAAAGCATATTTGGGAAATAACCACAAACCCTAACCCTGGTTGGGTTTGAGGGAAGGTACAAGAGACAATGAATTTATATCATAATGATTATTATGTGGTTACACACGAGTATGTACAATATTATGTAATTGGATAGTCGACCACGAACTCGGCCGATATACAAAATGTACTGCTATAAATACATTGCAAACCGAAGCCAACTAATGTAATGTTCGATACAAAAACTATACAGAAAATAGATTATTTCTCTATTGCATTGTTTTCAATCACTGATTAAGACTTAGATCAAAATTCAATATTTCCTCACAAAGAACATGTTATGAACATTATAAAGATTAATGAGTTTGTATGGAAAGACATGCTTTATCCAAGGCTGACAGTACATTTGGAATCAAGAAAAATTGGAATCAAGAAAACAAGGCAGCAATTCAAGAAGTCAACCAGATTCAGATCTGCAAATAAAGTCCGATGAGCTACAGTTTGAAAAATGGTACCTAGACTCAGGTGCAACAAACCACATTACCAACAATCTTGACAATCTCAATCTTGGAAATAGGGAGTACAAAGGTATGCAATCAATTTTATGGGTAATGGAAAATCAATTCAAATCACACATACTGGAAAAGCAAAAATCAGAGGCAAAATAGTGTTACATCTCAATAATTTACTTAGAGTGCTACAAATCAAGAAAAATATGTTAAGTGTATCTCAATTTTCCAATGATAATCAAGTATATTTTGAATTTTACCCAAAATTTTGTCTAGTTGGGGACTTGCTAAAGAAAGAAATCTTACTACATGGTAATGTGCAAAATGGGCTATACATTTTCAATCTGGTGAAGAATTCTAAGTCAGTTTCAGAGAGAAATTGGTGCAACTATTCAAAATGTGATGTTAATGTTGATAATAAGAGGGTGTTTGATTTGTGGCATAGTAAATTGGGTCACCCCAGTATTGATATTGTAAAGTTTGTACTCTAGAACAATAATATAAAGTTTGAAAATATATCTAGACCATATATGTGTACATCTTGTCAAATGGGGAAAAGTCATAGGTTACCATTTTCAAAATCAATAACTAAATACACAAAACCACTGGAAATGGTAGTAGTTGACCTATGGAGTCCAGCCCCAGTTAACTCTTATTATGGATTTAATTACTATGTTTCTTTTGTACACTCTTTTTCTAGATATACTTCGATAAAATTTCTTAGATCAAAAGCAGAAACTCAAAATGTAGTGATACAATTTATCACACAAGCTGAAAAGCAGACAAATAGTGAATTAAAGGTAATTCAGACAGATTGAGGCACTGAATTCAAACCATTGAAGGAATACTTCATGAAGAAAGGGATAATACAAAGAGTTACCTATCCCTATACATCTGAAAAGAATGGCATTGTAGAGAGGAAGCATAGGCACATAGTTGATACAGGCCTTACACTTCTGGCACATGCATCCATGCCTATCAAATTCTGGCCAGACTTATTCAACTTAGCTGTATACCTTATCAACAGAATACCAACTAAAGTCCTGGGAAATAAAACACCAATTGTAAAATTATTCAACACATCACCAGACTATACTCTACTAAAGACTTTTGGCTGTATGTGTTATCCATATTTAAGGCCATAAAACTCTCATAAGTTAAGTTTTAGATCCCTACCATGCACTTTTTATTGGATATGCATGTAATCAGAAGGGATACAAGTGTCTTACCAGCAATGGCAAGATAATTATGTCAAGACATGTTGCTTTTAATGAACATGTCTATCCTTTTTCAAGGAGTGAAATGAAAATCACTCACAAAGTCTATGATGCTAAGTCTTCCATGCACACTGATCCAACCTACTTAAGTGAGAAGGTAATTAGGACTCAGAGATCACTTGGTGAATGCTGAACATCATGGTACTACATCAGATGATCGGCCTGTTCCAAGTGCATCAGAGGATACAGGTAGTCATGATCAAGTCAATGAGACATCAAATTCCAATATGGAATCACCCACAAGCTCACATCAAGTCAGTGAGTCCACCACCAGCAAATCACCATCACCTGTAAGAGAGGGTCATTACATGATAACAAGGTCAAAGCATGGAATATTCAAACCCAAAGTCAGCTCTACAATTCTAAGCATGATGAACCAGTCAACTATGAAGAATCAATCACCGATAACAACTGGAAATCAGCTATGCATGATGAGTACAATGCCTTAATAAAAAATAAAACATGGAGCATTGTACCAGCACCAAAGGATACAAACATCATTGGATGCAAGTGGACATATAAGCTCAAAAGAATGGAAGATGGAAAAGTAGCAAAGTACAAGGAAAGACTGGTAGCTAAAGGGTACTCTCAACAATGTGGATTTGACTTTGATCAAACTTTCTCCTCAGTGGTAAAACCAACTACAATTAGAGTAATACTTACAATTGCTATACACAATGGATGGGACATCAAACAACTAGATGTTAACAATGCTTTTCTATATGGTGAGCTACAACAAGAAGTATACATGCAACAACCACCAGGATATGTTAAAGACAGTGACAAGAAAATGGTATGCAGACTACATAAAGCCATCTATGGACTGAAACAGGCTCCAAGGGTGTGGTATGAAAAACTGAAAACTACCTTAATCAATCTAGGATACAACCCAACCAGATCTGACAACTCACTTTATATCAAAATAAATGATATTAGCATTATTTATATTATTGTATATGTAGATGATCTCATAATCACAGGAAATAATAATGATGAAATCAGAGATGTTACTTGTCATCTACACAAAATCTTTTCTATCAAGGATCTGGGTAAGCTAAATTATTTGCTAGGAATTGAGGTTCATAGAAAATTAGACAATGAACTAATATTATCTCAAAGTAAGTATATTTCTGAGATTCTTGACAAAGCAAAAATGAATAATGCTAAACCCATGCCAACACCAATGATAAGTAATCTACGCTCATCTAAGCATACAGGTGAGCCTATAGAAAACATAAACCAATACAGAAGCATAGTAAGTGCCTTACAATATGTCGCAATCACTAGACCAGACATTGCTTTTAGCGTGAATAAAGTCTATCAATTTATGCAGAAACCTCTTGATCACCATTGGAAAGCAGTGAAGAGGATCCTGAGATATTTAAATGGCACAATGAATCATGGAATATGCTTAAAAGAGAGTAAATCACTAAATATTCAAGGATACGCAGATGTAGACTGGGCATCATATTTTGATGACAAAAGGTCCACCACCGGTCACTGCATCTATCTTGGTGGCAATCCAGTATCCTGGTGCTCCAAAAAGGAACCAACTGTTTCACGCTCAAGTACTGAGTTAGAAGACCGCAGCGTGGCTAGTGCAACCACTAAGATAATGTGGCCGAAATCACTTATTCAGGAAATAGGAGTTCCCAACGCTGCAAAGCCGGTAATTTGGTGTGACAACTCGAGTGTCGTGTCTCTATTAGCCAACCCCATTCTTCACTCGCGAACCAAGCACATAGAAATTGATCTTTATTTTGTTCGCGAGCAAGTCATCAAAAGAAAACTGGATATAAATCATCTACCCTCAACGTATCAGAAGGCAGACATCCTAACAAAACCACTCTCAAAGAACAATTTTACAAGGCTACGGTCTGAGCTGAGAATCAAGGAAGCTTCGGAAAGCTGGAGAAGGTAGAACACTACTAATCAGATCTCAAAAGCTTGTTTGAACTCCAACACTCAAACAAAATTACATGCAAGCATGTAATTTTGTTTGAGAATCCTTGGATCTGATGAATTCTAAAACTCAAGAGCATATGGAAGAGATTCGCTCGATTTGTTCATCTGAGAGGCTTACTCACTTCTCACTCAACTCAAAATTGCATTTTTATCAAAGAATTTTCTCAGATCTGAAAGTCGATCAAGGAAGAAATATATTTGGGAAGAGATGAAGAAAACCTAGCCGTATTTGTCGGGGGGAAGTAAGAGAAAATGAGAAAAGGAGTTCCGCCTCACTTATATACAAATACGAATAGGGTTTCAAGGGGAGTATTGTAATTTTCTTTCCAACCATTTGTATTATATAATGTAACTGTGCCTGCACGTTTTTTGTTTTAATAGTATAAATTCTTAGTTATCTTTTATATCAAATAAAATCATTTTTTCTCTGTTTTTATCTTCCATTTATTAGACTTATAACATATGCTTGGATTCGTTTATGAGTGTTGTATTACACATTAGTCGTCATTATTATTTTTTACTTGTTCTGCTTTTTTTCCATCAATTAAACGTCGTGGAAGTGCTCAGAGCACTGCTTAAGTGCGTGTAAGCTCTTATCATTCAATGATATCAGAGTTTGAAAATTTCTTTTGATGATTAATCAATTTGTACTTAATCCCTAGTTAAAAGTAGTTAGCCAAATATATATAGACAACAAACCACTGATATATTTTATGTTCGATAAGTTGAAATGATATTTTGTTCACTTGTGAAATAAATTTGCCATTGTCGATACGAAATTTTAGTTGACATATCAATGACCCAACACAATAATAGGATATGATCCTAAAATGATATAAGTGGCATATTTCTGAAAATGTGGATTCATGTATCATAGGGATAATGCACACAACACCCATTTGAAAATTACTTAAAATTTCATAATCCATAATGTATATATATTTTTCAGGACTACATAAATTCTTAGCTAAAGAATTCATTAGCAGATAGGAATACATATGTGCTTTGTTCTACCATAGGTCCATAATCTCAACAACTAACATAGCTCTCTTTCAATGTTATAGCTTAGGAGTTAGGAAAAACACTGAAATTATGTAAACATACTATATTTCAAATGTCTTAATGCTATTATTATATGAGGAATGCTTGAAAAAATTTCAGAAACATCCATTTATAAACATAGTGCTACATGATCAGTTGATTGTATTAGTACAATGTTAGTTTGCATGTATTTTGCATCACCGAGTATGTTTCTGTAACGACCCGCCATTCATTCCACAAAATGACACATCATTAATAAGAAAGAAAGGGATAGAAAAGAGAAAAGAAGAGAAGAGAGAAAGAAACAACATCAGAATCTCAACAGCGGAACGAATAAATTATATTAATAACATAAGCTATTACATAGTATACAACAATTAACAGAGTTACACAGCATATACATCACATACTAGACAGTTATAAACATCTGTCTAGACATTACAACTTAATATAATACAGAGATCAATACAAAGATCAACACAGCGGAACTACTATATATATCTACAACGCTGAAGCCTCCTGCTCCATTGCTCCTCCACAATTCGTCAAAGCTAACCTGAATCCCTTGGCTACTCGTAAAAATTTGAGTACCCAAGAGTTTATAAAATAGAAAATAAACACTTGGGTCAGACATGGGTCTGGTGTGAGTAACAAGTTAAAGTTGCTTAACTTTGAAAAACCTTTGAAAGAAAAGGTATCTCGTAAGACTTCCCACACATAAACATGGGTAAGTTTTTACCTTACGCTAACCAAAACATTTGATAGGAAATCCAATTATATTACAATAGGGTCTAGGGTTTTCAAGTAAAATACAGAAATAGCTGGAATGCTTACATCTCACGTTCCAACATAGTTGGGCACAACTAATACGTACGACACTTATTGAAGATTGGATTCCATACAATAGCAGGGCTACTGGGGTACCGCCGGTCACAGTACGTGGCCTAGATCAACGTACCGAGGATCACTCCCAATCCCCTGCAACACAAAGCCGGAACCATCCCTTACTGGATAATTCCAAATAAAAATCACCCCACAGATGGCCGTCGCCAACTGCACCACTAAGCCGAAATAAAGGAACTCTCTAGACAGGGATGACCTTACTCTCAGTGGGTGCTACCCACGAAGCCTTGCTGCACCTCCCCTGTTTTAGCCATTCCCGGTTGATGAGGCTTGAGGCTACGATTACCTTTAATCAGAACACACCACTTAGAATACTCATCGTCCACCTGACGATGTTCTGAAAGCATTCAGTCCATACAAGTTCGTTCCGGGTTCGAACGAAACCGAAGGCATTATCTCGTTACACTCGTTTTGGAATCACCCTCAGAGTTAACGACAATAACCCTTGCACTCTGAATCTTCATCTTCACTTGAGATTCACGACCTATCGTTAATTTGGATCGATGTGGTATTCGGATATCCAAATCTGGAAACCCGATCCCGGTCTCATCGAAATCCAAAACGTATCTTTTAAGGCTAAGTTGTTTTTAAGGTTAAAACAATTCAATTCAATTATCAATATTCACATAGATAGATAATTCACAATATCACAATAGATAATCTACATTATCATCACAAATAGATAATTCACATTATCATTACAATTCAACCAAAACATCCATATCATAGATCAACACATATCTCATCAGAGATATCAAACAATGCAAACCATTCAATATTATTCATCCATTCCTAAGTAATGATTTATATCATCTCTAATTAATTTAAAGTGAATTAAATTAATTACTTCATTCTATAAATCCTGCTTACTTAATCATTAATTAAACCAATTAATTAATCATACTCTAAGTATCCATCTTAATTAATCATTCCTGATTAATTATCCTTTAATTACTTTAAGTAATTAATCCTTAATTAATTTCACAAATTAATTATCTTAAACCATTACAGTAATAAATCTTTAATTACTTCATTAATTAATTAACTATACTTAATTACATTAATCCTTAATTAATTACAATTAATTAATTACTTTAATCACTTATTTTTGATTAATTAATTTTAATTAATCAACCTTTAATTACATTATTAATTATATTAATTAATGATCCTAATTACTCTTAATTAATTATCCTATTTAAATTAATTACATTTAATAATTAATCTTTAATTAGTCACATTTATTAATCACCTTTGATTAATCTCATTTAGTAATTAACTACCCGTAATTACTTCTTTAAATAAATTAATTACTCCTTAATTAATTATCTTTTAAATAATCCCTTGATTAATTATACAAAGTAATTAAACTCAAATTACTTTCATTATTAAATCTCCTTTAATTAATTACATCCAGCAATTTCCTTTAATTACTTTCCTAAGTAATTACACTTCATTAATTACATTTAAGTAATTATACTTAACCAATTTCATATTAATTAATTAATTTAATTGGTTATCAAAATTAACCACATTAATTAATTATTTAATAATTCCTAATTAATGATCTCTCATTAATTATTAATAATTCTTTACTTACATTCCTTAAAGTAATTTAAACTTAGATTAATCATTATAAATTATAAATCAATTAATCTTTAATTACACATTAATTAATCTCTAGTTACTTAATTAATCTTTAATCACTTGATTAATTAATTCCTAATCATTTATTAATAATCTATACTTATCTAAATAAATGATCCCTAATTCCAAATTAATTAACCCTTAATTAATTAACTTATAATCCTAATTATTTAATTAATTAACACTAAATCATTAATTAATTAAATTATTAAATTACTCTCTAATTACCTTATTAATTTAATGAATCCTAAATCATTAAACCTTAATTAATCTCTAAATTAAAGTATTAACCTTTATAACTACTTTAATTATTATTAACAAAAGCTTTGAAACATTTTGCTTTTAAATCTTTCTTTTAATTCATTTCAAATTAAAGATTTTAAAATAAATTACAAGCTTAACTTTAACCAAATTTAAATCAAATTTACAAAACTCTTTTAATCCAAATGTTAAAGAAACACTTAACATTTATAAAAGAAATTTAAGATTTTTAAACCAATTCATTTATTCAAACCTTTTTAAAAATATACTTTAAACAATTTAAATTTGATAAAACATTATAAATTATATAAACTTATTTAAATTTAAAACACTGTCAGGCTTTAAAAACTGTAATCACCAAAATTACCCGAGCCTAACTCAATTTCCCCCGAGTCAAAACCCCAATTGCCCCGAGTCACTCACGCAAGAATCTCGAGTACCACTCCTCTGTTATACCCAAGCAACTCACTGATACTCCTGACACTCGTTCATGTGCACAGGCGAATCGATCACCTCCGACCATCGATGCCAACGCCGGTATAACGACCACGACCACCACTCACGATCCCGATCACCAGAACCTCGAACAAACTCCACAATCAAATTCGAGTTACCTGTTATAAAAACAGGAACAAAACCAAAACCTGGAATAGAACTACAGTCACAAAATCCACTCTCCTCGTCGATCAAGACCACCTGAAGCCTCACCATCATGATCAGTTCTTCGTCGACGATCCATGCTTCGTTTCCACCTACCCCGGCCTTGACCGATTCACCATTGACTACGAAAATGTCTCGAGAATAACCACGACAAAAACCGGCCTTAAACCCTAAATCACCTTCGCCAAACCACCACGGCGATCGGAAAAACGTGGCTCCATTTTTCCCCTGTCCCCCATCACTTCGACCTCCTCTGATCAGAACCCCGAAGTTCAATACCACCGTGATCGCTAGAATTCGATCATTTCCTAATTTCCGTTCATACTAGCATATCTCATCATTTATAAATCTTAAAATTTTGATTTCTCTTCTAAAAATCATAATTTGGTTTAGAGATTCAGTTTATAATCCTGGATTGCTAAATTAACATATTTGAATTTTATACAAAACCTAAACTTCCCTGTTCCTTTTTATTTACAGAGTAGTTTTAATTATTTTTTTAACTTAATAAAATTTTAAACTCTAATCCATGATTTAAACAAACAAATGTAGTTTGAATTCTAAGTCCTATCAGAGATTATATCAAGAGGAATTAAATTTTTATCATGATTTTAGCTTCTAAAAGTAAGAACAGGTAAGAACAGGTATAACAGTAAGCATGCATCTATACATCCATATATATACATAGAAATTCAATCATATACATCCATTCAATACTCATTTTATTCCAGAATTTCACATGCAAACAAATACCCATATACTTAAATTTTTAAGAAGAATGTTACTCACCAAAAAACAGAGCTTCCAGATTTTATTTGAAAAGCTTTTGAATCTTTTAAAGACTGGAATGCCTTAGCTTCTGGTTTTTGATTTAAAACTTGAGTTTCTTGCTATACAAACTTGTAGACAACTTCATTGATTTCCAGATTCAACTTGCTTTGAATTTTAAACTTTAAACTTGATTTTCTTCTTTGATTTAAAAATGCAGTTGCATGCAGACTGGAGTTTGATTCCAGGTTGTTGAAGAATGGTTACAGGCTTTGCCTTTGATTTTGGAAAATGAATTACAGGTTTTGGTTTTGATAATTTTTTTGGTTTGTGGAGTTTGGTTACTGATTGTTTTGAGAAATTGTTACAGATTTTGTTTTTGAGAATATTCAGGCTGAAGTTTTCTTAAGTTTTGAAAAGAATAGAAAAGAAATGAAGATAAGAAGTAGATGAATATATAAGTTAACTTGTAGTTTATTAAAAATAAAAGAAAACTAAAATTTAAAAACTTGACATTTGTCATTAGCATTGTATTATTAGTTTACACTTGTTTAAACAAAGCCTTTAGAGAATTACACTTGTCTTTTAAGTAATCTTTTTATTTTAAATGTAAATAAAAGCTTTTAATCTTAATTTATAAATTTACAATTACTTATTTATATATATAGATAACTTTTAAAGAAATAAACCAATTATACTTATAAATAAAAGCTTATCCAAATATCTATAAGATCCAAATATTTAAAATATTACCCCTTTTTGAATTTCAAAATTAATTTAAATTCAAATTCAAATTATATTTAAAAATCCAATTTAAAGTCAATTTAAAACAACACATTCAATTTGAAATAACAATCCTATTTTACTAAAGTCTATTTATATCTATATATAAAACAATATATTAATAATATTGTTTGAAATAACAAATTTATCAATTTTAAAATAATTTATAAAAGAGATTATAAATTACTATTATTACTGAATGAATTAACATATCATATGTAAATTGTATTTTAAACTTATATATATATACTCTTAAATCATATTTAGTAAGCAATATTTAAAAAGAAAAGAAAATAAACCTTATTATTAATCTTATTTATAACCATATAGTTATTTGTTTAAATAGCTTTGAAAAGCTTAATATTAAATAAATCATAATTTCCAATCTATCAAAATGTATATTAGAAATTTAAAAACAAGATTTTATTTATTTATTAAATTTCAAACCAAAGCTTATCTATTTACAATATACACAAATATATACATTATAAATAGAAATCATTTTATTAGTTTTTAAAAGATAAAATTCATTAATTAAATACTTATTTAATTAGATTATTAAACCAATTCAAATTTATTATCAAAGATTATCAAATCAATTTAATTATTTAAACAGATTATTAAATTGATATTGCCCAAAAATTCCGAGATATCACAGTTTCTTTCTTTTTCTTAAAAGAGAATGGAAAAGGGAAATTGTAAAAAGCCTATAGTTTTCAAGTTGAAATTGATTGTCAATTTTATTTTATTTTTATAAACTACTTATCCTTTTAGAAGCATATAGCTTAACTTTATATCTTGCGTTGCCATAATCATAAGGTTATGGAGGTAGTTTCAAAAAGCAGTAAAGCACGCGCACACACATACATACATACATATATACACACACATACATATACACACACACACACATATATACATACATATATACATATATATATGAGTGGCTCTTGGGTTTTTCTAGCTATAGTTAAACATATTTTAGCCCAATCTCATAGAACTACAATGAATTTTAAGCATATGATCATGGGTCAATAAGTTCCTCGTGATACTTCTTTTTTGCATGCAATTGGGAAGAAAAGACGGTAAGATAGAAAATGAGACAGTTTATGCAACCAACGAACCCATGGTAAAACTTTTAATTATAAGCGATTGAAGTACTTTCAAATTAACTTGTCGTTGAATATGAATATTCGCTATTAAATTAACATTATATAACAACACATCACCAAAGGTTCACCGCATACAAAATATATGCTTATACAGCAATCACTGCCCCACTTTTATATTAATTTATTAGCACCTCAACAAAGTTATCAAGGACTAAATTTAAATCAATAATGCAAATTACTATATAATTTAATGTAGCACTCAATTTAATTAAGTCATTTATTCTATGTTCAACTGTTTCATGTCCTCTAACCATTGCAAATTTCTCGACTATAATAGAACACTTTAAATATCAAGTTAACCAAGTCTTATGAAAAATACCAAATTAGTAGTTGCATTATGGTGAAGCTAAATTCCCCAATATATAATACACTATTATGATCTTCTTAGTTGACCAAATATAACCAAAATTAACTTCACATTTATAGTGTTATCAATTGAATTGATAAATTAACAAACATAATATAATATAATTACCTGAATGTCCCATGTCCCTACCGAAACTTGGATGCTCCAATTAAAATATGAAAACAACGACTTCAAACTATAAGTAGAGATAAAATAAGTTAATACATTCCTTCATCTACAACTACACAACTGAAATGATCTCAGTATACCCTTCAAAATTAAATGCTGGCATATTTATCAATTTCAGAAATAGCATTCAGTAAATAGGATGGTATATATGATTACCAAAGTTTTATTAATTGGAAGTTAGGTAGAAATAACAATTAACATGTTCAAGTATTGGTTCCGTAAATCATAACATTACAAAGATGCTTCGTTCCCACATCCATAGTAATAGACTCATCTTATTCATAAATAAAACACTCACATCAGTGTAGACATAAAAATGTACATACGAAAACAATACTTAGAGAATATTACCGAAAATTGTTACCAAATTATGCTCTAATAGTTTTTAATGCTATAAATAGAATATTGACGGTAATAGTATATCAAAATTTACTAATAGTTCTACAATTTGTACAAACAAACTAAATGTCATTGTAGGATCCTAATCCAATTCAATATATAAAATATACAACATGAACCCCTATATTATACAACAAAGACAGGGAATAAATGTTAATTTGTTTTTCCTCCAATATAGGTTTCAATCATTAAAAGGGTTTGAAAATTTAAATGTTCACACTTATGTTTCAAATATTTAAGGCTTTGAACTTTAATAGTTCAGTTCTTCATGCTATTCGAATATGATTTGTGAATCAGATGCTTGTATAAATGAAGATAATATTATTCCTTCTCTATTTTATTCAGCTTCCATCATAGCTATATATATAGCCTCATAGAACAAGTATAGATAGCTTAAAGTTTAAAATACATGACCATTTCAAACTGTAGTAAAATAAGGAAATCAATAGTAAATAAAGGAGATAGAATGACTTGACAAAGTCTTGTTATCTGACTTGTTATTTCCTGTTAATACTCTCCCGCAAGTTGAGCGTCTTGACGGTCAACTTGTCCCGTAGAAAAGCATGGCGTTAAGTACTCAATCCTTTAGTTAGGATATCTGCAAGTTGATCTTTAGTAGATACGAACTGAACATCTAGTTGCTTGCGCGCTACTCTTTCACGAACAAAATGATAATCTATCTCGATATGTTTGGTGCGAGAGTGAAATACCGGATTGACAGTGAGGTATGTTGCTCCCAGATTATCACAACATAATGTTGGAATATTAGCATGAACACCAAGTTCTTGAAGAAGAGATTCAATCCATATGTGTTCTGCGGTAGTTGTAGCTAAAGCACGATACTCACTCTCTGTACTAAATTTAGACATGGTAGTTTGCTTGCGTGCACTCCAAGATATAAGGTTGCTTCCAAAAAATATACAAAAACCAGTGGTAGATCGATGAGAATCAGGACAGCCAGCCCAATCGGCATCAGAGTATGCATATAAATTTAGCGTAGAAGCAGGTTTTAAGGAAAGCCCAAATTCAGCAGTGCCTTTAAGATATCGTATGATTCTTTTGACGGCATCCCAATGATCTTCCCGTGGATCTTGCATAAATTGGCATACACGGTTAACAACAACGATATATCTGGACGGGTAAATGTGAGATATTGTAGTGCGCCAACAACATTGCGATATAGTGTGGGATCGATGACTTGTTTACCACCATGAATTGATAGCTTGTTCTTGGTATCAAGAGGAGTGGAGACTGGACGAGCACCAACCATTTTGGTACGTTCTAATATATCATTAATATACTTTCTTTGAGACAAAAACAAACCAGTAGAGGTTTTTATAGTTTCAATACCAAGGAAATAGTTCAAAGGTAAAAGATCCTTGATTGCAAAGAAAGAATTCAATGATTTAATAAGTGAGTGAATACCTGCATCAGAGGAGCCTGTGACAATGATGTCATCGACATACACCAAAACATAAATGGTCAAACCAGTATCATGTTTAATGAACAAGGAGCAATCTGCATGAGAAATTTGAAAGCCCAAATGAAGAAGATGAGAGCTAAGTCGGTGATACCATGCTCGTGGTGCTTGTTTGAGGCCATACAAGGATTTGTGTAGCCGACAAACAAAGGAAGGATGCTGTTTGTCAATAAATCTAGGTGGTTGGTGCATATAAACCTCTTCTTGAAGATAACCATGAAGGAATGCATTTTGAACATCAAGTTGTCGAATCGACCATCCTTTAGAGAGAGCAATAGTGAGCACTGTCCGTATGGTGCAAAACTTGACGACGGTACTAAACATTTTATTGAAGTCAATACCTGGTTGCTGATGAAAACCTTTAGCCACCAGTCGAGCTTTATAACGATCAATTGAACCATCTGCTTTTCTTTTGATTCGATATATCCATTTGCAGCCGACAATATTAATTCCTTGTTTTGGAGGTACAAGGGTCCATGTTCCATTGCGAAGTAGTGCATTGATTTCAGTGTCCATAGCTTGCTGCCATTCTTTATGTTTGAGAGCTTGGGTGTAACAGCTTGGTTCTTGGAGGTGAAGATTAGGCATTGAGTGTTTGGTTGCTGTGTAAATCTTGGGCTTGAATATGCCATCTTTTGAACGTGTTTGCATAGGGTGTGTGGGCACTATATCCACTGTTGGAGTTAGTGCAGGTTGTGAAAATTTAGTTTGTGGTGATGAAGGCAGCAAAGGCTGTGTTGGCACTAAATCTGTTGTTGGAGTTGGTGCAGGTTCAATTTGCGGTGATAAAGGAATTGATGGAGATGTATGTGCTGGTGGTATCGAGGTAGTTGAAGCATGTGAATTTGGTTCAGGACAAATAGCTTCAGCAGGCATATTTGGAGGAGGGGAACTAGGAAAATATGTAGTAGAAGAAGCTGGTACTGTTGGTAGTGTAGGCATAGTGGGAGGCCGAAATATAATGGGAATATTAGTCGATCTGAAGGTTCCATCACATGGTGTATTAGCTGTATTTGCAAAGGGAAATATGCTCTCTACAAAAGACACATGTCGTGAGATGTATAAACGATTTGAAGGGATGTGAAAGCAAAGATAACCCTTGTATGTAGAATGATATCCAATAAATACACAAGGTAATGACCTTGGTGCTAATTTGTGTTCAGCATATGGTTTTAAATGAGGATAGCATAAACAGCCAAAGACTCGTAGCATGCTGTAGTCGGGAATGGTACCCAACAACATATGAAAAGGTGATTTATTTTCTGTAACCGGAGAGGGTAATCTATTTAATAAATAACATGCAGTTTGAAAAGCTTCGACCCAAAATCGTTCAGGAAGACTAGCTTGAGAGAGAAGGGCAGTACCAGTTTCTCGTATGTGTCGATGACGTCTCTCAGCTAGTCCATTTTGCTCGGCGGTGTGTGGACAAGAGAATCTATGATAAACACCATTTGCTTCAAGAAAAGTTGTGAATTTTCGATATTCGGTACCATTATCAGATTGGAAATTTTTTATCTTTGTGTTGAGTAAGTTTTCAATCTTGTTTTTGAAATTGATAAATACAGCCAATGCTTCAGACTTTTGACGTAAAGGAAATATCCAAATAAAACGACTAAATACATCCATTAATAATAAGTAGTAACGGAAACCGTCTTTAGATATGATAGGTGAAGGTCCCCATAAATCTGAGACTATCAAATGCAAAGGAGATGAATAAGTAGTTAAATTATCATGGAATGGAAGTTTTTGACTTTTACTGACATGACAGGAGTTGCAACAACTGATTTTATTACTACAAACTGGAAGGGAAAAATTGGAGACAATATGTTTTACAATTCTAAACATAGGATGTCCTAATCGCTGATGCCAAACATCCAACGTACACTTATTAGAAAAAAATGCTGAAGAAATAGAATTAGAAAAATCACGAGCATTGGTGAAATAGTAGAGACCGTCTTTAATTAGCCCTTGCAACACTGTTTTCCCCGTATGACGATCCTTCACAAGAAAATAAGTTGGATGAAATTCAAAACAGACATTATTTTCAGCAGAGAATTGAGAAACAGAAAACAAATTTGCTTTGAGTGAAGGAACATAATGAACTGGATTCATAGTAAATGTACGAGAATTTGAACGATAGATGGTCTTACCAATATTAGTTATAGGAAGGCTGGAACCATTACCTACACGAACTTGATCGGGTCCCTCATAAGGATTGTGAATATGCAAGTTCTGAAGATCCCCGGTTACATGAGTAGAGGCACCACTGTCTGGTATCCACTGACCATGATGATTGTTATCCGAGTGAAGAACTTAGGCTGTATTTGAGTGTGGTTGTTGCATAGGATTTTGATTTTGTTGTGGAGGTCTGTATTCTTGAGTAGCGAAGGTTTGATCAAACCGATGCCAACATCGTTGAGCTGTATGATTTCGTTTTCCACATATTTGACATGGTCCTTGTAATGAAGTATTAGGGTGACGATTTACAGTTGATCGACCGCCATTACCACGTCTTCCTTGACCGAAACGACCACCACGTCCACGAGAGAACTGATTAGTGGTGGCTATGTTGGCAGCAGGCTGAGGGGAAAGTGAAGCTTGTTGTGCTTGAATGCGCAATTCAAAAGCTTGGAGATGTGCTTGAAAATCATCCATGGAGTAAGAGATATTATCAATAGTAGCAGACAAGGTGGTCACTATCGGATCATAAGTTGATTCCAATCCCATGAGAATGAGTTGTTGAAACGTCGGATCTGGTATTGCTTGTCCGGAGGCAGCAAGGAGATCGGCTATGGAACGAGCTTGAACCAAATATTCAGTCATGGTCTTGTCTCCTTTGCGCATGTGCCTTAGCTCATTTTGGAGCTGCATGGTACGTGCTTGAGATTTAGACGCACATAGTTTTTCTATGGCTGTCCAAACTTCTTGTGAAGTTTTATATCTAGCAACACTGGCTAGAATAGATTCAGATAGAGTGGAGAGAATCCAACTAAGTAGGACTTGGTCTTGTTGTTGTCAAGCATCATACTCGGAATCTGAGGAACTGTCGTCTTTGGCTTTGGACGTGGGGCATGGGTAGCTGCCATCAACGTACTTCATTAGTTTATAGCCACGGAGAAGAGGGAGGAATTGAGCACGCCAAAGCACATAGTTTGTGCTGTCAAGTTTCACTGAAACTATATGGTGGATGTTGGTGGTAGGGATGGAAGAAAGGGATGACGATGAGGAAGGAGATACTGACATTTTTATTTATTATTTGAATATAGGTATCGTTACTGCTCTGATACCATGAAGATAATATTATTCCTTCTCTATTTTATTCAGCTTCCATCATAGCTATAAATATAGCCTCACAGAACAAGTACAGATAGTTTAAAGTTTAAAATACATGACCATTTCAAACTGTAGTAAAATAAGGAAATCAATAGTAAATAAAGGAGATAGAATGACTTGACAAAGTCTTGTTATCTGACTTGTTATTTCCTGTTAATAATAAATGTGTGATCTTAATAAAATACTACCAACCGTTTTGTGGATGGAGAAGACATATTAGCAAACATGAGAAAGTTATCATTAGAAGTATATGCATAGAATCACATAATACAAACAACACTACATGCCCTCATAATATTAACTGAATTATATACATTACATGTTATTATGAACATCAAGGTAAACCATTTGTTTTTTTTTTGTGAACCCAAAATAAAAAGTTTACAACCACAAGTACCAAGCACAAATACAAAAATATATCCTCATTATGATCCGAATACTCGTTACATGAATCAAAAATGTTTTGTCTTGATGTGTTATAACTAAATTAAAAGAAGGAGAGTTATTGACAGGGAATATTATGCATTTTGTTAGGGACAATAATTACCTAATTTATTTACAATGTATCTAATTTAGTGATACCCTAAGTGTTCAAAATAAAATATTACTGTCCTTTGGATCAACCTAAGACCCGCATGCCATTCAATATAAGTAAGCATGTAACAAACTAATCAAATTATCAGGATATGTTGGCCTGTATTGTCCACAACACATACCACTGGATGAAGATGTATTTAGGTGCTTTCATATTAATTAGGGGTTTGGTTTTTAAAACGTAAAGATTGAAAAACACATCAAATATACAAATGTATTTGATTTGAAAATTTGTTCTTAATAAATAGCTGTCCAGAGAAAATGTTATTCTAAGGAATGATCCGTCCCTAATTACACAACGAGAATTATCTACCCTTCCAAATTAAACACGAAAATAACATTATAGAATTTAATAGATCATATGCTGATAAAAAATTATTAATTGGCAGTCAAGTTAAGAAAATTAAGCACATTCAATGTCTTAATTTTGTAAACCATAACATACGCAGAAGTCCATAATCGTACATTTGTTGTCATCTTGCTAACACAACTCAATGAACTTCTATTTCAATTCGCGAACCACTCACATAACGTAAAAACACATTGAAAGCACCGTCATTTGATAAACAAACATTAGCGGATAGCAAATAATGGTTACCTATACAAAAATAACAGTCTATAATAAATCATCCGTGTTTGAAATTATTACCACAAAATAATACAGAGTAGTAGACGATTCTTAGAGATTGAAATTGGTTAGAACTTACATGGACAACCTTGATAATCGTTACATCTTTTATGCCGGAGAAGAATGCCACTGAATTCCATCTATTTACGTACATGTACGACGACCTATAGGCTAAGGTAGGAAAACATACAAAGGTAGAAGCAAGTAACTACAGTTCTTCAAATGTCGCAGATACGAGAATCACAGTTTGTGGAGGAAATCAGAGATCCCAGAATTCATAATGACTTGGAATTGTTAAGAACCTTAAGCTTTAAGAGAGCGATGAGGAAGAGAGGAGTTAAAACTGAGCAGTTTTGCCATTAAAATTTAGTGTTGAAGGAGTACGTGTTAGCATGTAGTTAATTTAAAATTGTGGTTAGATTAAATAACAGATTTGCATAGCGATTTTAATTTTATTAAAGGGGCATTTTATTTTATTTTTTTGTATTTCCTTTTCAGGTTTGAACTCTAGAATTTTAAACTAGGATTGAAATATAGGATTAGTAGTTTGGGGATTCTCGACTTATAATAAAGTGGATGTAAGGTTACGCGACATCCAATGCAAGTTTTTTTTTTTTTTGAATGGTACTCTATATACAACAAATCACATATCACATGTCAATATATGTTCGAATCACGCTACGCAAGTTTCGAACTTGTAATCTCTCGCACCGGAGTCGAAGCACTTAATCACTGGGACAATGGTGTTAGGCACTTAAACACTAGGTATTGTAAGTTTATAGGTATTGTAAGCAGCCTAATATTTAATTCTAGCAGTAATTTTGAAACAGCACTAGGCACTAACGGGTTAGTAGCCGAAGTTGGGTATATTTGTATCTTCTTTATTTTTCGCATTTATGCTTTCATATTTATTTTATATGCTTATCCGCGAATTTTTTTTAAATACGTTGTCTGTTAAAGTTTGGTGGTACAAATTCACAACTAGAAGGAAATAATATACAAAAGAAACAAAGATTTTTTTTGTTTTTCCTAACTAATAGGCATATTTAGTTATGTTTATTTCTCTGTCTAATTGGCCGATCAATTTATATTTTGTCAAATAATATTAACTTGGGCATTAAGTAATTGATTGTTATAAATAGAACCTAGAAGAAAGAGAGAGTGAAATAGCGTGGAAAAGTATTTAGTATTTCTCTCTTCTCCAAACACTAAGAAGTCATTGCCATAGAGATCAAGGCTCCATTCTCAGTTAGGTTATTGATTCTATTTTGTTTTGTTTACTTTTATTTGGTGGATTAATTATAAATAATTTTTTTTCTAGAATCAACATAAATTGTTGTTATATGGAATCTTGTGTGTTGGTTCTATTAATTTCTTTATGTTTCAGAACTGTCTTCACTAATATTTGTCTTCAAATGTTCTTATTTTATCCAATATTATCCCTGTATGACTTTAGAGATATAAGATTCTTGTATAGGTTTCCGTAATCATTTTTATCCTTTGTTAGGGTTTGTGCAACAAAAATCCTAACAAATTGGTATTAGAGCCAGATCATTATAAGGTTAAGGGTAGTTTTGGATTTATATAATTGTTGAGATGTTGGATTTAATTTCCTTCTCGAAGTTTGCTCTTCTAAATGGAAAAATCAGGGTAATTGGAAGCCTATGATGGAGGATGTTTTATATCTCAACGATCTTTATGAGCCAAAGATGATGGGAAGAGATGCTCAAAAATAGAGGAGGGTAAATGGAAGAAGATGGATAAGAAGGCGATTGCTTTGATTCGTCAGTACCTTAATGATTCAGTTTTCCACCATGAGGCTAGTTGTAAATCCGCGAAGGTTCTGTGAGACAAGTTGGTATCTTTATATGAGTAAAAAAATGCTGCTAGTAAAGCTTTTCTTATTCAAAAAATTAGTTCGACTGAGGCTGGATGAAGAGAAGTCTGTAGCAGACCATTTGAATGAATTTCAAGATGTAATATTTCAGTTGTTAGGTATGAGTGTCAAATTTGACGATGAATTACAAGCTCTTTTGTTAATGAGTTCGCTTTCAGAGAGTTAGGAAACATTGGTTTTGTCATTAAGTAACTTCAATTCTAATGGAACTATCTCATTAAATACTGTCTGGAACAGTGCTTGAATAAAGAACTTAGAAGGAAAAGCTCAACTTTGAAATCATTTCAAGATGAGGCTATGGTAGCAATGGACTCAAAGTGTGATACAATACCCAAAAAATGTCGTTAATGGTAAAGGTAGGTCGAAAAGTATCTTTTGTAATTATTGTCATAAAAAGGGTCATATGCACAATAGGTGTGAAGCGTATAAAAGGGATCAAAAGAAGGCAGCACACAGTGACAGTGATAGCAATACACGGGCGGACATAGCTAAAGGTGGCAACTGTGATACTTCTTGTGATGTCCTCATTAGTGATGTTAAGCCTTGGAAGGTGGATTCGGGTACTAGTTTTCACATATGTAGTGATATGAGGTGTTTTTCTTCTTATAAGAAGACCGTCGACATGATTGGGACCACCAATGGACTAGAGCTACCAGTTTGTGGTGTTAGATCTATCCGGTTTCGTATGCATGATGGTGTGGTTATAGAAGTCTCGGTCACGAGGCATATTCCTACTAGTTCATAGAATCTCATTTCTCTTGGTCAATTGGACCGCCATGGTTCCACTTATGAGACTTGTGGAGTTTTGAGCTTGATGAACGATGGTCATACTATGATGATAGGATATTAAATGATGGAAACATTTATAGATTGGTTGGTCGTGTGGTCTATAATAGGAAGCAAGTGATTGGTCCATAGGTAGGTGGTGAGGCATGTGTGCACTCCTTTTGATGGTCATGTTGGTAGTCATATTTTTGATAGAGGTCTTCATTTTGATGATGCTCATGGTATCAATGGTGATCATGTGGAGAACTCGATTCAAGTGGTAGACGGGTGTCGAGTTGAAAAATCTAGAAGACTTTATGGAGGTCTTTGTGCTTTTACAAACGCTTTTGAGGTCAAATTGTATGGTGTATCTCATAGTGGGTGATGCATTACTTATAGACAGTGGTAGCAGTTTGTGTTTTGGTGTGATTAAGAAGAAAGGAGTGGTGATTGATCTGAAGATGGTATGCTTCTTTGTTTTATTTAATGAGGTCACTTTCTTATTTTTTACTTTGAAGAGACGATTTGATTAAAGGTGGAAATCGAGGATTTGTTGGAGGTATGGTGATTTTGCATCAAGGTGAGGTGTTAAATTTTGGTGATACAAAAGCACAATTAGATTGAAATAAATATGCAAAAGAAAGAAAGAGAAATTTTTGTTTTCTCCAAATTAATAGGCATATTTGGTTATGTTTGTTTCTCTCTCTAATTGGTTGATCAATTCATTTTTTCCATGTAATATTAACTTGGGCACTAAGTAATTGATTGCTATAAATAGAGCCTAAAAGAGAGAGCGGAATATTATGGAAAAATATTTGGTTTTTCTCTCTTCTTCTATCTTTGTTCTTCTCCAAACACTAAGAAGTCATTGCCATATCGATCAAGACTTCATTCTCAATTAGGATATTGATTCCATTTTGTTTTGTTTACTTTTATTTGGTGGATTAACTGTAAACAATTGTTTTTGAGAATCAACATAAATTATTGTTGGATGGAATCTTTTATGTTGGTTGTATTGATTTCTTTGGGTTTTTAGAACTATCTTCACCATTGCTTGTCTTGAAATATTCTTATTTTATCGCGTAAGATTTGGTGATACAATATTTTCAATTGCGGAAAATTTTAAATATATTTGAGATAATTACTCAAATATATATTGCCTCTTTTATAACATTAAAGAGAGTAATAAATTACCCACGTAAGAAGAAGAATTATTTTGGGGGTTTGAGGTAATCAATTAATTCCCTAATTAGCTGATTAAAGAAAGTATCTTATCAAGCACATGTAAATTGGGAAAAACCTAGAAAATCAAATGGATAAACGTTTCTTGTATGAATAGAAGACTTAATGAGGCATTTATTTATGACCATAAATCAGTTACTTCAATCCCAGGTAATAATCTCTGTATAAAGGCAGAGATTAGCATGAGTAGAATTATTTCTCTCAGTTGTATTTCTTAATTTTCTTCTTCATTATCAATCTTGTAAAATTTTCTCCTCTTATAAAGTAATAAAATCTCCTCTCCCCAAGTGGATGTACACTACCTCACAGTAATGGAACCACTATAAATCCCATGTGTTATTTTCTTTTATTGTTTGATCTGTGATTGCTTTTAGCTGGTGACTATCCGTTGTTTGTTTCACCATCAATCCGATCCTATTTTTTTCCATAAGATTGGGTTTTTTGTTCCTAAGGCGATCTTAAGGGAATTTTCCCCAATAATCTGGTATTAGAGCGGTAAGGTTGATTGAGAAAAAGTGTTGAGTATTATTGAACTGTGTAGTCAATTCCCCGATATTACCTCGATATATCCCCAATATATCTTGTAGTAGACTTTTGGGGCAACGATATTCCAATAAAGCGGTCCAATATAGCGGATCCGCTATTATCTCCGATATTGCGGCAATAATCCGCTATATCCTCGATTTTGTTGCCCTGCTATATCCCCCTTTCCTATAAATAAGCATTTTGCTTGATGTCTTGCTTTTATGTTTTATGGTAACTTCAAAGTTGATGTAACAACGATATACGTTGTTGGTTATTATAACTAGTTCTAACTTTTTAAGTATCTACTTTGTTTATCTTTACTTTATTATAACTTGTTTTGCTTGGTGGAAAATAATAAGTAATACTTGTTCCTCTTTTTAATATAGAATGTTCACCATTCCTCTTTTTAAATTCGTCCGCTATATCGTGTTATCCCCGATATATTTCCGCTACAACTTTTCTCACGTCAAACGCTATGCAGCGGCAGGCGCTTTAACTGCACAGTTATGGAAGGAGATGAGGAGACTCCAACGATTGTACCAAGACTGTAACAACCCGGAAATTTTAACGATTTTAAATAACGTAATTAACTAAATTTTTCCTGAAATTAAACAATTAAATTTTTGAAATGAAAATTTGATATTTGGTATGAGTCTATTGAAGCATAGCAAGTGGCAGATTTTCATTTGAAAATATGAAAGTTTGTTTGTTTCTGAAATTTCAAATTTTTAATTTAAAATCAGTTAGTTTGATGGAAATAAAACATTTTTGAAATCTGAATATTTTTATATAAGGAAAATGTAAACCATTTTGTAAGTGAGACGTCGTATTTCATTTCGCCAAATTTAAACTGCTTTAGCCCCATTTATTTATTTTCAACGGTTTAGCAGCATTTTGACAGCGAATATCGAGTTTTGATAGGTGGGTCGTATCACTCATATCTGTGTACCATTTTGTTCGTCTCGTCGTGCTGATCTCCATAGTATATTCATTTCTGTGTTTCGGTGTCTGGTACGCGGTGAAATCTGCGAAACGATTTGCCGTATCGGTACCCGTTTTGAACCTGTTAGGTTTCCTTGTGTCCTTTTGTTTGTTACCGGAGAAACCAAAGGTTAGTAGCCTTTATTATTTTCCTGAATTCAAATCTTGACTATCACCATTCCCCTGGATTGATATTTATGTTGGTTCGTCTATTTTCTTTCCCTTCCTATCGTTATACTTTTCTTAATTGAGGAAAAAAACAAAGCTTATTTATATTCTAAAGCAAAACCCTGCTGTGCTCTTCCTCTCCCATTTTTTTGCCGACCGCATCACCTTGCATCTCCACCCTTCTTCGCCGCACCCTCTGCTATTTTCTCCAGCACTGCGTCCTCCTTACGCGGCCGACCATCCCCTCACACCACCCTCTCAACTCGTTAACCACACACAGCCCTAACAGCGCCAACAGCCCGCCTACCTACTTCACCTAGCCTTCTACCTCCCTTCTCCGTCCACTGCATCAATCAACACCACCGAAACCCATCACAACACCCATCCTCTCTCCTATTCGCTGCATCACCTTTGGCCACCTTAGCAACGCCCTCCGCCTCTTCTTTGAACCGAGACCCCTGCCGCACTCAGTAAGCAGAGCACTCACCACTCCAACAGCCGACCAACCCACTCCGACCCTTCAGCCTAGCCACACGCCAAACCCTAAGAGACTAAAACCCTCCGCCTATCCTTTTCCCCTCCATCGCAGTCCATCCAAACAACCCACTGTGCCGAATCAGACCTTTCTCCGCCCCTCAACCCAACTGCTTCGGTTTTCCCACCACAGCCACTCCCCGACCACAGACTTCCCTCCTCTCACCTGACTCGCCATCAAATCTAGCCCCCGTCACAACACCCGAAACCAAGCACCAGTCCTCACCTGCAAGCCATTCCGTTGGCCACTTCCTTCCACACTACCGACCTCTGCCCCCTCCATCAACCCGTGCTCTCCACTGCATCACCTTGATCCGCCCTCCCTTCAATGCAATAGCCAATAGCCGAGCCGCCAAGCTTTCTTTTATAAAAAAAATAAAGTTGATATATATATATATATGTTTATATACCAGAGAATTTTGCTTGTCTTCCCTTAGCCCATAACGTCCTTCCCTTTTCCTTGCTCGACCAACAGTTCACCGGCCTCGCAGCCTCCACCACACAGTCAGCCTTCCCACTTCCCTGCCTTGCCGACCTGTGCTTCTTCTCCTTCTTTGGAAAAAATAGGTACATAACACACACACACAGATATATATATATACATATTTTGTTTCTATCAAGTTCAAGTTTGTCACTTTCCCACTGTCGAAATTTTCGCAGCCTTCTTTGTTCGCTTTGTCGCTGTCCCGTTGTGCATGCGTGTGTCCTGTGCACCAGTCCATGTCAGTTTGCATCGTCCTTAGCTATCGTTGTTTTCTCTAGCCTCGAAAGGTGAGCGATCACTTACAATTAACATTCTTATGTTTAGTAAATTTATATTCACATGAAATGACGATTGAAATATGTTGTTAAATTTGAATTGTTGTTATTTAATTGTTGAATATGATATGTTAATATTTAAAATTGTTAACCTATGCTAATTGACATATGACACCATAAACTGTTAGTATATATACTAAATTTAAATTGTTAATGATTATATATGCTTGTAATTGATATGTTATGCTATTTTAAATTATTATGCTATTGTTCTCACACTTCAAGTTCCCTGTTAGTTTAGGAAATCCCTATGGGTTGAAATGATACATACCCGAATGATATTATAGATTAGGGGAAAATTGTTATGGGTTGAAATGATAAACCCAAGCAATTTTATTGATTTTGAAATTTTGGGATTGCGGGTTGAAATGATATATACCCGTAAATATTAAATTATTGTTGATTGAAATGATAAATATCTGTATCACTTGACCATAGGATAGAAAATTATATACGGACACCTATGGTCTACTTTTGAAAAATGATTTGCAAAGTTTTGAAAGCAAATATATGGGTTTTAATAAATATTGATTTTTAAATATAATATAAAGATTTTATTTCAATGTATGTGTAAAATTTAGATTTTTAAAGTATATATTTGGAAATTTTAAATTTATAAGTTAATTTTGAAAATGAAAATTTTAAGACTTTACTTAAAATTTTATTATTTTTAAATATATATAAAATAAGATTTAATATAAAATAAATTTATTTAATTTAATAAAATTTAATATAATAAAATTTAATTTAATTAGTATATATAATATGTTTAAGTATTTATTTAAATTTTATATTAAAATTTTTAAAATAGATTTTTTGTAATAAATTTAATAAATTAAGGTTGGAAAGATAAATTAAAATTGATTTGTAATTTAATTTGTTTAAGAATTGTAGTTAAATATGTATTGATTTGAACTTATAAATTTTGAGATTTTAAAGATATAATTTTATAACTGGATTTTGATTAAAGGTGATTAAATGAATATTTCCATATTAAAATAAAATTGAAATTGAATATTTAATAATGATTTAAATTTGTAATTTGAGGTTTTATTTAAATGTTATTAAAAACGATTAAGTGAATATTTTCAAATTTAAATAAAATTAAAGTTGAATTTTGAAATATAAATGAAATTTATCAAATTGAGTTATTGTAAATATTTTGAATATTTAAATTTTGAAACCCGTTGAATTGGTAGTGGTTTAAATTTGTAGTTCAAACCTAGATTTGAAATTGATATAAATTAAAAATGGTTTTAATGAGAATTTGAATTGAACCTTTTACCTGTTGAATTGAAATTATTGAAGTGAGATTGATTTAAATTGAATTTTGGAACTAAAGTTGATTTGAATTTATTTGTGAAATTGGAAGAAACAATTTTAATTTGAAACTATTTTCGATATAAACTCTTTTAAATATATAAACTATTTACCCGCCGTTCGTAGCTCGGTTGGTTTGGGAGCTGGGAGATGGGAACCAAAGGACTGTGTCCAGGCAGGTTCGAATCCCAGCGCCAAACCATCAGTGGGAGTTTCAACGTTAAGCATCCGTGTGCGACGACTAAATAAAAGTGGGGTAGACACACGACGTGGGGTTTACTTAAGTAAGTATCAATGAATACCATGATCTTAAGGTTCACCATGATCTCAAAAAAAAATATAAACTATTTTAATATATATATTATTTTAAATTTATAAGCAATTTTAAATATATATATTTTAATATATAAACTATTTTAATATATAACCTATTTTTAAATATAAACTATTTTTTTAAGTATAATTATTCCAATGTATAACTACTTCCAATACTCAAACTGTTTAAGTTGGAATGGTTATGATTTATATTTAATGGATTTAAATGCGAATACTTCGATATGATACTTTAACCCATTATGTGATTATGATTTGGAATTGAATATGTTTTTGAAGCAAATAATGGTTTTGAAAGTGATATGATTTTGAAATGAATATGATATTTTGATATGAAGTATGAACTATTTGAAATGAAAAATGACCATAGTGTGATATAAGCATTTGGTTGTTAAAGAGACTAGGATCGAATATTGTCATACTCTCTCCCAATACCGAAAACCACTTTAATAACTGTGCACGTGGTGGAGAATCTAGAACGAAGTAGGATGGTTTGGCGAAGTCTATATGAGCTATGAACGCAGCCCTGACTCCCGCGAGTCAGCTTGATGTGAACAAAACAGGAGCTATACCTGGAGCAAGTGAGGTCGCACCTCCGATCGAGCATGCTTCTTTGATACCATATCTATTACTTTGTGATTTGATTGGGTGCACGTTTGATTTTAGGAGTGTATCTCAAGGTGGGCGGTAGTAGCTGCTATGCGTTTCCACCAGCCCAATTCTGCAAAACGGTAGAATCCTACCCTAGGCATTGCCTCGCATGCCTTATCGCATGCCTTATCACATCCACTACGAGTTTGTTTTGTGTCGTACCTATGGAGTGCTCCCAGTTAGCCAACCGGTTTGGTGGAGTTTACAGTACTGTATAGACTACGACATTTATACAAAATTGTGTTAAGGGGGATATGGGTAACGCCTTAACGCTATTTTAATATTTTACTTTACTGTAGATATTATCTATGTAGCGTATTGTATTATGTATGTAGATAGTTTAACAGATTCTTAAAGTATGGGAATCCCAAACATCCTTTAAGTTATATTGCATTTCACTTGAGTTGATTTACTTGCATAAGAATGTTAATCCTGACTCGACTGTTTTGTGTTTTGCTTTATGCTCGGGTCAGACTGAGTGTCACAGCATTTGAAACTCACCTTTGGAGCTTGGAGCTTTTCTTGGAGATCTACCTTTATTTGTTCGGCTTTTCTATTATTTCCAGTTGATTATGTTTAGACTTGTCATTTGTTTATGTATTGAGACTTCTATGTATTGGATTTCCATTGTATTTTTCTTTAAACTCTTATGTTTCTTTAGTAGCTTCATGAACTACTATTTATCTATTTCCGCTGCTTATTATTATATTACTCCGTGTCTGTGATTTTGTGATTGATTTATTTACTGTATATGCTAAGTTTTGCCAAAAATAAATTAACAATCTGTTGTTTTGAGCAATTCAAGTATGACATGTGTGGATTATTGTCGATTTGAATGGTTCGAAATGGCAGGTCGTTGCAGTTGGTATCAGAGCTCTGGTTTAGGCAAAACTTAGCATATGGAGTAAAACTCATTAGAGATAGGGTAGTAATACCCTAGAATGAGTAAAATTAATTACAGAATCATCTTCGTTCGAGATTGAAATTCTTTGTTAGGATCCTCTTTGATTTGGATTTCTTTTGAATTTTGGAACTTTCCCTTGTTCTAAAATCCATTCTTGTCTTTTCCATGTTCGTGTTCTTTTTGATACTGGAGCATCCCATAGCTTTATTTCTATTGATCTCTGCAATAAATTTAAGTACATCTTACCACCTCAACTGGTAACTTCATCCTTATGTGTGACTAATCCCATCGGCGGTCCCGCCAACCTTAGTATGATTTGTATAGGAGTGAAACTCCTTTACGACAAGCGTCGATTTACCGGAGATTTCTAGGTCCTCGGTTTTGATGCATTTGATATCTTACTTGGGGTGATTGGTTAAAGCGTTATGATGTTGTTATCTCTTGCAAAGCCCGAATCTTTTCTTTAGTAGATGACCAGGGTTATTCTCTTGTGATCGAATGTTGAATGCCTCAGGATTATGCAGGCAGTTTTATCTTTTCGCTCGATGCTCAGCCTAGTGATCTTGACTCCACCCCTATTTTCCAAATCTTTTCGGATTTCTTTGGTGAAGTCACTTCTCTTTCCCCCAAGCGGGAAATTGAATTCCGCATCGATCTTATTCCTGGAGCTTGATCTTGCTACCGGTTTTCACCGGCTTCGTGTAGCCGAGGAGAGCATTCCCAAGACAACTTTCCGAATAGAGAATGGTTTTTGTGAATGGTTAGTCATGCCCTTTGGATTAACTAATGCTCCTACCTTCTTCTTCGATCTCATGAATCGTATTTTTCGTGATGTTCTAAACAAGTTTTTCCTGGTTTTAGTTGATGATATTCTCATCTTTTCGAAGTCTGAGAAGGAACATGAGTCACATTTGAGCTATGTCCTCTAAACTCTTAGGAGTCATTAGTTGAAGGCCAAATTTTCTAAATGCCATATCTGGAGAGATGAAGTTCGATTCCTTGGGCATATTGTTTCTAGAAATGGAGCCTCGGTTGACCCGGTAAAGGTCGCCGTGATTAATGTAAGTCTATCCATCTTTCCACTTTTGTAATTTAATTATCTTATCTTCCTTTCAAACCTATCTTCTTAGTTAGAATTCTCTTTGATTAGGGTCCCTATAAATTTGAATCTTTATCCTTGTTCTAACATCCATTCTTGAATCATCCTATGAGAGAACGTATTTGTAATTGATATAAAAAAATATTTTATATTGTGTTGTTTGGGTTGTTTAGTTTGAATTTTGGGTTTCGATCGATTCGTCTGGCCAACGCTATCGGTAGGAATTCCAAAACACTTGAACATAGTAAACAGACACAATATTGTTTTCAAAATTGGTAAATGAAATAATTTTATTTATGATTATATTTTATATATAAAAGTATAATTTTCTGAAATTAGATAGTTAGAAGAATTGGTTGTTGAAAATGATAATACTAGATTATCATTTATTGTTTTTTCAACATTCCTAAACCATTAACTATTTTGTATGTGATAAGGAGATGAAATTTTATAAACATGGTTTATAAATCTGATTTGCAAATGAAATGAATTTAAATTAAGGAATTGAGAATTAAATTTCCGGTGCTTTTCAAAATTTGGTTTTCAGTTTTGAAAAAATATATTATTTGAAAGTATTTTCGAATGGAATTTGTTTCTAAAGAATTTTCAAAGAAGTAAGTCAGTACTCTCCTCTTATGTCATTGGAAAATAAATTTCGATGATGACTGCAGCATCATCGACATTCATTTTTGAGTCCCAAAGTGGAGAGACCATTTAGTAGCCTTGCTTCACTTTTGTTTTGGAAAATGGATTTGATTTGAATTTCTTGAGTATGATTTGATGTATAATATATATATATATGTATGTATGTATTTATTTCAAAATGGTTTGAAGTGAAACCGAAATTGAACTCTTATGTTTTATGTTAAGTGATGGTTTTCAATTATTGAAATGAAGCAAAAATTTTGAATAATTGGAGTGTCTAAAATGAGAAATGAAATTGAAACAACTTGAAGCTGTTGAACTAGGATAAAATTTATTTGTATAATACTCAGTTGCATTCTAACACATATATAACTTACCTAGAAAAAGTATAAATGTAATATGAACATGTAATTGAATATTATACAATATAAAATGTAAGTAATAAGATGTCCAAAAATGAAATTTTGTTAAGGGAATTTATAAATTAAAATTAAGTGGTTATAATAAATTTTTATACACTTAATCTATGTTGCAAAATATGTTAAGTGAAATAAATTGAATAATAAAAGAGAATGCTATTTAAGTAAATAAATATGGAATGTTAATATTAAACTTAAATAAATTTGTTGAGGGTTAATTAAGTAATATTGGCATTAAAGGAAATATACTATGTGAATGAAATAAAATAAATGAAATTTATATGGTTTTGAATTAATTGTGGTATTTGGTGCTATATATTTTGAATTTAACTTATCTTTATGTTTGCCTCTTTTCTCCTATCTCATTCCTTTTCGGGGACGAAAGGTTTTGAGTGGGGGAGAGTGTAACGACTTAGAAATTTTAATGATTTTAAATAACGTAATTAACTAAATTTTTCTTGAAATTAAACAATTAAAATTTTGAAATAAAAATTTGATATTTGGTATGCGTCTATTGAAGCGTAGCAAGTGGCAGATTTTCATTTGAAAATATGAAAGTTTGTTTGTTTATGAAATTTCAAATTTTTAATTTAAAATCAGTTAACTTGATGGAAATAAAACATTTTTGAAATCTGAATATTTTTATATAAGGAAAATGTAAACCATTTTCTAAGTGAGACGTCGTATTTCGTTTCGCCAAATTTGGACTGCTCTAGCCCTGTTTATCTTATTTTCAGCGGTTTAGTAGCATTTTGGCAGCGAATATCGAGTTTTGATAGGTAAATCGTATCACTTATATCTGTGTACCATTATGTTCGTCTCGTCGTGCTGGTCTCCACAGTATATTTATTTGTGTGTTTCGGTGTCCGGTACGTGGTGAAGTCTGTGAAACAATTTGCTATATTCGTACCCGTTTTGAACCTTTTATGTTTCCTTGTGTCCTTTTGTTTGTCCCCGGAGAAACCAATGGTTAGTGGCCTTTATTATTTTCCTTAATTCAAATCTTGACTGTCACTATTCCCCTGGATTGATATTTATGTTGGTTCGTCTATTTTCTTTCCCTTCCTATCGTTCTACTCTTCTTCATCGAGAATAAAAACAAAGCTTATTTATATTCTGAAGTAAAACCCTACTGTGCTTATCCTCTCCCATTTTTTTGCCGACTGCATCACCTTGCATCTCCACCCCTCTTAGTCGCACCCTCCACTATTTTCTCCAACACCGCCTCCTCCTTGCACGGCCGACCATCCCCTCACACCACCTCTCAACTCGCTAGCCACACACAGCACTAACAGCACCAACAGTCTACATATCCACTTCCCCTAGCCTTCTACATCCCATCTGTCCACTGCATCCATCAACACTACCGAACCCATCACAACACCCACCCTCTCTCCTACTCGCCGCATCACCTTTTGCCACCTCAACAACGCCCACCGCCTCTTCCCTGAACCGAGACCCCTGCCGCACTCATTAAACCGAGCACTCACCACTCCAAAAGCCGACCAACCCACTCTGACCTTTCAGCCTAGCTGCATGCCAAACCCTGAGAGGCTAAAACCCTCCGCCTATCCTTTTCCCCTCCTCCGCAGTCCATCTGAACACCCCACTGTGCCGAATCAAACCTTTCTCCACCCCTCAACCCAACTACTTTGGTTTTCCCACCACAAACTTCCCTCCTCTCATCTGACTCGCCATCAAATCTAGCCCCTGCCATAACACCGGAGGCCAAGCACCAGTCCTCACCTGCAAGCCATTCCGTCGGCCACTTCCTTCCATACTGCCGACCTCTACCCCCTCCATCAACCCGTGCTCTCCACTCCATCGCCTTGATCTGCCCTCCCTTCAATGCAACAGCCAATAGCCGAGCAGCCAAGCTTTCTTTTATAAAAAAAAGAAAGGTGATATATATATATATATTTATATACCAGAGATTTTTCTTGTCTTCCCTCAGCCCGTAGCATCCTTCCCTTTTCCTTGCTCGACCAGCAGTTCACCGGCCTCGCAGCCTCTACCACACAATCAGCCTTCCCACTTCCCTGCCTTTCCGACCCGTGCTTCTTCTCCTTCTTTGGAAAAAAAGGTATATAACACACACACACACATATATATATATATATATATTGTTTCTATCAAGTTCAAGTTTGTCGCTTTCCCACTGTCGAATTTGTCGCAGCCTTCTTTGTACGCTTTGTCACTATCCCGTTGTGTGTGCGTCTGTCCGTGTCAGTTTGCATCGTTCTTAGCTGTCGTTGTTTTCTCTAGCCTCGAAAGGTGAGTGATCACTCACGATTAACATTCTTATGTTTAGTAAATTTATATTCACATGAAATGACGATTGAAATATGTTGTTAAATTTGAGTTGTTGTTATTTAATTATTGAATATGATATGTTAGTATTTAAAATTGTTAACCTATGTTAATTGACATATGACACCAGAACCTGTTAGTATATAAATTAAATTTATATTGTTAATGATTATATATGCTTGTAATTGATATGTTATGCTATTTTAAATTATTATGCTATTGTTCTCACACTGTAAGTTCCCTGTTAGTTTAGGAAATCCCTACGAGTTGAAATGATACATACCTGAACGATATTATAGATTAGGGGAAATCGTTATGGGTTGAAAAGATAAACCCAAGCGATTTTATTGATTTTGAAATTTTGGAATTGCGGGTTGAAATGATATATACCTATAAATATTAAATTACGGATTGAAATGATAAATATCTGTATCACTTGACCATAGGATAGAAAATTATATACGGACATCGTTGGTCTATTTTTGAAAAATGATTTCCAATATTTTGAAAGGAAATATATGGGTTTTAATAAATATTGATTTTTAAATATAATATAAAGATTTTATTTCAATATATGTGTAAATTTTAGATTTTTAAAGTATATATTTGGAAATTTTAAATTATAAGTTAGTTTTGAAAATGAAAATTTTAAGACTTTACTTAAAATTTTATTATTTTTAAATATATATTGAATAAGATGTAATATAAAATAAATTTAATAATAAGATTTAATTTAATAAAATTTAACATAATAAAGAACCTGATAGATAAATGGAAGAATAATGGCAGCATCCTCTCCTCCTTCCCCGACACCCCCTTCTCCTTCCCCGTTTCCTCCTCCTCCTTCTCCGTTTCCACCTCAATCCTCTTCCTCGATTCCTCTCTCTTCCTCTGCTTTGAATCTTCCTTCTCTTTCTTCCTCTCAGATCCCTCCTCCTTCTTCTGATTCTTCTGCTTCATCTTCCTCTTCCTCCCTGTTTCATTCTTCATCTTGTCCTTCTTTTCCTATTTTTCTTTCCTCCAATCCTCATACTTCTTGTCCTTCGAGTTCTTCGATTCCTCCTTATTCTTTGTCTGATTTGAATACATGTCTGAATTCTAAAAATCAATCTTCTTTGTTACTGGATAAGAGTTTTCCTTCTTTGTCTGTTAATGTGAATCCAAATATGACTATTAAACAGAATTATTTATCAAAGTTATCTGATTCTGATATAAAGTGGTCATCCTTATTCAAGAAAAAGCCTAGAAATGCTGGAGTATTTGTGCCTAGGCATTTTGATATTAAGAAAGATGGGGTTCCGAATGCATTACCTGATGAAGTCAAAAATGAAGGAATTAAATACTGGAGTGATCATTAGTTGGTTTTTTCTTGGACGGACCTCTTTCTTATCTGACTGTAACAAAGCATCTGAGAAGTATTTGGAGATTGAAGGGTGAAGTTGATATCAAATCGGATAATGAGAATTTCTTTTTTAATTTCTCGAATGACCTAGATAGGATGAAGATCTTGCAATCTGATCCTATCTTCATTAAAGGTAAAATGTTCATTATTACAACATGGGATCCTTCGTACGGTTATTTTCAAGAACAAATTAAAAAAGTGCTGATATGGGTTCATTTTTATAGGATTCCTTTGATTGCTTGGACTTTAATTGGTATTAATTGGTTAGCATGTCATGTTGGTAAATTGATTTGTCTTGATGAAAGTACTGAAAGATTGACTAGATTCAAGTATGCTAAAGCTTTGATTGAAGTGTCACCAGATCAGGAGCTCCCTGAATTTATTGCAATTGATGATTTGGGTGATTGCTGTCCTTATGTAAAGGTTGAATATGATTGGAAGCCAAAAATCTGTACTAAATGCAAAGTGTTTGGTCATGAAATTTTATTTTGTTCAGGAAATGGTAAGGTGAAGAGATCTTATATGCAATCTGGTGGAGACAATGGGGCAACTGATTATAGTCAATGCATGGAACAGGTTAGTCAGAAAGAAAAGGTGCAGAAATTTCAAGATGCTGGAAATATAAATATGAAGACTTTAAAAGTATGGAAAAGGAAGGATAAAGATCAAGATGTTCTTATAGATAGTAATAATTTGAACTTAAAATCTAGTGATCAATTTGCTGATGTTGGAGTGAAGAATTTGGATCATAATCAGAATATACAAAAGGAAGTGGAGTCATATATTGGGAAAAATGTATCTGATGTTAATACCGAGGAAATGGAATATAAGGAAAATATTACAACTTCAAATTCTTTTTTGGTATTATCTGATATTGATGAAGGAACAATTAATAAAGAGTTAATAATAGAAAAAGGAACTTCTATCTCACAATCTGGAAACAAGCAGATAAATAAGGGATCATATGATAACTATGTGTAACAACCCGCATATTTGACGATTTTGTATTTGAATATCTTATTTAAATATTTTAATCGTTAATCGGATCTTAGTCCGAAAAGCTACTTTTTGCATACGTTCAAATTAGGACTCGAAACCACCTCCATTGAGTTCAAAATGACGTTTGCGATCTTTTTGAGTATAAACTTTGATATGTTTGGAGTTAGTGGAATTTTCGCCACTTTTTCGCTTATGGCTTTGGTTTGGGTTGAACCCTTTTTGTCACTTATTAACTCAGCCCAACCCCCTCTCCTCTTCATTAATACATTCTTTGTTTCCTAACACTTCAAGCTTCATAAAAAATGGGGAGAGGAATGGGAAATTAAAACTCCAAAGCCTTAGTCTTCATTGCTAATCCAACATCTACTCCAAATTCAAGAGAAGACGTTGATTCAAGCTTGTGATTGTTCTTGCTTTGCTTTTAAACTTCATCTCCATCAATTTCCGTGAAAAGGTGAGATTTTTATCTCACATTCTTGTCTATAACTATCTTGGATGGTTGGAAATGAATTCCTATCACTTTAGCATGTACATTTTCATTTGGTTTGCATCGAATTGGCGAAAAACTCCAATTTTTAGTGATTTTGGTGAATTTCTGGGCTTAGGTCGTTCTGGTGGAAAAGTCACCTCGGAATTAGGTCGTTAGCTCGGCCATGCTTAGGTCGCTAGCTCATGGGTCGTTCTGCCTACGTTTAGCTCGCCTCGAGCTAGGTCGCTCGGCCACTAAGTCGCTCGTCCTTACTTACCCCTTTAGGTCACGTACCCAATTAGGTCGCGCACACTTTAGGTCGGGTACCCCCTTTAGGTCGCGTATCCCTTAGGTCGCGTACCACTTGGGTCGCGCCACCTTGGTCGTACACTTACCTTAAGTCGCTCGACCCAGTTGCCATATTAGGTCGCAACCACTAGGTCGTTCGGCCTCCATCTTAGGTCGTTCGCCACTTGGGTTAGGTCGCGTTCGGAGTTAGGTCGTTCGCCATGTGGGTCGTATCACCTTATGTCGCTCGGCCTCATCACTAGGTCGCTCGACCTGTTTTTCCCCTAGGTCGCTCGGCATGCTACCCTTAGGTCGTTCGACCTATTTTACTTTAAGTCGTTACCTCTTTAAGTCGTTGCACTTTAACTCGGCCACATTAGGTCGCAAGGGTATTTCTACTTTGATGGTTTTGGAACTGATTTCCTTGGATTTTATTCACGTCTTCGAATGTGAATTTTAGTGAATTGATTTGTTTCTACAATCAATTTTGTGACTTGTCACTTTAAAAATATGAAGGTTTCAATACTAGTAGTAAATATCAAAACTCTTTCATCAAAGCGATTTCAACACTATTTTATTACAAAACTCTTTTTCTTAAACCGTTTTCCAATCTATTAGTATATACAAGCCTTTACCTCACTCGGATGAGAAATCTAATTAAATGGCTTAGTAAAACAAGTGGTATGAAACGCTTGTGTTTGCTTCATCGGTTAATTCTTGGACTTGTTCGATTGAACCTCTTTTGACAATTTTCTAGTGAAGATCTATAGTTTGTTCGTAAATATTTAAGTTAAGCAAGTGGTTATGGGACATGAAGCTAAACTCATATATTTACTAGCTTGGTGTGATTGACACTTCTTGATGATCATAACGATCATTTTTGTGATTTAGACTAGCAATTGTGCGATGTCTCTTTGTCTACGAGGGAGACTAAACCCCGTTTGTGTGATGTTTCTACGTCACATATGTGGGGTAGCGCCCCACGGTCTTCGGGCCATTCTTGTGGAGCTTCGGCTAAAAAATTAAAGGTTAGCTACCATGAGATAGTGTCTCGTTTTGTGTTACACGTGTTGGTGAGTTTTCATACTCCCGTTTTGTGATAGGCCTCCCCCTTTTTGTGATTTCTGGATTTCTTGAGATGATTTCTGGAATTTTGTGCTTCACCAATTTTCGTGATTTCCATTGATAAGTTTTATCAATTTTTGTGCATGGTGAATTTGTGTGTCATTGACTTGTTATGAATACAAGCTTAGGGTATGATACCCTATTTTATCTTTGAGAAGATTCTTGTGATATTAATTAATCTCATGTTGATTTTCAATTACATACTATAGTAGTATGCCATTATGGTTATTACATGTTTATACCATATCTTTTATTCTATATCATGTCATTTGATATTTATAGCTATACTGATCCGTTTATTATTTTCTTATGAAATAATACTCGGGTCAGACCGAGATATTACAGGTGCTTCTGCTTGACTTCTCTTCTGGGATTACTCTGACTTTTGTCTAACTACTTAGATTAGTAGTTTTTGTTGTATACATTTGAGATATAGACTCCGTGATGTATACTTATTCTTTTGTGTAGCTTGTAGCTATTCTTTTGTATTATCGTGGATCTTTCAGACCACTACTCTGATGTACACTTTCATGTGTTATATATATATATATTCATATCTTTTTCCGCCTTTGTGATATGGATGTCTGTGACTGATTTGTGTTATGTTTGTTTCTATGTTTGTTTCCGAAGATATTATAGCCACCGCGTAGTAGCTTTGAGTTTGTGTCGGTATGTCGGATTTCCTCCTGAAATCAAATGCATGTCATACTATCTGACATATCGATGCTCGCACAAAGCAATTATACGGAGGGTCGCTCCTCAACAGCCTTATTCTCCGTGCTAGTTGACAGCACTACACCGTAGTGTTCTTGGTTAGCGTGGGTATAGAGGTGGGGCGTCACAGCTTGGTTTCAGAGCCAAACTTCGAAACAATGTAGAATACTTAACAAGGATCGTCGTCCTAAGTCCAACTTAGGAGTCGTGCCTTAGGATTTAATTCGAGTCTTCGTACCGATTCATCCTATTTCCTTTTATGTATCCTTGTTTTATCTATCAAGATTTGCTTGATATTTATTTAGAGAATAACTTTTCTTCTTCTCTCTTTCTTAAAGAAGAGAATGTCTAGACCAGGCCGTCCTAGAGTCGTACCATCTACTGCTGCTCCCCATGATGGAGTTTTTATGACCGCTCAGCAGCTACTTGATTTAGTAAAGAATGCTCAAGCAGCTGGTTCTAATCCAGAACCTACTCACCCTAAGTCTGGATTTGCACGCTTGTGCAACGATTATACCAAATTGGGTGGGAAACCATTCAAAGGTTCTGAAACCATTATAGAAGTCCAGGCTTGGCTAAGAACATGCGACCGAATCTTTTCTCGCATGAACCTTATTGATCTTCACCGAGTTCAAGTGGCCTCTAGTATGCTCCAAGAAAGAGCATTGGACTGGTACGAACTTCTTATTTTTGAAATCAATTAAGCGGATCTCACCTGGGAGCAATTCCGGGAATGCTTCGAATTGAAATTTGTACCAGAAGCTGAGAAAGTAACATTGGCTCGTCGTTTCATAGACCTTGTTCAAGGTGAATCCTCTGTGACAGATTATGTCGCATCCTTCGAGTCGCTTTCCAAATATGGGGTTGAATACATCAACACCCCATTGAAGAAGAACCAAAGGTTCGTTTATGGCTTAAACAAAAATCTCAAGAAGCCATTACTTCTCAAGTTAGAAGTTTCCTTTGACCAACTTATTGATATCGCTCTTCGTCTTGAAGAGGCGGATAGGGAAAGTGATGTTGAAGTGGTGGGTTCCAAACCAAACTTCAACAACAAGAAAAGGCCTAACAAGTCCAAAGGCCCTTATCCCAATAAAAAGGGGAAACAAGCAACTCCTGCTGCAAAGACTCCTTCCCCTAGTAGCGGGCAATGCTACAACTGTGGTTCTAAGGACCATTTTGCGAACAAGTGTTCGAAGCCGCGTTCTTGTCGCTATTGTAAGAGCCCGGATCATTATATACATTTATGCCCCAAACTTCAAGGCAAGAAGGAGGGAAAGCTTAATGTGGCTCAAGCCCCTGGCAACACATCTCGCGGTGAAGGTATGACTCATTCTGTCCTTGATGGCATTATTATATTTCATGATCAACCTATTCGAGTTCTGTTTGATACGGGTGCATCCCATTCTTTTATATCAAAGGAACTTGTTGATACCTTTTCTTTAAGTGTTGTCGCTTTAATGACTTCTCTGAGAATTGCGAATCCCGTTGGTGGATTCGCAACACTCAGTTTGCTTTGTAAAGATGTCGAGATTATTTTGTGTGATTTTTCTTTCCTAGCCGATTTGCATGTCATGCGTTACTTAGGCTTTGGAATGATTTTGGGTATGGATTGGCTTAACCGTTATGAAGCTCATATCCTATGTGCTAAGCGGACTATTTATCTTCGACATCCACTATCTGTTAAGCAGATTTCTATTGTTCTTAAAGATTCGGATTCCACTTTGACGACATCTTTATATTCTCTAAATCCTCTTGATGATGACAATGATGATGAGGAAGATGTCATTTCTCTTATTCACGTCGTTCGTGAATTTTCCGACATATTTGAGCCCGTTTTAGGATTACCACCTAAGCGAGCAATTGAGTTCAAAATTAATCTTATACCTGGAGCTCAACTTATTACCCGTCCTCCTTATCGCATGTCCAATAAGGAGAATGAAGAGATGCGCAAACAATTATCCGAATTGGAGACGAAGCAATTTATTCGCTCTAGTTCCTCGCCTTGGGGAGCTTCAGCAATTTTCGTGAAGAAATCCGATGGTACACTTAGGCTTTGCGTCGACTACCGCAAGCTTAATGATCTTACTATTAAGAATAAATATCCTTTACCTCGGATTGATGATCTATTTGATAAACTTAGTGGTGCTAGAGTCTTTTAACAATTGGACTTGGCTACCGGTTTTCATCAGCTTCGTATTGCAGAGGATAGTATTCCTTTGACTTTGTTCCGTACTTGTTATGGATCTTATGAATGGCTAGTTATGCCATTTGGTTTAACGAATGCTCCGGCTTATTTCGTTGACCTTATGAATCGAGTTTTCAAAGATTTCCTCGATCGGTTTGTTCTCATCTTTATTGATGATATTCTTGTGTATTCTAAAACCGAGGAGGAACATGAAAAGCATCTTCGGATTGTATTGGAAACTCTTAGGAGCAATCAATTAAAAGCAAAATTTTCTATATGCCACTTTTGGCAATCTAGTGTGAAGTTTCTCGGTCATATTATTTCCGAATCCGAAATATCAGTGGATCCTTCAAAGATTGAAGCGATTCAAAATTGGAAGAGACTGGAGAGCGTGACTGAAATCCGTAGCTTTCTCGGATTGGCAGGTTATTACCGCCGTTTCATAAAAGACTTTTCTAAAATTGCCGTGCCTCTTACTGGCTTAACAAATAAAGGTGTTAAATACATTTGGTCGGACAAATGTGAAACTTCTTTTCAGAAATTAAAAGAACTCCTTTCTGATGCTCCTATTCTTGTTATTCCCGAAGGGAATCAAGATTTTGTTGTTTATATCGATGCTAGTCGCGTTGGTTTGGGTGCCGTTCTTATGCAAAAAGAACGTGTTATTACTTATGCTTCTAGGCAATTGAAGCCGGCTGAGACTAGATATGCCACACATGATTTAGAATTTGCGGCTATCGTTTTCGCCCTTCGAATTTGGCGACATTATCTTTTGGGAGAGAAATTTATACTTTATACTGATCATAAGTCTTTGAAGTATTTATTCTCTTAAAAGGAACTTAATTTGCGTCAACAACGTTGGCTTGAATTCCTTGCCTCTTATGATCTTGATATTCTTTATACTCCCGGAAAGGGAAATCGAGTTGCTGATGCTCTTAGTCGTAAGCAACAAGCAGTTGTTTCTATGATGATATCCGAATGGCATAATCTCGAGGTTTTATCCACTTGTGAAATTCAAGATCGTGTTTTCGATTTATGTTCATCTCTTGTTTTATGTAGCCTTGAGGCTCATCCTTCTCTTTTAGACTGCATTCTTGAAGCTCAAAGGCTAGATCCCGAATTGGCTCTTCTTGGCCAAAATCATAAGGATAAAATTGATATTGAAGGTTTGAAAGACTTTGATATTGATTCTCGTGGCGGCATTCGGAAATTTGGTAGACTTATCGTACCAAATATTAGTGATCTTCGTAAAGATATTTTAGAAGATTCTCATCATTCTAAATTTACCATTCATCCCGGTAGTAGTAAAATGTACGTGGATATGAAGCGACTTTATTATTGGGAGGGAATGAAATCTGAAATTGCTAACTTTGTTAAGTGTTGCATGACTTGCCAACTTGTTAAGGCCGAACATCAAAGGCCCGGTGGGTTATTGCAACCTCTAGACATTCCAATTTGGAAGTGGGACCAAATTTCCATGGATTTTATTGATGGCCTTCCCCGTTCTCGTTCGGGTCATAATAGCTTATGGGTGATTGTTGATAGACTTACTAAATCCGCCCATTTTATTCCCGTTCGGTCTAACCGAACCGTTCCTCTTTTGGCCAGACTCTTTATCAAAGAAATTGTTAAATTATATGGAGTTCCCACTTCTATTGTTAGCGATCGTGATCCATTATTTACTAGTGGATTTTGGAAGAGTCTTCAAAAAGCTTTAGGAACGAAGCTTAATTTTAGCACCGCTTATCACCCCCAGTCCGATGGACAAACTAAGCGTGTGAATCAAACTCTTGAAGATCTTCTTCGTTCTTGTGTGCTTGATTTCGGTGGAAGTTGGGAAGATCATATTTCTCTTGTTGAATTTTCCTATAATAATAGCTTCCAATCTAGTATTGGTATGGCACCTTTCGAGGCACTCTATGGAAGGCCATGCCGATCTCCTTCTTGTTGGATTGAAGCCGGCGAGAAGCTGGTTTTAGGTCCAGACTTTATTCGTGATTCCATAGAAAAGATTGAACTTATTCGTCATAGGATGAAAGAAGCCCAGAATAGACAAAAATCCTATGCCGATAACCGAAGAAGAAAATTAGAATTTTCTGTGGGAGATCTTGTATTTATTCGTGTTTCACCTATGAAGGGTGTCGTACGTTTCAGTCGATCGGGAAAATTAGCACCTCGATATATTGGGCCATTTCCTATCACCGAACGTATTGGTTCCATGGCTTATCGCCTTTTATTACCGGCTCAATTTTCTGCTATTCACGACGTGTTTCACGTTTCTCAATTACGGAAATGCCTTCGAGATTCCGATTCTGTTCTTGAGCCTAGTATTGTGGAAGAAATTGAAGTTTCGCCTAATTTAACATATGAGCAACATCCTATTCGAATTATTGCTTCGGAGGTCAAATGACTTCGAAATAAAGATGTTCCGCTTGTTAAAGTTCAATAGTCCTCAAATCCTAAGGATTGCTCTTGGGAATCTAGAGAATTCATCGAGCGTACACATCCGGACTTACTTTCTCATGCTCTTTAAGGTGAACTTCTTATTTCAAATTTCTTTTGTGTGTTAATATGCTTTTATGGTTGTTACTTTTTATTTCCATCTTATATATTGCAAGGACGCAATTTCTTTAAGAAGGAGAGTCTGTAACAACCCGCATATTTGACGATTTTGTATTTGAATATCTTATTTAAATATTTTAATCGTTAATCGGATCTTAGTCCGAAAAGCTACTTTTTGCATACGGTCAAATTAGGACTCGAAACCACCTCCATTGAGTTCAAAATGACGTTTGCGATCTTTTTGAGTATAAACTTTGATATGTTTGGAGTTAGTGGAATTTTCGCCACTTTTTCGCTTATGGCTTTGGTTTGGGCTGAACCCTTTTTGTCACTTATTAACTCAGCCCAACCCCCTCTCCTCTTCATTAATACATTCTTCATTTCCTAACACTTCAAGCTTCATCAAAAATGGGGAGAGGAATGGGAAATTAAAACTCCAAAGCCTTAGTCTTCATTGCTAATCCAACATCTACTCCAAATTCAAGAGAAGACATTGATTCAAGCTTGTGATTGTTCTTGCTTTGCTTTCAAACTTCATCTCCATCAATTTCCGTGAAAAGGTGAGATTTTTATCTCACATTCTTGTCTATAACTATCTTGGATGGTTGGAAATGAATTCCTATCACTTTAGCATGTACACTTGCATTTGGTTTGCATCGAATTGGAGAAAAACTCCAATTTTTAGTGATTTTGGTGAATTTCTGGGCTTAGGTCGTTCTGGTGGAAAAGTCACATCGGAATTAGGTCGTTAGCTCGGCCATGCTTAGGTCGCTAGCCCATGGGTCGTTCTGCCTACGTTTAGCTCGCCTCGAGCTAGGTCGCTCGGCCACTAAGTCGCTCGTCCTTACTTACCCCTTTAGGTCGCGTACCCAATTAGGTCGCGCACACTTTAGGTCAGGTACCCCCTTTAGGTCGTGTATCCCTTAGGTCGCGTACCACTTGGGTCGCGCCACCTTGGCCGTATGCTTACCTTAAGTCGCTCGACCCTGTTGCCATATTAGGTCGCAACCACTAGGTCGCTCGGCCTCCATCTTAGGTCGTTCGCCACTTGGGTTAGGTCGCATTCGGAGTTAGGTCGTTCGCCATGTGGGTCGTATCACCTTATGTCGCTCGGCCCCATCACTAGGTCGCTCGACCTATTTTTCCCCTAGGTCGCTCGGCATGCTACCCTTAGGTCGTTCGACCTATTTTACTTTAAGTCGTTACCTCTTTAAGTCGTTGCACTTTAACTCGGCCACATTAGGTCGCAAGGGTATTTCTACTTTGATGGTTTTGGAACTGATTTCCTTGGATTTTATTCACGTCTTCAAATGTGAATTTTAGTGAATTGATTTGTTTCTACAATCAATTTTGTGACTTGTCACTTTAAAAATATGAAGGTTTCAATACTAGTAGTAAATATCAAAACTCTTTCATCAAAGCGATTTCAACACTATTTTATTACAAAACTCTTTTTCTTAAACCGTTTTCCAATCTATTAGTATATACAAGCCTTTACCTCACTCGGATGAGAAATCTAATTAAACGGCTTAGTAAAACAAGTGGTATGAAACGCTTGCGTTTGCTTCGTCGGTCAATTCTTGAACTTGTTCGATTGAACCTCTTGTGACAGTTTTCTAGTGAAGATCTACAGTTTGTTCATAAATATTTAAGTTAAGCAAGTGGTTATGGGACATGAAGCTAAACTCATATATTTACTAGCTTGGTGTGATTGACACTTCTTGATGATCATGATGATCATTTTTGTGATTTAGACTAGCAATTGTGCGATGTCTCTTTGTCTACGAGGGAGACTAAACCCCGTTTGTGTGATGTTTCTACGTCACATATGTGGGGTAGCACCCCACGGTCTTCGGGCCATTCTTGTGGAGCTTCGGCTCAAAATTTAATGGTTAGCTACCATGAGATAGCGTCTCGTTTTGTGTTACACGTGTTGGTGAGTTTTCATACTCCCGTTTTGTGATAGGCCTCCCCCTTTTTGTGATTTCTGGATTTCTTGAGATGATTTCTGGAATTTTGTGCTTCACCAATTTTCGTGATTTCCATTGATAAGTTTTATCAATTTTTGTGCATTGGTGAATTTGTGTGTCATTGACTTGTTATGAATACAAGCTTAGGGTATGATACCCTATTTTATCTTTGAGAAGATTCTTGTGATATTGATTAATCTCATGTTGATTTTCAATTACATACTTATAGTAGTATGCCATTATGGTTATTACATGTTTATACCATATCTTTTATTCTATATCATGTCATCTGATATTTATAGCTAGACTGATCCGTTTATTATTTTCTTATGAAATAATACTCGGGTCAGACCGAGATATTACAGGTGCTTCTGCTTGACTTCTCTTCTGGGATTACTCTGACTTTTGGCTAACTACTTAGATTAGTAGTTTTTGTTGTATACATTTGAGATATAGACTCCGTGATGTATACTTATTCTTTTGTGTAGCTTGTAGCTATTCTTTTGTATTATTGTGGATCTTTCAGACCACTGCTCTGATGTACACTTTCATGTGTTATATATATATATATTCATATCTTTTTCCGCCTTTGTGATATGGATGTCTGTGACCGATTTGTGTTATGTTTGTTTCTATATTTGTTTCCGAAGATATTATAGCCACCGCGTAGTAGCTTTGAGTTTGTGTCGGTATGTCGGATTTCCTCCTGAAATCAAATGCATGTCATACTATTTGACATATCGATGCTCGCACAAAGCAATTATAAGGGTCGCTCCTCAACAGCCTTATTCTCCGTGCTAGTTGACAGCACTACACCGTAGTGTTCTTGGTTAGCGTGGGTATAGAGGTGGGGCGTCACACTATGGAACTGTTGGAGCTAACATGTTTGATAATAATTCTGTAGTAAAGAATTCTTCTTTAACTTCTGAAACACTGGTACATTCAGAGATATTGGATACTAGTTCAGATACTAATAAGGATTTTCACAAGGAACCATTGAGCAATGATGATACCTCTGAGCAAACATCCCCATATATCAATATTTCTCCTCCAAATCATCTGATTTTACCACCTCCATGCCATTCAAGGGATAATTTTGAGGAACAGGTTGTATCTATAAAAAAAGGAAAAAGAGGTAAAAAGAAAGTCTCATTCCATGAAATATCAAAAGATATAAACAATGGGAAAAACTACAAGATTGAAGAAATACTGCCAAGGAATAATAATGAGTTTGCATTATCATTAAAGGATTCTACTTCTCAGTCGAGTGGTATTAGGCATACAAGGAAGCATCCATCTTTTTTCATTTCACCCAAACAGTTATGATGTTAAACAATAATATAGCATATTGGAATATCAGAGGAGGACACCTATCATCAAAACAGGCTGAAGTGAAACAATTAATTAAAGATCAAAAAATTCAACTCATTGTTATCAGTGAAACAAAGTTAAATAAATTAAAGACTGGTTTAGCTTGTAAGAATATTGCTCCTGATTGGGCACATGAAGATAATTTGCAAAGTGCTCCATATGGAAGATTATTGGTTTTATGGAATTCAGATGTTTTCAAAATGACAAAGTTGAAGGAGGATGATCAATTAATCCATTTCAGTGCTATTTCTTTATTTTCAAACACTCCATTTTTGATAACCTTTGTTTATGCTCATAATAATCTTGATAAAAGACTATCTTTCCTATTTATCTCTCTTCTCTTTCTCACTCAAATTTACCATGGATAGTTCTTGGAGACTTCAACTGTATGTATTCCTCTGATCAAAAAATTAGAGGAAATCCACTCTCTTTGAAAGATATTTCTCCTTAGAAACAAACTCTTATTAAATCTTCTCTTAGTTATATACCATCTTCTGGAGCAGTGTTTACTTGGAATAATAAAAGTAAATTTGGCCCTAGAACTTTCTGCAAATTTGATCATGCATTTCATAATATCCATTCAATAAACCTATGGCCAAATCTCTTTTGCAAATTTTTAAATCCCTCAATTTCTGATCACTCTCCTATTATTTTATCATGGGGAGAGAATACAATAAGAAGGAATCCATCTTTTAAATTTTATAAAACTTGGACTAATTATAAAAATTTCCTTAGCATTGTTATGCAGGTTTGGCAGGAGAATACTTTTGGGAATCCTCTATATATTCTTAAGACAAAGCTTCAAAGGTTAAAAGAAAAGCTTAAAATTTGGGCAAAGGAAAATTTTGGTGAAGGTTCTAAAATTTCTGATGGAATAAGGGGGAAATTGTTTATTATTCAGCAGCAACTGCAGAATGATATTATGAATTCATCTTTGGCTAGTCAAGAAGCAAATTTATCAAAAGATTTACTGAAGCATTAGAGTTTCAAGCATTGAAGAGAAAAGAAGTACTGCATGAGACTATTGATAAGCAAGGTGATAGGAATACAAAATATTATCATAACTCTATCAAGATCAAACAAAGCAAAGGAAGAATTTTGAGTATAACTGATATGAATGGAGTAATACAAAATAATGATGATTCCATTTCAAAAGCTTTTATTGATTATTTCTCAGATATTCTTTCCAATCCAAATCCAATGATCCCAAACCTTTCACCTCTGTTTTCTACGACTCTTCCTTTTCTGAGCAATATACAAGCAAGTGAAATGATAAGAGAAGTTTTACCTAAGGAGGTTAAAAGGGCAGTCTTCTCATTAAAACCTGATAGTAGTGGTGGCCCTGATGGTTTTAATGCTTTTTTCTTTCAGCATACTTGGAAGATAATAAAGAATGATATAAACAAAGCAATACTTTACTTCTTTTCTCATAACAAATTACCTTCTGGTATAAATGCAACCAATATAGCCCTTGTACCAAAATGTCCAAATGCAAGAAGTGTTACTGATTTTAGACCTATTTCATGCTGCAATGTTCTGTATAAAATCATTTCCAAGATTATAGCAAATAGGATCCAAAATGTTCTGCCTTCAATTATTTCTAATAATCAAGTTGCTTACATGCCTTGTAGAAATATCAGTGATAATATTTTGCTAACGCAAGAGCTTATAAGAGGATATGGTATTGGGAATATATCACCTAGATGTATGATGAAACTTGACATACAAAAAGCTTTTGATTCAATTTCTCGGATTTCTATTATAGCAATTCTTTCTCGGATGAATTTCCAAAGCCAATGCTAGCATGGATTTATACATGTATTTCTTCAACTCATTTCTCCATACTTAGAAATGGTTGTACTAGAGGATTTTTAAAGGAACTCAAGGTGTAAGGCAAGGTGATCCAATCTCTGCTTATTTGTTCATTATAGTAATGGAGGTACTTAATTCTTTGATATCTGAACAAGTGAAATCTAGGAAGATTGAGTTGCATCCTAAATGTAAGGAACCACTCATAACTCATTTATTATTTGCTGATGATCTTGTCATTTTTACAAAACCAACTATATCAAATATCTCCACTATATTTGAGGTTTTGGATAAATTCTATGCAATCTCTGGTTTGAAGATTAATCTTAACAAATCTCAAATACTAATAGCTGGTCTTAGTGATGATTTAAAGGCTGAGATTATTTCGTACTCTGGTCTTGGATAAATGCAGCAAAATGCCAGATATCTTGGTTTACCTTTTATTACTGCAAGAATCACAACTTCTGACTGTTTGCCCCTTTATGAAAAAATTACTGAAAAATTATCCATATGGCCTAACACTAAACTATCACAAGCAGGGAGATTAGTCATAGTGCAAAGTATTACTACTGCTATGGTCAATTATTGGATGAGGCATTACATTCTTCCATGTAAACTTGTATCAATGATAAATAGTGCTCTGAACGGATTTTTGTGGCATGGAGATCCATTCTCTAAAAAGTTAATTCCAATATCATTCAAGATGATTCAATTGCCAAAGAATAAGGGTGGTCTGGGAATTACTAATATTAAAATGTGGAACATTGCAGCTATATCTTTATACTATGACAAAATTTTATCAAGAAGTCAAGACCTCTGGACACAATGGATTTTAAAATTTTTATTAAAAGGCAAGGATTTTTGGACTATGAATATTCCAAATTTATGCAGCTGGAGTTGGCGTAATATTCTAAAGTTAAGAACTACTTTTCTGCCTATTATATAATGCAACCCACTTGAGAACAATGAATTGAACTTCTGGACTTCTCCTTGGGCCAAGGCTGGTTTGATTATTCAGGAAATTCTTCCTTATCCTTTACAACTTCAGTTTGGAATTCCTTTAAATGCTAAAGTCAATTCCTACATCAATGATGGCTTAATTGATTTACCTTATTGCAGTTCTAAACAAGTCAGGGATTTATGGCAATATATATCATCTTTATCATTGACATCTTCAAACTTAAAAGTTCTTTGGACTAAGAAGGGAAAGAAGCATACAATTTCTAATGTATACAAAGCTCTGTTATATAATGCAAACACAGAAAATTTTCCTTGGGCATCTATAATTTGGATGGAGAAATCTCCAGCTAAGGAAAATCTTCTTCTTTGGAAAATCATGGCAAATGCTCTTAACACTAAGCAGAAATTGACTAAACTTGGATTACTAAGCAATGAGGATTGTGTTTTCTGTCATAAGCACCCTGAATCAAATACTCATCTATTTTTTGAATGCAACTTTACTTTTGGAATATGGTGCAGATTACTCGCAAATGGAAACTTTCACAGACCAGATAAAAGCTCTAGATTAGAATGGTTTAATATTTTCAAAGCTACAAGGTGGAAATCTTCTAAGATTGAAATTCTTATGATTATTTTAAAGGCTTTTGTTTATGAGATTTGGAATGAAAGGAATACAAGGATTTTTAATCAGAAAATGGAAAATGCAAATGCTTTATACAGTTTAACGCATAAGAAAATTTGTAAAAGAGTGAAGAGGCTGAATAGATTTTGATGAAATTTGTTTCATAATGTACATATGGTTCTTGATGCATGGCTGTATTTGTATGTAATACATTTTTGAGTATATGAATATATTGGGCAGGGCTCCCTTAGCCCATTGCTTTTCAAAATTTAACATAATAAAATTTAACATAGTAAAATTTAATTTAATTAGTATATATAATATGTTTAAGTATTTATTTAAAATTTATATTAATTTTTTTTAAATAAATTTTATGTAATAACTTTAATAAATTAACGTTGGAAAGATAAATTAAAATTGATTTGTAATTTAATTTGTTTAAGAATTGTATTTAAATAAGTATTGATTTGAACTTATAAATTTTGAGATTTTAAAGATATAATTTTATAACTTGGTAACTAGATTTTGATTAAGGTGATTACATGAATATTTCCAAATTAAAATAAAATTGAAATTGAATATTTAATGATGATTTAAATTCATAATTTGAGATTTTACTTAAATGTTATTAAAAATAGTTAAGTGAATATTTTCAAATTTAAATAAAATTAAGCTTGAATTTTGAAATATAAATGAAATGTATCAAATTGAGTTATTGTAAATGGTTTGAATATTTAAACTTTGAAACCCATTGAATTGGAAGTGGTTTAAATTTGTAGTTCAACCCTGGATTTGAAATCGATATAAATTAAAAATTGTTTTAATGAGAATTTGAATTGAACCTTTAACCTGTTGAATTGAAATTGTTGAACTGAGATTGATTTAAATTGAATTTTGGAACTTAAGTTGATTTGAATTTATTTGTGAAATTGGAAGAAAGGATTCTAATTTGAAACTATTTTCGATATAAACTCTTTTAAATATATAAACTATTTTAATATATATATTATTTTAAATTTATAAACAATTTTAAATATATATTTGAATATATAAACTATTTTTAATATATAAACTGTTTTTAATATATAACCTATTTTTAAATATAAACTATTTTTTATGAATAATTATTCCAATATATAAACTACTTCCAATATTCAAACTGTTTAAGTTGGAATGGTTATGATTTAGATTTAATGGATTTAAATGCGAATACTTTGATATGATGGTTTAACTTTTTATGTGATTATGATTTGGAATTGAATATGATTTTGAAGTAAATAATGGTTTTGAAAGTGATATGATTTTGAAATGAATATGATATTTTGATATGAAGTATAATCTGTTTGAAATAAAAAATGACCATGGTGTGAAATAAGCGTTTGATTGTTAAAGAGGCCAGGATCGGATATTTTTATACTCTCTGCCAATATCAAAAACCAATTTAACAACTGTGCACGTGGCGGAGAATCCAGAATGAAGTAGGATGGTTTGGCGACGTCTATATGAGGTATTAACGCAGCCCTGACTCCCACGAGTCAGCTTGATGTGACTAAAACAGGAGCTATACCTGGGCCAAGTGAGGTCGCACCTCCGATCGAGCATGCTTCTTCGATACCATATCTATTACTTTGTGATTTGATTGGGTGCACCTTTGATTTTGGGAGTGTGTCTCGAGGTGGGCGTAGCAGCTATGCGTTACCACCAGCCCGGTTCTGCAAAACTGTAGGATCCTACCCTAGGCATTGCCTCATGTGCCTTGTCACATGCTTTATCGCGCCCCCTACGAGTTTGTTTTGGGTCGTATCTATGGAGTGCTCCCTGATAGCCCATCGATTTGGTGGAGTTTATAGTACTGTATAGACTACGGCATTTATATAAAAATGTGTTAAGGGGGATATGGGTAACGCCTTAATGCTATTTTAATATTTTACTTTACTGTAGACATTATCTATGTATCATATTGTATTATGTATGTAGATAGTTTAACGGATTCTTAAAGGATGGGAATCCCAAACCTCCTTTAAGTTATATGCATTTCACTGGGACATTTCACTTGAGTTGATTTACTTGCATAAGAATGTTAATCCTGACTCGAGTGTTTTGTGTTTTGCTTTATGCTCGGGTCAGATCGAGTGTCACAACATTTGAGACTCACCTTTGAAGCTTGGAGCTTTCCTTGGCGATCTATCTTTATCTGTTCAACTTTTCTTTTATTTGTAGTTGATTATGTTAAGACTTGTCATTTGTTTATGTATTGAGACTTCTATGTATTGGATTTCCGTTGTATTTTGCTTTAAACTCTGATGTTTCTGTAGTAGCTTCATGAACTACTATTTATCTATTTCCGCTGCTTATTTTTATATTACTCTGTGTCTATGATTCCGTGATTGATTTATTTACTATATATGCTAAGTTTTGCCAAATATAAATTAACAATCTGTTATTTTGAGTAATTCAAGTATAACATGTGTTGAATGCTTTTAGCTAGTGACTATCCGTTGTTTGTTTTACCTCACCATCAATCCGGTCTTTTTTTATTTTCCATAAGGTTGGGTTTTTTGTTTCTAAGGCGACATTGAGGGATTTTCCCCCAATAATATGGTATTAGAGCGGTAAGGTTGATTGAGAAAGGGTGTTAGGTATTATGGAAGTAGATGAAGAGACTCCAATGGTTGTACCAAGACCTTATGTTAGAAGGACCTATATAGCATCAAGATCTAGTTTAGCAATAGTGAAGTGGAATGGTGATAAAGACTTCGAGAAGTGGCAATGGAGGATGAAAGCTGTTCTGATGAGAAACGAAGTTCATCCTGTGGTGTTTGCTCCTGAGAAGTTGACGGTTGAAATTTCAGCCGTGAAAAGAAAGGAGATGGAAAAATGGGCATTTACTACTTTGTAATTAACTATGGGAGAAAATGTTATTTCTATGATTAGCAGTGAAACTACTACTAAGGGCATTTGGACCAAGCTAGAAAATCTCTATATGAAGAAATCTTTGACTAACCGTCTGATTTTGTTAAAGACATTTTTCACAATGAGGATGAGAGATGGTACTTCTATCAAAGAGCATCTAGTTTTCTTCGACAATCTAGTGATGAAGACTATGGATTTGAAGGTAGATAAAGAGCATATGACTATGATGCTCTTGTGTTCCCTCCGGAGCGTTACACAGGTTTCGCTAACAGCCTTATCTTTACGAGAGATACTTTGGCCATTGAAGATGTGAAACCGGTTCTTCTATCTGAGAACTTGAGGGATCAGATGAAGGAGATGGGTGAAGGTAGAGGAGGAAGTAGTAGTCAAGGCCTATTTGATGAGAGAGGGAGAAAGGAGAAGAATTGGAATTCTACGGGGCATTCCAAATCTAGAAAGCCCGGTAATAATTATAGAGGAAAATCAAAGGATGGAAAGTGTCACCACTGTAATAAAGCAGGCCATTGGAAAAGAGACTGTCTAGATTGGAAGAAGAAGGGAGAAGATGGTTCTTCATCATTTGCGGCGGAGAAAGCTGAATCTGATAATGTGTTACCTACAGCGGTATCAGATGGATCAAACAATTAGGTGCTTGATTCAAGGGCGACTTTTCATAAGACGCCTAATAGGGCTTACTTCAGTTCTTTAGTCGATAGAGAGGGAAGTGCAATCCTTATGGGTATTGATGCTAGTTATAGAGCCATGGGAGAAGGTACAATGCGGATTAGGATGTTTGATGAAGTGATATACACTTTGACAGGTGTCCGGTATGTTCTGGGTCTTCGGGAGTCCTTGATTTCTTTCAGGTAGTTGGCATCCATGGGGTGTAAGGTCACTTTAGAGGAGGATGGTTTGAAAGTTTCAAGGGGTGCTCTTGTTCTTATGAAGCGAGATGTGTTCAACTTTATTTGCTTAAGGGGACCATAGTTCTTGGAGAGTCGTGTGTTGGAGTTGATAGTTCTCGTGCTTTTGATGCCAGCAGACTTTTGCATCTCAGGTTGGGTCATATTTCTGAGAAGGGCTTAGAGTTTCTTCATGGACGAAAGATGATCAAAGGTGACTTCGACAAGTTTGATTTCTGCCAGGAGTGTGTGTTAGGTAAGCAAACTAAGGTTTCTTTGGAGTTGGACTCCATAGATTAGACATGGTACTTGATTATGTGCATATAAATGTTTAGGGACCAGTTGCTAGTGCTTACACGGTGGGAGCAAAGTATTTTATCTCTTTTATTGACGATTTATCTTGGAATGTTTGGGTGTATGAGATGAAGGCTAAATCAGAGAGCTTTGAGAAGTTTAAGGATTGGAAGGTGCTTGTTGAGAACCAATCTGGTTCTAAGTTGAAGGTGCTAAGGTCTGATAATGGCGGTGAGTTTGTCTCTTGGGAGTTCCTCGAATTTTGTAGACAGCATGGCATTGAGAGTCATTTCACTACACTAGGTGATCAGAAATCCAATGGAGTTGCTGAGAGGATGAATAGGACTTTATTTGAGAAGGCTCGTTGCTTGAGATTGACAACGGGCTTATCTAGAGACATTTGGGCTTAGACATTATCGACTGTGACACATATTATTAATCGGATTCCATTCTTAGCCATAGATGGGAAGATTCCAAAAGAGAAGTCGAGAGGTAAAGTCATGTAACTTGGTTATTTTCGTATTTTTGGTTGTCCTGTGTATGTTCACCATACAGGTGATGATAAGTTAGAGTCTAGAGCATACAAGGGCATCCTCTTGGGATAGACAGATGGTATCAAAGGGTATCATATTTGGCACCCTATTGATAGGAAGATTGTTCATTCCAAACATGTTACTTTTGATGAGTCAGCAATGTTCAATCCTAAGAAAGACATACCTACCACATCAGATGTTTCTGATAGGCCTAAGGAGATAGAAGAGGTTTCTATTTTATAGCCTAGTAATAGAGTTGTTGATGCTGTTGAGAGTGAGTAGATGCAGTTGATGTGACATCATAGAGTTGTCCATAGGTACCTTCTAGTAGCGTTGGTGATGTGCATGAGACTAGAGGAAGTTCAGTTCAAGGTGGAGCTGAAAGGAGTTTAGGCGAAGTTGGACCTACACGGGATAGTCGTAGGACTATTAGGCCACCTGAGAGGTATGGTGATTGGAAGTATGCAAACCATAGCTTTAGTGATTAGTTTGAGTATGCTCTACATGTGGTTCATGAGGAGCCGTTTGACCTTGATGAAGCTTTAAAGTCATGTGACAGTTCGAAGTGGATGTGCACTATGGAAGATGAGCTAGAGTCGTTGAAGAAGAACAAGACTTGGGATTTGGCACCTCCTCCTCAAGGAAGCCAAGCCATAGGTTGCAAGTGGGTGTTCAAGGTGAAGGATGATGGAAGATACAATGCTAGACTTGTTGCTAAAGGGTTTTCACGGAGGAAGGGATTAGAGTATTACGAGAATTTTCCCCTGTAGTGAGACACACCACCATCCGTATTTTGCTTGCTATAGATGCCACTCATGACTTGGAGTTGGAGCAACTTTATGTCAAGACCGCTTTCTTGCATGGAGACTTGGATGAGACCATTTACATGAAGCAGCCAGATGTATATATCGTAGATGGAAAAGAGAATTGGGTTTGCAAGCTAAAGAATTGTATGGACTTAAACAATCGCCTAGATGGTGGTACAAGAGGTTTGATTCTTTTATGCTTTCACTTGGTTTTGATCATAGCATCAAAGACGCTTGTGTGTACTTCAAGCATTTGAAGAATGGTTATTGGGCATATTTACTCTTGTATATGGATGATATTTATTTCCAAGGATAAAGCTGAAATTGATAGTTTGACGTTGAAGCTTAAGGCTGAATTCAAGATGAAAGTCCTTGGAGAAGCAAGGAATATTTTGGGTATGGAAATCCAAAGAGATAGGAAGCTTGGAATTTTGAGGCTCACTCAAAAGGAATATATTCTAAAAGTGCTTGCTTGGTTTAGCATGGAAGGAGCAAAGGCAATTAACACACCCATGCCTTTGCACATACAGCTTTCTAGTAGAGGCTCTCCGATCTTGGAGAAGGACAAGGCTCTTATGGAGAAGGTTCCCTATGCAAGTGCAGTTGGTAATCTGATGTATGTCATGGTTTGCACTAGGCCTGACATTGCACGGGCTGTTGGATTAGTCAGTAGATTCATGTCAAATCTAGGAAAGATGCATTGGGAAGCAGTGAAGTATATTTTCTGATATCTCAGAGGGACTCCAAACCATGGGCTAATCTTTGGCGATAGGGATAGAGATTTCAGCTTGGTTGGATTTTGTGATTCTAACTATGCCAGTGATAGAGATTGAAGGAAGTCAACTTTAGGTTATTTGTTCACCATTAGTAGGAAAAATATTAGTTGGAGAGCGAGGTTATAGACGATTGTGGCATTGTCTACTAAAGAGGCAGAGCTTATAGCTGCAGTTGAAGCGGCTAATGAGGCACTTTACTTGAAGCGTTTGTTGTGTGACTTGGGCTTCATGTATGAAGGTATAGAAATGAATTGGTATAGCCAAAGTGAAATTTATTTAGCTGAAAATCTGGCTTTCAACTCAAGGAGGAAGCATATTGAGGTGAAAGTATCCTTTCTTGTCTCTATGCAGCAGATATGTCTACCAAATCGTTACCCGTTGCAAACTTTGAGCATTGCTCGAACTTGATTCGCTTGATGAAGTGCTAGGTGCCACAAGGTGACACAGGGAGAGTGAGTTGGTAGATGGAGACATTTGTTTTCATTATGGAGAATGATAGGTCCTACTTGAAGAGGGTACTTTCAACACTTTGTTGACGGCCGGTGGCCTTGCCAGAGTTCGTTGACAAAGTGCAATTGGTGATGGCTATGTCGAAGCTCATTGAGAATGTGGATGTGGTGTCTTGTCCGAAAACTACTTGTAGTAAGAGGATGTAGGTGGAGTAGATAGGCTTGTAGGAAAATATAGTATCAAGGTGGAGATTGTAAGATTTGTTGATACAATATTTCCAATAGCAGAAGATTTGAAAGATATGTGAGATAATTACTCAAATATATATTGCCTCTTTTATAGCATTAAAGAGAGTAATAAATTACCTACGTGAGAAGAAGAATTATTTTGGAAAATTGAGGTAATCAATTAATTCCCTAATTAGCTGATTAAAGAAGGAATCTTATCAGGTGTGTAACGGCCCAGAATTTTAGTTATTTGACTTTGGGATATTTAATTAATTTTAAATATTGAAAAGTAAAATTTATAAGTTAAATAACTTGAATTTCAAAAATAGTGATTTATTGGTTAATTCAATTGCTGAATTTAATAATTGAAATTGTGTAAATAATTTAATCTTGGATTTTTATTTGGATAAAGATGGTTTAAAGGCTTATTAAATTTCTATTTAATAAGAATGAATATAATAAAACTTCTAAATTTTATTTAAAAGTGATTTACTCGATTTTGGAAATAACTCGTTTTAATTAATGAGTGAAAATAGCCTTTCAGGGTACAGTCTCGGATTTCGAGGAAACCATTGTCATTGGGACCGTAATAATGAATTATAATACGCTGTCAAATTTCATAGCGATCAGATGTACCATTTGGTCGTACAGGATAGAAAAGCGTTGAAATTAATATCAGAAATTTAATATAATAATTGGGTTCAAAAAGCTATCTTCTGCATACGATCGAATTAGGGCTCGAGACTAGTTTCATTGTGTTCAGAATAGGGTTATAACATTAGGAAAGCCAGGCGGCATGCCTCGATCGAGGTTCGGAATTAAATATCTAGATATTTTGAATTTAAATAATATATTCTATTCTGATTTGACCGGGCAGCCACCATCCATCATCTCAGCCCACATTTTTTTCTGCTCGTTCCTGTGCAAGTCTACGTTCACCCGTACCCTTTCCCCCTTTAAATATACCTCACTGTAAATGAAAAATAGAGGCTTCTTTTTAAAATCAAGAATTCAAAATTTTAAATATAATGATATACTCAACTAAAAATCTTAAAAAAAGCACTAAAATTCTAGTTTTGATTAGAAGTTTGATCTGGTATGATTTATGGAAGGTGCGACATAAGTTCTTGAATTCGACAGTGATGGTGAGTAGGTCTTGGAGACTAGGGTTAGCTTTTATGGTGGTTGTGATCATCGATTCGAAGTTTCGAGCATTGATTTGGGTTCTTGGGAGGAAGACGCATCGACAGCCATAATTTGGTGGACTCCGATCAGTTTTGGGATCATCGTGACATTTGTACAGTCGCGTTTGAGGAGGAGTAGGTCGCGTTTTGCCTGGTGGGTCAAGGCACGGCAGAGAGGTGTCGAGTAGGTGGAGATCGACATGAGAAATTCGATGGCAAGGTCGGTTTGAAGGATAGTTGATCGAGGAGTGGTGCACGATGCACGGCCGTGTATCAATGGAATGCACATGAAATCATCTCAATTTAGGGAAGGAGTAATGATGGCATAAGTGTAATTAGTTTGAAGTTGAATTGTTTATTTATTTTTATTCAAAAATGTATCAATAAATTATAAAATTTATAGCTCCTGCATACAAGGTCCAAATCAAACGCGACAAGTCGCGTTGCGATCATATCAAAGAAGGCTAGGCCATGGAATTGGACTGGACAAATTCGGAGCTAGTTGGAATTTTGGATTAAAATTGGATGTTCGTTCAATTTTAATTCAAAATGAAACGATTCGGCAACTATTAAAATCAATGTGAGTTAATCTCACCTTTTTGGTTAATCAGAAATTTTTTTATAGTCAATATATATTATTTATTTGATGTTTGAATATTTATTTCTGATCGTTATTGATTGTTGGATAATATACTGAATTATATTGTTAGTTGGATATATTCCCGCCTATTGGAGTGGATGAGACCCTATTACGTTCCCGTGTAAGAGCGGATGACCCAAAACAGACTTGTATGGATGAAGGCTATCAGCACATTGTCATTGGAAGGCAATGTGCATTCTAAGTGTGAATTTCTTGAAAGGTAATCAGAGCCTCAAGCCTCATCAACCGGGAATGACTGAAAATCAGGTGAGATGCAGCAATGCTAAGTGGGTCGCACCGATTAGGATATGGTGTCACCCTTCTAGATACATCTACATATTTATGGATTGGTTGTGCATGGGATCTCGATAAAAAGGGTTGCAAAGCAACCATGGTGATGACATATTCGATAATATCCATGTAACAACCTTGTATTTGGTGATTACCTGTAAATATGGTAATTATAATTTAATATTTACAAGTAATCACGAAAACCAGGGTGTTACAATCTAGGTCAGGGGTAGACCGGTCTTGTGTTGGAAGGGGATTCAGGCAAGGTCCTCAGTACATTTGCTAAACGTTTATTGTGATAGGTGGTACTCCAATGCCTAATCATTGTATGAAAATCCATTCTTTAATACGTGCCTTTACGGTTTTGATTGTAGAGGCTAGTATGCTGGAATTTAATTAATGTAACAATTTTGGCTATTTTAATAAGTATTTGTACTTAGACACTATTATAACATCACAGGATTTTTATATAAAAGTGTTTTGGTTATCGTAAGGTAAAAACCCGTTCGTGTTTATGTGCGGCGTGGTCTTACGAGATACTTTTGATTTTAAAGATTTCCTATAACTTTAAATCCAGTTGGGTGTGTTTTCTCACGCTGGTTTTCCAGACTGACTCGGGTGTTATTTTATTATAATGCTCGGGTCAGACTGAGTATATTACATATTAGTTTGGATGCTTGGAGCTTCAAGAGACAATTTGGAGGCCCAGAGACGTATTCACGTAGATGGTTATTTTTCCGCTGTACTCATTGGTGTGTTATCAACAATTGTGAGGACAAGCTGTTATAACTGTCCAGGCTGAGCTTGGTTAGTATACTATAATTGATGTTTGTATATACATATATTACAGTTTTGCTTCTGCGTAAAGACTTGTGATATATTATAGATTATTCGTTCTGCTGTGAGATTCCATGTTGTTTAGTTTTCTTCTTATCTTTTTCTTCTTCTTTTCCCCTAACAATCGGGTTTTCCGACATTCGATTGCTCGGCATGTGATACTGTGGATGTATCACTGTCGATTTTTCGAGGGTCGATAAACCCCGGTCGTTACATTTGGTATCAGAGCTGAAGGTTAAGCGAGAACCATGGCTTTGATAGGGTAACTCATTAGAGATAGGGTCAGTGGCACCCTAGAATGAGTATGAGTGTATATATATGAGCGCGTATTTTTTAGTGATATAAAAATTATTTTATATTGTGTTGGTTGATCTATTGAGTGGCTAATGGATTCTGGTCAGTACGAGTAATTAACGTATTTGATAGGGATCTCTAAACACTTGAACAGCGCAACACGACATGGTATTGTTTTGAAATTGGGTAAATTAAATAATTTTACCTTGATTATAGTTTTATATATAAAGAAATAATTTTTCAGAAAATTATTATGCTATATATGGTGTGCTTGGTTGTTAGAGAATGATAATATTTGATTATTATTATTTGTTGATTGTTGTTTGTGATCGAATAAAGGTTGATATTATAATGTAAATAAGATTAGCAGTTAAGAAGTGACTTTATATTACCAAAGTGAGATTATATATAGTTTATGAATGTGATTTATATGTTGAAAGGATGTGACGACCGGGGATTTTCGACCGTCGAAAATTGACATTTATACGTTCATTGTATAGAATGCCGAGCAATCGAGTGTCGAAAATACTAGATCATTAGGGTTTAAGAAGAAAATAATAGAAGAAGAAACAGAAACAACAACATAGAATCTCACAATTGCAGCGGAACAAAATATAATATAATAACAGATTTTATACGAAGAACTGTAGCTGTTAATATACATACAAATTATCAGAGTACAATCATCAACATATGAATCTGGACAGTTATAATAACTTGTCCTCACAAATGCTGAATATACATGCTACAACACACAGTGGAATATAATCAAGTACACGTAATACATCACTGCCATCCAGCTCGTCTCCTGAGCTTCAAAGCATCCTAACCTGAATTTGTAATACTCGACCTGACCCGAGCATTACAATAAAGTAACACCCGAGTCAGTCTGGAAAACCAACGTGAGTAAACACACTTAATTTGAATTACTTAAGTTATCAAAATTCTAGAAAATCAAGGGTATCTCGTAAGACCGCGTAACACATAAACATGATGGGTTTTTCCCTTACGATAACCAAAACACCTTTATAGAAAAACCAGTGATATTATAATAGTGTCTAAGTACAAATACTTCTTCAAAATAGTCAAATCTGTTAAATTAATTAAATTCCAGCATATTAGACTCTATAATCAAAACCGTAAAGGTTCATAGTGGTTATTTGATCGAAATGGTTTTCGGATAATGTAGATATCCAATTTTGGTCTCTTCGAATCCAAACGATAAGTTTTTAAAAACCAGGTCATTTAAAAAACAATTTCAAAATCAGGGTGTTAATATTTACATATGGAAACTCATTCCATGTGTTTCTTACCACGACCAGTCCATAGAAATAAATTTGCTTGTAATCATCACATTTTTCAAAAATCAGACTAGTGATCAGTAGAAGCTGGCTTACTTTCAAATAAAACATGTCACGTTTATTTCTATTTACTTCAATTTGTTTGGCTACTTAATGACACCGACAATAGATAATTGAAATCAATACTTAAAAGCAATAGCAATCAAACATAGATCACTAACTCAGTCAACAATTAATAATAAATATTGAATCAATTTACAACTCGGAATGAATTGATTTCAGTTTACTGAGTCAAATTATATTTTTAATCCAGATTACTCATTAATCAAAAAAATTAAATAAAATAACTTGTTCTTAATTAATCAAAAATTAACAGTTCATTTAAAAATTAATTTATTAATTAACATATAATTAATTACGTAAGAAATTACCTATTCGTTTACTTCAATTATTATATATCATTAAATTTTACTTTGCAGAAATCTCAACAGTATTATTTCAGATGAAAATATTCTTCGATACGATAGGAACCCAAGGCCAAAATTTATGCGTCGATTAGTTTGAAGACGAAGGAGAAATAGAGGTTTAGAATTAATAGATTTTAAATAAACTAATTAATTTAATTTTCTTTAAAACAACGGCCCAGCCCATCACAAACAAGACCCGACCCATAAACAAACAAGGCTGAACCCTTTCCTTCTCTTTTCCCAGTTCTTTCCCTTCTCTTTTCTTTTCTTTTATTTGAAATAAAGAATATGAAGCTTTAAAAGTTATAAGTTATTCAAAAATTAAATTAAATTACTAGAAACGAACTAACCCAACCCAGCCTATATCAAAACACACGGCCCATAAAAATCAAAACCGGCCCATACCATTTTCCTTCTTCTTCCAGTTCTTCTCTTCTCCCTCTCATTTGAACCGACCCAGCTGTGCACGAATGTGTGCACGTGCACACTATCTCTAATCGACACTGCTCGCCAATGGCCACCTACACCGGTCGCCCAAGACCCCACCAACCACGCCCATCCACCTGAAACACGATCAAGCTTCAGTACGAAATTTTGAACCTCCTCACCAAAACTATAACGAAGGTCGAATACCCAATCACCTCGCCATGACACCACGCTCCGCCATCGACCAGCAAAATTCACTCAGAGCTCCGCCACCACCTCCTCCATCGTTTCCCCCTGGACCGCACGCTCCTCTCTCCCTCTTTCCTTTGCCATTGCCACAAAACCGAAACCACAAAAATCCACACCCTAAACCCTAGTTTGACATCCACAAGCCACCATGACCCATTATAAATTTCCGCATTATTTTTCCTAGGTGTCGCATCCCCTAACCCTTCTCCATACCGAACGGCAAGTCACGAAATTGGCCAGATCGCCGAAATTCGGCGTTTCCCCAAATTCCGTTCAACTCCCCATTTCTACTCCCACCCACAACTAAAAATCACCAAACCACCTCCAAAAATCATCATTTTCAATAACGATCATGATCAAATAATCCAAACATTAAATTACGTAAGTTGAATTTCGACCATGCTTGTAACGACCCGCCATTTTGGACCATTCGCATCCGTTATAAGTGTATAGGTAGACACTCATGCCGGAGTTGAATTGCTCAAAATACCGCGTTGTTAATTTAAATTTGGCAAAACTGAACATATACAGTAAATAAATAATCACAGAACACAGACACAGAGTAATAAGTGCAGCGGAAATAAAAGAGATAGTAGTTCATGAAGCTACTATATAAATATATAAATTACATCAGAGTTTACAACAGGAGAGTAATACGATACATCAGAGTTAAACCAGATACAACGGAAGAGTAACCCAATACATCAGATACAAATCAGAATACATCACTGGAATCATCGAATACTGGAAGCAGAATAGATGGCTGGATCTTCAAGCAAAGCTCCAACTCCAAAGGTGAGCATCAAATACTGGTACACTCAGTCTGACCCGAGCGTAAAGCAAAACACAAGACACTCGAGTCAGGATTAACATTCTTATATTAATAAATCCAACTCAAGTGAAATAGCAATTGAAATACAAGTAACTCAAAGGATGTTTGGAATAACCATCCTTTAAGGATCCGTTAAACTATCTACTATGTAGTAATATACGCTAAGTAGATAATGTCTATCAGTAATAATAAGATATCAAAATAGCGTTAAGTCATGGCCCATTCCACCCTTAACACATTTTTATTCCCAAAAGCATATACAAGACCGTAGTTTCCCCAAAACCGGAAGTCACCAGAGGGCAATCCATATACTAAAGGTACAAATCAAAATCGTAGTGGTCGCGCATAAATGGAATACAAGTATGACAAGGCACATGAGGCTATACCCAAGGTAGTGATACTACCGTTCGCCTGATCCGGACTGGTGAGAACGCAACGCCGCAGCCCCCGCAACACCGTGAAACAACACTCCCAAAATCAAGGGTGCACCAATCGACAACAAGTATAAGTAGTTCGAAGAAGTGTGTCCACTTGAGGTATCAATCCTCCATTGGCCCGGCACAGCTCCTGTTTTAGTCATTTCCAATTTGACACAAGTGTCAAGGCTATCCATTATCGTTCTATTTCTTCAGTCATCACGTACATCATTTCCAACCACTTCATTCTGGATCATCACTCCGCGTATAGTTATTAAAGTGGTTTTCGGTTTAGATAGAGAGTATATCCATAACCGAATTCTGGTCTCTTTAATAACTTCGGTAATTATTTCATCGATTGGTCGTTTATATATTTCAAAACCAAATCAATTTCAATTTCAATTTCAATTCGTAAACCAACAATTCATTTGTCTTTCTAAACCAATTTCCAAAATTTACGTTTCAAAACTTCCATATTCATAATCTCAAATCTTATAATTCAATTTCTATTTAAAACAATTCCAATATTGATCCAAGTTCGCAAATAAGTTTCACTCCGAAATCATTTGATTTAATTTAACATTCAAATCAATTTAAATTCATTTATCGATTTCATTCAATATTCGTTAAGTTACTTCATCATTCAAAACAATTTCTATTAAATTTCCAATTCATTAAATCAATTTCTTAAGTTCAACTTCATTAAATCAACCTTACAATTTGAATTAAATTAAATTCATCAAATCAAATTCTTCAAATTTCAAGTCTTACATTAATTTCAATAAATCACATTTTATTTCTTGTTAAAGAAATTCAATTTCACTTATTTACTTACTTTCATAATTTTCCAAAACTTAATTAATAAAGAAACTCAATTTCAATTATTTACGAAGTAAAATTCACTTATTCAAAAATTCAATTTAATTTAATCATTAAATAATTCAATCTTATTTAATTATTAAATAATTCAGAACTTAATTATTAAATAATTTCAAAGTCTAATAATTTCAAACTTAATTATAATTTCAAACTTAATTATTAAATCATTTCAAACTTAATTCAATCATTTCTCAAATTTAAAAACGTTCTTCCATCAATTACATTGTTAATATTTCATTTCAGAATATTAAATATTCACATTTTAATTTCATTAAAATTCAATTTCCAACTTCATTTCAAAATCATATTATTTATTCAAATAAAATCTTCGTTTATTTTTAAATCAAATTATTAACCGATCGGGTTTTATTTAATTTTCTATCCTAGGTCAAAGTTCAATTTGGGTATTTATCATTTCAACCCGATTCCAATTCAATTCAAAATCAAACATAACAAAGGGAACTTGCAGTGTGATAACTGGGATGGTGTCAAAGTAAATAAACAAGCAATAACAACAATCAATATCCATCCAATAATCAATTCAAATAATCCCGAAATAACCGTATTAATTCGCATTGTTATTTGTACGAATTAATATAATTACTTCTAGAATCTACACTATCATTTCATGTAGATTAAAGATTATTACATTACGGTTTTTACTTGTCAATCAATTTCAATTTTAACACTACAACAATTAATCCAACATACGTTCAACAGTTCAAAGTGTAATTATCACTATTTTACATGTCAATTAATTTAACAGTTCAAAGGGGTCATATTCAACTAATCAGATTCAACATATAAATTAGTTTTAAAATTTGTTAACTATCCTATATCCATTTCAATTTTGCATACTATTTATCATTTGTCACTAACAATTTAACGTCCAATATAAACATCAACAATCAATCAATTATCAATCAAACTGTATTATCATCACATAAATAATTAACAGATAATGGTGTCAGATGTCACAGGTGAACTGATACAGGAAATAACATATATAACAGTGTATTTAACTAACAGCAGCATATTTCAATTGTCGTTTCAATCGAAATCAAATTTAATAAATAAAAGAACGTTAATCGTGAGTGAGTGCTCACCTTTCAAGGTTAGAGATGGACGAGAATGGGATGAATCGTGAATCCAAGCGCGAATTCCAGAGTAAAGCAAAATTGGCACGAATACGACAACAAAGCTAATAATGAGAATCAATGAACCATTAGAATCGGTTCGATATAAGTTAAAATGAAATGTAAATCATATCGTTATACACTTTTTTTCAAATCAATATACAGTTTTTTTAAATAAAAAAAAATACATACAAATGTATTACTTTAAAATCAATATTTTATAATATATACATGTATTTTAAACAGTACTCATAAAACCATCTATACATACTTGTGCATATAACTAAGTAAGGACATGTATGCAACAACCTAATATATATATTAATATTCATTATCAATATAACTTAAACTTATATGAACTTAACAAATCCTATATATATATATATATATATAAGCTTTTAAATATTCATATAAATGCAAAAATCTATATAGAGTTTTAGTTTAAATCAATCATGTATTAAGAATTTGTACTGTTTCGCTGACATACTACATATTATTACCTTTCAAACCCATATTAATTTAAACCAACGTGAATTCAAATATATAGCCTTATAACAAATTATACAACTTCAAATCTAACAATATAAAATCTGCAAATATATTATATTACAACTATCACTTCATTTAAAACACACATAAATAAAGAAAATCTCTATATATATATGTATATATATACACATATGCAGACCACAGACCTCACAGCTGTATATAAATGATCCATCAAATCACAGGAAAATTATGTACACACTTTATATATCCTAACATATAAACTAACTTGTAACTTTCAAATCTATGTGACAGCTATATAACTACAGGTAGAACTTATATAACCTTCTAAACTTTGACAACTTCATAAAGTATACTATATACTAGATTTTTATCAACAAGTATAAAAAAATATATCGAACAGTAACTTGAAAATGCACATTATATAAAATATGCATATTTAACAATATACGAAACTTGTTAACCACTTTAGTTGTTATGCTTAAATTTGTATGCATGCTATCAAACTATATGAATGAATGCAAAAATTACTAATATATATCTAAAATATAAAATACACCTTAGTGTATTAATGCAAAGAGGCTCGGCTATAGGGGAGAAAGTGGACAAACAAAGTGAGGCACGAGCTGCAGTGGAGAGATTTCATGATCCGGTGGTGGTAGGTGAGGCAGTCTCAGAGGAATGGAAGGAGCGGAGGGAGGTGGCTGTTTGCTGACGGACGTGATGCAGGTGACGTGGAGAAAGATGAGGCGTGAGGAGGAGGTCAGGTGAGGACGAGAGAGTGGGCGGAGGTTTGGGCAGGCGCGGGTGGTAGGCGAAGGGAAAGGAGGCGGAGTGGTGGAGGGATACGTGGCCGAAGGTTGCAGAGTGGGGTTTGTGGCGGATGGGACGGCAGAGGCAGTGAAGTGGTTGAGGGGAAGGGACGAAGCTTGGGTTTTCGTTTGAAACGGAGGGGAGGAGTTAAGTGGCCATGGCGGTGAGAGGCTAGGCTTCGACATAGTGTGCTTGCGGGCTGTGGGTTCTGGCGATGTAAAAGTGGAGGAGGCAAACTGTATGGCGTAATTCATGAGTGAAGGGATATGGAAGCATGAGCAGGCTCCAATGATGTGGCGTGATTCATGTTGAAGGAATATGAAAGCAAACGTTATAAGAATGTTTCAGAAGCAAGATAGGAGAAGTGCTATAATGACGTTTGGAAATCTTAAAAGTAAAATAATCAATGGTCACGACAATAAATCTTTTGGGAATACTAAAACGCAAATGACTATTGGCTGATAGACGGTGGAATGTGAAAGGTAAGCAAAGCTAAGAAATAGAACGCGGAACCGATACGAAGTCGTTTCCGTAGATTTTACCGTTTTCTAGACTTCAAAATACAGAAATAAATATACCGTAGAGATCAATGGGACGAGACGATCAAAACGGTATATGGATATCAGTGGTACGATTGAATTATAAAAATTCGAATTTCTTAATAATGGAAAATGCAAGAAAAACGCTGAAAAATAAGATCGACGGAGCCAAAGATGTCCGAATTTGGAAAAACGACAAACTGATATTTTGCTCAGAAGATGATTTAGAATTTTTCTATGTAAAAATATTTAGGTTCCGGAAACATTTTATTTTCATCACTTTTTAACTGGTTAAATTGAAGTGAATTTACGCGCGAAATAAACTTCCGTATTTTCGGACGAAAATTTACCAGTTGCTATGTTTATCTAGACGTATTCCAAATATTAAATTTTTATTTCAAAATTTATCGTTTAAAATTTCACAAAATTTCAACTAATTACGTTATTAAAACAGTTGAAATTTACGGGTCGTTACACTCTCCCCCACTCAAAACTTTTCGTCCCCGAAAAGGAACGAGGTAGGAGAATAGAAACAACCAGAAAGAAAAACAGATTTGAAATACAAAATTACAATTAATTTAAACCATATAAATTCAAATTTAAATTAATTGATATTCAATAATTGGTTTAATCCATTTGATTTCACTAAAATCAATCTCAACTATTTCTAAATTCATTATCTTATTACCCAATTATCTTCAATTTACAATTTCTAAAACCATAAATTTGAATAGTCTTTTATTATAATCATATTTTATTTTCAACGACTTAAATTCTTCTTTATTCCAAATTACTGTTAAATTTATTCTACTTAATATATCCAATCACATATATTTAACCCATATAAATTAATTTAAACCATAAAAGTTTCGATTTAAATTAATTTATATTTACTAATTGCTTTTAAATTCAAGGTATTTTCATAAGTTGATCAAATTTCAATTTATTAATTCTTTCAGTACAAAATTTTCTTTATTTATCTCATTCAATTAACTTATTATTCTATCATCTTTATCAGCATTTTTATAATTAAAATTTAAGTGTATAACATTTATTATAAACACTCAAATTTTATTTATAATTTCAATTTATCTTATATATTATCCAATTACATATTCAACTTCTGAATGATTTAGGTAAGTTGTATTGGAATGCAGTTGAACAATATACAAATAATTTTTTTCAAATTCAATTATTCAAGTTAAATATTTATCCCAAATTTTGGTTTTATTTATAATTAAAATCATCTTTTACCCAAATTTTAAGAATTAAATTTCCGATTAGCTTCAAACAATTTAGAGATATATATAATATATTTATATCAAATCAAATTTTAAAATAGGATACCTATATATATGTGAATCAAAATATACTGAAGAAATTTAAATCAAAATATTTTTCAAAACAAAACCGTAGCAAAGCTACAGAATGGTTTCTCCACTTCGAAACTCGAAAATGAATGTCGATGATGCGGCCGCCATCACCGAAATTATTTTCCAGCGACAAAGGAAAGAGCACTGATTTCAACATTTTAAAAATTTTTGAAAACGGTTTCTATTTGAAAATACTTTAAATAATATACATTAGAATTCTTTGGAAACAATTTATAGTCAAAATACCTTTAAATAATGTGCATTTTAAACCTTTAAAACCATAGTTCGGAAATCATTGGAAATTAAATTCTCAAATTTCTGAATTAAATTCATTTCAAATTCCAAATCAAATTATAACTAAATTTATAAATTCATTTATTTATTATGCAATAGTCAATGGTTTACAAAACAATAAATGAAAATCAAATATTATTATTTCAGACAACAAATTCATTAACAATTTAATTTCAGAAAACTTATATTTATATATAATATAATCATTCAAAACTATTTTGTTTATCAAATTTGAAAACAACATTTTAATATAAATTTAGAAATACATTTCTTTGCTCGACGATACAGGAATGGGTTTTCAAAATAAGGATAGGGATTCAAATTTGTTGACTCAAATCAAAGAGAATTTTGATTCGAAAATAAGTTTGAAACAGAAGATAAGATAATTCAATTATCACCATCGGGAGATGGATGAGTTTATTTAATTCACGGGCAACCTTAACTGGGTCGTCCGTAACTTCAAGCATAGGATCGATGCTGAATTCCGAGGTAAATCAACACTCGATCTCAAGAGATGAATTTAGATATAGCAGGGAATAGATAGCATCGTAAACCGAGGATACAGAAATCTTTGGTAAATCGATGCCTATTATAAAGGAGTTTTGCTCCTTTACGAATCATTCGAAGATTGGCGGGACCGCCGATCTATTATAGATAACATTCAGAATGGAGTTGTGGGGTGCTCCATGATTGAAAGAAGACGAATAGTGAAGGACACGAATGAATTTCGAAACCGAGGGGAACGTTTCAAAATTCGAAAGAATCGAATCAAAGGAAGAGATTGAAACTCGAATGAGAGTGAATCTGTAAATACATTTACCCTATATGTTGAGTTTTGCCTAGAGCTACCAAAGCTCTGATACCAACTGTAACGACCCGCCATTTTGGACCATTCGCATCCGTTATAAGTATATAGGTAGACACTCATGCCGGAGTTGAATTGCTCAAAATACCGCGTTGTTAATTTAAATTTGGCAAAACTGAACATATACAGTAAATAAATAATCACAGAACACAGACACAGAGTAATAAGTGCAGTGGAAATAAAAGAGATAGTAGTTCATGAAGCTACTATATAAATATATAAATTACATCAGAGTTTACAACAGGAGAGTAATACGATACATCAGAGTTAAACCAGATACAACGGAAGAGTAACCCAATACATCAGATACAAATCAGAATACATAACTGGAATCATCGAATACTGGAAGCAGAATAGATGGCTGGATCTTCAAGCAAAGCTCCAACTCCAAAGGTGAGCATCAAATACTGGTACACTTAGTCTGACCCGAGCGTAAAGCAAAACACAAGACGCTCGAGTCAGGATTAACATTCTTATATTAATAAATCCAACTCAAGTGAAATAGCAATTGAAATACAAGTAACTCAAAGGATGTTTGGAATAACCATCCTTTAAGGATCCGTTAAACTATCTACTAGGTAGTAATATACGCTAAGTAGATAATGTCTATCAGTAATAATAAGATATCAAAATAGCGTTAAGTCATGGCCCATTCCACCCTTAACACATTTTTATTCCCAAAAGCATATACAAGACCGTAGTTTCCCCAAAACCGGAAGTCACCAGAGGGCAATCCATATACTAAAGGTACAAATCAAAATCGTAGTGGTCGCGCATAAATGGAATACAAGTACGACAAGGCACATTAGGCTATACCCAAGGTAGTGATACTACCGTTTGCCTGATCCGGACTGGTGAGAACGCAACGCCGCAGCGCCCGCAACACCGTGAAACAACACTCCCAAAATCAAGGGTGCACCAATCGACAACAAGTATAAGTAGTTCGAAGAAGTGTGTCCACTTGAGGTATCAATCCTCCATTGGCCCGGCACAGCTCCTGTTTTAGTCATTTCCAATTTGACACAAGTGTCAAGGCTATCCATTATCGTTCTCTTTCTTCAGTCATCACGTACATCATTTCCAACCACTTCATTCTGGATCATCACTCCGCGTATAGTTATTAAAGTGGTTTTCGGTTTAGATAGAGAGTATATCCATAACCGAATTCCGGTCTCTTTAATAACTTCCGTAATTATTTCACCGATTGGTCGTTTATATATTTCAAAACCAAATCAATTTCAATTTCAATTTCAATTCGTAAACCAACAATTCATTTGTCTTTCTAAACCAATTTCCAAAATTTACGTTTCAAAACTTCCATATTCATAATCTCAAATCTTATAATTCAATTTCTATTTAAAACAATTCCAATATTGATCCAAGTTCGCAAATAAGTTTCACTCCGAAATCATTTGATTTAATTTAACATTCAAATCAATTTAAATTCATTTATCGATTTCATTCAATATTCGTTAAGTTACTTCATCATTCAAAACAATTTCTATTAAATTTCCAATTCATTAAATCAATTTCTTAAGTTCAACTTCATTAAATCAACCTTACAATTTGAATTAAATTAAATTCATCAAATCAAATTCTTCAAATTCCAAGTCTTACATTAATTTCAATAAATCACATTCTATTTCTTGTTAAAGAAATTCAATTTCACTTATTTACTTACTTTCATAATTTTCCAAAACTTAATTAATAAAGAAACTCAATTTCAATTATTTACGAAGTAAAATTCACTTATTCAAAAATTCAATTTAATTTAATCATTAAATAATTCAATCTTATTTAATTATTAAATAATTCAGAACTTAATTATTAAATAATTTCAAAGTCTAATAATTTCAAACTTAATTATAATTTCAAACTTAATTATTAAATCATTTCAAACTTAATTCAATCATTTATCAAATTTAAAAACGTTCTTCCATCAATTACATCGTTAATATTTCATTTCAGAATATTAAATATTCACATTTTAATTTCATTAAAATTCAATTTCCAACTTCATTTCAAAATCATATTATTTATTCAAATAAAATCTTCGTTTATTTTTAAATCAAATTATTGACCAATCGGGTTTTATTTAATTTTCTATCCTAGGTCAAAGTTCAATTTGGGTATTTATCATTTCAACCCGATTCCAATTCAATTCAAAATCAAACATAACAAAGGGAACTTGCAGTGTGATAACTGGGATGGTGTCAAAGTAAATAAACAAGCAATAACAACAATCAATATCCATCCAATAATCAATTCAAATAATCCCGAAATAACCGTATTAATTCGGATTATTATTTGTACGAATTAATATAATTACTTCTAGAATCTACACTATCATTTCATGTAGATTAAAGATTATTACATTATGGTTTTTACTTGTCAATCAATTTCAATTTTAACACTACAACAATTAATCCAACATACGTTCAACAGTTCAAAGTGTAATTATCACTATTTTACATGTCAATTAATTTAACAGTTCAAAGGGGTCATATTCAACTAATCAGATTCAACATATAAATCAGTTTTAAAATTTGTTAACTATCCTATATCCATTTCAATTTTGCATACTATTTATCATTTGTCACTAACAATTTAACGTCCAATATAAACATCAACAATCAATCAATTATCAATCAAACTGTATTATCATCACATAAATAATTAACAGATAATGGTGTCAGATGTCACAGGTGAACTGATACAGGAAATAACATATATAACAGTGTATTTAACTAACAGCAGCATATTTCAATTGTCGTTTCAATCGAAATCAAATTTAATAAATAAAAGAACGTTAATCGTGAGTGAGTGCTCACCTTTCAAGGTTAGAGATGGACGAGAATGGGATGAATCGCGAATCCAAGCGCGAATTCCAGAGTAAAGCAAAATTGGCACGAATACGACAACAAAGCTGATAATGAGAATCAATGAACCATTAGAATCGGTTCGATATAAGTTAAAATGAAATGTAAATCATATCGTTATACACTTTTTTTCAAATCAATATACAGTTTTTTTAAATAAAAAAACACATACAAATGTATTACTTTAAAATCAATATTTTATAATATATACATGTATTTTAAACAGTACTCATAAAACCATCTATACATACTTGTGCATATAACTAAGTAAGGACATGTATGCAACAACCTAATATATATATTAATATTCATTATCAATATAACTTAAACTTATATGAACTTAACAAATCCTATATATATATATAAGCTTTTAAATATTCATATAAATGCAAAAATCTATATAGAGTTTTAGTTTAAATCAATCATGTATTAAGAATTTGTACTGTTTCGCTGACATACTACATATTATTACCTTTCAAACCCATATTAATTTAAACCAACGTGAATTCAAATATATAGCCTTATAACAAATTATACAACTTCAAATCTAACAATATAAAATCTGCAAATATATTATATTACAACTATCACTTCATTTAAAACACACATAAATAAAGAAAATCTCTATATATATATGTATATATATACACATATGCAGACCACAGACCTCACAGCTGTATATAAATGATCCATCAAATCACAGGAAAATTATGTACAGACTTTATATATCCTAACATATAAACTAACTTGTAACTTTCAAATCTATGTGACAGCTATATAACTACAGGTAGAACTTATATAACCTTCTAAACTTTGACAACTTCATAAAGTATACTATATACTAGATTTTTATCAACAAGTATAAAAAATATATCGAACAGTAACTTGAAAATGCACATTATATAAAATATGCATATTTAACAATATACGAAACTTGTTAACCACTTTAGTTGTTATGCTTAAATTTGTATGCATGCTATCAAACTATATGAATGAATGCAAAAATTACTAATATATATCTAAAATATAAAATACACCTTAGTGTATTAATGCAAAGAGGCTCGGCTATAGGGGAGAAAGTGGACAAACAAAGTGAGGCACGAGCTGCAGTGGAGAGATTTCATGATCCGGTGGTGGTAGGTGAGGCAGTCTCAGAGGAATGGAAGGAGCGGAGGGAGGTGGCTGTTTGCTGACGGACGTGATGCAGGTGACGTGGAGAAAGATGAGGCGTGAGGAGGAGGTCAGGTGAGGACGAGAGAGTGGGCGGAGGTTTGGGCAGGCGCGGGTGGTAGGCGAAGGGAAAGAAGGCGGAGTGGTGGAGGGATACGTGGCCGAAGGTTGCAGAGTGGGGTTTGTGGCGGATGGGACGGCGGAGGCAGTGGAGTGGTTGAGGGGAAGGGACGAAGCTTGGGTTTTCGTTTGAAACGGAGGGGAGGAGTTAAGTGGCCATGGCGGTGAGAGGCTAGGCTTCGACATAGTGTGCTTGCGGGCTGTGGGTTCTGGCGATGTAAAAGTGGAGGAGGCAAACTGTATGGCGTGATTCATGCGTGAAGGGATATGGAAGCATGAGCAGGCTCCAATGATGTGGCGTGATTCATGTTGAAGGAATATGAAAGCAAACGTTATAAGAATGTTTCAGAAGCAAGATAGGAGAAGTGCTATAATGACGTTTGGAAATCTTAAAAGTAAAATAATCAATGGTCACGACAATAAATCTTTTGGGAATACAAAAACGCAAATGACTATTGGCTGATAGACGGTGGAATGTGAAAGGTAAGCAAAGCTAAGAAATAGAACGCGGAACCGATACGAAGTCGTTTCCATAGATTTTACCGTTTTCTAGACTTCAAAATACAGAAATAAATATACCGTAGAGATCAATGGGACGAGACGATCAAAACGGTATATGGATATCAGTGGTACGATTGAATTATAAAAATTCGAATTTCTTAATAATGGAAAATGCAAGAAAAACGCTGAAAAATAAGATCGACGGAGCCAAAGATGTCCGAATTTGGAAAAACGACAAACTGACATTTTGCTCAGAAGATGTTTTAGAATTTTTCTATGTAAAAATATTTAGGTTCCGGAAACATTTTATTTTCATCACTTTTTAACTGGTTAAATTGAAGTGAATTTACGCGCGAAATAAACTTCCGTATTTTCGGACGAAAATTTACCAGTTGCTATGTTTAACTAGACGTATTCCAAATATTAAATTTTTATTTCAAAATTTATCGTTTAAAATTTCACAAAATTTCAACTAATTACGTTATTAAAACAGTTGAAATTTACGGGTCGCTACAATGCTTTAATCACTTACTGTAAAAAGGGTTTTTTCTCTTTTCGTACTTCATGAAACATTATGAAACAAATTTTACAATGATCTATACTAAAAAAATAACTTTCTTTTTGGAATCATGTCCTAAAACTAGATGGATAACAAGATATTTATTTTTAAAGATAAAATTTTTAGCTGTTTTACACTAAACATGAACATAGCAGTTCTTTGGAGAAGATATACATTTATTTGAGTTGCAAATGGAACTATTCATGCCTTACATCCATATACATATGCATATACTCCTAACAACACCTATCCATTTGATAGATATCAACGATTTATCCACAATCAACAGGTATATATATACATATGTAATGACTAGTAAACAAATCTAAAGAGTTTTACTCACTGTCTTTAAAAGATGATGAACACTGCTTGTATGATGAGATGTTTATTTTTAAAGTTAAAAGTCTTTAACTGTTTTTAACAAATAAACATGAATAGAGTATCTTCCTAGAAGATATACAGGGTTCCTTTGATGTGTATGTGAGACTAATTCATGTCTAAACACTTATACATACACGTATGTACATAGAAAACATGTAATCATTTAGCCCAGATCAAAAATTCATTTAAAAGCACCAATTTTAGGTTTGTATATATTAACCAGTTGAAGATGTTAAGTGTTGTATTCACAGTTTTAAATACAGAGGTGAACTGCTGTTTGATTATCTCTTCTTCCTTCAAGCATTTGAATATCCTTGCTTACTTATGTTTTTAATGGCAGATCCTTTCTCTTTTTTTATAAGTATGATCAAAGCTAGGGTCGGTCTGGTATTTATAAGAGAAGGGAAAAGTATAGTGCAACATAGTGTGGTTGAGATGTTACAGGCTTTACAATTTCATTTGGTTGATTTTTTTAATTTTATTTTTCTTTTTGGTGATTTGATCAAAAGGGATGATTTGATTTTTTTATTATTTGATTTGATTTATAAGTTGATTTGATTTATTATGTGAGATTTCATTTCTTGAGTTGAAGTTTTGCCATGATGATGCTTCTTGTGTATACACACACACAGATATATATATATATATATCCTATACATATGTTTACCACATACACATTTACATACCTACATATTTACATATTCCTTTTTTAATATGAATATATATACATATACTTATACTCATACGTTTGAAATTTGCCATTATGAAGCTTGTATATTCATGTATATATACTTATTTACATATACAATATTTTTATAAACATATTTATTTACCTATTCACTATTTTATATAACATATAGACATATACATTTACTTACATATATTTGTCATCATATATATATATATATTTACATTTATACATATTTTCATATACATTACTTCATATGGGCATATATACATATATATACTTATATACTCATATATATATTTTTAAACATCATAAAGTTTGTTTATATATATATATATACATATATGGATATTCTATCTTAAATTTTAATGGCGGAGTTTATATACCTATATCTATAAAATTTATCATATCCAGAAATTTATATTTTAAACTTTAATATAGTTTTCAAAATTAATAGATTTAGATATTCCAATATCAAGAAATTCATTTGTTTGACTTAAAAAAATTAATATTTCTATATTTAAAATTAGTTAATTATCCCAATATCATATGGCTAAAAATTTGGGTTGTTACAATCTCCCCCCCCCCCCTTAGAACTTTTCGTCCCCGAAAAGGAATGAAGTAAGAACTAGAATTTTGATGTATATTACTAAATTAATCATCCTTTAAAACATTTCAAACTCCTTACTCTTTATTCTACATTTAAAGATTCATACACTTTAAATTACATAGTATTACCAAGCTAGTTTGATATTAAAACATTTTTCATAACTCGATGTCTTAACAAGTCCATCCTTGTTCTTACAGAATTTTAGTCATATGTTGATCAGGCGTAGGACTAAAAATCTCTAAGTACTTAGTAGACTCGTTTCAACACCCAGTGAAAATACTTGAAAAACTTTTCAAAAATGATATGGAAGGTATCACCCCTTTTTTCCTTCTTTACCACCATGGATCGTGGTTAACACGATGATTGCGTCGCCATCCCGATGAAACCATAAGTAAACTGTAGGCATCAACACCCTTCGATTTACGCCATGGGAACACGATAGACCACAGCTGCATAATGGTTGCATCACTATCCCAGCGAAACCGTAAGTAGTCTGTAGGCAATCTCTGCCCCCTAAATTATGCTATCAAAAGAAAACCACATAGATCGCAATCTACCGATGTTACGTCGCTATCTCAGCGAAATCATACATAGACTGTAGGCAATCTCTGCCTCCCGAATTATGCTATGGAACCACGATAGATCGCAGTTACACAAAGGTTGCGTTGCTATCCCAGTAAAACCATAAATAACTGTAGGCAATCTTTGCCTCCCGAATTACGCTACCAACTCTCATAGATCACAGTTACACAAAGGTTATATTGCTATCACATCAAAACCATACGTAACTGTAGGTATAACACCCCTCGATTTACGCTATGCAAACAATGATCGCCAGGAACTTATGAGTTTTTGTCCGGATGTCCTCTAGGATCCCAATTCTAATTAAACCCACCTTGTGGATTCTAAGGTAGACCCACCCACTGGATCTTCTACTTCAAATTTCCAACTTTCATGGCGGGTGCCTTTCCATACTTTTGATTTCAAAACTTATAATACTATATATACAATATCCTTCAAATCATACACTTCATATGCATCGCATATAAATTTTATTTACATAAAATCGATAGCTTTTGAATTCATTTTATCCAATTTCCTATAATGGCCCATTTTTCCATACCATTTGAATCGACAATAAACCACACATGCTAACTCAAATTGCATGAAAAGACGGATCATTAAGGGTAGAAAGAAAATAAAGACAGAACAGAATCTCACACGAATGGAATAACATATATTATTTCAATAATAAACTTTACAATGGAAAATTTTAAAATACAATATCAGAGTCTAACCTAGATTCAGCCTGGATAGTTATAAACTTCTGTCCTTACAAATGCTGAAAACAACAAAACAAATGCAATAGATGTAGTGGATAATAGAATACCTCCATACGATGATGAAGATCTCCAGCTCTCCTTTGGAAACTCCAACCGTCTTCAACTAAACTTGAAACTACTCGGATCTGACCCGAGTATTAAAAATACCCGTATCAGGCTTTAAACCAGTGTGAGATACTCAAAATTTAAAATGATGATCATGACGATGTTATCAAAACCTTTGAAAAGAAAGGTATCTCATAAGACCACGCCCACACATAAACACGGATGGGTTTTTACCTTATGATAACCAAAACACTTTTATATCAAAATAATTTGATATTATCTTTAATGACATTCTTTTGGAAAACATCTTTCAAATAAACTTATTCAAATAAGGTATCAATATCCAGACTAAGTCTAAGGGAATATATCCGGACTGGGTCAACGAAATATCCCGAACGGAATATATGATATCAAAAAATGGTAGCTGAAATGTTTGCAGGTCATTATAGCTATTTTGGGACTACAATCAAAATTGTAAAGCTCGTATTGGAGTTGGATTTTCCAACATGATAGGAAACTAGTGGCCTTTTCTCTGATCCACGCATAACAAGCATAGTTCCCGCGGTGCCTTAATTGCCTTTCTCAGACTAATCACTTGGAACTGTACTTTCTATACTACCACTGATAACCGGTAGTTCCCTGCTTTTCTGAAGCAAACCACTTTATCAAAATGGGGCAATAAATGCCTTGAGGGACGTTTTCCCCCAAAGGGACCAACGTATTGGACACCACCATACATACTCACTTATTCCAAATTTTATGTCTGTTAGACCACATAGTATCCCATATCATCTTCCAAGATGTGAGGCTAGTGAGGCTACACTCAGTTTCTTCAAAGCCTCGCTTTTCATACAAAACTACGCTTTTATCATAACAGGTTCCACTTTGAATGCCGCACTGTCATTCCTTTGATCACTACTTGACTCCCACAAGCATACAACCTCTGAGCTCGTATGTCTCATAGAAGGGTGTTAAGCTAAGAGAAGTTGCCTTCTCCGCCACTAGGCAGATGTACATTTGTAAAAGTCAAACGTTGTGTCTCAGAAATGCAATGTCAGACATTCATCCATACAAGTTCGTTCTGGGACTAAACGAAACCGAAGGCACTTTCCTCGGCCATTACTAGGCGAGAAGCCCTTGCAATCTGAAAAAATCTCCATAACGAGGAGACCACTGCTATAAATAACTCTATAATGGAAGCGACCCAGAGCATATCAACAAGCAGTCCTCACGCTATGAAGATCCTCGGTCTTCAATAATCATCATCTTCAACATGTCTTCACTTTCGAACGTATACATTGGTTCGAAGTGGTTTTCGGATAGGAATCACCCAAATCCGACCCCGGTTACTTCGAAGCCAATTATCGAAAAAAAGATGTTAAGTTCATACGTGGATATCAATCATCAATCAATTACTTCATCCTTTATTTTAATCAAATATCTTTCTTAGATATATTCTTTTCAATTTAGTCCATTTTTTTTCAAGAGTATATGGAATCATTAAGCCTTATTTATTAAATCATTTTATTTATTTAAACCTTTCTTAAATCCTGGAATAATTCCAAATCATTTTCTCTTTTACTTAGGAAAACATTTCCAAATCATTCATTAAATCTTAATCAAAGATTTCTTTATTAACTTCAAATCATATTCTTGCAAATCGAAGATTTTCATAACAGAGCACTACTGCCACCTTAGATATGGTAAGTTTCACCTCCAGGGACTAGTGGCAAGTAATCCTAAATCATGAAGATTTTCGTCTTCAATGATCTTTATCTTCAATATGTTTTACTTCGAAAATTAGTTTGAAGTGGTTTTCGGATAGGAATCACCTAAATTTGATCCCTGTTTTTCGGATAGGAATCACCCAAATCAGATTCCGGTTCCTTTGTACCAATCATCGAATAAAAGATGTTAAGTGGTTAATTAACATTCAAAGAATTTGTTTCTTTTATTTTATCTTGGAAAAACTTAAATATGATTTTTTAGAGCATCCGGGCTTTCCTTTCGATTTATTCCACCCCTCGCATAAAAAGAGAAAACATAGGCCAGGTAAGTTCGGGGCACTAGTTGCTCCATCCCTAACGTTAGTTAAACACCTTATTTTATCTTTCCAGATCTCACAAGCGGGACAAATGTACTAGTCGTTTCCGCATACTCAGTTATTAGCTTTATTTTGGAATTGATTATAAGATTCCAAATTATATTTTAAACTCTTAATTTTTCTTTTAAAAACATTCATAATTGATTCTAGGAAATATAGTTACGTTTAAACTCATATTCAAAAGGTTATAGAATTCGTAGCATAAAAGTGCTGCGGAAAGTGCTATATAAGCTTATTTGATTTAAACAACTTTTTAATATTTTAAAATTAATTTTTTCCACTTCAAATCTCTTTTAAACCATTTTAAATTTATCAAATTTATTTCATATTTTTAATCATTTAAAAATATCATTTATAAAGAAATCCCTATTTATATTCCGAACTGTAAAACCGCGATGTTTTTAGAAAATTATTTTTGACATATTTCAAACTCTACTTGATGAAATCTTGATTATCTTTCTTCATTGGAAAACTATTATCACTGTGGACAAAAAAAATTTATTTCGAAGAAATCTGACTTATAAATCATTCTCTACATTAATTTGAAGTTATCGGTCGAAATTTACGAACTACACGTACGCGATGAGCTCGATTTTGACAAATTTTTTGAATTGCTTTGGAACTCGTCCTAAACACTTCAAATTTGTTTTGAACCATATTTAAACTATTTTAACTCATTTAAAACAATATTTTCGTCATTAGAAACTCATTTTTCATTTCATTTAATACTATAATATTATATTATTATATTATCATTTTCAATCTTTTTAGATATTTTGAAATCATTATGAGACTAAATAATTTCATACAAACATTTGTATGGATTTAATTCTCATTTAATTAACTATGCTTACTAACCATTTCTCTTAGCATTTATCAAACCAAGTTATCATCCATATCACAAACATATAATCAACCATAATATCAACCAAGTTATCAAACATTTAATCATCCAACATATACCAAACTTTTTATGTAATTAACTTGAAATATTTTTAGGAATTAGTAACTTAAAATATGAGTACTCACTATTAGTTCCACTCCACTAATCTTTTCAGTAGACTTTCCTTTTGATTCCGACAGCACTTCCTTCCCTTTTTCTAGATCCGAAGCTTCCCGATCTCCTTCCTTCTTCTTGAATGGGTTCGGCTTAGGCTTCATGGTGGGTGGTGCTCACGGCTTTGGCTAGTGGGAGTGGAAGGCTCGGCTAGGGGTGGAGGAAGGTGGGGCCGTGGGTTGTAGGTGGAAAATGAGGTGGTTTGCACTTAATTTTGAAGTGGAATACTTTATTTTCTGTAACGACCCGTAAATTTCAGTGGTTTTATTTATTTAATTAATTGAATTTTGTGAAATTTTAAGCGATAAAATTTTGAAATATAAATTTGATATTTGGAATGCGTCTAATTAAACATAGCAACTGGTAAATTTTCATCCGAAAATATGAAAATTTATTTCGCGCGTAAATTTACTTCAATTTTATCAGTTAAAAATTGATGATAATAAAATGTTTTCCAAACCTAAATATTTTTACATAGAAAATTTGTAAATCATCTTCTGAGTGAGACGTCATCTTTCGTTTCGTCAAATTTGGACATCTATTGCTCCATTTATCTTAATTCTGGCTGAATAGCAGCATTTTCGGTACCGATTATCGACTTTTGATCGGATGATCGTACCACAAATATCTGTGTACCGTTTTGATCGTCTCGTCGTGCTGATCTCCACGGTATATTCAACTCTGCAAATTTGAGATCTGGTACGCGTCGAAAAGAATAAACAGTTCACCGTAACGGTACCGAATTTTGACTTTACATTTTTCCCAATCCTTTTCAAATCTTTACCGTGCAGCTCAAACAAATAATCAATTGCATTAAATATCTTCTCAGCTGAAATCAAGGGAATTGGACCGTTAACTTATTTTTATTTGGTTTTATTGGTTGCCCAGCTATTTCTGTACGTTGCATTTTATTTGCTCAAACCTCTCATTTTCCATTTATATTATCCTCTGACCTTTTCCTCTCAGATCTGTTCTTACTCCTACTTTATTCATTCTGAAAATTTTGTATGAAACAAACTTCATTTCGAAGCTGAACCGCATCCGTCTCCAACCCCATTCACCTCCCACGCCATAACCTTCACCTCTCCGATTCAGTACACCCGAACCTTCCTCCACCCTCCTCGTCCACGTCCTGGCCTTCCGCGTCAACCCAGCCTGCCTGTCGACTCCGCCTGCTCCAGATCTGCCTCATGAACCCACGGTGCCACCTCCAATTCCTCGGCAACCCATAGCCTCCCACGCAAACCCACCATCTTCCTCCTCTCTCCTTCGCACTGGTGCACCAAGCCTCGCCTAACCATCATCTTCCATCTCACCGAACCCATCATCACCCACCACGTCATCGATCACCTCACTTCTCCCATCCGCCTCCGCCCTAACCGTTACCCCCTTCGCAACCAAACCCAGTCGTGTCCCAAGCCTCCAATCCGAGCAGAGTTTCCCGACCTACCCGAGCATCCACTACCGAAGCACCGCATCTCCCATCTCCACGCGTGTGACTACCGATCACATCAACCAATTCTAGGCATGCTGATCGCCATCTATTCTTTCTAGTTCCCCTACCTGAGCCATCAATGGTAGCTCGCAGTCAGGCCTTCACCACCAAAGCCCGCCTCCCTCCGCGACCTTCAGTTTCCAGTGTGTCAGCCTCCTATCACCGAGGCCATGACCTCCACAAACCGACCATGTTATCAACCAAACCCACCACCATCTCAAGAACCGCGTCCCCAAGCCCGGCGCCGAACTCAAATCATTCGCGCATCCCCTCTTTTGTATATTAAGGTATTATTATATATATAGATATTATATCATGTCAGATTGTGTATATATATGTGTGCTTTACAGCTTGCATTAATTTGTTTATCAGAAAAAAATTATATATATAAAATATTAAAGTAATGTGGTTGTGTATATATTAGCTTTTATATATATATAAGTATTCTGTTGAGTTTCATTTTAGTTATAATAGTACAGTGCTATATATTGGTTACAGTTATATGTGTTAGTTATATTATATATGTTTCAATCGGCTGTTATATTTATGCATAGACGTACTTTATAATATATATTATCTATTACATATAAGAGCATTTAAAACTATATGTTTTATATGTATATACAGATTTTAAGTATAAGGTATACTGGTTTGAAAATGTAAGTTGCATAAACCTGGTTTGTGTACAAAAGTCATAATAATATTCTATGTTTCTTTTTTGTTCGTGTAAAATTTATACCAGTATATATATATCTTACTTTGTATGTTTATAAGCTGCTTCACTATGTTAGTTTGTAAAGTGTTAGTTATTAAATATGTTGTTATGAATATATATATATATACTCTGTTGCACTAGTTTACATAAAGTGGAACTATTTATAAATAAAATTGTTATGGATAATATGATATTTTCCTTTGTACCTTCATAGTATTTTATAATAGAATATTTGAACCGTTGTATAAAATAATGTCAAAAGTATATTAGTTGTTTATTTGTGTGCCGTGTATATATATAAAGTAATATTGGTTCATATGGGTCGCTGTATAGTTGTATGCATATAATATATTGGTTTTGGAAAAATGATTTCATGTACTATATATATGTATACATGAGTTAGATATATACATATTAGACTGGCATATTTTGTACAGTGTCTGGGTTATATATATGTATATTTGTCAAGTATTTTACATTTACATGTATTATTTCAAAATATAAATATATAATGAGTATATATATATATTTAATTTAATAAGTGTTTAAAATTTAGAATATGATTTTTCTATATAGTTATATATATATATATATATAAGTTCTCTGATACCATTTACCATCATTGATCCGGTTCTGATTCGTTTTGTAAATTCCTTGTTATCAGCTTTGTTCGTCAAATTCATGCCAACCTTACTTTGCTTTGGGATTCGTATTTGGATTCGTAACTCAATTTCAGTGTCTATTCTCTCTAGCCTCGAAAGGTGAGCAATCACTCACGATTAATGTTGTTATATTTATTAAATTGATTTCAATTGAAACGTCAATTGAAATATACCGTTGCTAGTTATTTACATTGATATATACACTGTTATCTGTATTTGTTCACCTGTGACATCTGACACTATTATCTGTTATTTATATTGTTGATATATGCCTGTTACTATTGTTATTTTATTATCATATCTGCTATCACTCTGCAAGTTCCCTGTTAGTATAGAATCACTATGGGTTGAAATGATACATACCCGAACGATCTGTAGAATAGGAGAAAATCGTTATGGGTTGAAATGATAAACCCAAGCGATTTCCATTGAATTGAATTTGGGATTGCGGGTTGAAAAGATATATACCCGTATATATAATTTAAATTGCGGATTGAAATGATAAATATCTGTATCACTTGACTATAGGGTAGAAAATTTTATACAGACACCGTTGGTCTATATATATAAATGTTTTGAAAATGATTTCTATGGTTTTGAAAAGAAATATATGGTTTTGATAAATATTGATTTTAAAGATTTATTAAAGTTGATTTAATAAAGTTGATAAATAATATGTTTAAGTATTTATTTAATATCTGTATTTTCGAATATAGAATTTATAATGATTTGAAATTGATTGAAATTGTATTTATTTAAGAATTATACTTAAATAAGTTTGGTTTGAAATATATTGAATTTGAAATTTAAAGAAGTGATTTACAACTTGAAATTTGAAAAGGTGACTTAAATGGATATTTCAAACGTATAAATATTTAAATGAGATATTTTGTTTATTTAAATTGTAAAATTGAAATGGTATTCAAATGTTATGGAAATGATTAAGTTAATATTTCAAAACGAAACAATTGTAAAGTGAATCTGATATGTATATAAATTTATCGAATTTAGTTTTGAAATGTTGAATATTTAAAGCTTTGAAATAAATTCAAATTTGAAATGGCTTATTTTATGGTTTAGATACGTATTTGAAATTGATAATTTGAAATGGTTTATTTAGAAGCTGAATCGAGTTGAAACGGATGATTTGAGATTTTGTTTAAAATAAATTTTTGGAATTCGAGTTAATTTGAATCGATTTGTGAAATTTGAGGAAACTAATTTATTTATAACGAAATTTTAATATCTTAACTGTTAAAAAGGAAGTGTTATGATTTCCAAAATATTGTGATTTCCAGACTATGATTTCGAAAGCATTATAACTTTTGAAAAGTAATATGATTTTGAAAATGGATATATTTGAAGTGAAATGATATCGTATTAAAGTGGGTCTTGAAATGATAATGATATTTTGGTTTTAAAATATAAACTATTTTGAAATGACCACTGTGTTATAATAACGATTGGTTGTTAAAGAGACCGGGATCGGATATGGACATACTCTCTGTCGATACCGAAAACCACTTTGACAACCGTGTACGCGGTGGAGATTCCAGAATGAAGTAGGATGGTGGCGACGTTCTTAAGGTATGTTACGTGGACCCAACTCCCGTGAGTTGGCATAAGGTGGCTAAAACAGGAGCGATCTCGGACCAGTGAGGTAGCACCTCTTCTCGGACGCATTTCTTCGATATTATACTCTTACTTGTGATTTGACTAGATGGCCATCCTCCGATTTGGGAGTGTTGTTCGAGGTGGAACGGTAGTGGCTGCTATGCGTATCCATCAGTCCGTGTGCGTAATTGGTATATCTACCCTGGCATTGCCTAGTTGTGCCGTGTCACCTACCATACCGAGCTTTACTACGATTATGATTTTAAGATCCGACCGCGTTAAGGTTCTCCATCCCCTTAACGCTATTTTCCGATATGATTATACTTTACTTATTTAGACACTATTATAATAGCAAATATTACTACATAGTAAATAGTTTAACGGACCCTTAGAGGATGGTTATCCCAAACATCCTTTAAGTTACTTGTATTTCAGTTGATATTTCACTTGAGTTGGATTTATTAATATAAGAATCTTAATCCTGACTCGAGTGTTTTGTGTTTTGCTTTACGCTCGGGTCAGACTGAGTGATACAGCATTTGAGACTCACCTTTGGAGTCGGAGCTTCGCTTGGAGATCCAGCTATCTATCGATCCTGCTTTCAGTTATTCCGTTGATCCAGTGATGTATTCAGATCTGGTATTTGATTATTGTATTGAGACATCTATTGTATTCGGGACCTCAGTTGTATCTTGTTTAACTCTGTTATATATATATATAGTAGCTTCATGAACTACTATCCTTTGTTTCCGCTGAAGTATTGTTATATTACTCTGTGTCTGTGATCTGTAATTATTTTATTTACTGTATATGCTGAGTTTTGCCAAATTTTATTTACAACGCAGTATTTTGAGCAATTCAACTCCGGCATGAGTGTCTACCTATACACTTATAATGGATGCGAATGGTTGAAAATATTGGGTCGTTACATGTGGTATCAGAGCCAGGTTTTAGGCAAAACTCAGCATATGTAGAAAATTCGATTACAGAATCACTTTCGTTCAAGCTTGAATTCCTTCTTCTTTGACTCGGTTCCTTTGAATTTTGGAACGTTCCCTTCGGTTCCAAAGTCCATTCGTGTCTCCCCTATTCGTGTCTTTGATTCTGGAGTATCACATAACTCCACTTCGAATGATCTCTATAATAAATCGGCGGTCTCGCCAATCTTCGAATAATTTGTACTGGGGAGAAACTCCTTTACAATCAGTATTGATTCACCGGAGATTTCTATATCCTTGGTTTACGATGCTGCTATCTTATGCTATACCTGAATTCTACCTCTGGTGATCGAATGTCGATTTGCTTCAGAATTCTACATCGATCTTATCTATGAAGTCACGGTTGACCCGGTTAAGGTTGCCCGCGATTTATACACCTTTATTCATCTTCCTGTTTGAAATGCAATCATCTAACCTTCGTTTCGAGCCTATCTATTTTAGATTATAATTCTCTTTGACTAGAGTCCCTCTATATTTGGATCTCCATCCTTGTGTTGAAATCCAATTCTGGAATCATCGTGTGAGGGAGTGTATTTGTAATTAATATAAATAGTTTATGTTTATAGTGTGTTGTTTGAGTTGTTGATGTTGGTTTGGATTTTCGATCGATTCGTCTGATCAACGCTATCGATAGGATTTCCAAAACACTTGAATAGAGCAAACTGACACCATATAATTTTCAAATCTGATGAATGAAATAAATTTGTATGATTATATTTTAAATATATAAGAAAAATTTTCTGGAATTAAAAGTTAAATAATTTGGTTGTTGGAAATGATAATATTTGATTTTCATTTTATTGTTTGTAAGTCATTGACTATTGCAAAATGACTATTGGTTATAAATTTATTTGGAATTGAAATGAATTTAAATTGAAGATTTAAGAATTAAATTTCTGGTGATTTCAAACTTTGTTTTAAAGTCCTAAAATGTATATTATTTAAAGTATTTTCGAATAAAATGGTTTTTCAAAGAATTTTAAATGTTTAAATCAGTGCTCTTCTCTTTGTCGCTGGAAAAAAATTTCGATGATGACGGCCGCATCATCGACATTCATTTTCGAGTTTCGAAGTGGAAAGAGACTATTCTGTAGCTTTGCTACGGTTTTGTTTTGAAAAAAAAATACTTTGATTTGAATTTCTTCAGTATAATTTGATTTATTTATATATATAAGTATCTTATTTTAAAATTAAATCTTATATAAATATATTATATATATCTCTAAATTGTTTGAAAGTAAATCTGAGATTTAAATTCTTAAATTTTAGGTTAAAGATGATTTCAATTATAAACTGAAGCCAAAATTCTTGGATAAATATTTAATTGAGAATAACTGAATTGTAAAATATTATTTGTATAATACCCGATTTCATCTCAACATAACTTACCTAAAATTTTCAGAAGTTAAAAATGTAATTGGATAATATACAATATAAAATGACTTTATAAGGAAAGATTTGAGTGTTATAGTAAATGTTATACACTTAAATTTTATTATAAAGATGTTAATAGAGATAAATAGGATAATAAGTTAATTGAATAATAGATGAGACAAATAAATTTGTTTGAAGGAATTAATAAATTGAAATTAGATTAACTTATGGAAATACCTTGAATTTAAAATCAATTGCTGAATATAAGTTAATTTAAATTGAAATTTATATGGTTTAAATTAATTTATATGGTTTAAATATATGTGATAGGAGATATTAAGTGGAATAAAGTTAATAATAATTTAGAATAAAAGAATTAAATTTGTTGAATAAACATGTGTATAATAAATGATTATACAAATTTGATGATTTAGAAATTGTTAACTTAGGATGACTAGATAAAAAGGATAATGAATTTAGAAACAGATAGGTTGATTTAACTTAAGTGAACTCAAATAGATTTAACCAAAATGTTAGATATTAATTAGTTTAATTTGAAATTTATATAGTTTTAAAATCAGTTGTTTATTTTGTTTTCAATGCCAATTTTCTTTCTGGTTGGTTCTATTCTCCTACCTCCTTCCTTTTCGGGGACGAAAAGTTTTGAGTGGGGGAGAGTGTAACGACCCGTAAATTTCAGTGGTTTTATTTATTTAATTAATTGAATTTTGTGAAATTTTAAGCGATAAAATTTTGAAATATAAATTTGATATTTGGAATGCGTCTAATTAAACATAGCAACTGGTAAATTTTCATCCGAAAATATGAAAATTTATTTCGCGCGTAAATTTACTTCAATTTAATCAGTTAAAAATTGGTGATAATAAAATGTTTTCCAAACCTAAATATTTTTACATAGAAAATTTGTAAATCATCTTCTGAGTGAGACGTCATCTTTCGTTTCGTCAAATTTGGACATCTATTGCTCCGTTTATCTTAATTCTGGCTGAATAGCAGCATTTTCGGTACCGATTATCGACTTTTGATCGGATGATCGTACCACAAATATCTGTGTACCGTTTTGATCGTCTCGTCGTGCTGATCTCCACGGTATATTCAACTCTGCAAATTTGAGATCCGGTACGCGTCGAAAAGAATAAACAGTTCACCGTAACGGTACCGAATTTTGACTTTACATTTTTCCCAATCCTTTTCAAATCTTTACCGTGCAGCTCAAACAAATAATCAATTGCATTAAATAGCTTCTCAGCTGAAATCAAGGGAATTGGACCGTTAACTTATTTTTATTTGGTTTTATTGGTTGCCCAGCTATTTCTGTACGTTGCATTTTATTTGCTCAAACCTCTCATTTTCCATTTATATTATCCTCTGACCTTTTCCTCTCAGATCTGTTCTTACTCCTACTTTATTCATTCTAAAAATTTTGTATGAAACAAACTTCATTTCGAAGCTGAATCGCATCCGTCTCCAACCCCATTCACCTCCCACGCCATAACCTTCACCTCTCCGATTCAGTACACCCGAACCTTCCTCCACCCTCCTCGTCCACGTCCTGGCCCTCCGCGTCAACCCAGCCTGCCTGTCGACTCCGCCTGCTCCAGATCTGCCTCATGAACCCACAATGCCACCTCCAATTCCTCGGCAACCCATAGCCTCCCACGCAAACCCACCATCTTCCTCCTCTCGCCTTCGCATTGGTGCACCAAGCCTCGCCTAACCATCATCTTCCATCTCACCGAACCCATCATCACCCACCACGTCATCGATCACCTCACTTCTCCCATCCGCCTCTGCCCTAACCGTTACCCCCTTCGCAACCAAACCCAGTCGTGTCCCAGGCCTCCAATCCGAGCAGAGTTTCCCGACCTACCCGAGCATCCACTACCGAAGCACCGCATCTCCCATCTCCACGCGTGTGACTACCGATCACATCAACCAATTCTAGGCATGCTGATCGCCATCTATTCTTTCTAGTTCCCCTACCTGAGCCATCAATGGTAGCTCGCAGTCAGGCCTTCACCACCAAAGCCCGCCTCCCTCCGCGACCTTCAGTTTCCAGTGTGTCAGCCTCCTATCACCGAGGCCATGACCTCCACAAACCGACCATGTTATCAACCAAACCCACCACCATCTCAAGGACCGCGTCCCCAAGCCCGGCGCCGAACTCAAATCATTCGCGCATCCCCTCTTTTGTATATTAAGGTATTATTATATATATATATATTATATCATGTCAGATTGTGTATATATATGTGTGCTTTACAGCTTGCATTAATTTGTTTATCAGAAAAAAATTATATATATAAAATATTAAAGTAATGTGGTTGTGTATATATTAGCTTTTATATATATATAAGTATTCTGTTGAGTTTCATTTTAGTTATAATAGTACAGTGCTATATATTGGTTACAGTTATATGTGTTAGTTATATTATATATGTTTCAATCGGCTGTTATATTTATGCATAGACGTACTTTATAATATATATTATCTATTACATATAAGAGCATTTAAAACTATATGTTTTATATGTATATACAGATTTTAAGTATAAGGTATACTGGTTTGAAAATGTAAGTTGCATAAACCTGGTTTGTGTACAAAAGTCATAATAATATTCTATGTTTCTTTTTTGTTCGTGTAAAATTTATACCAGTATATATATATATCTTACTTTGTATGTTTATAAGCTGCTTCACTATGTTAGTTTGTAAAGTGTTAGTTATTAAATATGTTGTTATGAATATATATATATACTCTGTTGCACTAGTTTACATAAAGTGGAACTATTTATAAATAAAATTGTTATGGATAATATGATATTTTCCTTTGTACCTTCATAGTATTTTATAATAGAATATTTGAACCGTTGTATAAAATAATGTCAAAAGTATATTAGTTGTTTATTTGTGTGTCGTGTATATATATAAAGTAATATTGGTTCATATGGGTCGCTGTATAGTTGTATGCATATAAGATATTGGTTTTGGAAAAATGATTTCATGTACTATATATATGTATACATGAGTTAGATATATACATATTAGACTGGCATATTTTGTACAGTGTCTGGGTTATATATATGTATATTTGTCAAGTATTTTACATTTACATGTATTATTTCAAAATATAAATATATAATGAGTATATATATATATATTTAATTTAATAAGTGTTTAAAATTTAGAATATGATTTTTATATATAGTTATATATATATATAAGTTCTCTGATACCATTTACCATCATTGATCCGGTTCTGATTCGTTTTGTAAATTCCTTGTTATCAGCTTTGTTCGTCAAATTCGTGCCAACCTTACTTTGCTTTGGGATTCGTATTTGGATTCGTAACTCAATTTCAGTGTCTATTCTCTCTAGCCTCGAAAGGTGAGCAATCACTCACGATTAATGTTGTTATATTTATTAAATTGATTTCAATTGAAACGTCAATTGAAATATACCGTTGCTAGTTATTTACATTGATATATACACTGTTATCTGTATTTGTTCACCTGTGACATCTGACACTATTATCTGTTATTTATATTGTTGATATATGCCTGTTACTATTGTTATTTTATTATCATATCTGCTATCACTCTGCAAGTTCCCTGTTAGTATAGAATCACTATGGGTTGAAATGATACATACCCGAACGATCTGTAGAATAGGAGAAAATCGTTATGGGTTGAAATGATAAACCCAAGCGATTTCCATTGAATTGAATTTGGGATTGCGGGTTGAAAAGATATATACCCGTATATATAATTTAAATTGCGGATTGAAATGATAAATATCCGTATCACTTGACCATAGGGTAGAAAATTTTATACAGACACCGTTGGTCTATATATATAAATGTTTTGAAAATGATTTCTATGGTTTTGAAAAGAAATATATGGTTTTGATAAATATTGATTTTAAAGATTTATTAAAGTTGATTTAATAAAGTTGATAAATAATATGTTTAAGTATTTATTTAATATCTATATTTTCGAATATAGAATTTATAATGATTTGAAATTGATTGAAATTGTATTTATTTAAGAATTATACTTAAATAAGTTTGGTTTGAAATATATTGAATTTGAAATTTAAAGAAGTGATTTACAACTTGAAATTTGAAAAGGTGACTTAAATGGATATTTCAAACGTATAAATATTTAAATGAGATATTTTGTTTATTTAAATTGTAAAATTGAAATGGTATTCAAATGTTATGGAAATGATTAAGTTAATATTTCAAAACGAAACAATTGTAAAGTGAATCTGATATGTATATAAATTTATCGAATTTAGTTTTGAAATGTTGAATATTTAAAGCTTTGAAATAAATTCAAATTTGAAATGGTTTATTTTATGGTTTAGATACGTATTTGAAATTGATAATTTGAAATGGTTTATTTAGAAGCTGAATCGAGTTGAAACGGATGATTTGAGATTTTGTTTAAAATAAATTTTTGGAATTCGAGTTAATTTGAATCGATTTGTGAAATTTGAGGAAACTAATTTATTTATAATGAAATTTTAATATCTTAACTGTTAAAAAGGAAGTGTTATGATTTCCAAAATACTGTGATTTCCAGACTATGATTTCGAAAGCATTATAACTTTTGAAAAGTAATATGATTTTGAAAATGGATATATTTGAAGTGAAATGATATCGTATTAAAGTGGGTCTTGAAATGATAATGATATTTTGGTTTTAAAATATAAACTATTTTGAAATGACCACGGTGTTATAATAACGATTGGTTGTTAAAGAGACCGGGATCGGATATGGACATACTCTCTGTCGATACCGAAAACCACTTTGACAACCATGTACGCGGTGGAGATTCCAGAATGAAGTAGGATGGTGACGACGTTCTTAAGGTATGTTACGTGGACCCAACTCCCGTGAGTTGGCATAAGGTGGCTAAAACAGGAGCGATCTCGGACCAGTGAGGTAGCACCTCTTCTCGGACGCATTTCTTCGATATTATACTCTTACTTGTGATTTGACTAGATGGCCATCCTCCGATTTGGGAGTGTTGTTCGAGGTGGAACGGTAGTGGCTGCTATGCGTATCCATCAGTCCGTGTGCGTAATTGGTATATCTACCCTGGCATTGCCTAGTTGTGCCGTGTCACCTACCATACCGAGCTTTACTACGATTATGATTTTAAGATCCGACCGCGTTAAGGTTCTCCATCCCCTTAACGCTATTTTCCGATATGATTATACTTTACTTATTTAGACACTATTATAATAGCGAATATTACTACATAGTAAATAGTTTAACGGACCCTTAGAGGATGGTTATCCCAAACATCCTTTAAGTTACTTGTATTTCAGTTGATATTTCACTTGAGTTGGATTTATTAATATAAGAATCTTAATCCTGACTCGAGTGTTTTGTGTTTTGCTTTACGCTCGGGTCAGACTGAGTGATACAGCATTTGAGACTCACCTTTGGAGTCGGAGCTTTGCTTGGAGATCCAGCTATCTATCGATCCTGCTTTCAGTTATTCCGTTGATCCAGTGATGTATTCAGATCTGGTATTTGATTATTGTATTGAGACATCTATTGTATTCGGGACCTCTGTTGTATCTTGTTTAACTCTGTTATATATATATAGTAGCTTCATGAACTACTATCCTTTGTTTCCACTGCAGTATTGTTATATTACTCTGTGTCTGTGATCTGTAATTATTTTATTTACTGTATATGCTGAGTTTTGCCAAATTTTATTTACAACGCAGTATTTTGAGCAATTCAACTCCGGCATGAGTGTCTACCTATACACTTATAATGGATGCGAATGGTTGAAAATACTGGGTCGTTACATTTTCTCTGTACTTTTTTTTTCTAATATTTTTTTATTTTTTTCCTAAGGCATGGAAGCTATTAGAGAAGCTTTTAGAAAGCTTGAGAAAGGAAGAAGAAGATGTGGAAATGTGTAAAGAAAGTGGAAAAAGGTGGTTCTATTTATAATTGAAGTTTACAACCAAAATTACCTTACTACCCTTAAACCAAAAGACCAAAATACCCTCCATATCAAATCAAATTCTGTCTCCTTTAAGTACGCTAAAACACTCTTTCCAATGCATGATTAAACATGTATTTAATGTAGATTTGATATGAAAAGGAAGTGTATAAATGTGATGTGAAGTTTATGTAATAATTATGTTTAAAGTAAACATGGATGTGACATTTATTAATGGTGATTAGATGTTTAAGTAAATATAATGTGAAATTTCAATCTTTTATTAGTCAACTCAAATCTTACTTAATTACACATCAAATCAAAGGATTTTCTAACATTATTTTACAAAAGTAAAACATTTATGTCTTTTTGTGCTTACTTTTTCTTAATTGTTTTCTAGAAGTTTCTAACCTTATTTAGTAAAAGTAAACTAGATTAGTGAATTAATTAATACTTATCTATTTGAATATACGTTCCTATAAGAAAATAAAGGTGCAACAACGTTGCGACAACTTTTAATCGACAAAACGTTGATTTTGGACAAAATGTTTTACGATCGCATTTTTGACGTTTTAGTTAAATTATTTAGTTATGTAAACCAAATTTAAAAATAAATTTTTATATTGCTATTTAAAAGTACAAACACTCATAAATAAATTAAAATAATTTATTTAACCATTGAAACTTACTTTTCTGAAATCAACATTTTGTCACTTTTATCGATATAGGCAAATGTTACTATTTTTGTGTATAATTCTCTTTCCAAATCCTATCTAATATTGTTTGAATCATATAACCTTACCTATTTTATATTTAAAATCACTTTAAATAGTAAATTTTAAAGTGGTCAAATTCTGGGTCATTGCATTTCCCAAAATCGATTATTTGCCAAAACCAAAAGTCTTAATGATCAATAGGTTCCAAAACTATTTTCAGTTTCATTCTCATATACATATACGATCATTCTTTCCCACTAGAATAATTTTAGGGTCAACAATTTTTGAATACGCTTCATATTTATATAAACTCCATTTAGTATTTTCAAATACTTTTCAAGGATTTTATTTCTGGTTGTAATTTCAATAAGGGGAGTTTGAATATTTAACTAACATATATAATCTCATTAATGCCAAATTAAAGATTTCCAAGTTCGATTACTTTACACAATTACTGGTAACATTACTTACTTCTTATAAAGTAAATTTTAGTTATAGCAACTATTCAATCTTTATTCTAATAAATTTCCACATTTGTGTTTAGTAATTATAAATTTATTTTCAAATCTAAAGTGATTTTATATAAGATTGTATTTCTATAAAAATATTTTACAACATCGACATACTACGATAACTAGTGAGTTCAAAAATTACACCCATTTATCCACCAATTTATTTAATTTAGTTCGTTCCACTAATCTGTCTCCGAATATCGTCTATTGGGTTTCCACAACCCAATTATATATTTATTCCAGGAGTTATTTCAATTACAATTCAATTTCATTTGGCCCCAACTCCATTTCAATATTCAATTAACTAATTAATTTATCCAAATGGGTTCATTTCCATCTTCCAAAACCTGATTTTTCTCAAATATCACTTCATTTGGGTTTTACTTGGGCTCAACTTTATTTCTCATCCAAATCGAATTTCCATTTCTTTACTAAATATTTAACCATTTTTAAATTATTAGTTCATTCAATCTATTATCTCGATTTACCATCAATATCTTTCATTAACACATTTCAAACATATTTAGTTGTTAGTCTTTTAAGTCGAATTCTATTTATGACCCAAGTCCACATCTGTTTCTTTTAATTCATCACAAAGTAAATTTAATTCCCTTCGACTTCCTTATTTACTTAACACAAGTTAAATTTTCCACATCCAAGGTTAAATTTTAAAATTCAATCCACTAATTTGATAATCTGGTTCATCACAATTTTTTTAGAATTCGAAACCCATTTTATTTCAAAAATAATTTTGAAATCATTCATACATAACTTCTTTTGCACCTTTTATCAAATCTATACCTTTCCTTTTACAATTTAATTAATTTAACTTCCATAAGTTAAATTTTAATTTCATCTTGAAATTTCCAATTTCAGGTTATAAGTTCAAAACTTATTTAGCTTAGCTCGAGTCAATTTCTAATAAGTTCAATCCATTTAAACTTACTCAATTTAAATTTTTACATTCCAAAATTCAATTTTCACACTTCTTTTCTCATTAACATCATTTCCCACTGATAAGTTCAAAACTTATTTTCCTTGGGTTACACATTTCATTTCAATTGGAATCCCAGAATTCAAACACCCAGTATTTATTTCAAATCACCTTGAAATCATATATACACACACACACATATATATATCTCATTTATATACCAAACCACACTTTTAAATTTTAAACCAACCTTGGTTTTTTTTATCCAAAACAAATTCCTTCAGAATTTCAAAAACAACCCTAGTTTTCAAAACAAAAATTTCCATATCAAAAATATTCTAAATAATATTACTTATTATTTCCTTAACACTTTGAAACACATTTCAAAATTTTCGGGACTTAGATTTAGACTTCTCAATTTAAATCCATTTTAATTCATAAGTCGCAATCATAATTTATGCTTATATAATTTCAATTTCTTAAAACATTTCACCATGTCTTATCATTGTTTATTTTGTAATAAATTTCCTTTATTAAGACCCAACAACCAATTTATGATAATAATCAATATTATCATATCTAGAAACCAAACACACCATATATTCCATAATAATTTTTTGAAAAATTATTTCTATATATATATATATATAAATATAATCAGGGTAAAATTATTTCATTTCAAACACCTTAGAAACATTTTCGAAATTTCCGGGACTTAAATTCTGGTTTGAACCTATTTTTAGTTTAACCCATTTGTATAATTCATTCTTATCTAATTTCTATTTGGTTATATATATAACCACTTAAATTTTATGATCTTTGTAACGTCCCAGATTTTCGCGCTCGAAAATCGACATCCATACTTTACATCGTACTCGAATGCCGCAGATTCGATCGTTCAAATCCGAGTCGCCGGAGCTTATAACACAGTTAAGTAAATAACACAGCGGAAGAAATGAATAATACATTGATATACAATATCTGATACAACAGAATGATACAATGAATATCAATATACATCAGAGATATGATACAACAAATAGCAGCGGAAAAGAAAACGATAACATCAGCAGCGGATAATCTCCATCTTCAAAGCACTAATCCAGAAATAGCTTGAACTCCCAATAACGATACACCAAGATAAGCAAGTGCAGTCCGATCCAAAGACTGAACTAGCTCCAGATAACCTACTAATCTGACTATTTGAAAAACCAAACTCTAGACTGCTCGTGTAGAAAAAAAATTTGAGCATCCAGAGTTTAGGAAAGGAACAATAAACTCCGGATCAGTCATGGGACTGGTGTGAGCAACAAAAACAGTTTATCTTTAAAACAAATAACAGAGAATTTTAAGGTCAATTCGCAATGCTTTTGGAAAATGAAACTACCATAAGACCTCCCACCACACACACAATGCAAACGCAGAATTGGAGGAGATTTCTTCTTATGATAGTCAAAGATGCTTACTACGCAAAATCAAATCATTTTTGATATTATTATTAGTGCATAGTGCAGAAAACAATTTCGAAAGTAGAATATAAATCTTAGCCAGCATAGACATTTCGCACTTACGCCTACTATAGCTACCATGTTCAATAGCAGGTTACCACCACATTCCATGGCAGGTAATACAACTAAAACCGTACATGGCTCGTATTGTTTTGTTTGGATTTCCAACAAATGGTCAGGCTAAGGAACTTCCTATTCCACGAAAGAAACGCCTCTGGCGGGACGTTCCGGGAACCAACTGTTCTCTGCCAAACAAGGCCGGCAACCCCTTTTCCCAAGGGATAAAAGAAACCTCAGATATGCCACCCCCGGTCCTTTGGGACCTTTATCCGAGCGCTCGATAACCAACATCACACATCATAAAGAAAGTGTATCCACATGAGTAAGTATCTGGGCTCCATACCATGATACTACCCTTTTCCAGAAGGAATGGTCATACCCTAGGGGAGCTACCCCTGAAAACCTTGCCGCACGATTCCTGTTTCGACCATTACCGGGTTGTGAGGCTCGACGAAGTCTCGTCCACAAAGCTACGCTTTTTCAAAAAGCCACGCTTTGGGTCAACAGATGATCAACCTATGATCACAAAGATAAATGATCCAACAAAAGATCATATCACAAATGATCAAACACTGATCATCACACAGCAACACTCAGCATGCCACATTACCAAATTGGGATATATCGCTGATAAATTTCAACTACATAACCTCTGAGCTCGTACGTCTCAGAGAAGGGTGTTAAGCTAAGAGAATAAATTCTCCGCCACCAAACAGAAATGTATTTGAAAGAAATCGGCTTTATATCTCAAAGTGTAATGTCAGACATGTATCCATATAAGTCTGTTCCGGGTTCGAACAGAACCGAAGGCACTTCTCACGAAGCCCTTGCAATTCCGGATAACTTTCAATCACGTCCGGACTTCCCGTCACAAAAGAGTGATATAAATCTCTATACCGGGAGCTACCCAGTGCAGAGACATTCGACAGGTTGTCCTTTCATTTTCGAAAATATCCGGTCTTCAACACCGATCTTCAAATGCTATCCATATACGACGTATCACTATTCGGAATGGGTTATATGACACAGATGTCTTTTCCCGGCTAACCCGAATAGTGAGCGCAATATTCAAAAACAAAGGATAATGGGATTTCAATTAAGTCACAATTTAAACCCAAACTTTCTTTTCAAATGGTTTAACAAATTACCATTTTAATCTTTTTAAACAAAAAGATTCAATTCACAAAGTTCACTTAATTTCACAAAGATTCATTCACAGATTTTCCAAATCGATTTCCATTTCAATTTAATTAATTCGTTGAATCTTTAAATCAAAGATTTAACAAATAGCTTTCAAAACAATTTCATTTCGAATGGTTTAACAAAACATCATTTTAAATCTGTTAAAAATAAACAGATTTAATTCACAGCTTTCGAAAAGAATTCATTTATAACTTGGAAAACCATTTTTCAATTACATCTTGAAATTCCTTTAAATTGGAATTTCATTTCTTATATATATATATATGAAAGCTTTTATCATTTGAAAACAAACAGTTTTCATTTAAGAAAAATCCAATTTTATTTGCACGGGTTAAAGTCCTTGAATTATATTCACATTTCAAAATCAATACTTTTTAAAATAGTTTAACCCATATATAAACATCTTTAATCCCTAGTTTCAAATCATAGAATTCAATTTCAAATCTTGAATTTAAATTTAAATCAAATTATTTAAATTTTCAAAACTCGATTAAGTTATTCAAAACAACTTTTATCCTTGAAAACTCATTTCAAAAGCTTTTCACTTTAAACCGAAATTTCTAATTTCAAAATCAATTGAAATTAAAATTTCCATTTCAAAAACATCAAATTTAAATTATCTGTGACTTAACCGATTTCCACGTGAAATCCATATTGGTGTGTGTATAAGTGTGGTCCAGGGGTTCAACACACAATAGTGCAACATCAATCATCACATAACAAAATACAGGATATAGTTGATAAGCGATATAAACTATACGCTTATCGTTCATTCACAGATCACAGATATATATCACAGGTAAGTAAACTACAGATCACAACATAAATCAGGGTGTATCACAAAGCATTATATATCAGGGATATCAAACAATTAAATCATCCAATAGTCAACATCCGTAGGTAGGATCAATTTAATTATCTGATTGATTTGAATCAGATTTATTTCTATGAATAAATTACTAATCCTGGTTAATTAATATTAATCAATTACAAATTATTTTGATAAATTATTCTTTAATCATTTATACATTAACCATTAATAATAAATTAATCTTTAATTATAATTCATCAACCTTTAATTATTTAAATAATTAATCTTTAATTATTTAATTCACCATTTAATTTAATTAATTATCTTTAAATGAATAAATTACCCTTAATAAATTAATTACCACTTAATTAATAAAATTTCAATAAGTGATCACCCCTAACCATTTACATTAATTAATAAATTTTTGATTTATTATCTTCAAATTGATTTTGCTTTAATTTATTAACCATATTAATTACCCTTTCACTAATCATTAATCATTAATTGTCCATTCTTAATTATTTTCATCAAGTAATTATTTTTAAGTTAATTTGTAATCAAAAGATTATTTAAGATAAACCATTTATCTTAACTAATTACTTAGTTTTATCATTTGAATCTATTTAATTTAACTATTTGGAATCATTTCCATACTAGAACATTGATTGATTAAAGTTTAATACTAAATCATTTCGAAACATTTGTTAGTTACTTAATTGAATACCAGAACAATTTATATTAAAAACATTCAACTTTAAATATCTAAAACTTGAACCAGTTCGAGATCTTGTTTTAATAATCTTTACTTTGGAAAATCTAGTTTACAAGCTTTCTAAAAAAAAAACTTATTTATTCAATTAAACTAAAAGAAAAAATCTTGTCTAACAAAATTTATTTGAAATCTGTTAAGTCATAAATCCCAGAAAACAGAACAGGTCTTGTTGAAAACCTGTTCATCATATACACTCGAGACCTTCCCACCTTGCTTCGAGTCAAATTGAAGATTTCTCGAGTACATACATATCTTTCTCGAGTTTGGACCCCAGAGTTCTTTCTTCCCCAAAACTTCGAACAGCCGCTGATACTCGTATACATAGGTGCACGTGCACGATCATCGGAACGTCCTTCGACCAACATCTCGACCACCCACCAGTCACTCTCGACCCCATCGACGAACTTGACCCCCCAGTTCGACGAATCTCACCTGAAAATCGAATTTGACAATTCGAGCAACACCCCAACACAACCTGGAAACAAAAAGAACAGGTACTCCTCAGACCTGGAATGCCACCGTTCTCACCACCTCGATCACCAGGAAACTCGAAATCCCGGCCATACGCTCTCCTATGTCCCCTCCTCCACCTCCCAAAGTTTCGTAACACTCGATGCATCATGGAGGAAGAACGAATCAAATATACAGCCACGACAAAAACTAGGTTTACAAACGAATTTCCTACACCGCTGTCGCCCCAGTGATCATGAGCGTCACCGAGCATTTTTCCCACCATCATCGTAGGCCCCTCCACCTCCACGCGAAGCCTTGACCACCATCTACACTCCGATCAACCGCAATTGATAAAAACCCAATTTTCAAACAAATACGAACTGCTCTCAAAACTTTGATCGAAAAATTAAAATCTTTGTTTTAAAAATCATATCATAGCATACGAATTTAGTTTGCATTCCTGAATTCGAAATTTAAAAAGTTTAAATTTTGACTTATTTGAAATGGTATTCGAATCTCATGCTTCCCAGATAAAATCCTAAGTTTATTCAACTTAAATAAAATCCAAATCTTGAGTATACACGATAACAACCAATATTTGCTTTAATACTAAGCCTAAACACTAAGTAAATCAAATGGAAATGATTTTTTTTTTGAGATCAAAACTTATGTTACAAATCATGGAACAGAGCACATGATCATCAGCCTGTACAATTTCAAGTGTACTCAAAGATGTTACACATACATGTATATGCTACCATACATATTTATAGATGAATCATGCAACAGATTAACTTGCTTAAAACATTTTAAAAGTGATGTTACTCACAGACATTTCAAGGCAGAGAAGGTGAAGTTTACTCACAGATTCTCAATATTGGATTCAAAGAATGGTTTAAAAGATTAAAGTTGCTCACCTTATTTTCCAGAAACAACAGAGTTTTATTTGTGTTGAAAACAGGCTTTGAATTTCCAGTTGAAAGCTGAAGACTTTTAAACTTTGCAAGGTAGGAAATCTGGTTTTGAACTTGATAACTGAAGCTTCTTTGCTTCTTGATTCCCAAGCTTTGATTGCTTTGTTGTTGAATTGGATTTGAATTTGTAAGATAATGATGTTCTTTTTTTTTTAGGTTTGCAAAGTTATGGTTTGAACGAAAATATAACAGAGAGGTTGATATAAAAGAAAAGAAGATAACATGATATCTTTGTACAGGGTGTATATGTTTGTTTATACACATAGGTATGGCTGAAGTGAAATCTTGCATTATGGCTGAGATGTATTATATTGTTTGTACTTTGTTTCGGCTGATATGCCATGTTATGGTGGCTGCATTTATTTGCCTAGTACTATATGTTATTTTGCCTCATTTCTTGCCTGCAAAGCTTCATTGGTTGGTGCAGATATTTCTTTTGTTTTGTATATCTAGTATATATCCTTTCATTTTGCAGGTACATCTTGTATGTATTGTTATTTTGTTTGACTTTCTACATCTTACCTGCGAATCTAGACAGTGCTAGTACAAATATTTTTATTTAACTTTGTTTTGACTTGTTACTTAGAGATATAAGGTGATAGCTCAAACATATTACTTTACTTCCTGCATATACATAGGGCTATAGTTTGAATTATTAGCCTGCAACTACAAGTATAATATACATTTTCTAGACTTACTTAAACCCTTATAAGTTGTTACATGTATTTGTATTAGGTTAGCTTGTGAATTTATGCTTATTTTACATTGGTACAAAGATATTTACTTTATATTTTTAAACTATTTAGATTTAGATTTAAACTCGAATTCAATGTACATATATATTAACTTCAAATTTTCTCATATATCAAGTATACATATATATTCACATATATGTACAATATTTACAATATTATTAAATTTAAATGATTTATACAAAATATACTTAAATACAGGGGAAACTCGCATCACCGCATTGATTATTTTCACAAATTTAATTCAAAAATTTATTTAGTTATCAATTTAAATAAAATTAAATTTCGGGGTCGTTACAAACTTCCCCCTTAAAAGAATTTCGTCCTCGAAATTTGCAGGCACGAAATAGCAAAGAGATAGACAGATTCGATCTCCTATAATTCCTCAAACACAAGATATGAATTCCAAACTCAAGTCGGAATATCTCAGAATACATACCAATTTGTCCCTCTTCGGACTTCGGTATTCAAAAGAAATTACAATAGAATTTCAAATTTGGGTTTCAAACGAAATCGTTTTATTGATTTAATTCAATTTAGCCTTCATATTCTATTAATCAATTTAACTCAATTCAAAATTTTCAATTTCAAACTCATTAAGGTTTAAATCAAAAAGCTGATAAGAAACCGATTAAGATACGAGGTAAGAATTTCTACAACGATTCGTAGAGCCATCATCACATCGAAACTTCTTCTTGTAGCTGATACGAAGGAATCAAAAGAATTTGGAAACGAATCAAAGAAAATTGATAGAGAAAGATTGTTTCCACTGTTGCAGGGTATTGACCATTTATAGTCGTATTCCCTGTCCCCTATCTCGTCTTCTTCTAGCACTCATATCTACTATCAGTGGATAGTAAGAGAATTTACTAAGACGTTCAGACGGATATCTTAGAGATTACTCATTCTAGAGTTTACTTCACTCTATCTCTAATGAGCTACTTAACGTGTTATACTCCTGAGCTAAAGTTCAACCCTTAGCTCTGATACCAAATGTAACGTCCCAGATTTTCGCGCTCGAAAATCGACATCCATACTTTACATCGTACTCGAATGCCGCAGATTCGATCGTTCAAATCCGAGTCGCCGGAGCTTATAACACAGTTAAGTAAATAACACAGCGGAAGAAATGAATAATACATTGATATATAATATCTGATACAACAGAATGATACAATGAATATCAATATACATCAGAGATATGATACAACAAATAGCAGCGGAAAAGAAAACGATAACATCAGCAGCGGATAATCTCCATCTTCAAAGCACTAATCCAGAAATAGCTTGAACTCCCAATAACGATACACCAAGATAAGCAAGTGCAGTCCGATCCAAAGACTGAACTAGCTCCAGATAACCTACTAATCTGACTATCTGAAAAACCAAACTCTAGACTGCTCGTGTAGAAAAAAAATTTGAGCATCCAGAGTTTAGGAAAGGAACAATAAACTCCGGATCAGTCATGGGACTGGTGTGAGCAACAAAAACAGTTTATCTTTAAAACAAATAGCAGAGAATTTTAAGGTCAATTCGCAATGCTTTTGGAAAATGAAACTACCATAAGACCTCCCACCACACACACAATGCAAACGCAGAATTGGAGGAGATTTCTTCTTATGATAGTCAAAGATGCTTACTACGCAAAATCAAATCATTTTTGATATTATTATTAGTGCATAGTGCAGAAAACAATTTCGAAAGTAGAATATAAATCTTAGCCAGCATAGACATTTCGCACTTATGCCTACTATAGCTACCATGTTCAATAGCAGGTTACCACCACATTCCATGGCAGGTAATACAACTAAAACCGTACAGGGCTCGTATTGTTTTGTTTGGATTTCCAACAAATGGTCAGGCTAAGGAACTTCCTATCCCACGAAAGAAACGCCTCTGGCGGGACGTTCCGAGAACCAACTGTTCTCTGCCAAACAAGGCCGGCAACCCCTTTTCCCAAGGGATAAAAGAAACCTCAGATATGCCACCCCCGGTCCTTTGGGACCTTTATCCGAGCGCTCGATAACCAACATCACACATCATAAAGAAAGTGTATCCACATGAGTAAGTATCTGGGCTCCATACCATGATACTACCCTTTTCCAGAAGGAATGGTCATACCCTAGGGGAGCTACCCCTGAAAACCTTGCCGCACGATTCCTGTTTCGACCATTACCGGGTTGTGAGGCTCGACGAAGTCTCGTCCACAAAGCTACGCTTTTTCAAAAAGCCACGCTTTGGGTCAACAGATGATCAACCTATGATCACAAAGATAAATGATCCAACAAAAGATCATATCACAAATGATCAAACACTGATCATCACACAGCAACACTCAGCATGCCACATTACCAAATTGGGATATATCGCTGATAAATTTCAACTACATAACCTCTGAGCTCGTACGTCTCAGAGAAGGGTGTTAAGCTAAGAGAATAAATTCTCCGCCACCAAACAGAAATGTATTTGAAAGAAATCGGCTTTATATCTCAAAGTGTAATGTCAGACATGTATCCATATAAGTCTGTTCCGGGTTCGAACAGAACCGAAGGCACTTCTCACGAAGCCCTTGCAATTCCGGATAACTTTCAATCACGTCCGGACTTCCCGTCACAAAAGAGTGATATAAATCTCTATACCGGGAGCTACCCAGTGCAGAGACATTCGACAGGTTGTCCTTTCATTTTCGAAAATATCCGGTCTTCAACACCGATCTTCAAATGCTATCCATATACGACGTATCACTATTCGGAATGGGTTACATGACACAGATGTCTTTTCCCGGCTAACCCGAATAGTGAGCGCAATATTCAAAAACAAAAGGATAATGGGATTTCAATTAAGTCACAATTTAAACCCAAACTTTCTTTTCAAATGATTTAACAAATTACCATTTTAATCTTTTTAAACAAAAAGATTCAATTCACAAAGTTCACTTAATTTCACAAAGATTCATTCACAGATTTTCCAAATCGATTTCCATTTCAATTTAATTAATTCGTTGAATCTTTAAATCAAAGATTTAACAAATAGCTTTCAAAACAATTTCATTTCGAATGGTTTAACAAAACATCATTTTAAATCTGTTAAAAATAAACAGATTTAATTCACAGCTTTCGAAAAGAATTCATTTATAACTTGGAAAACCATTTTTCAATTACATCTTGAAATTCCTTTAAATTGGAATTTCATTTCTTATATATATATATATATGAAAGCTTTTATCATTTGAAAACAAACAGTTTTCATTTAAGAAAAATCCAATTTTATTTGCACGGGTTAAAGTCCTTGAATTATATTCACATTTCAAAATCAATACTTTTTAAAATAGTTTAACCCATATATAAACATCTTTAATCCCTAGTTTCAAATCATAGAATTCAATTTCAAATCTTGAATTTAAATTTAAATCAAATTATTTAAATTTTCAAAACTCGATTAAGTTATTCAAAACAACTTTTATCCTTGAAAACTCATTTCAAAAGCTTTTCACTTTAAACCGAAATTTCTAATTTCAAAATCAATTGAAATTAAAATTTCCATTTCAAAAACATCAAATTTAAATTATCTGTGACTTAACCGATTTCCACGTGAAATCCATATTGGTGTGTGTATAAGTGTGGTCCAGGGGTTCAACACACAATAGTGCAACATCAATCATCACATAACAAAATACAGGATATAGTTGATAAGCGATATAAACTATACGCTTATCGTTCATTCACAGATCACAGATATATATCACAGGTAAGTAAACTACAGATCACAACATAAATCAGGGTGTATCACAAAGCATTATATATCAGGGATATCAAACAATTAAATCATCCAATAGAATTCAACATCCGTAGGTAGGATCAATTTAATTATCTGATTGATTTGAATCAGATTTATTTCTATGAATAAATTACTAATCCTGGTTAATTAATATTAATCAATTACAAATTATTTTGATAAATTATTCTTTAATCATTTATACATTAACCATTAATAATAAATTAATCTTTAATTATAATTCATCAACCTTTAATTATTTAAATAATTAATCTTTAATTATTTAATTCACCATTTAATTTAATTAATTATCTTTAAATGAATAAATTACCCTTAATTAATTAATTACCACTTAATTAATAAAATTTCAATAAGTGATCACCCCTAACCATTTACATTAATTAATAAATTTTTGATTTATTATCTTCAAATTGATTTTGCTTTAATTTATTAACCATATTAATTACCCTTTCACTAATCATTAATCATTAATTGTCCATTCTTAATTATTTTCATCAAGTAATTATTTTTAAGTTAATTTGTAATCAAAAGATTATTTAAGATAAACCATTTATCTTAACTAATTACTTAGTTTTATCATTTGAATCTATTTAATTTAACTATTTGGAATCATTTCCATACTAGAACATTGATTGATTAAAGTTTAATACTAAATCATTTCGAAACATTTGTTAGTTACTTAATTGAATACTAGAACAATTTATATTAAAAACATTCAACTTTAAATATCTAAAACTTGAACCAGTTCGAGATCTTGTTTTAATAATCTTTACTTTGGAAAATCTAGTTTACAAGCTTTCTAAAAAAAAACTTATTTATTCAATTAAACTAAAAGAAAAAATCTTGTCTAACAAAATTTATTTGAAATCTGTTAAGTCATAAATCCCAGAAAACAGAACAGGTCTTGTTGAAAACCTGTTCAACATATACACTCGAGACCTTCCCACCTTGCTTCGAGTCAAATTGAAGATTTCTCGAGTACATACATATCTTTCTCGAGTTTGGACCCCAGAGTTCTTTCTTCCCCAAAACTTCGAACAGCCGCTGATACTCGTATACATAGGTGCACGTGCACGATCATCGGAACGTCCTTCGACCAACATCTCGACCACCCACCAGTCACTCTCGACCCCATCGACGAACTTGACCCCCCAGTTCGACGAATCTCACCTGAAAATCGAATTTGACAATTCGAGCAACACCCCAACACAACCTGGAAACAAAAAGAACAGGTACTCCTCAGACCTGGAATGCCACCGTTCTCACCACCTCGATCACCAGGAAACTCGAAATCCCGGCCATACGCTCTCCTATGTCCCCTCCTCCACCTCCCAAAGTTTCGTAACACTCGATGCATCATGGAGGAAGAACGAATCAAATATACAGCCACGACAAAAACTAGGTTTACAAACGAATTTCCTACACCGCTGTCGCCCCAGTGATCATGAGCGTCACCGAGCATTTTTCCCACCATCATCGTAGGCCCCTCTACCTCCACGCGAAGCCTTGACCACCATCTACACTCCGATCAACCGCAATTGATAAAAACCCAATTTTCAAACAAATACGAACTGCTCTCAAAACTTTGATCGAAAAATTAAAATCTTTGTTTTAAAAATCATATCATAGCATACGAATTTAGTTTGCATTCCTGAATTCGAAATTTAAAAAGTTTAAATTTTGACTTATTTGAAATGGTATTCGAATCTCATGCTTCCCAGATAAAATCCTAAGTTGATTCAACTTAAATAAAATCCAAATCTTGAGTATACACGATAACAACCAATATTTGCTTTAATACTAAGCCTAAACACTAAATAAATCAAATGGAAATGATTTTTTTTTTTGAGATCAAAACTTATGTTACAAATCATGGAACAGAGCACATGATCATCAGCCTGTACAATTTCAAGTGTACTCAAAGATGTTACACATACATGTATATGCTACCATACATATTTATAGATGAATCATGCAACAGATTAACTTGCTTAAAACATTTTAAAAGTGATGTTACTCACAGACATTTCAAGGCAGAGAAGGTGAAGTTTACTCACAGATTCTCAATATTGGATTCAAAGAATGGTTTAAAAGATTAAAGTTGCTCACCTTATTTTCCAGAAAGAACAGAGTTTTATTTGTGTTGAAAATAGGCTTTGAATTTCCAGTTGAAAGCTGAAGACTTTTAAACTTTGCAAGGTAGGAAATCTGGTTTTGAACTTGATAACTGAAGCTTCTTTGCTTCTTGATTCCCAAGCTTTGATTGCTTTGTTGTTGAATTGGATTTGAATTTGTAAGATAATGATGTTCTTTTTTTTTTTAGGTTTGCAAAGTTATGGTTTGAACGAAAATATAACAGAGAGGTTGATATAAAAGAAAAGAAGATAACATGATATCTTTGTACAGGGTGTATATGTTTGTTTATACACATAGGTATGGCTGAAGTGAAATCTTGCATTATGGCTGAGATGTATTATATTGTTTGTACTTTGTTTCGGCTGATATGCCATGTTATGGTGGCTGCATTTATTTGCCTAGTACTATATGTTATTTTGCCTCATTTCTTGCCTGCAAAGCTTCATTGGCTGGTGCAGATATTTCTTTTGTTTTGTATATCTAGTATATATCCTTTCATTTTGCAGGTACATCTTGTATGTATTGTTATTTTGTTTGACTTTCTACATCTTACCTGCGAATCTAGACAGTGCTAGTACAAATATTTTTATTTAACTTTGTTTTGACTTGTTACTTAGAGATATAAGGTGATAGCTCAAACATATTACTTTACTTCCTGCATATACATAGGGCTATAGTTTGAATTATTAGCCTGCAACTACAAGTATAATATACATTTTCTAGACTTACTTAAACCCTTATAAGTTGTTACATGTATTTGTATTAGGTTAGCTTGTGAATTTATGCTTATTTTACATTGGTACAAAGATATTTACTTTATATTTTTAAACTATTTAGATTTAGATTTAAACTCGAATTCAATGTACATATATATTAACTTCAAATTTTCTCATATATCAAGTATACATATATATTCACATATATGTACAATATTTACAATATTATTAAATTTAAATGATTTATACAAAATATACTTAAATACAGGGGAAACTCGCATCACCGCATTGATTATTTTCACAAATTTAATTCAAAAATTTATTTAGTTATCAATTTAAATAAAATTAAATTTCGGGGTCGTTACAATCTTATTTAATTACAATAACAACAACCAATCTCCTCGATATACTATAATAATTTCAGAAAAATTATTTCATTTTATATCAAAATATAATCTTATATAAAAATTATTTTAAAATCGTTTATCCTTTAAAATTGCTATATAAGAAAATAACAAGAACGCTCTTATATATATTACACTCAACTCATTCTAGGGTACTACTGACCCTATCTCTAATGAGTAATCCCCACCAGAGCAAAGGTTCAAGCTTAACCTTCAGCTCTGATACCACATGTGACGACCGGGGATTTGCGACCCTCGAAAATCGACGTTTATACGTTCACTGTATAGAATATCGAGCAATCGAGTGCCGAAAATACTAGATCATTAGGGTTTAAGAAGAAAAAGGTAGAAGAAGAAACAAAAACAACAACACAGAATCTCACAATCGCAGCAAAACAAAATATAATTATAGATTTTATACAAAGAACTGTAACTGTTAATATACATACAAATTATCAGAGTACAATCATCAACATATAAATCTGGACAGTTATAAAAACTTGTACTCACAAATGCTGACTATACAGCCTACAACACACAGTGAAATATAATCTAGTACGCGTAATACGTCTTTGCCATCCAGCCTGTCTCCTGAGCTCCAAAGCATCCTAACCTGAATCTGTAATACTCGGTCTGACCCGAGCATTACGATAAAGTAACACCCGAGTCAGTCTAGAAAACCAGCATGAGTAAACACACTTAAATTGAATTACTTAAGTTATCAAAATCCTTGAAAAACAAGGGTATCTCGTAAGTCCGCGTAACACATAAACAAGACGGGTTTTTCCCTTACGATAACCAAAACACTTTTATAGAAAAACCAGTGATATTATAATATTGTATAAGTACAAATACTTATTCAAAATAGTCGAATCTGTTAAATTAATTAAATTCCAGCATATTAGACTCTATAATCAAAACCGTAAAGGTTCGTAGTGGTTATTTGATCGAAATGGTTTTCGGATAATGCAGATATCCGATTTCGGTCTCTTCGAATCCTAACGATAATTTTTTAAAAACCAGGTCATTTAAATAACAGTTTCAAAATCAGGGTGGCAATATTTACATATGGAAATTCATTCCATATGTTTCTTACCATGACCAGTCCATCGAAATTAATTCGCTTGTAATCATCACATTTTCCGAAAATCGGACTAGTGATCAGTACAGCCGACTTACTTTCAAACAAAACGTGTCACGTTTATTTCTATCTACTTTAATTTGTTTGGGTACTTAATGATACCGACAATAGATAATTTAAATCAATACTTAAAAGCAATATCAGTCAAACATAGATCACTAACTCAATCAACAATTAATAATAATATCGAATCAATTTACAACTCAGAATGAATTGATTTCACTTTACTGAGTCAAATTATATTTTTAATCCAGATTACTCGTTAACCAAAAAAATTAAATAAAATAACTTATTCTTAATAATCTAAAATTAACAGTTCATTTAATAATTAATTTATTAATTAACATATAATTAATTACGTACGAAATTACCTATTCATTTACTTCAATTATTATATATCATTAAATTTTACATTGCAGAAATCTCAACAGTATTATTTTTGATGAAAATATACTTCGATGGGAACTCAACGCCAAAATTTTCACGTCGATCGATTTAGAGACGAAGTAGAAATAGAGGTTTAGGATTAATAGATTTTTAATAAATAAATTAATTTTAAATTTTCTTTAAAACAATAGCCCAGCCCATCAAAAACAAGACCCGGCCCATAAACAAACAAGGCCAAACCCTTTCCTTCTCCTTTCCCAGTTCCTTCCCTTCTCTTCTCTTTTCTTTTATTTCAAATAAAGAATACAAAGCTTTAAAATTTATAAGTTATTCAAAAATTAAATTAAATTACTAAAAAAGAACTAACCCAACCCAGCCCATATCGAAACACATGGCCCATAAAAATCAAAACCGGCCCATACCATTTTCCTTCTTCTTCCAGTTCTTCTCTTCTCTCTCTCATTTGAACCTACCCAGCTATGCACGAACATGTGCACGTGCACATTATCTCCATCGACACTGACCGCCGACGACCACCGACACCGGTCGTCCACGACCCCACCATCCACGCCCATCCACCTAAAAAACGATCAAGCTTTAGTACGAAATTTTGAACCTCCTCACCAAAACTATAACGAAGGCTGAATACCCAATCACCTCGCCATGACACCACGCTCCACCATCGACCGCTAAAATTCACTTAGAGCACCGCCATAACTTCTTCCATTGTTTCCCCCTGACCGCACACTCCCTTCTCCCTCTTTCCTTCGCCATTGACACAAAACCGAAACCACAAAAATCCACACCCTAACCCCTAGTTTGACCTCGACAAGCCACCATAACCCATTATAAATTTCTACATTATTTTTCCTAGGTGCTGCATCCCCTAACCCTTCTCCATGCCGAACGGCAAGTCACGAAATTGGCCAGATCACCGGAATTCGACGTTCCCCCAATTCCGTTCAACTCCCCATTTCTACTCCCACTCATAACTAAAAATCACCAAACCACCTCCAAAAATCATCATTTTCAATAACGATCATGATCATATAATCCAAACATTAAATTACATAAGTTGAATTTCGGCCATGCTTTAATCACTTACTGTAAAAAGAGTTTTTCCTCTTTCCGTACTTTATGAAACCCAATGAAACAAATTTTACAATAATCTATACTCAAAAACAAATAAATTTCTTTTTGGAATCATGTTCTAAAACTAGATGGATAACGAGATATTGATTTTTAAAGATAAAAGTTTTAACTGTTTTACACTAAACATGAACATAGTAGTTCTTTGGAGAAGATATACAGTAATTTGAGTTGCAGATGGAACTTTTCATAACTAACATCCATATACATATGCATATACTCCTAACAACACCTATCCATTTGACAGGTATCAACGATTTATCCACAATCAATAGCTATATATATACATATGTGATGACCAGTAAACAAATCTAAAGAGTTTTACTCACTGTCTTTAAAAGATGATGAACACTGCTTGTATGATGAGATGTTGATTTTTAAAGTTAAAAGTCTTTAACTGTTTTTAACAAATAAACATGAATATCTTCCTGGAAGATATACAGGGTTCCTTCGATGTGTAGGTGAGACTTATTCATGTTTAAACTCTTGTACATACACCTATGTACATAGCAAACATGTAATCATTTAGCCCAGATCAAAAATTCGTTCCAAAGCACATTTGTATGTTATATATTAACCAGTTGAAGATGTTAAGTGTTGTACTCATAATTTTAAACACAGAGGTGAACTGCTGCTTGATTACCTCTTCTTCCTTCAAGCATTTGAATATCCTTGCTTACTTATGTTTTTAATGGCCGATCCTTTCTCTTTTTTTATATGTATGAACAAAGCAAGGGTCAGTCTGGTATTTATAAGAGAAGGGAAAAGTATAGTGCAACATAGTGTGGTTGAGATGTTGCAGGCTTTACAATTTCATTTGATTGATTTTTTTTCTTTTTGGTGATTTGATCAAAAGGGCTGATTTGATTTTTTTTTATGAATTGATTTGATTTATAAGTTGATATGATTTATTATGTGAGATTTGATTTCTTGGTTTAAGTTTTTCCATGATGATGCTTCTTGTGTGTATACACACACAAACACACAGATATATATATATATATATATATATATATATATATCTCCTATACATATTTTTATCGTATACACATTTACATACTTACATATTTACATATATTTACATATTCCTTATTTAATATAAACATATACACATATATTTATACTCATACGTTTGAAATTTGCCATTATGAAGGTTGTACATTCATGTATATATACTTGTTTACATATATAATATTTTTATAAACATATATATTTACCTATTCACTATTTTATATAACATATACACATATGCATTTACTTACATATATTTATCATCATATATATATATACACTTACATTTATACATATTTTCATATGAATTACTTCATATGGGCATATATATACATATATATATACTTATATACTCATATATATATATATATATTTAAACATCATAAAGTTTGTATATATTTATATATGTACATATATGGATATTCTATCTTAAATTTTAATGGTGGAGTTTATATACATATATCTATAAAATTTATCATATCCAGAAATTTATTTTTTAAACTTTAATATAGTTTTCAAAATTAATAGATTCAGATATTCCAATATCAAGAAATTCATTTGTTCGACTTATAATAATTAATGTTTCAATATTTAAAATTAGTTAATTATCCCAGTATCAGATAGCTAAAAATCCGGGTTGTTACAAAGGAAATGAAATTTCAGAAGTATATTATAAATATGATTTATAAGAAGGATTTAAAAGGTTGGGAATTTTAGAATTTAAATTGCGTTGGTTATGAAAATGATTTTTCAAAGTTTTGGAAAATAATAGTGATATTATTTGGAAAATATTTTTGTCTGGAAATAGAAATTTTTAAAAAGGGATTTTAAAAGGAAATAAAAGCACTGAACTCACTTTGGTCGCTGGAAAATAATTTCGGTGATGGCTGCAGCATCATCGACGTTCATTTTCGAGTTTCCAAGAGAGGAATTGCTACCATGGAGTTTTGTTTTAGTAAAGCTAGTTTTGATTTTGAAATCTAAAGGAATGATTTGATACACCAAAGGGAATTATGTATATATTATTTCAAAATGGTTTGAAATGAATAATAATAAGATGTTTAAACTCTGGAAATTTTCAATTAGGAATTTTTAAAATTGAGAAAATCAGTTTGATAACTTATAAATTTTGGAAATTGATAAGTTAAAGAAATATTTTAAATTGTTGAATGTGAATATAAGGAAAAGTAAATTTGGAATTGAACTTGGGAATGACATTTAACTTAAGATAAGTTAAACAAAGATGAATCTTGAAAAGGAATTTGACCTGAGTTAGGTTAAATAAAATAATTTTTGGAAATGGAATTGATTAAGATTTGAAATAAATTAATGAAATGAGCTAATTAAATTAATTAGTGAACTGGATATGGTTTGGAATGTCGATTGATAAAATTGAATGTTGAAATTGGAAAATGAAATTGAATTTGGTTAGAAATAGTTATGAACTTAAGTTATGAAGTGGAAATAAACATGAGAAGAGTTGAATGAAATGTTTATAAACTTAAGTAGAATTTTATAATTCATAAATTAATATAGGAGTGAAATGTTGTAAAACATGAAATTTGATGGAAGAATACTTAAGAGGTAATTAGTATTAAAAGGAATATACTAAGTAAATAAGGGAATGTGAATAATGCAATGTGGATAAATTGAATGTAGATCAATTGAATGTGGATAAAGTAAATAAGAATGGGATGAAGGTAAATAAAAGGAATTTGTTATAGTTAAAAATCAATAGTAATAAATATGTAGGTTGTACGTATATTATTTTATTCGCATAACAGTTTGATCCAAATTCGAGCACAGGATATCGAGATGATTTATATCGATCCTAGTTGGAATTTTTCACTCGATTCTCACCGGCGAACACCGGATATGGATTTTTGGTTGATTCTGGAATTCTTTATCATAGTATAAGGATATGCAAGGAGAATGGCGGTTTCTAATCAAGGAACCGGATCTAAGTCCGCACTAGAGTGGTCGTGTGAACAATACTAGTTCGGAAGTGAAATTGTGTGATTAAGGAAGCGATCAGATTTGATATTCGTACGGATGATATATGTACATCGTACGGGCTTTAGTAAAGCAAGTGTTGAAAAATGGAAATTGCAAAATAAATTGATTTTGAATTATACGATTGGATATCATTGGTAAATAAGATGCAGGTATATAAAAGCAAGAGTAAATTTAATGCCTTTGATTTCATAAGAAAATTGGTTGCCCAACAAAAAGGTCATGTTTATATTGTTAATTGATTGAAGGTTTTATGGTTGAGCCACTTGGCTTTTGTTTTCTTTTATTGGTTTGGGCCCGTAGTGACGATTGGTAGTTGTTTTGATCTAGTCGTGCAAAGGAGACGCTGGCAAAATTTTCTGAAAATTTAAAGAGTAAGAAATTTTAAAGAAAATTTTTAATAACTAAAAATTGTTTTTTGAGTTATAACCTGAAATGATTGAATGGACAATATTAGTTGGAACCTATGGATGATATTGGAAACTCGGTAAAAGGTGATAACAAGGTTTCAACAAATTGATTTTGGGAAGTTAAAGGCTTAAATGGATTTGGGAAGTATTTCAACTAATTTGTTTTAGAAAAGAAATGGGTTTGGTCATTTTTCCTATCTTGGTAATTTCGAGGACGAAATTCTTTTAAGAGGGGAAGAATGTAACGATCCAGAATTTTAGTTATTTGACTTTGGGATATTTAATTAATTTTAAATATTGAAAAGTAAAATTTATAAATTAAATAACTTGAATTTCAAAAATAGTGATTTATTGGATAATTTAATTGCTGAATTTAATAATTGAATCTTGGATTTTTATTCGGATAAAGATGATTTAAAGGCTTATTAATTTCTATTTAATAAGAATGAAGATAATAAAACTTTTAAGTTTGATTTAAAAGTGATTTACTCGATTTTGGAAATAACTCGTTTTAATCAACGAGTGAAAATAGCCTTCTAAGGCACAGTCTCGGATTTTGACGAAACCAGTGTCATTGGGACTGTAATAATGAATTATAATACGCCGTCAAATTTCGTAGCGATCAGATGAAACTTTTGGTCGTACGGGATAGAAACGCGTTGAAATTAATATCGGAAATTTAATATAATAATTAAGTTAAAAAAGTTATCTTCTACATACGACCGAATTAGGGCTCGAGACTAGTTCCATTACGTTCAGAATAGGGTTATAACATTAAAAACGCAAGGCGGCATGCCTCGATCGGGGTTCGGAATTAAATATCTAGATATTTTGAATTTAAATATTATATTCTATTCTGATTTGACCGGGCAGCCACCATTCCTTCACCTCAGCCCACATTTTTTCTGCTCCTTCCTATGCCAACCCACGTTCACCCATACCCCTTCCCCTTTAAATATACCTCACTATAAATAATGATATACTGAACTAAAAATCTTTATACAAGCACTAAAATTCTAGTTTTGATGAGAAGTTTGATGTAGTATAATTTATGGAAGGTGCGACACAAGTTCTTGAATTTGATAGTGATGGTGAGTGGATCTTCGAGACTAGGGTTAGCTTTTATGGTGGTTGTGATCATCGTTTCGAAGTTTGGAGCATTGATTTGGGTTCGTAGGAGGAAGGTGCATCGGCGACCACAATTTGGTGGACTCCGATCAGTTTTGGGATCATCGTGTCATTTGTACAGTCGCGTTTGAGGAGGAGCAGGTCGCGTTTTGCCTGGGGGGTCGAGACACGATGGAGAGGTGTCGAGTAGGTGGAGATCGACGAGAGAAATTCGATGGCAAGGTCGGTTTGAAGGATAGTTGATCGGGGTGTGGTACACGATGCACAGCCGTATATCAATGGCATGTACAGGAAGTCATCTCAATTTGGGGAAGAAGGAGCGATGATGGCACAAGTGTAATTAGTTTGAAATTGAATTGTTTATTTATTTTTATTTAAAAATGTGATATCCTGGAAATTTTTGGGCAATATCAATTTAATAATCTGTTTAAATAATTAAATTGATTTGATAACCTTTATTAAAAATGTTTAAACTGGTTTAACAATCTTTTTTAATAAATATTTAATTGGTAAATTTATCTTTTAAAACTAATAAAATGTTTTCTATTTATAATGTATATATAATTGTATATATTGTAAATAGAAAAGATTTGGATTGAATTTAACAAATAAAACATAATTTTCAAATTCTAATATATTTTGGTAATTTGGGAATTATGATTAAATTTAATATAAAGATTTTCAAAGATTAATCAAATAGTTAACTATATAGTTTTAAAATACTTAAGGTAAATGTATAATGGTTTAAATTATATTATAACTTAACTTTTAAATTTAAATAAGATTTACAAAAAGGTTTGTTTTATTTCTTTTTAAATATTGCTTGATAATGTGATAATGTCTTTTATAAATTATTTAAAATTTACAAATATGTTATTTCCAAACAATATTAATAATGTATTGTTTTATATATTAAAATAAATAGATTTTTAAAGGAAATAGAATTTGTTATTTTCAAAATTTAATGTGTAGTTATATATGTATATGTATATAAGTTGATTGATTTTCTTTGATTTGAATTTGAATTTGGATTTAAATTTGGAAATTCAAAAGGATAGATATTTTAAAATATTTTGGATTTAAAATATAGGTATAAGATTTTATTTGTATATAATTTGTTTAGTTTATTTCCTTTAAAGAAATTCAAATATATGTATTTAGATAAGCATTTATAAAATTGTAAATTAATATAAAGGCTTTTATTTACATTAAAAATAAATAGAAAAATACATAAAGGACAAGTGTTATAAGATTAAAGTATGAGAATGACAAATGTTAATAAATTGTACAAGTGTCCTTACTTATTTTCATTTTCTTTTATTTTTATTAAACCATTTTCAGCCTATATATAAACATATGCTCCTCATCTTCATTTCTTTTTCTATCCTCTTCAAATCAAAAGCTAAGAGATTTCAGCTTGTAAACCATTCTCAAAACAAATATGAAATCAATACTTCTCAAACTAAATCTAATTCAATAACCTGAAACCATTTCCTCAAACCAGAAATTATCAAACAATAACCTGAACAACTGCATTTTTCAAACCCTGTAACCAAATTTTGCAAATCAAAATCAAAGCCTGTACATTTTCAAATCTGAGATTTTCAAAAGCCTATATTCTTCAACCTGGAATCAAAAGCAAGTTAATCAAGTCTTCAGTCATCTCTACAAGTTTCAATAGCATGCAGTTTTTAAATCAAATAAGCAAAGGCACTCAAGTTTTAAAATCAAAGCATAAGCTATTTTTACAAAGGTGCTCTGTTCTTCATTTGAACTGGTGAGTAAACCTTTTCTTTAAAAACAGTTTTTAACCTATGTTTATATTAATGCATGTGATAAATCTGTATAGAAATGTTGTATTATGGTTTGCATGGTTGTTCTTTTATCTGGTATATATTTTGTACTACCATGTTTATATGTGAACATGACTGAGTGTATATATGATCACAGACTCAAGAATAAATCTAATGAATTCAATTTCCCTTTATATATTCAACTTTAGGTTATGATCTCCAAAGAAAATATGATTGTATGAATGTAATAGTATTTTTAAAAATAATTTTAAGTGTTAATATTTAGTAATATTCTGGAAAATAAGAAATAACAGTAAAATCATATATAAGTCAAAAGTCAATGTTCATGATTTCATGTTTGGATTTCATGAATTAATTCATGTTAGAAAATAATGATTTTTGATAGTGGTTTCATGATTTTTAAGCTTGGAATCATCGAGTTATCTTGAGTTGAACGAAATTCGTATTTTCGTCAGCTGCCGTCGATCGATGACGATTTGAAGATCGGGGTTGATGTTAGGGGTAGCTGGAAGGATGGTGGTTGATGGAAAAATAGTGATAGGTTTTATTATTGAACGTGGTGGTCGGAATGAAGTGATCTAGGGTTTGGCGTAGCATTTTGGTCGTGTTGATTTCTGAGTTGCGTGTGGAGTCGGTGGATCACCGGAGATGATCACATAAGGAGGATTAGGAGCTGGATGTTGTGGCGCAACTATGGGTTAGACGGCGTGTGTACTGGTGGTCGGGGGTGACGGCCAACGTTGATTTTACGATCGGATATGGGTTCTTGTTTTTGATCGAGGTGCTCGATTTTTGTCTGCTCATCGACTTCGTGGTTCTGAAGGGTCGGTTTGCTTGTAGTGGTCGTCGATAGCTGGGTGAGGGCTGGAGGGATGGTCGGCGTTGGGCTATTACGTCATGCACGTGCACGTGTGCACGGTGATATCTGGGTTCGTTCGTTAGTTTGGGGAAGAAGAGGGATTCTCGGGGTCGAACTCGGAGTGGCTGGCGAGTGTGACTCGAAGGAAATAGGAATAGGAGTTTCTCGAGTTTGATCGGGGAAATCAGATGTTGTGTGACGACCGCCCATGACCCCTGCACCGAATCTAGAGATAGTGCGCTGTAAAGTGTGCCAGGTAGCCATGGACGATTGCCAGGGTAAATTAAAACAGTAGAATCTATCGTATTACTCACAGCGCATGGACAAAATACAATAGAATATATATATATATAGTGAAGCTTCACAGAATAAAATCTCATCGATAAAACTTCATAATAGTTGAATACAAACATCTGAACAGTCAATACATCAAGCCTCACTACATAACACTCAGAGAATATACAAGCAGCGGAACATCCAGTACATATAGTAAGAAGATAATATGCAATACTCCAGCTCGTCTTCGTCATCAGCATCGTGGAAAGCAAGAACAACACCTGTCACCTACTACCTAGTCTGCCCGTCCCAAAATGGACGAACAGCCCAAGGCAATAAGAGTTAAAACATAAAGCCTTGAGTCAGACAACAGTCTTAGTGAGCGGTAAATTAACTAACAACATACCAAAAGAGCATAAAGGAAAAAGGAATAGGAATCCAACCCTCCCACTACACCTCTTTCTACAGTGATAGCCCCCAGACTCACACTAAGCAGAAGCAAACATAGCAAAGCATACAATTTAAAGTAAAGCAATTATCACTCGAGTCGAGGGCGATGGTTTCCAAGTACAAATCCCCAAGGCCTAAACCAAGATCAGATAAGCACCCAGAAAATACCGCTCTTGAGACCGAATGACGATACAACCAAACATCCATGACTCTGGCTATCACTGTTATCATTGCTTCGATATCATCGTTAATTGAATGACCGGCTCTTTATTTCATCCGTCCATCAAGGGCTAATGGAAACCCCGGTTCTAGACATAACTCTGCACGTCATCGTGACCCGTGCCTAGGACTATCGAATCTGCCCAGAGTACTTGACTACCAATCAGTAGCCTTCAGGGACTATCGAATCTGCCCAAAGTACTCTTGCTTTGAGCATCCTAGAACCTTCAACAACGATGAGATCTCAGCCTTCTAGTCATCCTCCTCGACGACTATTTCCATACTAGCTCAAGCGCCTCTCGAGCAAACCATTATCCTCAAACTCGAACCATTTCACCGAGTTATCAATCTGCTTGGAATGATCCCGTCTGGATTAGACCAAGGCTATCTCATATCATACTTCGCCTCATCATCATCATAGTAAAGCTTCATCTCAACATCATCATCAAATCTATCCATATGAGCTTCATCATCCGCTACATATGCCACAAGCAGCTTTTCCAATTCAAGAGCCTTTCCCTTAGCTTTTGAATCATCTTCGGTCTAAATCAAATCATCAATCATCTAATTCATAGCAATCAATCAAATCAAACATTAATCCAAGTAAACAAGCATTCAAATATGATCTAAATAGACAATTATAACAATAATGGCAATTTCGTAATTAAAGAGTCAAAAGTCTAACAAGCATGAAAACATGAGCAATATCTCTATAATCTTGATGAATGAACTTGCATAGGTTAACATGTAGTAAAATGGATGCCAAATCATTATGAACAATGGATCTATATGGATCTATACTTAGGATTAGGAAAATGCATGGAAATCACTACTTTAGCACAAAATCAAGCGAACGATCCGATATACTCCTTTTGATCCGTGTGAGAGATAATCACCACTCACCAAATCACCTAAACACCTTAAAAGAAACCCACTTCAGATCTGGACAGCGAAGGATCTAACTTGATCTATCACAAATCCGCTTCAAACGATGAAATCTCTCTTCGATGGATGAAGATCTTCAATCTAAGCTCTTGAATCTTCGATTTGATCTTCGATTTGGATGGAAGGAATCACTAGATTAGAGTGGAGAAAAGAAGTGAAGAAGTGTAGAAGTCAAGCTCTCAAAATGGCAGCACTTCGTCGCTTCGAAATCCGGATCCAAAAAGTGAAGAAAAACCCACCTATTTATAGGCAGTTTTCATAGGTCGTCCGCCCCCTTAGGTCGCCCACGACCTAACTCTCGCGACCTACGACCTAAGAAACCCCACGACCTAAAACACTACGACCTAACAACTTAGCGCATCAGCGCACCCAAGCGACCTACGACCTAACCCAGATGCGCTTCCTCGCGACCTAACGATGCCACGACCTAAGACAATGCGCTTCCGCGACCTAACTGCTAAGCCCTTACGCGACCTAACACTCACGCGACCTAACACACACGCGACCTAATATACTTAGCAATCTACCTTAGGTCGCTTACGACCTAGCTTCAACACAAGGTCTCACGAACTAACTACACACAGGTCATACGACCTAACTACTCCTTCCTTAGGTCGTTGCCGAAATATCCTCCTATAGGTCGCTAACTCCTATAGGTCGCTAAACTTCCTTAAGTCGCCTAATTCTATAGGTTTCTAACTCCTATAGGTCGCTAACTCCTATAGGTCGCTACTCACTAGCTCTCTTAGGTCGCTGCAAACCCTTAAGTCGCTCAAACCTTAGGTCGCTCTCTTCCTATAGGTCGCTCCAACCGACCTAACCTACCCCACGACCTAAGCCATCACACGACCTATCTTCTAAACGACCTAACTATCACACGACCTAACTCCTTAGGTCGTTCTAATCCTTAGGTCGCTCCACTTCACTAAGTCGTCTACCCCTTAACTCGCCAACTTCCTTAGGTCGCTCCAAACCCTCATACGACCTAAGACTTAGACTCTGGACGACTTATCAACAATGCGACCAAATGTCAACTGTTTTACGATGTTTCGATCCGTAAAAATACGGGTCGTTACATTCTCTCCCCCTTAGGAATTTCGCCCCCGAAATTCCAAACAAACAGAGCAATCAAAGACTATTCTGCATGCCTACCATCCATAGCAATCAACAAACCATGCATCCAATTCTAGCTTAGCATGCAGAATTCTAAAACTAGAACAAGTTACAATGTCGTTAGATGACACGACACTTTAGCGCCATACCTTGAAGAGTTCAGGATGAGTTGCTTTCATCCTCTCTTCCACCTCCCATGTACAGTCGTTATCATCATCACTCCATTGTATCTTGAGCAACTTAACTACCTTCCTCCTAAGCTGTTTCGTGTCGGTTTCCACAACACGAAGCGGCTTACGAGGTCTCTTATCGACTGGATCAACTTCGAAATCTTCACAGCTATCAGCAGAAACCACTGTATTCGAGTCGTGCACATACTTCCATAGATATGATACATGAAAAACATTGTGCACACCCGACATCTTTTCTGGTAACTCCAATCTATAGGCGAGCTTTCCAATTCGCTCGGTGATCGGGAATGGTCCAACAAATCTCGGAGTCAAATTTCCTTTCTTCCCGAATCGAATAACATTCTTCAAAGGAGAAATCTTCACAAAAACCACATCACCTACGTCGAATTCCAAATCCTTTCGACGCTTATCGGCATAACTTTTCTGACGGTCGTAGGCTGCCTTCATTCGTTGCCGAATGATCTCTATGCAATCTGAAGTCTGTCGAATCATCTCTGGCCCAAGCATCAGCTTTTCTCCTGTCTCTAACCAACATGTCGGAGAGTTACACGGTCTTCCATACAATGCTTCATACGGTGCCATACCAATGCTTGACTGGTAACTGTTATTATACGAAAATTCCACCAAATGAAGGTGATCTTTCCATGATCCTCCGAAATCCAAAACACAAGCTCTGAGGAGATCTTCCAAAACTCGGTTGACTCTCTCGGTCTGACCATCCGTTTGAGGGTGATAAGCTATACTCAAACACAACTCGGTTCCCAAAACTTCCTGGAAGCTCTTCCAAAATCCACTAGTGAACAATGGGTCTCGATCGCTCACTATACTCTTCGGAATACCATGGAATCGAACTATCCACTTAACATATAACTCAGCCAACTTTGATGCAGTCCTAGTCGATCGAATAGGAATGAATCTTGCACTCTTAGTCAAACGATCTACAATGACCCAAATCCCTTCATTCCCTGTTCTTGTTCTAGGTAACCCATCAATAAAATCCATCGATACTTGCTCCCACTTCCATGTAGGAACTTCTAACGGCTGAAGCAATCCACTTGGCTTCTTCTGTTCAGCTTTTACCAACTGGCAGTTCATGCACTTGGAAATAAAATTTCCAACATCCTTCTTCATACCTTCCCAGTAATAGGTTCTCTTCATATCCCGATACATCTTATTTCCACCTGGATGAATTGTTAGCTTCGAGTGATGACTTTCCTTCAGCACCTCATTCCTCAATTCATCCACATCGGGAACAACTAGTCGTCCTTGCTTCCGAAGCCAACCCTCTCGATCGACCTCGAATCCTTTATCCTTTTCTAGGTCCAATCCAGATTCCAAATCATAGATAACCTTGACAAGCTTATCATCTCGCTTTTGACTCTCGCCAATTCTTTCCACAAGAGTCGGTCTTATTGATAAGTTTGCCAACATCTCAGGTTCCAATTCACATCTGGGCCTGAAGTCAAATCCAGCTAAATACTCGAGATTCTTCCATTCTGAAAACATGGCTCCCAATCCTGCATGTCTTCGACTTAACGCATCTGCCACTGCGTTACCCTTTCCGGGAGTATAAGCTATACCAAAATCATATGATGCCAAAAAATCTAGCCACCATTGCTGCCGAAGATTCAAATCCTTTTGGGAGAAAAGATACTTCAACGACTTATGATCTGTAAACAACTCGAATCTAACTCCTAATAGATAATGTCTCCACATCTTCAGAGCAAATACAAGCGCCGCTAATTCCAAATCATGAGCCGGATAATTCCTTTCATGCGGCTTCAGTTGTCGACTTGCATATGCAACAACTTTATCCCTCTGCATCAACACTGCTCCAAGTCCTGTACCACATGCGTCGGTGTAAACCACCATCTCATCATTCCCACTTGGAATAGTCAAAACAGGAGCACTTGTCAGTCGCTCTTTCAGGATTCCGAAAGCTTGCTCACACTTAGCATCCCATCTGAATACTTGGTTCTTTTTCGTCAATCCTGTTAATGGTGCAGCTACCTTGGAGAAGTCTTTGATAAACCGTCGATAATATCCTGCTAATCCAAGAAAACTTCTCACATCAGATGCATTCTTAGGTTTAACCCAATCCTGGATTGCTGCCACCTTAGCGGGATCAACCGCTATTCCATTTCCAGAGATAACATGGCCTAAGAACCTCACTTCATTCTTCCAGAAGTGACACTTCGAAAACTTAGCCTTCAGCTGATGTTTCCGCAAGATTTCCAAAACAATATGCAAGTACGTCTTGTGCTCTTCTTCAGTTCTGGAATAAATCAGAATATCATCCACGAACACTAGCACGAACTTACTCAACTGATCTCTGAACACTCTATTCATAAGATCCACAAAATATGCTGGCGCATTAGTCAATCCAAACGGCATTACCAGCCACTCAAAGAAACCGGATGGTGTCCTAAAAGCAGTCTTCGACACACTATCCTTGGCCACTCTTAGTTGGTGAAATCCCGTTGCCAAATCCATCTGAGAAAACACCTTAGCTTCGTGAAGCTGATCAAACAAGTCATCTATTCTCGGCAATGGATACTTGTTCTTCTTAGTCACCTTATTCAGCTCACGATAATCCACACACAACCTCAGCGATCCATCTGCTTTGGTTACAAACACAACTGGTGCACCCCATTCGGACACACTACGCCGAATGAATCCTTTCTGTAAAAGGTCATCAACCTGCACCCTCAACTCTTGCTGTTCCCTAGGCGCCATCCGCCTAAGAGGCATCACAACAGGTCTGGCTCCTTCAACTAGATCTGTACGAAACTCGATCTCTCTATGCGGCGGTAACTCTTTGACCTCGTCAAAGACATCCTCAAATCCATTAGTGATTGGCACAAATGACAGTCCATCCCGTGGAACAACCAGCGAATACATGAAGCTCATGAAGATGCCTTCTTCATGCTTACATCGTATCACAATCTTTCGCCCCTCCACATTCTCGACTGTCACCTCCAACCTCTCACAATCAACCTTTGCCGCATATCTCCTAAGCCAGTCCATACCCAAAATAATTCCGAACCCCGCAAAGTTCAGAACAAAGCAATCACAAACAAAAGAGCAATCATGACTCGATACAATCAAACCACGGCATAGCAATGGCCTATCAACAATATCCGGTTCTAAACCTAACCGGCCTACAAGTTCATTACAAACAAACGAATGCGATGCCCCAGTATCAAATAGCACTCTAACTGGAACACCACATAGGAAAAGAGTACCTTGAACCACTACACTCTTTCCTTTCTCTTCAGCGGTAGGAGCTTTCGAAGATGATGGAACAGCTCCTAAAGCATAAGCTTGCACAATCTGCTTGTCCTTCCTCGGTTCTGGACAATTCCTCTTAACATGCCCCAGCTTGTCACAGTTGTGGCACTTCACCGGCACTTTCGGATTCTTGCAATCTCTAGAGAAATGACCCTTCTACTGACAATTGACGCATGTCACTTCGCCCTTCGGCTTCTTCTGGCCATCCTTACCCTTTTGTTGCTGCTGCTTCCTCTTCTTGTTTCCACCCTGCTGTGGTCTAGACTCCTCCTTGGTCACAGCAACAACAGATCCCTCTTTAGGAAACAGATTCTCATGCCTGAGAGCCTTCTCTACAAGCTTCTCAAATGGATCGTCCAAATGATCCACCAACTGCCTCCCAAGATAACTATCCAAGCCTGTCACAAACTTCTCATTCTTCTGATACGAAGATTCAATATACGATCGGGCATACTTGGACAAAGCTTCAAACTCAGAAACATACTCAAGAACTGGTCTTCCACCTTGCTTGAGCTCCACAAACTTCTTGAACAAAACAGACTTCTGAGCTGTAGAAATGAACTTAGCTTCAAATCTGGCTTGGAATTGCTCCCAAGTGATCTCTTCCTCCGGAGTATCAATAGTGATAGAGTTCCACCAATTAGAAGCTCTTCCCTGAAGTTGTCTTGATGCTAACTTCCTCTTAGTTGCATCCTCAATTCCCAAGTCACCAAAGATCCTTCTACAAGCATCTATCCACCTCTGGACTTCAATGGTTGACTCTGTTCCTAAGAAAACCTTCCCTCTAAGAGCAGTATAATCCTTACACAACTTAGCAAAATCCACCGGTTTTGGAGTTGAACTTGAACTCCAACATCCACCGATGGCCCCGGAGCTGGCATCCTTCTCATGATCGAAGTCATCATAGCTTCGAACATAGCAGCATAATCAGTAGCCCCCTCAGTAGCACGGCCTTCCCTAGCAGCTGGTCTCCCTCTTCGACTCATTCTCAATATCTATAAAAAGGAATGATTAGCACACCTAGAGAAACAACTGCATAAAGGACTCAAACTCTACTAAGCTACTATATTATATATAGTAATCATCCATCAAAATACAATTACGTCTCTCATACGTAGTTACGTCAGCGAGCGTTGGGTAAAATCGATTAACCAAAGCTCTGATGCCAAATGTGACGACCGCCCATGACCCCTGCACCAAATCTAGAGATAGTGCGCTGTAAAGTGTGCCAGGTAGCCATGGACGATTGCCAGGGTAAATTAAAACAGTAGAATCTATCGTATTACTCACAGCGCATGGACAAAATACAATAGAATATATATATATATATATATATATATATATATAGTGAAGCTTCACAGAATAGAATCTCATCGATAAAACTTCATAATAGTTGAATACAAACATCTGAACAGTCAATACATCAAGCCTCACTACATAACACTCAGAGAATATACAAGCAGCGGAACATCCAGTACATATAGTAAGAAGATAATATGCAATACTCCAGCTCGTCTTCGTCATCAGCATCGAGGAAAGCAAGAACAACACCTGTCACCTGCTACCTAGTCTGCCCGTCCCAAAATGGACGAACAGCCCAAGACAATAAGAGTTAAAACATAAAGCCTTGAGTCAGACAACAGTCTTAGTGAGCGGTAAATTAACTAACAACGTACCAAAAGAGCATAAAGGAAAAAGGAATAGGAATCCAACCCTCCCACTCCACCTCTTTCTACAGTGATAGCCCCCAGACTCACACTAAGCAGAAGCAAACATAGCAAAGCATACAATTTAAAGTAAAGCAATTATCACTCGAGTCAAGGGCGATGTTTTCCAAGTACAAACCCCCAAGGCCTAAACCAAGATCAGATAAGCACCAAGAAAATACCGCTCTTGAGACCGAATGACGATACAACCAAACATCCATGACTCTGGCTATCACTGTTATCATTGCTTCGATATCATCGTTAATTGAATGACCGGCTCTTTATTTCATCCGTCCGTCAAGGGCTAATGGAAACCCCGGTTCTAGACATAACTCTGCACGTCATCGTGACCCGTGCCTAGGACTATCGAATCTGCCCAGAGTACTTGACTACCAATCAGTAGCCTTCAGGGATTATCGAATCTACCCAACGTACTCTTGCTTTGAGCATGCTAGAACCTTCAACAACGATGAGATCTCAGCCTTCAAGTCATCCTCCTCGACGACTATTTCCATACTAGCTCAAGCGCCTCTCGAGCAAACCATTATCCTCAAACTCGAACCATTTCACCGAGTTATCAATCTGCTTGGAATGATCCCGTCTGGATTAGACCAAGGCTATCTCATATCATACTTCGCCTCATCGTCATCATAGCAAAGCTTCATCTCAACATCATCATCAAATCAATCCATATGAGCTTCATCATCCGCTACATATGCCACAAGCAGCTTTTCCAATTCAAGAGCCTTTCCCTTAGCTTTTGAATCATCTTCGATCTAAATCAAATCATCAATCATCTAATTCATAGCAATCAATCAAATCAAACATTAATCCAAGTAAACAAGCATTCAAATATGATCTAAATAGACAATTATAACAATAATGGCAATTTCGTAATTAAAGAGTCAAAAGTCTAACAAGCATGAAAACATGAGCAATATCTCTATAATCTTGGTGAATGAACTTGCATAGGTTAACATGTAGTAAAATGGATGCCAAATCATTATGAACAATGGATCTATATGGATCTATACTTAGAATTAGGAAAATGCATGGAAATCACTACTTTAGCACAAAATCAAGCCAACGATCCGATATACTCCTTTGGATCCGTGTGAGAGATAATCACCACTCACCAAATCACCTAAACACCTTAAAAGAAACCCACTTCAGATCTGGACAGCGAAGGATCTAACTTGATCTATCACAAATCCGCTTCAAACGATGAAATCTCTCTTCGATGGATGAAGATCTTCAATCTAAGCTCTTGAATCTTCGATTTGATCTTCGATTTGGATGGAAGGAATCACTAGATTAGAGTGGAGAAAAGAAGTGAAGAAGTGTAGAAGTCAAGCTCTCAAAATGGCAGCACTTCGTCGCTTCGAAATCCGGATCCAAAAAGTGAAGAAAAACCCACCTATTTATAGGCAGTTTTCATAGGTCGTCCGCCCCCTTAGGTCGCCCACGACCTAACTCTCGCGACCTACGACCTAAGAAACCCCACGACCTAAAACACTACGACCTATCAACTTAGCACATCAGCACACCCAAGCGACCTACGACCTAACCCAGATGCGCTTCCTCGCGACCTAACGATGCCACGACCTAAGACAATGCGCTTCCGCGACCTAACTGCTAAGCCCTTACGCGACCTAACACTCACGCGACCTAACACACACGCGACCTAATATACTTAGCAATCTACCTTAGGTCGCTTACGACCTAGCTTCAACACAAGGTCTCACGACCTAACTACACACAGGTCATACGACCTAACTACTCCTTCCTTAGGTCGTTGCCGACCTATCCTCATATAGGTCGCTAACTCCTATAGGTCCCTAAACTTCCTTAGGTCGCCTAATTCTATAGGTCGCTAACTCCTATAGGTCGCTACTCACTAGCTCTCTTAGGTCGCTGCAAACCCTTAAGTCACTCAAACCTTAAGTCGCTCTCTTCCTATAGGTCGCTCCAACCGACCTAACCTACCCCACGACCTAAGCCACCACACGACCTATCTTCTAAATGACCTAACTATCACACGACCTAACTCCTTAGGTCGTCCTAATCCTTAGGTCGCTCCACTTCACTAAGTCGTCTACCCCTTAACTCGCCAACTTCCTTAGGTCGCTCCAAACCCTCATACGACCTAAGACTTAGACTCTGGACGACTTATCAACAATGCGACCAAATGTCAACTATTTTATGATGTTTCGATCCGTAAAAATACGGGTCGTTACATGTTGGCTCGGGTTTAGTTTCGTGAATTTTCGGGTTTCGTTTTTGAAGAAGTATCAGGTTTATAAGAAAGAACTCAAGCTTTCCCAAGGTTTCAAAGTTAAAAATAAAATAAAACAAGTTTTCCAAAATTTAAAATATTATACAAAGTTCTAAAACAAAGTGTTTAAAAGTTTTAAAGTTATTTAAAAAATTTGTTTTCAAAAGGAAGATGTTTAAACAAGTTTAAAGTTTGAAGATTATGAAAGTAATTTAGTTTTCAAAAATGTTTAGCTAAGTTTTAAGGTGTATTTAAAGTGAAAATGTTTCTAATGGAATGTAACTAAGATTTCAAAGAATAGGAATTTATTTAATGTTTAAATTGTTTTTTTTAAAAGGAAATTATATACTTCCAATTATATAATTGATTACAAAATGTTTTCTAATGAAGTATAATGATGTAATTAAGTATTTAATAAATATAAAGAATTTATCTTTAAATTATTTAAAGTTGTGATTAGTTAAGAATAATTAATTAGTGAAATTAATTAAAAATTTAATCACTTAATGTAATTTAATTTAAGGGAAATTACTTAATATAGGTAATTAAGAATAGTTAATTAATGATGTGATTTATTAAAAAGATAATTACTTAATGAAAGTAATTAATGGATAGTTAATGAATGTAGTTAATATTAGGATCATTAACTAGTGTTTAAGAGATAATTAATTTATTTATGTAATTAAATTAAGTTAATTAATTAGTATAATTAATTAAGGATAAACTTTGAAATTGATTAAGTATTAATTACTTAATATAATTAATTAAGTAAATTACTTAGTGTAAGTAATTAATGTATAATTACTAAATGTAATTAATTTAAGAGAATAATTATTTTATGGAAGTAATTAATAAAGGTAATTAAGGATTAATTACTTAGATAATTAATTAAATGTTAGTTAATTAATGAATATGATTAATAAATATTATAAATTAAATAATGTGATTAATTAAGGTTAATTAATTAAATTTTTAATTAATGGATTGTAATTACTTAGTAAAGTAATTAATGGTAATTACTTGATGTAATTAATGGAAGATGATGTAAGGATGAAAGAAATTTGGATTTAATTACTTTGTAATTAATCAAGGGATTAATTAAAGATAATTAATTAAGGAGTAATTAATTTATGTAATGAAGTAATTAAGGGAAGTTAATTACTGGATGAGATTAATCAAAGGTGATTAATAATTGTGGTTTAATTAAGATTAATTACTTAATGTAATTAATTTAAATAGAATAAATAATTAAAAATGTAATTAGGGATCATTAGTTTATAATTAATTAATGATGTAATTAAGGGTTGATTAATTAAGATTAATTAATTGTTATCCCGCCTTTTGGCAAGGCCGAGATACCAAGGAATTGATCAGAAACCTAGAGTCGCTCGTTATGGACATCTAGTGCACATAGGTCTACCCTGGATATCGATGAATTTTGTCTGAGACCAGATTGAGCTATAATTGATAAGACATGACTAGAAAAGCTATGAGAGCCAACGTTCCAAGTTTCAAGTCAATTCGAGTTCATATGCTCAAGTTATGATGGATGCAAGTTGAAGGGAAAGGTCATGTTTTCGTATCCATCAGTGAGCCCAATTTCGTATCCATCAATGTGGCCACACTCCGTATCCATCAAGTTTCCCTTGCTTCGAATCCATAGGTATCACTATGCTTCGAATCCATCCAGTGACCTTGCTTCGAATCCATCAAGATGCCTTCCTTCGAATCCATCAAGATGGAGTGCTTCGAAACCATCATGATGCCTTCCTTCGAATCCATCAAGATGGAGTGCTTCGAATCCATAGGTATCACTATGCTTCGAATCCATCCAGTGACCTTGCTTCGAATCCATCAAGATGCCTTCCTTCGAATCCATCAAGATGGAGTGCTTCGAAACCATCATGATGCCTTCCTTCGAATCCATCAAGATGGAGTGCTTCGAATCCATCAGGATGCCATCCTTCGAATCCATCAAGATGCCTTCCTTCGAATCCATCAAGATGGAGTGCTTCGAATCCATGAAGTTGCTCTACTTCGAATCCATCAAGATGGAGTGCTTCGAATCCATGAAGTTGCTCTACTTCGAATCCATTCCTGGAGCGCGAAAAGCATCGATTCGAAGGGAGCATGTCAACCGGAAATGAAATCTTGAATCGATCATATCTCGATATCTACAAGTCCAAATGCTATGAAATTTGGACAGGAGCTAACTGTCAACTTAAGGAATGTTCACACCAAATTTCAGCTCGATTGGATGATTTCTTGATCGATTCGAACCAAGGGTCGAATCGATCCCAAAGTGGGCCCGGATCTCCAGATTTCGGCCATGTGGGCCCCCTGACGTACCAGAATTGGTCTCCCCTCATTTTAGGCGAAATATCAGCCTCCTACACCTATAAATAGAGCCCCTAGTCATTCAGAAAAGGGGTCGGAGAATGCTAAGTACTGAAGAGCGCCCAGATTCTGCCAGATCTACTCCAGAATACCGCCGCCGCTTTAGATTGACACTTAGCATTTGAATTCAGTTGTATTACGTTGTTAACTACTGTAATCTTCAAGTAATCGAGCAATAAAATCATCGAACTTCATAGTGGACGTAGGCAAAACGCCGAACCACTCTAAATCGCTTGCCTTTGCAATTTACTTTCTATTATTTGGAGTTTTTGTTAGATAATCCACAGTTTTAATTTTCATTCTTCACTTTTATCTCTTCAAAAACTTTCGAAGAGTGTTGTGCCCATTTTTGGTACAAACACTTTGGTGCTTTCACTGAGAAATGAACTCAGGTTTTTCTCCTGCTCGTTGGATCTACTACCGTCGTTGGATTGCAAAAATCTAAGGAAAAGATCCAGATCTGTTCATAAGTGGTTCCTTCTATTCTATTCAGATTGCTCCAGATCTAAGAGGAACTACATTCATCATGAATTCCATACCCATATTTTCGTATCCAGAAAAAATGCCAAAGTTCGAATCGATCACTTCGAATCGATCTGCTTCTCATCACTCCGTTCGTATCGATCACTTCGAATCGATCACCTTCGCATCGCTCCGTTCGTATCGATTCGATCGATCCCTGTTCGTATCGATCACTTCGAATCGATCAACTTTGCATCGTTCTGTTCGAATCGATCATTTCGACTCGATCTGCTTTGCATCGCTCCGTTCGAATCGATCACTTCGACTCGATCTGCTTTGCCTGCGCTCTGTTCGTATCGATCGCAACTGCTCCAATTCGTATCGATACTCGCACACTGCTCGTATCGATCCATCTGTGTCCAATTCGTATCGATACAAAATTTCAAAAAATTATTTTTCGGGTACGACCCAAATTTCCTAAAAAGAGGCTAAAAAAAAATTTCGGAGGAAACCCCCCGAACCCTAGCCGCAGCGCAGGGCACCCGCATAGTGAATTCAATCACCAATTTAGTGAAGGAACATTCCATCCGTGCTTCTAATTGTTCCATGACTGAACAAGACATATGAGATCACAACAACAAATGTTGAGTTGCAATCAAGGAATGGGTAAAGAAATGCTACTCAGCCGTACTCCTAGAGGCTGGAGAACCTAGTTAATATGCCAAGAACTAGGGTTGATTAATATATCATGCTTGTAAGGTGGAATGCAACTTCCTCCAATTGACCAGCTTTCAAACTCCTGAATTGACAACTATGGCACGATGGCTAGTATGACGACTCCCCTACGCTGTCTACTCTACCAACTCAAAGCATAGCTGGTCACCGCTGAACCATCTTCAAATGCCCGCATTTTAATCATTCTATGTCCACATGACTAAAAGCATGACATACAACCTCAAGAGGACTTCCTTAATACCCTATATAGGTCTCCTATCTGGATGAAAGTTTGGGATAAACACTAATCTATTAGCCCATTTTAACCAACCCAACGTCCAATCGGCATTACCAACCACTCAAACGTTGGGCAATCGTGCATACATCATTCACTAGGGTTACTAGACCCCTTGACAATAAAATGGACTTGATCATAATGGCGATTGGAGAATCTTTCCCGGTCGAGACCTATTCTTTGAAACCATCCTACATGCAGAACTTCCAACGAAAATTTAACATGTTAACTATGTCAGTGCACTTTGGAAATATATAACCCCCGGCACTACCCCATGAAGTGAGAATTGCGCATGGCTTACACCAAGAGTGACAACTGCCATCAAATGTAGATGTCTTCCCCCATTTCTCAAAGAACATTGTCAATCGTGGTTAGACATACCAGTTCTACTTCTTATATTGTTGAAGTGAATGATGAAGCTGGCAGCCAACGAATTTATCCAAAGCCCGCAGCCAATTGCTGCCGATACCCATAAATGAATTCATCACCAGAGCTTATTTCCAGACTTTAGCAAGACAACTGGTGGACCACCGCCGACAATTACACCAACATGTCTGGGCCATTTTTGAGTTGATGAATCAGATGAAGGATCAACATAACAAGATAATGAGGGGACCTGCTCCATACTCTAGATCGGAAAACTCCTCTTCTCTAAATGGCTACCGTGAACGCCAACGCCATAAGGCTGCTCCGGAAAGGATAGCTCCAACAATATGTGCAAGCCCTATAAAACGAAGGACCGGGAACATCCGACTCCTATCAATCAAAGACTTTGATCAAATTGAACCATTTGCATTAGACTTCCAACTGAGAAGGGCTGGAATGATGTGCAATAGCGAGCATACGACGCTGCCTCACTTATCAATGAGATTTGATCTGATCTCTTTTGAATTATTTCTAATTCAATTTCATTTACGTTGCGAAATATGACCTGCTTGAATTAAACTACTTGCAAATGATGCAGGTAACCGAGTACTTAAGATTGGGTGCAAAACAACCTCCGCGGACCATGATCAAATAATTGAGGTATCATCGTGACGAGCACGATTCAACCACTCATCAGCTACTATATGCCCCTGACTGGGGGCAAGGCATCAAAGCGGAAGAGACCGACAAGGTCAGGACTCTAGTGCAAAGTGGATGTAACCGACCATCCACTCATCCGCCTATGCAATTTAATTAGGAGATGTAAGAAAGACTTGGAGTTATGTGTCCCAATAATGCACTCTGCATCTCGTACTGGAAGCTTGCCAAAACACTTATGCTTCTTCTGATGCCTGATAAAATCGGAACCACATCAAGGGTGGACATGATGTCACCACCCATACATCCAATCCTACATTAGACATTTGGGATTATTTGAGGGAACACATGTTTAAAGGTCCAACCCTCAATTCAAAGTCAACAACGGCTGACTGCCTACTCGCTAACCGTCACGAGCTGTCATTTCAACTCTCTTCCTTACCTCGATCGAAAGAATGCCAAGTATAAATTGGACGTGAATCGACTGTCTGCTCTCCAATACTTGCACCCGACTTAAGGGAAAATACACAACTCAAAGTGGATGTAGTTCGACCATCCTTTCCTATGCTCGAGCACAAAGCTTGCCAGAACACTAATCCTACTGCTTAGGCCTGGCAAAAACGGAATCCAAATGAACATGGATGCGATTCAACCGTCTATAAATTATATCCCATCCTTCGTTGTGGGAGGATAAGTGAAAAGTAATTGGGATCCTACCGATCTCTCGCTAAGTGAAACCCCAAGCTCGGGGGCATATCGCTGCACAAAAAGCCGGACAAAAACTGATACATGGCGATCCATCAACAAACTCCAGCTTCCGAGAGCACGAACTGGAGTATAAACATTTTCCTAAAACCCCAGAGTACTCCGAGAGCGCGAGCTGGGTACAAAATTTTTACTTAACTCCGTACTCCCAGAGTGCGAGGCGGAGTATAAACATTTTCCTAAAACCTCAGAGTACTCCGAGAGCGCGAGCTGGGTACAAACTTTTTACTTAACTCCGTACTCCCAAAGTGCGAGGCGGAGTATAAACATTTTCCTAAAACCCCAGAGTACTCCGAGAGCGCGAGCCGGGTACAAACTTTTTACTTAACTCCGTACTCCCAGAGTGCGAGGCGGAGTATAAACATTCCTTAACTCCGTACTCCCAGAGTGCGAGGCGGAGTATAAACATTCATTCAACTCCGTACTCCCAGAGCGCGAGACGGAGTATAAACATTCACAAAACCCCAGAGTACTCCGAGAGCGCGAGCTGGGTATAAATATCAACAAACTCCAGCTTCCGAGAGCGCGAACTGGAGTATAAACATTAACTAACTCCGGATTCCGAGAGCGCGAACCGGAGTATAAACATCAACAAACTCCAGCTTCCGAGAGCGCGAACTGGAGTATAAACATTAACTAACTCCGGATTCCGAGAGCGCGAACCAGAGTATAAACATCAACAAACTCCAGCTTTCGAGAGCGCGAACTGGAGTATAAACATTAAACTAACTCCGGACTCCGAGAGCTCGAGCCGGAGTATAAACTACAACCAACTACGGCTTCGAGGAGGGTGGATCCATCCACCTAACGACTTCGACCGTATCTCCATTCAATGCAGCTTCGAGGAGGGTGGACCCATCCACCTAACGACTTCGACTGCATCTCCATCAAGTACGGCCTCGAGGAGGGTGGACCCGTCCACCTAACAACTTCGACTGCATCTCAACCAAGTTACATCACTCATTCATCGAGCATAGGCGCAGACTCAACACATGAAAATGAGTGATCAACAACTGTCATAAAGATACAAGTCCCCAGAGTGTGGATGTTAAAATTAAGCAGTGAACAATATTGCATAACGCCTATTACGGCTTATCCCCAAGACTGGGGGCAGAAGTACAAATTACTGAAAGAAGAGAAAGGTGACTCGCTGCCTCTCCGGCTTAGCGTCCATTAAAGCTTAAGGCAACGACTACAAGGAGGCCTTAATGCCAACCAAACATAATGACGCCCAAAGTTACAAGCAACCAATCATATCATACCGCCGGATCGACGGGCAATGTCGATCTGCGCCTTTCATATCATACCATCGGATTGACAGGAAATGAGGTCCGAGCATTCTGCATCATGCCGTCGAATCGACGGTCAATATCAATCCTCTTCAACTACAAATCGATGTGACCCGAGCATGCATCGAATATCTTCGACCAGCATAGCACGGATAAAAGAATGAACCACGAATGAGTGTGACTTGACCATTCGTCCTTCGTCGCCTTCCTTCGATCCGTCAGGAAGAGCATGAGACCAAATGAGCATGACATGACTGCATTTGAGCTGACTTTATCCCTAAATCTAACGAGAGAACGTAAATCGAAATGGACATGGTTGATCAGCCAACTCCAAATGAATGCAATGCGACCATTCATTCATTGACTCTTACCATGATCCGGCTAAAAGAACGATTCGAAACAAGTGCAACCTAAACATCTGCACACTGATTCTTACCCTAGATTCGACAAGGGAAGCACCAATCCTGCATTGGATCTGACTAAACGATTCACTCTTCAGTTTTTGCCCAAAGTATGGTGACATAAGCAGCAGAGCGAATGTCGTTGACCATCCAGAATCTAGCTTATGTCCGAATGTCGGCAAAGTAACGATGTATTCCGCCTAGAGGAAAGAACTAGAACATAATGCATGATAGGCACGACTCGGCCCTCCGTCCGTTAATTTGATCCTATGGTTCAATGGAATATAATACAAAATTGAAGCGGACATTGTCTACCTTGCCACTTATCGAGATACTCCCCAGACTTGGGGGCACAAGCAAGAAGATAAGGTTAATATGATTCAACCATTCATCAATGAACTCTAATTCTAAAAGCTTGAACTACAGTATAAACACCGCTAGGATGAGACCAGACCATCCGCGTAATGCATCCGCCAACCCGTCACTGGGAGCAAAAGAGTAATTATCCGAGAGTTAACTATGACAATTTCAACCTATGACCCATGCTTGATATTCGTAACAACTCTAGGTTGCGACCGAAAGGATGCCTAAAGATAGAATCATCAAATCAATACCCAAACTCATGGGCGACTGATCATTCAGAAACACAAGTAAATTCAATCTCAAAGTTGGAGCCAGCTATGTAGCAGCATGCAGTAAGAGGCTAAATTCTACTAACCCTTTGATTTAGCATCCTTATAAGCCTGATCATTTACCATTGAAAATAAACACATGAGGCACCTACAACCCTTCACGTGTATTGTGGATCAGATCACAACTCTGCGCAATGATGGTGCAAGAGTCGACTGCATTGCTTCAGGTGAATTTGATATGTTCGCTTGGACTCAATCTCATGTGTATATATGGACTCTCACCTACCATTAAGAACCCTGCACTAAGTGCCAACCCGATGCATGTCTCGGTGAATAAAAACAAAGCAACATGGATCCAGAAAGATCTGCTACACTTAAGGAGGAGGCGAATCTACTCAAAACCAATAGGTTTATCCGCGATATCCTCTACCCAAAATAAGTATTCAATCCTTTGCTTATGAGAGAAACAAAAGGAGAGTGGCGAACATACACCAACTACCCAAATTTTCACGACGCATGGCAAAGCATAGCTTCCACATCCAATGATCAATCAACTAATTGACTTAACCATCAGACATCAATTACTCTCATCCATGGATGCAAACTCTAGATGCAATCAGATACTGAAACATGTCCTAGACCAGGAATACAACTATTTTATCACAGATCCGGACCTGTAGTGCTATACTGCATTCTTTGAATTCAAACTTGAGAACGCTAGATCCAATGGGAACATTAGATGTCTGAAAGGATACTCGAATGGAATATCAAGCTAAGCCAATTTGATATCACTTATCTCCGTCGGAGTGCTCTCGATGGTCAAACATTAGCATACTTCATATCTGAATTCACTACATCGGACAATTATCCGAAGAACAGTGGAGAACCATCCAACCGATGGAGAACGTACCCCGATAGAACTTCCAATAATCGGCTTTCTAACATCGAAGTTGCGTTAATGACTCTAGAGGAACAAACGATCTACTACGCCCTGAAACTCAACTTCCTTGCAACAAATAACGAAGTTAACTATGAAGCCTTGGCGCTCAAACTTGCAAGAAAACTACGAGTGGAAACTTTACATGTCTTATGTGATTACCAGTTAGTAGTATGCCAAGTCAGGGAAGATTATCTGACTAGGGGGCAACATCTTTCTCCTCATCCTAGCTGGGTCCAAAAGCTACTAGTCGACTTCGACAATTACACCATTACACACCTCCTCGGAGGACAAAATGAAAAAACTAAGTCACTGGCCAAGCTAGCCAGTTTCGGGGATGCGCGGCAAAAAGACTTTATCCCAGTTGAAATGCTTATTATTCCAAGCATTGACATATGAAGATCAACTAGATCTTAGAGATGGATCTAGAAGAAAAGTCATGGGTGACTCCTATCGAAGATCATCCACAATCGGGGATTCTTATTGAATAAACGAATAAGGAATGGCATATCCTCCGTGAAGCATCACTGCATGATTATGTCTGGATTGTTTGACTCTATCGATACAAAGCATTACTTTTGTATCCATCGATCTGAGATCCAATATTACGTATCCACCGATACGAAGCATACATTCCAACCCTTCACATCGATTCAGGAGAGGATCGTTACGAAGGAGCATTCTAAAACAACCATCGAACGTTGTTACAACTTGGATTTCATTTCGATCCAGGAGAGGATCGATACGAAACTCAATCCAAACAAAAACTAAAGAACTTGACAACGACTCGTGAACGTGCAAACGTTAACGGGAGCCAGGTTAACATGCGTACATGTATGACAGACTAACATTCAATTTTTAAAATTTACAGGGATTGAATGCTTACCTCATGGCAATTACAACAGTGAACAACAAATCGCTAGCACTCGACACTCAATTACAACAATGCACTACATAATCATAGACATTCATCAAAGCGATGTTTTAACTCGAATCTCAAGTCGATTCAGGAGAGGATCGATGCGGACTTCGATAACAAACTGAACAGCAACGACTTGCAACCACGCAACGCTAACAAAAGTCAAGATGACACATATATGCATATATGTCTGACTAATATTTGATCTTTGACATTCACGGGGATCAAATGCTCATCTCGTCGTGAATCCGACAGTAAGCAGCTGATCACTATCACACAGCAGTCAGTTACAGCAATGCAGAGTACAACTTTCAACGAAAGATATGATAATTGTTCAGAGAGAAATTGCAGCTTTTCAAAGCACGTCATGTTTCCACAAGACGTACTTTGGGGGGCAAATGTTATCCCGCCTTTTGGCAAGGCCGAGATACCAAGGAATTGATCAGAAACCTAGAGTCGCTCGTTATGGACATCTAGTGCACATAGGTCTACCCTGGATATCGATGAATTTTGTCTGAGACCAGATTGAGCTATAATTGATAAGACATGACTAGAAAAGCTATGAGAGCCAACGTTCCAAGTTTCAAGTCAATTCGAGTTCATATGCTCAAGTTATGATGGATGCAAGTTGAAGGGAAAGGTCATGTTTTCGTATCCATCAGTGAGCCCAATTTCGTATCCATCAATGTGGCCACACTCCGTATCCATCAAGTTTCCCTTGCTTCGAATCCATAGGTATCACTATGCTTCGAATCCATCCAGTGACCTTGCTTCGAATCCATCAAGATGCCTTCCTTCGAATCCATCAAGATGGAGTGCTTCGAAACCATCATGATGCCTTCCTTCGAATCCATCAAGATGGAGTGCTTCGAATCCATAGGTATCACTATGCTTCGAATCCATCCAGTGACCTTGCTTCGAATCCATCAAGATGCCTTCCTTCGAATCCATCAAGATGGAGTGCTTCGAAACCATCATGATGCCTTCCTTCGAATCCATCAAGATGGAGTGCTTCGAATCCATCAGGATGCCTTCCTTCGAATCCATCAAGATGCCTTCCTTCGAATCCATTAAGATGGAGTGCTTCGAATCCATGAAGTTGCTCTACTTCGAATCCATCAAGATGGAGTGCTTCGAATCCATGAAGTTGCTCTACTTCGAATCCATTCCTGGAGCGCGAAAAGCATCGATTCGAAGGGAGCATGTCAACCGGAAATGAAATCTTGAATCGATCATATCTCGAGATCTACAAGTCCAAATGCTATGAAATTTGGACAGGAGCTAACTGTCAACTTAAGGAATGTTCACACCAAATTTCAGCTCGATTGGATGATTTCTTGATCGATTCGAACCAAGGGTCGAATCGATCCCAAAGTGGGTCCGGATCTCCAGATTTCGGCCATGTGGGCCCCCTGACGTACCAGAATTGGTCTCCCCTCATTTTAGGCGAAATATCAGCCTCCTACACCTATAAATAGAGCCCCTAGTCATTCAGAAAAGGGGTCGGAGAATGCTAAGTACTGAAGAGCGCCCAGATTCTGCATGATCTACTCCAGAATACCGCCGCCGCTTTAGATTGACACTTAGCATTTGAATTCAGTTGTATTACGTTGTTAACTACTGTAATCTTCAAGTAATCGAGCAATAAAATCATCGAACTTCATAGTGGACGTAGGCAAAACGCCGAACCACTCTAAATCGCTTGCCTTTGCAATTTACTTTCTATTATTTGGAGTTTTTGTTAGATAATCCACAGTTTTAATTTTCATTCTTCACTTTTATCTCTTCAAAAACTTCCGAAGAGTGTTGTGCCCATTTTTGGTACAAACATTAATCAATGATAAGTGATTATAGAATAACTAATTAATTGTAATTAATTAAGGATTAAAGTAATTGATTATAATTAATTAATGAAGTAATTAAAGGTTAATTACTGTATTTGGTTAAGAATAATTAATTTGTGAAATTAATTAAGGATAATTACTTAAATGTAATTAAAGGATAATTAATCAGGGTGATTAATTAAAGTGGATAATTAGAGAATGATTAATTTATTTATTTGAAATTAATTAATGATTATATAAGTAAGATTTATAATGATGAAATAATTAATTTAATTTATTTTAAATTAATTAGAAATGAAGTAATTAATTTAATTCACTTTAAATTAATTAGAGATGGTATAGATCATTGCTCATGTATGGATGGATGATATTGATTGCCTTGAATGGTTTGAGATCTCAGAAATGAGATAAGTGATGTTGTTTGATATGGATGCTTTGGTTGAAGTGTGATGATAATATGAATTATCTATTTGTGATGATAATGTAGATTATCTATTGTGATATTGTGAATTATCTATCTGTGTGTATATAGATAATTAGATTGAATTGTTTTAACTTTAAAACAACTTGGCCTTAAAAGATACGTTTTGGATTTCGATGAGACCGGGATCGGGTTTCCAGATTTGGATATCCGAAAACCACATCGATCCAAATTAACGATAGGTCGTGAATCTCAAGTGAAGATGAAGATTCAGAGTGCAAGGGTTATTGTCGTTAGCTCTGAGGGTGATTCCAAAATAAGTGTAACGAGATAATGCCTTCGGTTTCGTTCGAACCCGGAACGAACTTGTATGGATTGAATGCTTTCAGAACATCGTCAGGTGGACGATGAGCATTCTAAATGATGTGTTCTGATTAAAGGTAATCGTAGCCTCAAGCCTCATCAACCGGGAATGGCTAAAACAGGGGAGGTGCAGCAAGGCTTCGTGGGTAGCACCCACTGAGAGTAAGGTCATCCCTGTCTAGATGTCCCTTTCTATTTCGGCTTAGTGGTGCGGTTGATGATCACAACCGTGGGGTGATTTTATTCGGAATTATCCAGTAAGGGATGGTTCCGGCTTTGTGTTGCAGGGGAGCGGGCGTACTCCTCGGTACAATGATCTAGGCCACGTACTATGACGGGCGGTACCCTAGTAGCCCTGCCATTGTATGGAATCCAATCTCCAATAAGTGATCTCGGACTTGATTGTATACCTATGTATGTTGGAATTAATGAATGTAACAATTTCGGCTATGTGGATATTTATTTGAGAATATTAGACCCTATTATAATATAACTGGATTTCCTATCAATGTTTTGGTTATCGTAAGGTAAAAACTTTTCCGTGTTTATGTGCGGGGAGTCTTACGTGATACCTTTTGTTTTCAAAGGTTTTGAAGTTAAGCAACTTTAACCCGTTTACTCACACCAGACCCATGTCTGACCCAAGTGTTTATTTTCTGTTTTATTAAACTCTTGGGTACTCAAATTTTTACGAGTAGCCAAGGGATTCAGGTTAGCTTTGACGAATTCTGAAGGAGCAATGGAGCAGGAGGCTTCAGTGTTGTAGATATATATAGTAGTTCCGCTGTGTTGATCTCTGTATTATATTGAGTTGTAATAACTAGACAGGTGTTTATAACTGTCTAGTATGTGATGTATATCTGTGTAACTCTGATAGTCATTGTATATTATGTAATACTTATGTTATTAATATAATTTATTCGTTCCGCTGTTAAGATTCTGATGTTGTTTATTTCTCTCTTCTCTTCTTTTTTTTATATCCCTTTCTTTCTTATTAATGATGCGTCATTCTGTGGAATGAATGGCGGGTCGTGACATTGGTATCAGAGCGCTAGGTTGAGTGAATACCTAGGCTTTGGAGTGATTTCTATCTTGAGAGAGCGTATTTGTAATTTTTATATAACTATATATATATATATATATATATATATATTCTACCTATTTGTTGGGTTACCTGTTCGGGTTCTCCAATATGAGTTCTAAAGGTAGATAGGGTGGTGGTGTGTGTAACACAACTACCAATGGTAGGAGTCTGAATGTTGAGGTTGGAAGTGTATCTGCCGAGAGTGTAGACCTAATACTGTCTCGAGAGAGCTTTGCAGTGGTGTAAGGATTTCACCAATCTCTGAAGGAAACCTGTTAAGGTTCGGAGTCCATCTTTGAAGTTGGATGAGTAGAGTTGGATCTGTCGACCGATGTATGTGATGGTATCTCAGGAAATTGTAGCTGTGTGATGAGATACAGTGTAACGACCCGATATTTTGGACCATTCGCATCCATTATAAGTGTATAGGAAGACACTCATGCCGGAGTTGAATTGCTCAAAATACCGCGTTGTTAATTTAAATTTGGCAAAACTGAGCATATACAATAAATAAATAATCACAGATCACAGACACAGAGTAATAAGTGCAGCGGAATTAAAAGAGATAGTAGTTCATGAAGCTACTATATGAATATATAAAATACATCAGAGTTTACAACAGAAGAATAATACGATACATCAGATACAAATCAGAATACATCACTGGAATCATCGAATACTAAAAGCAGAATAGATGGCTGGATCTTCAAGCAAAGCTCCAACTCCAAAGGTGAGCCTCGAAAGCTGAACTACTCAGTCTGACCCGAGCGTAAAGCAAAAACACAAGACACTCGAGTCAGGATTAACATTCTTATATTAATAAATCCAACTCAAGTGAAATAGCAATTGAAATACAAGTAACTCAAAGGATGTTTGGAATAACCATCCTTTAAGGATCCGTTAAACTATCTACTATGTAGTAGTGTACGATAAGTAGATAATGTCTATCAGTAATATAAGGTATCAAAATAGCGTTAAGTCATGGCCCATTCCACCCTTAACACATTTTTATTCCCAAAAGCATATACAAGACCATAGTTTCCCCAAAACCGGAAGTCACCAGAGGGCAATCAATATACTAAAGGTACAAATCAAAATCGTAGTGGTCGCGCATAAATGGAATACAAGTATGACAAGGCACATGAGGCAATACCCAAGGTAGTGATACTACCGTTCGCCTGATCCGGACTGGTGAGAACGCAACGCCGCATCGCCCGCAACACCGTGAAACAACACTCCCAAAATCAAGGGTGCACCAATCGACAACATATAATGAGTAGTTCGAAGAAGTGTGTCCACTTGAGGTAGCTAATCCTCCATTGGCCCGGCACAGCTCCTGTTTTAGTCATTTCCAATTTGACACAAGTGTCAAGGCTATCCATCATCGTTCTCTTTCTTCAATCATCACGTACATCATTCCAACCACTTCATTCTGGATCAACACTCCGCGTATAGTTATTAAAGTGGTTTTCGGTTTAGATAGAGAGTATATCCATAACCAAATTCCGGTCTCTTTAATAACTTTCGTAATTATTACACTGATCGGTCGTTTAATAAATTTCAAAACCAAATCAATTTCAATTTCAAATAGAATTCGTAAATCAACATTTCATCTGTCTTTCAAAACCAATTTCCAATAAATTTACGTTTCAAAACTTCCAAATTATCATTTCAAAATCTTATAATTCAAATTCAATTTCTATTTAAACAATCCAAATATTAACTCAAGTTCGAATATAAGTTTCATTTCGAAAACATTTAAATTAATTTAATTTAACATTTAAATCAATTTAAATTCATTTATCAATTTCATTCAATATCGTTAAATTAATTTATCATTCAAAACAATTTCTATTAAACTTCCAATTCATTAAATCCATTATTTGAATTCAACTTCATTATATCAAAACTTACAAATTTATTTAAATTAAATTCATCAAATCAAATTCTTTAAATTTCAAGTCTTACATTAATTTCAATAAATCGCATTTTTATTTCTTGTTAAAGAAATTCAATTTCACTTATTTACTTTCTTAAATAATTTTCCAAAACTTAATTAATAAAGAAACTCAATTCCAATTATTTACGAAGTAAAATTCACTTATTCAAAAGTTCAATTTTTCTTATTAAAGAATCCAATTCAATTTAATCATTAAAATAGTTCAATCTTATTTAATTATTAAATAATTTCAAAGTTTAATAATTTCAACTTAATTATGATTTCAAACTTAATTATTAAATCATTTCAAAGTTCAATAATTTCAACTTAATTCAATCATTTCTCAAATTATACATCGTTCTTTCATCAATTTCATTTTTAATATTTTGTTCCAGATTTTTAAATATTAACATTTTCCTTTCATTAAAAATTCAATTTCAACATCATTTCAAAACCATGTTATTTATCCAAATAAAATCTTCAATTTATTTTTAAATCAAATTATTGACCAATCGGGTTTTATTTAATTTTCTATCCTAGGTCAAGTTCAATTTGGGTATTTATCATTTCAACCCGATTCCAATTCAATTCAAAAATCAAAACATAGCAAAGGGAACTTGCAGTGTGATAACTGGGATGGTGTCAAAGTAAATAAACAAGCAACAACAATAATCAATAACAATCCAATAATCAATTCAAATAATCCCGAAATAACCGTATTAATTCGCATTGTTATTTGTACGAATTAATATAATTATTTCTAGAATCTACACTATCATTTCATGTAGATTAAAGATTATTACATTATGGTTTTCACTTGTCATTCAATTTCAATTTCATACATCATCAATTTAACAACATACATTCAGTGGTTCAAAGTGTAATTAAACAAATCCTACGTGTCAATAAAGTTAACAGTTAAAGGGGTCATATTATACAAATGTCAGTTAATCAAATTTAACATTTAATTATCCTATATCAAGTTCAATTTCATATTGTTTATCATTTTAACATTAACAGTTTACCGTCCAATATAAACATTAACAATAAATCAATTATCAGCCAAACTGTATTATCATCGCATAAATAATTAACAGATAATGGTGTCAGATGTCACAGGTGAACTGATACAGGTATTAGCATATATAACAGTGTAATTAACTAACAGCAGTATATTTCAATTGTTGTTTCAATTGAAATCAAATTTAATAAATAAAAGAACGTTAATCGTGAGTGAGTGCTCACCTTTCGAGGCTAGATATATGAACGGAAATGGAAGTGAATTGTGGATCCAAACACGATTTCCAAAACGGAACAAGATGGACACGAATTCGACGATCAAAGCTGATGAATATGAAGTGATGAAACGAATCAGAACCATCATGATATAACTGAAACAAAATATACGTTATAATTTTTCTTTGAAACCAAAATTTTAAAATATACATTTAAAATGATATCTATAAACTGCCATATATAGATCTATGCACCACACAATGAAATGTATACTCAACGTGTAATATAAATAATATTTATAGAACTGATATAAACTTATATACACTTTAATATCTATTATCAATATATATACAGTTTTAATTTAAAAGTCAATATCTATACACACATACTATAAAATGAAACACGTATTTTATAAACATATAGCCATAATAGACTGCACCATATAAACAACCCTTATATATTAAAACTAATGTCTTATGTACACATCTATATTAAACAAGACTCGAACAACTACTATATAATATAATATATAATACTTAAATTTTCTCTCAGCTAAAGTAGACAGCAAAGCAAATGTACATTCTTAATATGATAAGGTGTTCCAAATCCAACACAACGCAATATACTTTCCTCTTATATAATATACTACGGTATATATCTGTAAATATATATGCATGCGAAATCTTTTATTCTAAACAATATACAATACTGTCAGAACAGTAAATATATAAACCAATCCAACAAAAAAATATAAAATAAATAAATCTAAAAAAAATGTAGAGATAAAATACTCATATATTATAGTATCAGCAGATCATAACCACAACTATCAATATATATATCTTCTTTTTAAAATAAAATATATAGTAAACATTAATACAGCAACTACCATAATATATAAATAGCTAACAGGAAAGTAAACTCACGTATACAACATAAAACCTATATATATATAATGTATAACAAATACTTTTTTATAGGCAAAGCTTAAAAATAAAAGACAATGCATCAAATATATAGTATACATATGGAATCAAAAGAGAATTCTAGTGTATGGCCTGCGCATTGTATTATACATTGTATATGGTAAACAAAATATACTGTAGAATATATACTGTAACACAGATATGTACACAACATTTACAATACTTTGTAACAACATATTATAATTTAGTATACAATTCCAGAACTTAAAATATACTCTATTTATAAACTATATATATATAGTCCACTTACATGCATATATGCCTACCCAATAAGAGGACAGCAAGGCTAATTAAGAAGGCTAAGGCCGAGAAGGGTGTCGTGGTTGTGATGTAGCCTATACAGGTGGGGCCGAGGCTGGGAAGCCCAAATGGTGGGCTGGAGCGATGGTAGGGGTCGGAGTGTGGTGGGTTGCGGTGCTGAAGGTTGGTGAGATGGCTCGGGTGATGGAGGTAGAGAGGGTGGGCTGCAGTGTGCGGCCATGTGGCGTGGAGGTAGATGGAAACGAGGCTGGGAGAGTTGCTGTGTGGGTGGTGATGCTTGGCGAAGGCGAGTGGTGGTTTTCTTTTCTTTTTTCTTAGAAGAGGAGAGATGGGAAGACTGGAAGAAGAATAAGGTTCAGAAAATAAGAAGACGTGTATAACAGTTTACAAAAAAAAATGAATGCAATTGCTGAAAAAGATAAATGGAAAGTTGAACGGACAATCATATATTGAATCGGTAGAACTTTAAAAGTTAGAAAGTAAATTTAGGAATATAAAAGGCTGGTTGATATTTGATTAAACGGTGGAATAGTGAAAGGATAAAAGAAAACAAAAGGGTTCAAAATGGGTACCGATATGATTAACCGTATCGCGGTTTCGCTGCGTACCGATCCCGAAACACAAATATGAATATACTGCGAAAATCGGTACGACGAAACGATCGAAACGGTATACAGATTTCAGTTGGTATGATTGAATTATAAAATTCGAATTTTTCTACTGGCGGAAAATGTAAGAAAAATGTTGAAAAATAAGATCGACGGAGCCAAAGATGTCCGAATTTGGAAAAGCGACAAACTGACATCTTACTCAGAAGATGGTTTAGAATTTTTCTATGTAAAAATATTTTGGGTTTGAAAACGTTTTATTTTCAACGCTTTTTAACTGATTAAATTGAAGTGAATTTACGCGCGAAATAAACTTCCGTATTTTCGGACGAAAATTTACCAGTTGCTATGTTTAACTAGACGTATTCCAAATATTAAATTTTTATTTCAAAATTTATCGTTTAAAATTTCACAAAATTTCAACTAATTACGTTATTAAAACAGTTGAAATTTACGGGTCGTTACATACAGTGACTATGGATTGTTTCCGAAGATGTTTCTTTGGAACAAGTTAAGGAAGCGTGTCTGCTTCGGTGTTATGGCTGAGTTCAGCATGATGTTTGTGTTTGGTTTGAGGATCGAGTTTCTCGAAGAGCTTTGGTTAGGAAATTTTTGGCATCTGTGGCAGTAGTGTAGCTCGGAGTGTTCTGTGTGTTGGCAGGAAGTTTTCTGGCTGAGCAGTTTTTCTTGTGGTGGAGTTCAGAAGCATCAGAGTGGATCCATTTCTTCGATGGATTGGTTAGATAAGTGTAAGCTGTTCTGTTTGGTAAAGAGAGAACAGTTTTCTTTGGAATTAGGCTGGATTGATCGTAAAAGTGACTTGCGATAGCTGAGTGTTCTCTTGGGTTATCAGAGAAGTTTTCGGATGTCTTCAGGGAAGTTAGAGGTTTGTCCGCATATGGAGATTGAGTTATTTTTGTATCGACTAGGATTCCAGGAGTGTTACCGGTGGTTCAGCTAAGTAGAAGGATGGTTTCTAGAGTGAGATTTTGGTGAAGCAGCTCAGATTTTGGTGGAACTTCTGAGTTTTTCTTTTTGGATTTGATGAACCATATTTCTGGAATATGTTGTCTAGTCTGTGCTCATGTTCATCGACGGATTTTCTCATCTGCTCAGAATCAGAGTTGAGCAGCGAAAGCAGTTTGGCGAGTGCTCCTGCTTTTCTTTTCCAGATAGAAGAAGTAAGTTCTGTCTTCTATTGTTTGAGGAGTAGAGTTTGTTCTTGGTTTTTGGTGGATTTTAAGGAGATCATTGTGTTGGGTTGTTTGGTCTAGTTTGCATCAGTGAAGGTTGAGCTGATCAGGAAGGATGTAGGTAGCCCAGGATCGTCAGAAGAATTTTGTGGATAAGAGACAAAGGAATTTGGATTTCGAAGACGGAGATATTGATTTTGGATAAGTTTTCTCCGATCGAAGGAGCTATAAAATTTGGTAATACTGGGAAGTCAGCTCCGAGGTATTTTGGATCTCTTATGTGTTCTGATTTGGATAAGAGCTTGGTCTACAAGGTTGAATGGTTAGTTTGGATAACTAGGATTCAATGTGTTTCATGTATCTCTGAGGGAGTACGTGTTTGATCTATCTCTGGTTTTGGAACCAGCAGTTCAGAGAGATTTGGCTGTTGAGTCAGACTCGTCTGTAGTCTAATATCTTGTTTAGTTTTGTAGATCTAGATGAGTAGGAGCTCTGTAGCTTAGTATTGATTGTTTGGGTTCTATAGAGCGAGTATCCCGATATTTATACTTGGGAAACTCTAGGAAATTCCATCCAGAATTTTTTTCTGGATAGTTAGATTTGTTTATTTGAGTGAATTGATTGCTATGGTTGTTAGCATGTGATTGATAATATATGCTTGTGATTTAAAATTAAATCTTAAATAGATTATTAAATTACCTTTGCTTTTAAATTTCGGGGACGAAATTTTTTTAAGGGGGAGGAATGTGATATCCCGGAAATTTTTGGGCAATATAAATTTAATAATCTGTTTAAATAATAAAATTGATTTGATAACCTTTATTAAAAATGTTTAAATTGGTTTAACAATCTTCTTTAATAAATATTTAATTGTTAAATTTATCTTTTAAAACTAATAAAATGTTTTCTATTTATAATGTATATATAATTGTATATATTGTAAATAGAAAATATTTGGATTGAATTTAACAAATAAAACATAATTTTCAAACTCTAATATATTTTGGTAATTTGGGAATTATGATTAAATTTAATATAAAGATTTTCAAAGATTGATCAAATAGTTAACTATATAGTTTTAAAATACTTAAGGTAAATGTATAATGGTTTAAATTATATTATAACTTAAGTTTTAAATTTAAATAAGATTTACAAAAAGGTTTGTTTTATTTCTTTTTAAATATTGCTTGATAATATGATAATGTCTTTTATAAATTATTTAAAATTTACAAATGTGTTATTTCCAAACAATATTAATAATGTATTGTTTTATATATTAAAATAAATAGATTTTTAAAGGAAATAGAATTTGTTATTTTCAAAATTTAATGTGTAGTTATATATGTATATGTATATAAGTTGATTGATTTTCTTTGATTTGAATTTGAATTTGGATTTAAATTTGGAAATTCAAAAGGAGAGATATTTTAAAATATTTTGGATTTAAAATATAGGTATAAGATTTTATTTGTATATAATTTGTTTAGTTTATTTCCTTTAAAGAAATTCAAATATATGTATTTAGATAAGCATTTATAAAATTGTAAATTAATATAAAGGCTTTTATTTACATTTAAAATAAATAGAAAAATACATAAAGGACAAGTGTTATAAGATTAAAGTATGAGAGTGACAAATGTTAATAAATTGTACAAGTGTCCTTATTTATTTTCATTTTCTTTTATTTTTATTAAACCATTTTCAGCCTATATATAAACATATGCTCCCCATCTTCATTTCTTTTTCTATCCTCTTCAAATCAAAAGCTAAGAGATTTCAGCCTGTAAACCATTCTCAAAACAAATATGAAATCAATACTTCTCAAACTAAATCTAATTCAATAACCTGAAACCATTTCCTCAAACCAGAAATTATCAAACAATAACCTGAACAACTGCATTTTTCAAACCCTGTAACCAAATTTTGCAAATCAAAATCAAAGCCTGTACATTTTCAAATCTGAGATTTTCAAAAGCCTACATTTTTCAACCTGGAATCAAAAGCAAGTTAATCAAGTCTTCAGTCATCTCTACAAGTTTCAAAAGCATGCAGTTTTTAAATCAAATAAGCAAAGGCACTCAAGTTTTAAAATCAAAGCATAAGCTGTTTTTACAAAGGTGCTCTGTTCTTCATTTGAACTGGTGAGTAAACCTTTTCTTTAAAAACAGTTTTTAACCTATGTTTATATTAATGCATGTGATAAATCTGTATAGAAATGTTGTATTATGGTTTGCATGGTTGTTCTTTTATCTGGTATATATTTTGTACTACCATGTTTATATGTGAACATGACTGAGTGTATATATGATCACAGACTCAAGAATAAATCAAATGAATTCAATTTCCCTTTATATATTCAACTTTAGGTTATGATCTCCAAAGAAAATATGATTGTATGAATGTAATAGTATTTTAAAAAATAATTTTAAGTGTTAATATTTAGTAATATTCTGGAAAATAAGAAATAACAGTAAAATCATATATAAGTCAAAAGTCAATGTTCATGATTTCATGTTTGGATTTCATGAATTAATTCATGTTAGAAAATAATGATTTTTGATAGTGGTTTCATGATTTTTAAGCTTGGAATTATCGAGTTATCTTGAGTTGAACGGAATTCGTATTTTCGTCAACTACCGTCGATCGATGACGATTTGAAGATCGGGGTTGATGTCAGGGGTAGCTGGAAGGATGGTGGTTGATGGAAAAATAGTGATAGGTTTTATTATTGAACGTGGTGGTCGTAATGAAGTGATCTAGGGTTTGGCGTAGCGTTTTGGTTGTGTTGATTTCTGAGTTGCGTGTGGAGTCGGTGGATCACCGGAGATGATCACATAAGGGGGATTAGGAGCTGGATGTTGTGGCGCGACTGTGGGTTAGACGGCGTGTGTACTGGTGGTCAGGGGTGACGGCCAACGTTGATTTTACGATCGGATATGGGTTCATGTTTTTGATCGAGGTGCTCGATTTTTTTATGGTCATCGACTTCGTGGTTCTGAAGGGTCGGTTTGCTTGTAGTGGTCGTCGATAGCTGGGTGAGTGCCGGAGGGATGGTCGGCGTTGGGCTATTACGTCATGCACGTGCACGTGTGCACGGTGATATCTGGGTTCGTTCGTTAGTTTGGGGAAGAAGAGGGATTCTCGAGGTCGAACTCGGAGTGGCTGGCGAGTGTGACTCGAAGGAAATAGGAACGGGAGTTTCTCGAGTTTGATCGGGGAAATCGGATGTTGGCTCGGGTTTAGTTTCGTGAATTGTCGGGATTCGTTTTTGAAGAAGTATCAGGTTTATAAGAAAGAACTCAAGGTTTCAAAGTTAAAAATAAAATAAAACAAGTTTTCCAAAATTTAAAATATTATACAAAGTTCTAAAACAAAGTGTTTAAAAGTTTAAAAGTTATTTAAATAATTTGTTTTCAAAAGGAAGATGTTTAAACAAGTTTAAAGTTTGAAGATTATGAAAGTAATTTAGTTTTCAAAAATGTTTAGCTAAGTTTTAAGGTGTATTTAAAGTGAAAATGTTTCTAATGGAATGTAACTAAGATTTCAAAAATAGGAATTTATTTAATGTTTAAATTGTTTTGTTTAAAAGGAAATTATATACTTCTAATTATATAATTGATTACAAAATGTTTTTTAATGAAGTATAATGATGTAATTAAGTATTTAACAAAGATAAAGAATTTATCTTTAAATTATTTAAAGTTGTGATTAGTTAAGAATAATTAATTAGTGAAATTATTAAAAATTTAATCACTTAATGTAATTTAATTTAAGGGAAATTACTTAATATAGGTAATTAAGAATAGTTAATTAATGATGTGATTTATTAAAAAGATAATTACTTAATGAAAGTAATTAATGGATAGTTAATGAATGTAGTTAATATTAGGATCATTAACTAGTGTTTAAGAGATAATTAATTTATTTATGTAATTAAATTAAGTTAATTAATTGGTTTAATTAATTAAGGATAAACTTTGAAATTGATTAAGTATTAATTACTTAATATAATTAATTAAGTAAATTACTTAGTGTAAGTAATTAATGTATAATTACTAAATGTAATTAATTTAAGAGAATAATTACTTTATGGAAGTAATTAATAAAGGTAATTAAGGATTAATTACTTAGATAATTAATTAAATGTTAGTTAATTAATGAATATGATTAATAAATATTATAAATTAATTAATGTGATTAATTAAGGTTAACTAATTAAATTTTTAATTAATGGATTGTAATTACTTAGTAAAGTAATTAATGGTAATTACTGGATGTAATTAATGGAAGATGATTTAAGGATGAAAGAAATTTGGATTTAATTACTTTGTAATTAATCAAGGGATTAATTAAAGATAATTAATTAAGGAGTAATTAATTTATGTAATGAAGTAATTAAGGGAAGTTAATTAGTGGATGAGATTAATCAAAGGTGATTAATAATTATGGTTTAATCAAGATTAATTACTTAATGTAATTAATTTAAATAGAATAAATAATTAAAAATGTAATTAGGGATCATCAGTTTATAATTAATTAATGATGTAATTAAGGGTTGATTAATTAAGATTAATTAATCAATGATAAGTGATTATAGAATAACTAATTAATTGTAATTAATTAAGGATTAAAGTAATTGATTATAATTAATTAATGAAGTAATTAAAGGTTAATTACTGTATTTGGTTAAGAATAATTAATTTGTGAAATTAATTAAGGATAATTACTTAAATGTAATTAAAGGATAATTAATCATGGTGATTAATTAAAGTGGATAATTAGAGAATGATTAATTTATTTATTTGAAATTAATTAATGATTATATAAGTAAGATTTATAATGATGAAATAATTAATTTAATTTATTTTAAATTAATTAGAAATGAAGTAATTAATTTAATTCACTTTAAATTAATTAGAGATGGTATAGATCATTGCTTATGTATGGATGGATGATATTGATTGCCTTGAATAGTTTGAGATCTCAGAAATGAGATAAGTGATGTTGTTTGATATGGATGCTTTGGTTGAAGTGTGATGATAATATGAATTGGATTTCGATGAGACCGGGATCGGGTTTCCAGATTTGGATATCCGAAAACCACATCGATCCAAATTAACGATAGGTCGTGAATCTCAAGTGAAGATGAAGATTCAGAGTGCAAGGGTTATTGTCGTTAACTCTGAGGGTGATTCCAAAATGAGTGTAACGAGATAATGCCTTCGGTTTCGTTCGAACCCGGAACGAACTTGTATGGATTGAATGCTTTCAGAACATCGTCAGGTGGACGATGAGCATTCTAAGTGATGTGTTCTGATTAAAGGTAATCGTAGCCTCAAGCCTCATCAACCGGGAATGGCTAAAATAGGGAAGGTGCATCAAGGCTTCGTGGGTAGCACCCACTGAGAGTAAGGTCATCCCTGTCTAGATGTCCCTTTCTATTTTGGCTTAGTGGTGCGGTTGATGATCACAACCGTGGGGTGATTTTATTCGGAATTATCCAATAAGGGATGGTTCCAGCTTTGTGTTGTAGAGGAGCGGGCATACTCCTCGGTACGGTGATCTAGGCCACGTACTGTGAAGTGCGGTACCCCAGTAGCCCTGCCATTGTATGGAATCCAATCTCCAATAAGTGATCTCGGACTTGATTGTATACCTATGTATGCTGGAATTTAATGAATGTAACAATTTCGGCTATGTGGATATTTATTTGAGAATCCTAGACCCTACTATAATATAACTGGATTTCCTATCAATGTTTTGGTTATCGTAAGGTATAAACTTTTCCGTGTTTATGTGCGGGGAGTCTTACATGATACCTTTTGTTTTCAAAGGTTTTGAAGTTAAGCAACTTTAACCCGTTTACTCAAACCAGACCCATGTCTGACCCAAGTGTTTATTTTCTGTTTTATTAAATTCTTGGGTACTCAAATGTTTACGAGTAGCCAAGGGATTCAGGTTAGCTTTGACGAATTCTGGAGGAGCAATGGAGCATGAGGCTTCAGCGTTGTAGATATATATAGTAGTTCCGCTGTGTTGATCTCTGTATTGTATTGAGTTGTAATAACTAGACATGTGTTTATAACTGTCTAGTATGTGATGTATATCTGTGTAACTCTGATAGTCATTGTATAGTATGTAATACTTATGTTATTAATATAATTTATTCATTCCGCTGTTAAGATTCTTATGTTGTTTCTTTCTCTCTTCTCTTCTTTTTTTTCTATCCCTTTCTTTCTTATTAATGATGCGTCATTCTGTGGAATGAATGGCGGGTCGTGACAAAAAACGTATCAATAACTTATAAAATATATAACTCCTTCATACGAGGTCCAAATTGAACGCGGCAAGTCGCGTTGTGATCGTATCAACGAAGGATATGCCATGGAACTGGATTGGACGAATTCAGAGCTAGTTGGAATTTTAGATTAAAGTTGGGCATTCGTTCAATTATAATTCAAAATGAAACGAATTAGCAGCTATTAAAATCAATGTGAGTTAATCTCACCTTTTTGGTTAATCAGAAAAAAATTATAGTCAATAAATATTATTTATTTGATGATTGAATATTTATTTATGATCGTTATTGATTGTTGCACTACAAGAAAATGTTATATTAATAGCAATTGAGGATTGCATAGGAGCTTGACTTGCTATGGTTAAGTGGTTAGTGGTTACATAGGGTAGAGGATGACTTGTCTCAACGCCATTGTTATTAACGTTAATGCCATTATTATTCACGTGAATAAAATTTTGTGCGGTCCAATTGCATTTCCCTCCATCTTTTTTCTATGCCGCCCAAATCCAATTTTCCTTTTTCTCGTTCACTTCCATCTTCACTCACGATTCTCCTCTTCTCTCTCTTCAATGACACGAATCCCTCTTTAATCTGAAAGCTCCGCAACCCTCTCTTCCTCAAGGCTCGATTCCAAGTGTTTCCCATCGATTGAATAATAATGGCGTTAAGAGAGAGCTGGCGAATAATGGCTTGAAGTTGAAGCACGTCTTCACGATTCGTCAAGGCTCGATTCTGAACGATTTCAACTTCACGATTCGTCAACCAAGCTCGATTTTAACTTCACGATTCGTTAACCAAGCTGAAGCGCGATTCTTCAAGGCAGCTGAAGTAGATTTCAACTTCGCGAACTTGGGTGTCGGTATATTTTTTTGAACCTAAGCATGATTATACAAAATTTTAAATCGGCTTTCTCCTGTTTTACATGAATTTGTTGTATTAAGCGGCACTGGTATCTCTTTAGTTTATATAAGTTTGTATTACAAGAGTATGTGAACTGTTTTGAGTTTGTATTAAACTGAATTGATGACTTATAGAAAATTAAATAACATTTTAGAATTAAACTAAATATACACTTTAATTAATTTGAATTAAAGTGAGAGAATGTGTTCTGCATATTACATTTTAGGATATAGATTTGATTATGCAGTAACATTTTAGTTGGAGGAAGAATCACTAGAAGAAAGATCCATCCTATACATGTTGATGTAAATCAACTCTCATTAATATCACAGTGCAACTTTTTAATACTTGTTATACTTGCTATTCCAACAAGTATTATAGCAGCAAGTATATAAGCTATATTCCGAAAGGAGGTATCCTAAGATATTTTGAAGAAGAAAAAATAAGAGTGTGCATTATTGGAAGGAACTTGTATATAAAATATAAAATTAAAAAGTGAATATAACATCCTCTTTTGATTCAGTTATATAACATCCTCTTTTGATTCAGTGTGTGTGTATAAACAACTTTACTAGGAATTTTTTTTCGTAAGTGAGTATAACTAAATCATATGAATTTCTGAACATTATCCGATTGATTTGAATTGTTGTTAGGCATACTAAAGTGAGTATAACCTCTCTTTAAAATTATAGTGAAACTAATATATACATTATAAATTATAGTGAGTGTAATTCATCTTGTCTTCATTTTTAATATATCTTCTTTCAATAATCTTAGTGCTCCATATACTATACTTGTTTGCAAGGATGTAATCTCTGGTAGTAAATTTAGTTTCACCTTTCTCAGTCGATATATAGCTTCAATAATTTGATCATTACTGAGTATATCAATCTATTTTTGATTATACAACTTATATATACACATACATGAATTGAATTTTACTCAAGTTTAATTGTTTATTTAAATTTAATCCCTAAAAACAGAGAAGAAAAAAAATAGGATTTAAATTGAATTTAAATCTAAAATCCAATGTGATGGATATTGACGATAAGTATATATGATATTTTGGAATTTGATTGCTGTTTTGTTCTTGCATAGCTGAACTTGAACACTAACGAACCTAAGGCAAAGCTCTTGCTGTGTCATTTTGCAACTTCTTGTGTTATATTATTAGTAACAATGAAGGACATTTATGCATAAATTAGTTGAGTTGGTTTATTTCAAAATTCGACTGTTTACTTTGTAATCTAAATATTGAGGACCTTGAAATACGACCTTCATTGTGTTTACTTTGCATTTTTTTTGGAGTGTATTGGCAGCAACGTTGATGAACTTGAAACTGACCCCTACTATGTGTTTATTTTGAATTCAAGAATCTTGTTACATATCTTTAATTGATTCAGGTCCTTGACCCTGTATTACTGTATACATGTGATGCCTTATATGTTCATGTCAATTGCCTATGCACTTGTGTCTCTGCACTGTGGTTACATGTTGTTTCAGTTGCTATGTGATTTGTTTTGGGAATTTATTTGTTGGCTTGTTTTGAACGATCTGTTGAGTTGCTTGGTCATAATACAATGTTGAAATGACCCTCCTATTTCTACCTTAATTTCATAGGGATTTTTTTTCCATAGATATAATATGTGTACATGCATATACACATTTAATTTATGTGTATTTGAATGTCCACATATATTCATTTGAACTTTTAAGTTTGATTTAAATTTCCTTTGAATTATCAGAGTCATTTTCTTTCAAACAATTCAAACCAGGATTCAAACTCATTACCAATATAAATATATCAGTGTATTTCTAATAATATACACATACATATGAAGATGTATGTGTTCCTCTTGTTTAAATTCAGAGTATATACTTTATTTTTATTTGTTATACAAGAGCATTCTGTTTGATTTGGATTTAACAATTCTGCCTAAAGTTAATTACTATATACTTTTGAATATTTGTAATAAGTCAGTAAATCCTATGCGTATTTAATTTATATGAACTTGCTCATTCTATTTGATAGTTTTTAATATCAATTTACCTTGACAGTTAAATCTCAAGATTCTTGAGATTTTTATTTCAGATCATGGATCAAAGGTATTGATATTTGGCTAAGGCCAGAAATGATATATTCACTTATCATTTTCCACTTATGTATTTTCTAAAAACTTTCTTATTTAAGATTCAATCTATGTGACTTGTTTGCCTTAATCTTAGCCCACATGACACATAGTGAGTTGTGTATTTGCATAAGATTTGCTATGTCAAGAATTTGAACTTACAAACATTCATAAGAATAATTTCAGGTTTGTTTGTGCAAACCTGTCCAGATTGCATATCTGTTATGACTTTGAAAAATTGGTTATGGTAAAACAATGACTTAAGGATTTTGAAAGGCATTTTTACTAACAAAACACAACCAGACATAATCAACCAAAACTTCACTCATTTGAAGCTGGTTAACTCATGTGCCTTGTGTCATGCCAGGTACCTGATCATGGCAATTGAAATGCCAGTCATTTGCATCATACCTGTGGCCTTCCCATATAATTACTTTTCTCAAAACAATTTAGAAAGTAGACTTGAACCATTTGTAGACATATTTCAGAGGAAAAACCATTAGATACTTAAAGGTATACTCCAAAACTCGGTGTTTTAAAATGACTCAAGGTTGTCTAATACATAATATAATTTATGCTAAGCAATTGCTCACATACCTATATATTTCTTTACCAGGTTTTCATGGCTAACACGTGAGCATGTTTTACTTGTTCATGTTCCAGACACTACTTCAAAAACAAATCAAACCTTAACACACAACAATTTCGACAGAACAACTGATTTAATCTAACACGTTACAGAACATAAGAGCAGCTTGATCACTAACCATAGAATATTCATTACATGACTGGAAATCTTAGAAACATATTTTTTCCTGAATACATGCAGATATAATCATTTTAAGCTCTTATTGAAACTAGCTAGCATGTTCATTCACTCCTCCACAATAGCCATAACTTCATTTTCTACTTAGTGCCTGCATTCCCTGAATGAGCATGAGTGGCTGCCTCATTTTTAAAATGAGACACCCCCATATGCCATGAGCAAACAAGGGTCAGATCTAAGATCTGGTATGAGCAATATCAAAATATTCAAAACATTAAGCTCTGGGTGATGAGCCTTAATACTTATTTTGTATGCATGTAATTTCTTTAATCCACTGCTTTATTATGTTACATACACTTTGATACAAGAATGATATCTTTATCTATCATTTATTCACACAAATTTATTTATTCAATCATGAATATCAATCTACAGTGTGTATATTCAATGGAATAACCAGGGTTCCATTCCACCCAACCTAGGAAATACTCATTTTCCTATTTTTTTCATTTATAGGTTGTTTTCATTAATTTAAATCCCTAGCCTCATCTGCTAGTAAGGAATCACAGGGACACATTGCAATGAACTAATTCACATCATTGCACAAAGATCTCAGGGCTTAAACAAACCATGTGCCAACTTGCATACTTCAAATATGACAAGCATTCCAGCAGCCTTCTTGGCTCATAACCCTAGTATATTTACTAGTAGTGTTGGTTAAAATCCTATCATCGGATAGCTATGTGGACATGTCACAGTGTATAAAAAAAACACCTCCCTATATCTTACAAGTAAACTGTTCAAAACAAACAGATAATCATTTCATAAATATTGCTATAAGATGTCTTAACTTCAAATCATACAAAAGAACAACTACAACTGAGTGTGGAGCCATGGCATGCTATGTTATTATGATTTACAAGTAACTGTGATTGAACTGGATTCAAGATCTAGCTGAATCACAATTTTTATCTTGTGAATTTTGTTATTTCATGAGGGAATCAGCACACAGAAATTTCTATTGCATCCCTTACTCTTTCTTTTCTTAAGCCTCAGCACTTATATAAAATATAATACAGCTCATAATATTTTTTTTAAAGAATAATTTCCTGCCATAGATCCCCATCAGTAGTGAGTATTCCTTCCTTGATTTTAAGGTATTGTTGCCTTAGTTTTTCTTTTTTTTTTCAAAATGTAGTAAATAGTAGTATGCACATCCATAGCAACCATTCAAACAGATCAAAGGAATTCATCCAAAGAACATCCATAATAAACATTATATCATCTCAAGAAAATAAAATCCATTCAACAGCATTAATATAACAGTGATTAACAAAAAAATCAGAAAACATCAATAGCAACATAAGAACTTGGCTGCCTCATATCAGGTCTTAATGCCATGAATCTAGTGAGATTACTCACCTAAATATTTCTTCTTATTGATCCAGAAAATCCCTGAGTATATTTTCTCTTCCTTTAAAATGTTTTCTTCCTTTCCTATTATAAGTAGCTCGGGTAAAACAATTTCTGTGGCCATAACTACTTATTTATAAGCATATTTTTACTAGGGTTTTTCTCAAGACAAAATTCCATTTCTGTCCTGGCTGGCATCATGCATAGTTTGCATTTTCTCATTTTTATCCCTAATTACCCCCGGCCATATTAACCAATTAAAGGCTGCATTTTCTTTTCTTTACTTTTTCAGAAAATTGCCACTCACTCAAGTCATGTTAAAAGTGTGTGACTATATTTATTCATTTGCTCATTTTTGGAAATCCCCCTTCTTTCTATTTCTGCCTATACATAACATACATACCTGTTTTATGCTTTATACCTATTTAATGTTACTCTTTTGCTTAGCTTTGACATTTTTTCTGCTCACAGAATATACATGTGTAAAAACATTTATTTATTTAATCTCCCCTTGTTTCACAGAAAATACATTTAAGCATATACTTCATTTTTAACTTATGCTTAAATCACAATCCAATGCTTTAAATAAGGAATTTACTTTCTTATATATATATATATATTTCAGAAATTTTTAAATCTCTTCCTTGTGCTATTTCCAGTGTACATGTGCACACATATCTCTGCACATCATTTAATTTAAAATTCCATCAATATTTGATCCAAATATTTTTAAACTGAATCATTTTATTAAAAATCATTTTCCTCAAAATTTTGGGGCATTACTTTCACCCCTCCTTTTAGGAATTGTGTCCTCACAATTTTTCTAGTATTTGTAACAAGCATTCACTGACCTTAAGAAAATCTATCAAGCATATGCATAAACAAACATATTCAATCATATCAACCATGCATAACAAATTTTTCTAGAAAAAGAAAAAAAATTACCTTTTAATTTGCAAAAAGCTTAGGATAATCCATCCTAATCTTATCCTCTAACTCCCATGTGCAGTCATTAGGATCACTACTCCACTGGACCTTTACTAGTTTCAAAGTTTTGCTCCTTAATTTCTTTTCTTATTTGGCTATAATTCCCACTGGCTCTTTTTCATAGACCAAGTTAGGATTTATTTGAATTTTGGTAGGCTTTTCCAAAATGTCTTCTTTATCATGTACCCATCTTCTAAGTTAGGACACATGAAAAACATTATGCATTGCTTTCATTTCCTCTGGTAATTCTAATTTGTAAGCCAATGAACCAATTCTTTCCAGAATTTTATAGGGTCCAACATACCTTGGTGTGAGCTTACCTTGCTTGCCAAATCTCAAGACTTTCTTCATAGGTGAGATCCTGATGAAAACAAAGTCTCCCACTTCATATTCCACCTGCTTTCTCTTCCTGTCTGCAAATTTCTTTTGCCTATCTTGAGCTGCTGCTATTCTTTTTCTTATTAACCCAATTTTCTCTGTAGTTTCTTTAACATATTCAGGTCCTAGAACAACCCTTTCTCCAGTCTCTACCCAGCATATAGGTGATAAACATGGCTTGCCATATAAGGCTTCAAATGGTGCCATCCCTATGGTGCTTTGGTAACTGTTATTGTATGTGAATTCAGCTAAATGGAGGTGGTCTTCCCAGTTGCCTCCAAAGTCCAGTGTACATGCTCTCAACAAATCCTCTAAGACTTTGTTCACCACCTCAGTTTGACCATCTGATTGTGGATGGTAGGCAGTGCTTAAGCACAATTCACTCCCCATGGCCTCTTGAAAACTTTTCCAAAACCTTGAGGTGAAGATGGTATCCCTATCACTCACAATGGTTTTGGGTATGCCATGCAACCTTACTACCTCTTTCATGAATATTTGAGCCAATTTTGGAGCATTTCTTTCTGTTTTAACTGGGATAAAATGTGCTACCTTAGTTAGCCTATCCACTATTACCCATATACTTGTGTTTCCCTTCTTAGATCTAGGCAGACCATCTATGAAATCCATAGATGTATCCTCCCACTTCCACTGTGGTATACTAAGGGGTTGCAATAGTCCTGATGGCCTTTGTGTCTCTGCCTTGACTTGTTGGCAAGTCACGCACCTTGCAACATGTCTGACCACATCTGACTTCATCCCCTTCCACCAAAGATTTCTTTTCAAATTTTGATACATCTTGGTGCTACCTGGGTGTATGGAGTACTTACTCCTATGATATTCATTTAATATTTCCTCCTTTAATTTTATATTTTCTGGAACACATATCCTATTTTTGTTCCTTAAATAACCATTTTTATCAACTTGATAATTTATTACTTCCTCCCCTTTTGATATGAGCATTTTCTTCTCCACCATGTTTAGGTCTTGTTCCTGCATTTTCCCAACCTTAAGAAGTAAATCTGATTGCAAAGATATCATACTTAATTTCCCTTTACCTTCATCTTCTTCAATGGGCATCATTTGTACCTCACTGTTTTCCTCAATTTCCAAATCAGTAAGTATAGACAAATCCTTAAACTCTTCCATCATCAACATGGCTACTTTGGCATGTTGTCTACTCAAGGCATCTGCAACTTTATTTGCCTTGCCTGGTGTATACAGTATATCTAGATCATAGGCAGCTAGGAACTCTACCCATCTATGTTGCCTCATGTTCAAATCTTTTTGTGAGAATAAATATTTCAATGCCTTATGATTAGTGTACAAAATGAATTTGGCACCTAACAAATAATGTCTCCAAAGTTTCAAAGCATACACAACTGTTGCTAGTTCAAGATCATGGGTTGCATATCTTGTTTCATGTGGCTTTAATTGCCTAGATGCATAGGCTACCACCTGGTCTTACTGCATCAACACAGCCCCTAACCCAGAGCCACTTGCATCAGTGTACACAACTAAATTTTCATTTCCTTCTGGCACTCTCAATACTGGTGCATTAATCAGAGCTTCTTTTATTTTGATAAAAGCTTGCTCACATTTTTCTGTCCATACAAAGGCTTGGTTCTTTCTAGTTAAATTGGTAAGTGGTGATGATATTTTTGAGAAATCTTTTATAAATCTCCTATAATATCCTGCCATCCCCATAAATGATCTAATCTCACTGATGGTACTAGGCCTTTTCCATGCTTGGATTGCCACTACCTTATTGGGGTTTACTGATATTCCTTTGGCAGAGATAACATGCCCAAGAAAATGTACTTCTTCTTTCCAAAATGCACATTTTAAAAATTTTGCCTTTAAATCATTTTCCCTTAATCTTGACAAAACTAAATGCAAATGATTTTTTTGCTCTTCCACTGTCTTGGAATAAATCAAAATGTCATCAATAAAAATCAGTACAAACTTGTCTAAATAATCTCTAAATATTCTATTCATTAAATCAACAAAATATGAAGGAGCATTTATCAAACCAAATGGCATAACCATAAATTCATATAAGCCATATCTTGTGTTAAATGCAGTATACTTAACACTTGAGTCTTCAACCTTCATTTGATGGAATCCTGAGGCTAAGTCTAATCTAGAAAATATTTTAGCTTCACTGAGTTGGTCAAAGAGATCATCTATTCTAGGCAATGGGTATTTGTTCTTGATGGTCACTTTATTTAGTTCTCTGTAATCTATGCACATTCTCAAAGTACCATCATGTTTTCTTACAAACACTACTGGAGAACCCCAGCAGGAATTGCTTGGCCTTATAAATCCCTTGCCTTCTAATTCTTCCAACTGATTTTTCAATTCTTTCAGTTCACTTGGCCCCATTCTATAAGGTTTCTTGATTATTGGACTTGCTCCTGGAATGAGATTAATTTGGAACTCAACTGGTCTGTGGTGTGGAACACCCTTAACTTCCCCAAACACATCCAAGTATTCATTAACTATGGGAATTTATTCAATGGTTAGTTCACTGAGATCTTTTTCTAAGTCAACTAAATGATATAATTTCCCTTCCTTAGCTACTTCACATAGAACTGTGATCCTCTGGCCTCTAGAATTTTGCAATGATATGGTGGATGAGTCTAAATTAATTATGGCTTTAAATTGCCTTAACTAATCTACCCCCAATATAACTCCTATATTTGGGTAATTTAAAACATATAAATTGGAAATAAAAATATTTCCTCCTATGTTTAACTCCACATCCACACAATTCATGTTCAAAACACTAGAACTCCCTAGGGGACTTTGTACAAGCAATGGGGTTTCAACCAATATGCAGTTTAATTTTAACACTTTAACTATTTCATAAGAAATCAAAGAGTGTGTTGCTCCAGTATCATATACTACTGGTATGGGTATGGCACAAATGAGTATTGTACCTTCCACTTGGCCATGATTTTCAGCATCAATTTTCACTGCAGATTTGCCTTTACCTTCCAAAGTTGCCAATTTCCCTTGCTGTTTATTCTCAGGACAGTTCCTCTTCATATGCCCCTCTTTCCCACATAGGTAGCATTTGAAGGCTCCTCCTTTTAACTCTGGGCACCTTGGTTTGATGTGTCCTTCTTTACCACAATGATGGCAAACCAATTTCTTCTTAGCATCATTGGCTTTTGTGTCTTTGTCCTTCTTGTTGTCTGCCTCCTCCTTCTTTTTATCATAAGGGTGATATCTTCCCTTATTCTTCTTATTGTTGTTGCTCTTAAAATTCCTATATTTCTCTCTTTCTTTGTCATGTTGTTCCAGTTTCAATGCCAGGTCAATTACTTGATCAAAAGTTCTACCTGCATATGGTAGCATAGCTCTGCTAAGTCCTGGGTTCAGACCTTTTATATACCTATCATTTTTGGATGCTTCATCTGCCACTAGCATTGCTCCATAATTAGATAGCCCCTCAAACTTTTGAGTGTATTCAGTGACATTCAAAGTTCCCTGCCTAAGTTTGATAAATTCTTCAAGCAAAGTGGTCTTGGCTGATGCTGGTACAAATCTTGCCTCCAACATCTCCTTGAACTGATTTCATTTTCATTTGTTCCAGCTATGATCACCTCCCACCAGCTTAAAGCTACCCCTTTCAGTTGTCTTGAAGCTACTTGCCTCTTCCTTTGATCATCTAACTGCATGTCATTGAAAATCCTATCAAGTGTTCTCAACCATGCTTGAATTTCCATCACATTCTCAGTTCCTTCAAAACTCCTGCCTCCCAAATTGGAATAAGTCTTCAGTAGTTTTGAAAGCTCTTCATGTGGATTCTCAGGCCTATGCCCAATTTCATCTCTTAAAACCCTCACAAATTCTTGCATATCAAGCATTTGAGGTGCACTGGGTCCTGCATTGTGATGAGATCCTCTTCCTACCATGGTCTGCTAACTAAATTCTGGGCAAATGGTATTTGTATATTATGAGTACTTCTATAATTACTATTTTCTTATCTAAATTATTTCATCCAAAACAAACAGACATAATACATTTCTATATTACTTAGCAATCAATGCAACCAAGTGCTCTGATACCAACTGAAATGACCCTCCTATTTCTACCTTAATTTCATAGGGATTTTTTTCCATAGATATAATATGTGTACATGCATATACACATTTAATTTATGTGTATTTGAATGTCCACATATATTCATTTGCACTTTTAAGTTTGATTTAAATTTCCTTTGAATTATCAGAGTCATTTTCTTTCAAACAATTCAAACCAAGATTCAAACTCATTACCAATATAAATATATCAGTGTATTTCTAATAATATACACATACATATGAAGATGTATGTGTTCCTCTTGTTTAAATTCAGAGTATATACTTTATTTTTATTTGTTATACAAGAGCATTCTGTTTGATTTGGATTTTAGCAATTCTGCCTAAAGTTAATTACTATATACTTTTGAATATTTGTAATAAGTCAGTAAATCCTATGCGTATTTAATTTATATGAACTTGCTCATTCTATTTGATAGTTTTTAATATCAATTTACCTTGACAGTTAAATCTCAAGATTCTTGAGATTTTTATTTCAGATCATGGATCAAAGGTATTGATATTTGGCTAAGGCCAGAAATGATATATTCACTTATCATTTTCCACTTATGTATTTTCTAAAAAATTTCTTATTTAAGATTCAATCTATGTGACTTGTTTGCCTTAATCTTAGCCCACATGACACATAGTGAGTTGTGTATTTGCATAAGATTTGCTATGTCAAGAATTTGAACTTACAAACATTCATAAGAATAATTTCAGGTTTGTTTGTGCAAACCTGTCCAGATTGCATATCTGTTATGACTTTGAAAAATTGGTTATGGTAAAACAATGACTTAAGGATTTTGAAAGGCATTTTTACTAACAAAACACAACCAGACATAATCAACCAAAACTTCACTCATTTGAAGCTGGTTAACTCATGTGCCTTGTGTCATGCCAGGTACCTGATCATGGCAATTGAAATGCCAGTCATTTGCATCATACCAGTGGCCTTCCCATACAATTAATTTTCTCAAAACAATTTAGAAAGTAGACTTGAACCATTTGTAGACATATTTCATAGGAAAAACCATTAGATACTTAAAGGTATACTCCAAAACTCAGTGTTTTAAAATGACTCAAGGTTGTCTAATACATAATATAATTTATGCTAAGCAATTGCTCACATACCTATATATTTCTTTACCAGGTTTTCATGGCTAACACTTGAGCATGTTTTACTTGTTCATGTTCCAGACACTACTTCAAAAACAAATCAAACCTTAACACACAACAATTTCGACAGAACAACTGATTTAATCTAACACTTTACAGAACATAAGAGCAGCTTGATCACTAACCATAGAATATTCATTACATGACTGGAAATCTTAGAAACATATTTTTTCCTGAATACATGGAGATATAATCATTTTAAGCTCTTATTGAAACTAGCTAGCATGTTCATTCACTCCTCCACAATAGCCATAACTTCATTTTCTACTTAGTGCATGCATTCCCTGAAAGAGCATGAGTGGCTGCCTCATTTTTAAAATGAGACACCCCCATATGCCATGAGCAAACAAGGGTCAGATCTAAGATCTGGTATGAGCAATATCAAAATATTCAAAACATTAAGCTCTGGGTGATGAGCCTTAATACTTATTTTGTATGCATGTAATTTCTTTAATCCACTGCTTTATTATGTTACATACACTTTGATACAAGAATGATATCTTTATCTATCATTTATTCACACAAATTTATTTATTCAATCATGAATATCAATCTACAGTGTGTATATTCAATGGAATAACCAGGGTTCCATTCCACCCAACCTAGGAAATACTCATTTTCCTATTTTTTTCATTTATAGGTTGTTTTCATTAATTTAAATCCCTAGCCTCATCTGCTAGTAAGGAATCACAGGGACACATTGCAATGAACTAATTCACATCATTGCACAAAGATCTCAGGGCTTAAACAAACCATGTGCCAACTTGCATACTTCAAATATGACAAGCATTCCAGCAGCCTTCTTGGCTCATAACCCTAGTATATTTACTAGTAGTGTTGGTTAAAATCCTATCATCGGATAGCTATGTGGACATGTCACAGTGTATAAAAAAAACACCTCCCTATATCTTACAAGTAAACTGTTCAAAACAAACAGATAATCATTTCATAAATATTGCTATAAGATGTCTTAACTTCAAATCATACAAAAGAACAACTACAACTGAGTGTGGAGCCATGGCATGCTATGTTATTATGATTTACAAGTAACTGTGATTGAACTGGATTCAAGATCTAGCTGAATCACAATTTTTATCTTGTGAATTTTGTTATTTCATGAGGGAATCAGCACACAGAAATTTCTATTGCATCCCTTACTCTTTCTTTTCTTAAGCCTCAGCACTTATATAAAATATAATACAGCTCATAATATTTTTTTTAAAGAATAATTTCCTGCCATAGATCCCCATCAGTAGTGAGTATTCCTTCCTTGATTTTAAGGTATTGTTGCCTTAGTTTTTCTTTTTTTTTTCAAAATGTAGTAAATAGTAGTATGCACATCCATAGCAACCATTCAAACAGATCAAAGGAATTCATCCAAAGAACATCCATAATAAACATTATATCATCTCAAGAAAATAAAATCCATTCAACAGCATTAATATAACAGTGATTAACAAAAAAATCAGAAAACATCAATAGCAACATAAGAACTTGGCTGCCTCATATCAGGTCTTAATGCCATGAATCTAGTGAGATTACTCACCTAAATATTTCTTCTTATTGATCCAGAAAATCCCTGAGTATATTTTCTCTTCCTTTAAAATGTTTTCTTCCTTTCCTATTATAAGTAGCTCGGGTAAAACAATTTCTCTGGCCATAACTACTTATTTATAAGCATATTTTTACTAGGGTTTTTCTCAAGACAAAATTCCATTTCTGCCTTGGCTGGCATCATGCATAGTTTGCATTTTCTCATTTTTATCCCTAATTACCCCCGGCCATATTAACCAATTAAAGGCTGCATTTTCTTTTCTTTACTTTTTCAGAAATTGGCCACTCACTCAAGTCATGTTAAAAGTGTGTGACTATATGAAATGACCCTCCTATTTCTACCCTAATTTCATAAGGATTTTTTTTTACAGAGATGATATATAGATATATCATTCATTACAAATATATTTCCCAGGGTCATTTTTTTTTTCAATAAACAAAATATATCCAGGATCAAAATAATTAACCAATATAAATATATCAGTACATTCACCAAGATATGCACATACATGTGAGGATGTATATGCCTCTCTTGTTTGAATCAGAGTTCTGGAAAACAAGAGGATATTGGATTGATTGAATTTAATCAATCCACACATAGTTCAGTGTTATATGCAATAAAAATTCCATTCATGCATGAATACCTATATATATATATTTTAAACTCCTGATTTCTTGCTAAATCCTCTAGGGAGTATAAATTCTAGAAACTAGATAATTGTGATATGATTGTCTATAAATTAATGGTCTGGTGCTTGGGTTCTGAAAAATGATAGAAGTGTTTATCATTATCCATGTTTGATTGTTTTCTTATAAAATCTGTCTGGAATACAGGCTCTTTTTTTTGAATAGTTTAAAGTGATCTAACACATTCAACATCTTGATTCTTGGACGTCAGTATGCTTTAAATTAAATGAATTGCAAACTTGAGTGGGTTTCCTGTAACCATGGGTGTCAATCACATGGTTCAACCAGACTCTTTGTTCTGGTGTAACCCATCTGGTCTTAAAATGCATTTGATTAAAATCTAAGAGATATGGGATTCAGATTCCTATTAAAAATACAAAGGAAAAAAAAGGTGTGTTAATATTTGCACAAAACATGTTTATGTGCATATATAACTGCAACTATTTTGGATCTGGCTTTCAACTCCTATATTACAGATTCTTTCTTTATTTAAAAATAACGCATGAAACATTTGTATAAAACAAGTTAAATTATGGAAACCTTGCAGTGATATAAAAACATTCAACCTATGCCTATTATCTTTTGTATACATATGCCATGGTAGAAAGATAAAACCATTTAATTTTTTTCTGAGAATCAACTATCCAGATTTCCCAAAACTTAAATCCTTTCTAAAGACTCAAGATTGACTAATACATTTATAAAATGTAATCATTCAATTTTAACATAGTGTTCTTGCTAAATCCACTTACAAGATTTTGATTAACTTCTTTAACATATCAGATATTTAACTAGGTTTATAGATTCAAGATACAAGTCAATCTCTTAACAAAATACTTAACAAAATATCCAATATTCAACACTTAATACAAGTAGCAATTTAAATTATCAATACATGCAGATTTCAACATCTAGGCTCTTATCTAACTAAGTTTAGCATGTTATAATCTTCTTCTCAAAGCCTTGCTCCTACTCCTACTTAGTTGCTGCAATCCCTGAAAATGCATTTGAAGCTGCCCCATATTAAATAGGACACCCCATATGCCAATAGCACACTAGGGTCAGACACATGTCTATGTGTCTGGTATGAGAAAATCCACCAAAACAATTTGAAAGTCAAGTTAAAGTTAAACATGGATAGTTGTATATAACTCTGCCTTTAGAAAACAAGCAATTCATGTGTGCATGTTCTGTGTCAGTGTGAAGGTGCACACTTTAATCTGTCCTTCCAGGAACCTCAAGAAAAACATGGTACATTCATACTTTCATATAATTTAATCATGAATCAAGTAAACATCCATACAACAAGGAAATCACCCAAAATGAATTAAATCATTTATTCACAATCCAGATTCCATTCCAGGAAAACTCTAGTTCCTCTTTATATCAAATTCTCTTATCTTGATATATATTTATCTATCTTGGTCTCATCTGCAATTAATTGAATCAATGGACACACTGTAATGAACTAATTCACTCCATTACACAAATATCTCAGGACTTAATCAAGCCATGTGTCAACTTGTATTACTCAAGAAAATAAGTCATTCCTATAGTGTTCTTGACCCCAATTTCCTAATCAGGTTTTAAGTTAATAATAACTCTTTTGATATTTCAGGAATAAACCAATCAGTGATCTATTTCCCTAACTAAAACATCCATATCATGGCATCTCATATTAATCATAACCAAGCAGAGATAATTAGGCAAACAGACATTGTTATCTATTTAAATGGGACTCTACATCTGCATACATATTTTCTGGTACTTTAAAGAAGTAAAGGCAACTAACAGTGGCTTATGGCTTTTAAGAGAGTTTTTCCTTTTGCAAGTATTTGTGCTTGAGTTAAACTTAGATTGACCAAGTTTCACTGAACCACAAAATTTGTTTGCTATGTGTATGAATCTTTATACATTTTTATTGAATTAGGAGCATCAGCACATAGGCAACCCTATTGCACCCCTAATTCCTTTTTGTCTCAAGCCTCAGCACTTATACATGAGTATATTGCAGCTCAATATGTTTTCATTTCTCTGAGTTAAGCCAAAACCAATACTACTTGCCTATATTCAACATTTATTTTCCTGGGTATTTGTTTATGTTCCTAAACATTTACATATCAGAGATCTAGGTTCATAAAACATATATGTATACTAACAACACATAAAACTTTCTTATAATAAAACAAGTAGAACAACCAAAGGGAATCAAAACATTTTCAGTTTTAAAATCACAGATAAGCATTCACATATGAAAATACACTTTTAAGAAAATTACTTATAACTGGCTGCCTACATTAGGACTTATTGCCTTAGATTTTGAGTGAGTTTTCTCACCTAGCTCTCTTTCACTTCCTAGTTGACTGGTAAGCCTCTGCCTTCAAATCTTTTCTTCACTTGTATTATATTTATATAATATCTATATATTTTCTCAAGAGTTATCCGGGAAGAAGAAGGTTTCTCCTCTCACTGCCTATTTATGCAAGGTTTTTCTTAGGGTTTAAGGCACTAGCTAAAGACATTTTTGCCCATCAGAAATTATGCCATTTGTATTTAGTTTTCAAACCCAAAATCTTACCCTCCCCGGCTTGAGTTTGTGAAGAGAAAAGTGGTTATATCTTTTTGGTTCATTTCAGATTTTTTTGCTTTTCCAGAAAATACTTTTTCCTTTGTCTACTATCATGCTAAAAGTGTGACTTGATTTTATTATTTATCAAATACTCTTCCTAATTCTTCCTATACCAAGTATTTCTCTGTTTTATCTTATTTTTTTCTATTTTTAGCTTTCATGTAAATGGTATGTACTTCCTTCATTTATTTATAAGAGGATTACTCCTTTTTATATCTTCATTCTTTTTTATTTCTGCCTATATTTAAAATATGTTGGTATACTTTATTTTGCTGATTTGAACTCTAGTACCTTATTAACATATCTATATATATATATGTATATATGTATATAAAGCTTACTAAATTAATTAGTATACTCATCTGTATATATTTATACATTATTTTGTACTGACACACACATGTACATGTACACTCAAAAATACTCAGTAGCATTCATATATATATATATATATTGCTTATGCATACAGCTTTTAAGGATTTAATCTATATATATATATATTCCCATACATATCAATATGTATTTATTCTTAGAGTTCAGGGATTTTTAGCTTTAGTTCATGTGCATTTCCTGTGCACACATGTACACACATACTGATACACTATCAAGCTATATCAATCCCCTTTCAAAATTTATTCAAAAATTATTTTGAATTCATTTATATTTTTCAGAATAAATTCCTAAAATCTTGGGTCATTACATACACCCCTCCTTATAGAAATTGTGTCCCACAATTTTCCTAAGCTTAAAATAAATTTTAAACTTAATTCAGAGAACAAGTACATTCTCAACCAAATAGATTTTTAGTTCTATAATAACTAAAAACATATGCATCTAAAAAAAAGAAAACAATCAAAAATCAGAATTACCTTTAATCTGAAAATAGCTTAGGATAATTCATCCTAACTTTGTCTTCTAATTCCCATGTGCAATCACTAGGATCAAGACTCCACTGTACCTTCACAAGTTTCAGAGATTTATTTCTCAACTTCTTCACATCTTTTGCCAAAATTCCCACTGGATCCTTTTCATAAATCAAATTAGAATTTATCTGCACTTGGGTTGGGGTCTCAAGAATTTCTGCCTTGTCATGGACCCACCTTCTCAATTGTGATACATGAAAAACATCATGTATACCTTGCATGTTTTCTGGTAATTCCAACTTATATGCCAAGGGACCAATTCTTTCCAGAATTTTGTATGGTCCAATATATCTTGGGGTTAACTTGCCTTGTTTTCCAAACCTCAGCACATTTTTCATAGGTGAGATTTTGATGAAAACAAAATTTCCCACTTCATATTCTACCTGCCTCCTTCTCATGTCTGCAAATTTCTTTTCCCTATCTTGAGCTGCTGCCATTCTTCTTCTTATCAACTCAATTTTCTCCTTAGTTTCTTGTATGTACTCAGGTCCTAAAATAGACCTTTCTCCTGCTTCTACCCAACAAACAGGTGACAAACAGGGTTTACCATATAAGGCTTCAAATGGAGCCATTTCTATGGTGCTTTGGTAGCTGTTGTTGTATGTAAATTCAACTAGATGAAGATAATCTTCCCAGTTGCCCCCAAAATCCAGTATACATGCCCTCAACATGTCCTCCAAAACTTTGTTTACTACCTCAGTCTGCCCATCTGATTGAGGATGGTAGGCAGTACTTAAACATAGTTCACTTCCCATTGCTTCTTGAAAGCTTCTCCAGAATTTTGAAGTGAAGATGGTATCCCTATCACTCACAATGGTTTTGGGAGTGCCATGTAACTTTACCACTTCCTTTATAAAAATTTGAGCTAATTTTGGTGCTGTCCTTTCTGACTTGACCGGGATGAAGTGTGCTACCTTGGTTAGCCTATCAACTATCACCCATATACTTGTATTACCTCTCTTAGATCTAGGCAGTCCATCTATGAAGTCCATAGATATGTCTTCCCACTTCCACTGTGGTACACTAAGAGGCTGCATCAACCCTGATGGCCTTTGGGTTTCAGCCTTGACTTGTTGGCAAGTCATACATTTGGCAATGTATTTAGCTACATCAGATTTCATCCCCTTCCACCAGAAGTCTCTTTTCAAATTTTGGTACATTTTTGTGCTGCCTGGGTGTATGGAGTAATTACTTCTGTGATATTCATTCAATATCTCTTTCTTCAATTCTGTGTCCTCTGGTACACACATCCTATTTTGGTATCTCATATAACCATTTTTATCAATATGGTGATTCATCACTTCCTCTCCTCTTGAGAGGAGCATTTTCTTCTCTAATAAGTTGGCATCCTGTTCTTGCATTTTTCCTACCTTCAGAATTAAATCTGGTTGAAGTGTCATTAGGCTTAACTTCCCTTTATCTTCTTGTGCACCATGCATCTGCTCATCAATGTGCACACAACCATTCTCCCCAATTTCTAACTCAGTTAGCAAAGACAAGCCCTTAAATTCTTCTATCATTATCATAGCCAATTTAGCATGCTGTCTACTTAGAGCATCTGCAACTTTGTTTGCTTTGCCTGGTGTATAGAGTATGTCAAAGTCATAGGCAGCTAAGAACTCCACCCATCTATGTTGCCTCATGTTCAAATCTTTTTGTGAAAATAAATATTTTAGAGACTTGTGGTCAGTGTAAAGTTCGAACTTTGTGCCTAACAAATAATGTCTCCAAAGTTTTAAAGCATAGATCACAGCTGCTAATTCGAGATCATGTGTGGCATACCTTACTTCATGGGGTTTAAGTTGTCTGGATGCATATGCAATGACTTGGCCTTGTTGCATCAACACTGCACCCAAGCCAAATCCACTAGCATCAGTGTATACAACTAATTCTTCATTTCCATGAGGTACCTTTAAAATTGGAGCATTCACCAATGCCTCCTTCAACTGTTCAAAAGACTTTTCACATTTTTCTGACCAAACAAAAGCTTGGTTCTTCCTGGTTAGGTTAGTGAGTGGTGTAGAAATTTTTGAAAAATCTTTTATAAACCTCTTATAATACCCTGCCATCCCCATAAATGACCTCACTTCACTCACAGTGCTTGGCCTCTTCCATGCTTGAATAGCCACTACTTTATTGGGGTTCACAGAAATTCCTTGAGCAGATATAACATGGCCAAGGAAATGTACTTCCTCTTTCCAAAATACACATTTTGAAAATTTTGCCTTTAAATCTTTTTCCCTTAATCTAGACAAAACCAGGTGCAAATGATGCTTATGTTCTTCCACTGTTTTGGAATAAATCAAAATGTCATCTATAAAAATAAGCACAAACTTGTCTAAATAATCTCTAAAGGTTCTGTTCATTAAATCTACAAAGTATGATGGTGCATTGGTCAAGCCAAATGGCATAACCAAAAATTCATACAACCCATACCTAGTGTTAAAGGCAGTGTACTTGATGCTTGATTCTTCCACCTTCATTTGATGAAAACCAGATGCTAAATCTAGTCTAGAAAATACTTTTGCCCCTGCTAATTGATCAAAAAGATCATCTATTCTTGGCAATGGGTATTTATTTTTAATAGTTACTTTGTTTAATTCTCTATAATCTATACAAAGTCTTAAGGAGCCATCTTGTTTCTTAACAAATACCACTGGTGCTCCCCAGCAAGAATTACTTGGTCTTATAAAACCCCTTTCTTCCAATTCTTCTAACTGTTTCTTTAATTCTTTTAGTTCATTTGGCCCCATTCTAGTTGGCTTTTTAATCACTGGGCTTGCTCCTGGAACTAGATTGATTTGGAACTCTACTGGTCTATGGTGTGGAACACCCTTGACCTCACCAAACACATCCAAATATTCATTGACTATGGGAATTTCTTCAATGGTTAGTTCACTGAAATCTTTTTCTGAGTCAACTAAATGATATAGTTTTTCTTCCTTAGCTACTTTACATAAAACTGTGATTCTCTGACCTCTAGAATTTTGCAATGATATGGTGGATGAGTCTAAATTAATTATGGCTTTAAATTGCCTTAACCAGTCTACCCCCAATATAACACCTATATTTGGGTAATTCAAAACATACAAATTGGAAACAAAAATATTTCCTCCTATGTTTAATTCCACATCCACACAAATCATATTTAAAACACTAGAACTCCCCAGTGGACTTTGTATATGCAATGGGGTTTCAACCAATATGCAATTCAGTTTTAGCATTTTAACTAGTTCATAAGAAATTAAAGAGTGAGTTGCCCCAGTATCATATACTACTGCTATGGGTATGGTACAAATAAGTAATGTACCTTCCACTTGGCTATGGTTTTCAGTGTTACTCTCCACTGTGGCTTTGCCTTTTCCTTCCAAATTTGCCAATTTTCCCTGTTGTTTGTACTCAGGACAATTCCTCTTCATATGCCCCTCTTTCCCACAAAGATAACACTTGAAAGCTCCTCCTTTCAATTCTGGACATCTTGGTTTGATATGTCCTTCTTTTCCACACTGATGGCACACAATTTTCTTCTTGGTTTCCTTAGCTTTGACATCTCCAGTGCTTTTGTTACTAGCCTCTTCCTTCTTCTTATCATAAGGGTGATACCTCCCCTTACCTTTCTTGGTGTTATTGTTCTTAAAATTTCTAAACTTCTCCCTTTCCTTGTCATGCTGCTCCAACCTCAAAGCTAAGTCTATCACATGGTCAAAAGTCCTGTCTGCATAGGGTAACATGGCTCTGCTAAGTCCTGGGTTCAACCCTTTTATGTACATATCATTTTTGGATGCCTCATCTGCCACAAGCATTGCTCCATATATGGAAAGCCCCTCAAACTTTTGAGTGTATTCTGTGACAGTCATGGTTCCTTGTCTAAGTCTAATAAATTCTTCTAGCAAGGTAGTCTTTGCTGATGCTGGTACAAACCTTGCTTCCAACATCTCTTTGAATTGATTCCAAGTGATTTCATTCTCATTTCTTCCTGCAATGATTACTTCCCACCAGCTTAAAGCTACTCCTTTTAGCTGTCTTGAAGCCACTTGCCTCTTTCTTTGATCATCAAGTTGCATGTCATTGAAAATTCTTTCCAATGTTCTCAACCATGTTTGAATTTCCATGATACTCTCTGTCCCTTCAAAGCTTTTGCCTCCTAAATGAGTATATGTCTTAAGTAATTTTGAGAGTTCTTCATAGGGATTTTCTTGCCTTTGTCCTGCCCCATCCCTAAATGCTCTCACCAAGTCTTGCAGATTGACCATTGGTGGTGCATGGGAAGATCTTGCTCCCTGATTTGGTGGTCTCCCTACCATAGTTTGCTAATAATAATTTACATAGCTGGTTAGTTTGATTGGTAATTTTATTATTTCAGTGGTTTTTTTTTCACACTGAAAACATTTATATATATATTTAGTTCCTTTAAATTTTATTTCTATCTAAGAACTTGATCTTTACTTCTACTATGTTGAATAACATAGCTCTGATACCAAATGAAATGACCCTCCTATTTCTACCCTAATTTCATAAGGATTTTTTTTTACAGAGATGATATATAGATATATCATTCATTACAAATATATTTCCCAGGGTCATTTTCTTTTTTTTTTCAATAAACAAAATATATCCAGGATCAAAATAATTAACCAATATAAATATATCAGTACATTCACCAAGATATGCACATACATGTGAGGATGTATATGCCTCTCTTGTTTGAATCAGAGTTCTGGAAAACAAGAGGATATTGGATTGATTGAATTTAATCAATCCACACATAGTTCAGTGTTATATGCAATAAAAATTCCATTCATGCATGAATACCTATATATATATATATTTTAAACTCCTAATTTCTTGCTAAATCCTCTAGGGAGTATAAATTCTAGAAACTAGATAATTGTGATATGATTGTCTATAAATTAATGGTCTGGTGCTTGGGTTCTGAAAAATGATAGAAGTGTTTATCATTATCCATGTTTGATTGTTTTCTTATAAAATCTGTCTGGAATACAGGCTCTTTTTTTTTGAATAGTTTAAAGTGATCTAACACATTCAACATCTTGATTCTTGGACGTCAGTATGCTTTAAATTAAATGAAGTGCAAACTTGAGTGGGTTTCCTGTAACCATGGGTGTCAATCACATGGTTCAACCAGACTCTTTGTTCTGGTGTAACCCATCTGGTCTTAAAATGCATTTGATTAAAATTTGAGAGATATGGGATTCAGATTCCTATTAAAAATACAAAGGAAAAAAAAGGTGTGTTAATATTTGCACAAAACATGTTTATGTGCGTATATAACTGCAACTATTTTGAATCTGGCTTTCAACTCCCATATTACAGATTCTTTCTTTATTTAAAAATAAGGCATGAAACATTTGTATAAAACAAGTTAAATTATGGAAACCTTGCAGTCATATAAAAACATTCAACCTATACCTATTATCTTTTGTATACATATGCCATGGTAGAAAGATAAAACCATTTAATTTTTTTCTGAGAATCAACTATCCAGATTTCCCAAAACTTAAATCCTTTCTAAAGACTCAAGATTGACTAATACATTTATAAAATGTAATCATTCAATTTTAACATAGTGTTCTTGCTAAATCCACTTACAAGATTTTGATTAACTTCTTTAACATATCAGATATTTAACTAGGTTTATAGATTCCAGATACAAGTCAATCTCTTAACAAAATACTTAACAAAATATCCAATATTCAACACTTAATATAAGTAGCAATTTAAATTATCAATACATGCAGATTTCAACATCTAGGCTCTTACCTAACTAAGTTTAGCATGCTATAATCTTCTTCTCAAAGCCTTGCTCCTACTCCTACTTAGTTGCTGCAATCCCTGAAAATGCATTTGAAGCTGCCGCATATTAAATGGTACACCCCATATGCCAATAGCACACTAGGGTCAGACACATGTCTGGTATGAGAAAATCCACCAAAACAATTTGAAAGTCAAGTTAAAGTTAAACATGGATAGTTGTATATAACTCTGCCTTTAGAAAACAAGCAATTCATGTGTGCATGTTCTGTGTCAGTGTGAAGGTGCACACTTTAATCTGTCCTTCCAGGAACCTCAAGAAAAACATGGTACATTCATACTTTCATATAATTTAATCATGAATCAAGTAAACATCCATACAACAAGGAAATCACCCAAAATGAATTAAATCATTTATTCACAATCCAGATTCCATTCCAGGAAAACTCTAGTTCCTCTTTATATCAAATTCTCTTATCTTGATATATATTTATCTATCTTGGTCTCATCTGCAATTAATTGAATCAATGGACACACTGTAATGAACTAATTCACTCCATTACACAAAGATCTCAGGACTTAATCAAGCCATGTGTCAACTTGTATTACTCAAGAAAACAAGTCATTCCTATAGTGTTCTTGACCCCAATTTCCTAATCAGGTTTTAAGTTAATAATAACTCTTTTGATATTTCAGGAATAAACCAATCAGTGATCTATTTCCCTAACTAAAACATCCATATCATGGCATCTCATATTAATCATAACCAAGCAGAGATAATTAGGCAAACAGACATTGTTATCTATTTAAATGGGACTCTACATCTGCATACATATTTTCTGGTACTTTAAAGAAGTAAAGGCAACTAACAGTGGCTTATGGCTTTTAAGAGAGTTTTTCCTTTTGCAAGTATTTGTGCTTGAGTTAAACTTAGATTGACCAAGTTTCACTGAACCACAAAATTTGTTTGCTATGTGTATGAATCTTTATACATTTTTATTGAATTAGGAGCATCAGCACATAGGCAACCCTATTGCACCCCTAATTCCTTTTTGTCTCAAGCCTCAGCACTTATACATGAGTATATTGCAGCTCAATATGTTTTCATTTCTCTGAGTTAAGCCAAAACCAATACTACTTGCCAATATTCAACATTTATTTTCCTGGGTATTTGTTTATGTTCCTAAACATTTACATATCAGAGATCTGGGTTCATAAAACATATATGTATACTAACAACACATAAAACTTTCTTATAATAAAACAAGTAGAACAACCAAAGGGAATCAAAACATTTTCAGTTTTAAAATCACAGATAAGCATTCACATATGAAAATACACTTTTAAGAAAATTACTTATAACTGGCTGCCTACATTAGGACTTATTGCCTTAGATTTTGAGTGAGTTTTCTCACCTAGCTCTCTTTCACTTCCTAGTTGACTGGTAAGCTTCTGCCTTCAAATCTTTTCTTCACTTGTATTATATTTATATAATATCTATATATTTTCTCAAGAGTTATCCGGGAAGAAGAAGGTTTCTCCTCTCACTGCCTATTTATGCAGGGTTTTTCTTAGGGTTTAAGGCACTAGCTAAAGACATTTTTGCCCATCAGAAATTATGCCATTTGTATTTAGTTTTCAAACCCAAAATCTTACCCTCCCCGGCTTGAGTTTGTGAAGAGAAAAGTGGTTATATCTTTTTGGTTAATTTCAGATTTTTTTGCTTTTCCAGAAAATACTTTTTCCTTTGTCTACTATCATGCTAAAAGTGTGACTTGATTTTATTATTTATCAAATACTCTTCCTAATTCTTCCTATACCAAGTATTTCTCTATTTTATCTTATTTTTTTCTATTTTTAGCTTTCATGTAAATGGTATGTACTTCCTTCATTTATTTATAAGAGGATTACTCCTTTTTATATCTTCATTCTTTTTTATTTCTGCCTATATTTAAAATATGTTGGTATACTTTATTTTGCTGATTTGAACTCTAGTACCTTATTAACATATATATATATATATATATATGTATATATGTATATAAAGCTTACTAAATTAATTAGTATACTCATCTGTATATATTTATACATTATTTTGTACTGACACACACATGTACATGTACACTCAAAAATACTCAGTAGCATTCATATATATATATATTGCTTATGCATACAGCTTTTAAGGATTTAATCTACATATATATATATATATATTCCCATACATATCAATATGTATTTATTCTTAGAGTTCAGGGATTTTTAGCTTTAGTTCATGTGCATTTCCTGTGCACACATGTACACACATACTGATACACTATCAAGCTATATCAATCCCCTTTCAAAATTTATTCAAAAATTATTTTGAATTCATTTATATTTTTCAGAATAAATTCCTAAAATCTTGGGTCATTACACTATATTTATTCATTTGCTCATTTTTGGAAATCCCCCTTCTTTCTATTTCTGCCTATACATAACATACATACCTGTTTTATGCTTTATACCTATTTAATGTTACTCTTTTGCTTAGCTTTGACATTTTTTCTGCTCACAGAATATACATGTGTAAAAATATTTATTTATTTAATCTCCCCTTGTTTCACAGAAAATACATTTAAGCATATACTTCATTTTTAACTTATGCTTAAATCACAATCCAATGCTTTAAATAAGGAATTTACTTTCTTATATATATATATATATATTTCAGAAATTTTAAATCTCTTCCTTGTGCTATTTTCAGTGTACATGTGCACACATATCTCTGCACATCATTTAATTTAAAATTCCATCAATATTTGATCCAAATATTTTTAAACTGAATCATTTTCCTCAAAATTTTGGGGCATTACAAATGTATGAAAACAAGACATGCTGCTAATCAAAATAGAACTAGATAAATATGGTTAGTTCATTTCAGTAGCTAGTAGAAGAAATAGAAAGCCTGAACTTCGTTATAACATGTTTCTGGTTTGTCTACTGTGGCATGTATTTATGTTTAAAAAATAAATAGCAGCAAGTATTATAGTTTCATCCTCTATATCATGTGGTAAATCATCAATTAGAATGTTTAAGTTGTTGTCTTCATAAGTGTTATCTATGTTTTGATTCCGCACGTCGTCTGATTTTTGTTGTGATGTTGTTTTTCCGGTTTCAGAATTTAAACGATGGTATCTACCATCAATTCTTAGCACTACTGAAGCAGTTTCAGATTCAACTGCTAGTCCACTAACTTCAGTTATAGGAATAGCTGAAGCAGCTGAGTAAGATCCCTTATTCTGAGCACTTTGTTTATGTTTTTTATTGTCTTGATTGAATTTTCTCCTTGCCAAGTTGCCTTATTTGCAAGATTCTCACCTGAATTAATAGTTGCTTTTGGCATCTAGAGTTGAATCTAGAGTTTAGTTGGGTCTGTATGAATGAGAAAAGAGGGCAAAGATGGATCAGGTGAAATCCATTAAAGTTGCTTATAACACTACAGTTCAGAGTTTGCACTGCAGCATATTTTGTGAACATGTCTTATATTGTAATCACACTCGCCAAATCCAAATTTTACAGTAAAATATTACTTCATAAAAGAAGGACGTCCACATTTCTTTAGGACAATGCAACATAAAAGCTTTTGAACAATTTTCATTGAAAATATCATTGAAAACATATGAAAATATCATTGAAAACACAGAAATTGTTGTTGATAACTAATAACAGACAGATTTCTGGTGGTGGATCATATAATCATCATTAGAGACTTCAGTGGTATAAAAGCAGCTTTCTGCCCCTCAATTGAGCACACAGCGATATATCTGCTCATTACTGATTGTTGTCATGGAAAGCCCAATGTGGTTTTGCTGGCTTACGAGCAAGCACTGGAACACCAAGAGGGTTGTTTGTGCTCTGTGTATTCAAAAAGTAATAACATCAGGCTTCTATGATTGGTTACGATGAATTATATTATCTATTTCAACTTTTCAAATATGGCATATATTAAGTATTCAAGTCCAATAATAAGAGACCATCTGTTTAAACAAGAATATATCCAAATTCATACTTGTTTTGACTATAAAAATAAGCAAATTCCACTTTGCATGATTACTTATTCATCTATGTTTAGTCGTACTTTGATTGAAAAGACTGGAAACATAAAATGGTTAATTGCCATTAATTTCAACTTCATCAGACATTCAAAGAAAAGTTAAGCATAGCTGTCAAATAATTTTATTTCAACTGGTTGGCTAGTGGTCTCAAACATTTGTTGACATTCTAGTTCACTATTTCGCTTTGAACTGGCTGTCATCATTTATACCAGTCTTCTGAAATTCTAATAACTCTGAAGTCTAAGACGGTCATTGCATGGCCACGAAAAAAAAACTACTTGGAAATTGTAGGGTGCATGGATAGTGTACTTGAGTTTTCGTGTGTTTGTCCATGCATATTGGGTGTGTGTTTTCAGACGAGTGTGTGTGTGTCGACTTCCTTCTCTATGATTTGTCCAGGAAATTTTTAAGCTGATTTAATTTCTCCATTATTAGTTGAGGTCCACCACCAGAAATCTGACTGTTGCTTCTTGTTTTCAATAGTAGTTTCCATGTAAAAGATGAATTAGGATCTTCCGTTATTATCTAGAAGTTTTCTGTTAGCACGATATATGTTTTATATGCAGAAAATGAGTAAAAGGAAGAGGGCTACTCAAAAATGGATAAAAACAATCGAAGAATCCACCACGTTCAATGATAATGCAAAAGGAAAGGACAACATGGTGGATAGAAACATTCGTATTGAAGACAACTCGCAAGAACTTGGAAACCAAGGCAACCAAATAGATGTAAACGTTGAGAATAACGATGCTCGAATTCAAGACAACGATGAAGCAGTTGACAAAGATACAATGCAAGTTTTAGAATATTTTGAAGTTGACACGAATGAGGGAACTACTAGAGATGTCAATGAAAATCCAGTTGTGAAGCGCAATGGCAAAGGTCCAACTAAAGTGAAAAGACTTCCATTGAATCCTTCTAACCGTATTGAAGTCGAATTTGATTTCAATGGAAAACCAATAGAAGATGGATCTGTCAAGTTATCTTCATATATAGGTCCGCTAGTAAGGGAGCATACCCCGGTTACGCTTGATATATGGAAGAATCTAAGTGACGAACTACAAGTTGCTTTGTGGGATTGCATTCAGGTATATCTTCATTTGTTTATATCTATTTATTTGTTATAGCTTGTTGTTTTGTTTTGTTTTGTTTTTTGGTCAATTTGTTTTGATCATAGTAATTTGGATTAAATACTCAACAGCACGCTTTGAGCTTGCATGAATTTTTAAAAATCAGGCTATAGTATTATTTTATCTATAATAAGTTGCATTTCAAGCACGAGACAATGTCTATTAAGCTATAAAAATGGGATTATAAAAAAAACTAATATGTGATCTTTCCTTTAAATAATCCAATTTTAAAAAATGCATGTTTGAGCTACTCAACACCAAAAGATGAATGTGCAAATGCAACTTAGAAATGATTATTTAATATTTAAGTTCATTTTAGTCTCCAAAATCCAAAATTCTTACTCATGTGTTGGAAATTGACTGGACTACCTGTCAATCGACTGACCTGATGTAACCAATACACTGAAAGTGCATTAAAGTGCACTAATGGTTCTTCCTTCACCCCATTTAGGATTACAATTTTGTACACCTCAGTTTAATAGATGTTATAATAACATCTTAACACCGTTTCTTATCAATCAAAACTATGACTCCACGTTCTCTTTCCATCCATTTAACAGTATAATTCCTTTGTATTATAAACATTTAAGAACAAGACAAACTTAAGAATACAAACAGTTCGTCTCTTTCTTATCAGTTTAATCAAAAAAATTAAACAACCTACTTTTTAAGTAATGTTCAACATTGGAATAAAGAAGAACAAAGAAAGAAAAGATTATAGGCTGTTTTTTTTCATCTGATTAGAGAAGAAGGTAAAATTGTTTGAATTTTTTTATGTTCATTTTTTTCTTCATACATGGATTTATTTTATATTCATTTGTTCTCCTGATTATTTGGCGATGTGGTATTCTTTGATACAACATTTCGAACAAATAATTATGACATATTATGTGCACCAATGTTCCAAGAGTCCTAATCTTAACTACATAAATCAATTTCTTGCATCTTACAAAATGGAACCTGATTGCCCCACAACTTTCACCAGCATGTCGAATACAGTTGTAGTCTCTTACTAACAGCAAGGGAAAATTAACAACACTAGCATCCACCTACAGGTTAAACCACAGTCGAAATTTTGTGCATAAATAAACGTGCAGACAAAAAAGGCCATTTCTAAATTTTGAGCTGAAGCGTGATATGTTTGTCACTCATTGACATAACGTCAAAATCCCAAACTTCGACATTAATTATAACCATTATCCTACATTTATAATAAAAATCCACATTACTAATAACTCGCCATCTCTAATCAAACTGCTTGCTTCATGCTTCAATTTCATTCACTTTTAATTTAATCTCCAGCAGGCTAACACATCTAGCTTTACAATTATACACATGATTCTTAACGTCCAACTTCCTATAGGGTTTATGTAACCTCCTCACGTTCCAACATAAGATGTTCATTTATTATCTATTTACATGTGCACAGCGTGTACTATGACAAATTTAAACTCTTTTTCACAAGTTCATATGCCTTTAAATATTGCAGGTTAGATTTAAATTGGACGAGGAATGGCAAAAAGCGTGCATATTTCATCAAATGGGGTGCATCTTTAGAGGTTCAAAATCTCGATTAGTTCGCAAAATAGCGGAAGCAAGGAACGAAGAAGAAAGAAATCGGTTGAAACCCGACAACCTAAGTATGAATGAGTGGAAGAAATTTGTCAAGTCCAAAACGGCTCCAGAGTTTAAGGTAACATTTAAATTTTCAAATGTTGATGAGATGCGAAAACCAAGCTGGATTTTTTAATGCATGTTTTCATTTTATTCTTAGGAATTGAGTCAGAAATTTCAAGCTATTAGAGACAATCAAATACCACACACATGTAGTCGTAAAGGAATGGCTCGAGTGGCCGATGATTTGGTAAGAATTACTAATTTATATACCATAATATTTATTAGCTAGTTAGTCATTGTGACGTGTTGTAAAAAATATTCTTTAAACATAGAAAAAGACGAGTCCTCATCCATCTTCTGTCGGTCGAACTCAAGTGTGGATCAAATCGCACACAAAAAAATGGCGAACCAGTAAATTCGATTGCTGCAAATGCTATTGTAAGTTCTTTGAAATTTTATTAGATAACAATATGTTTGCTATTGTGATAGTTTGATTGTGTATAATATGCATGTATGACAACATGTGTAGGAAAAAATTAAACAAATACAGAATTAATCAAATTCTAGCTCAATAATTAATTATAAAGATGATGCGCTTGCAAAAGTATTGGGACCGGATAGACCAGGGCGATTGAGAGCAATGGGAAGGGGTATGACCTACACCAAAGCAATATGGTCACACGTAAGGGAAAAACAAACGGTCGAAATGCAAAATAAAATTTCAGAATTAGACGCGATGGTTCGTATGCTTATGAAAAATCAGGTATATTTGGCATTTTTATTTTATGACATATGTGTAATGTTTCCAAGAAATATCCACTAGTAAATTGAAAACGGTTTCCTTGTATAAACATATGGTGGTTTATGGATAAATTTCCTAGTTTAGCAATAAAAATTTGATCTCCTTGCTCATGCAAACATTAAGAATGCTTACTGAAACCAGTATAGATGCTGGCATAATTAATTCACGAGGCTGACACATTAGTGCTAACCAAAGGAGATCTTCAAGTTGATTTGTCGGTCTGAAAGTTTATTACTAGACTTTATTAAATCCAGAAACAAGTTAAATTGAATTTATATTAGGATTGCAAGTGTAACGACCCGCTATTTTGGACCATTCGCATCCATTATAAGTGTATAGGTAGACACTCATGCCGGAATTGAATTGCTCAAAATACCGCGTTGTTAATTTAAATTTGGCAAAACTGAACATATACAGTAAATAAATAATCACAGATCACAGACACAGAGTAATAAGTGCAGCGGAAATAAAAGAGATAGTAGTTCATGAAGCTACTATATGAATATATAAGATACATCAGAGTTTACAACAGAAGAGTAATACGATACATCAGAGTTAAACCAGATACAACGGAAGAGTAATACGATACATCAGATACAAATCAGAATACATCACTGGAATCATCGAATACTGAAAGCAGAATAGATGGCTGGATCTTCAAGCAAAGCTCCAACTCCAAAGGTGAGTCTCGAATACTGGATCACTCAGTCTGACCCGAGCGTAAAGCAAAATACAAAACACTCGAGTCAGGATTAACATTCTTATATTAATAAATCCAACTCAAGTGAAATAGCAATTGAAATACAAGTAACTCAAAGGATGTTTGGAATAACCATCTTTTAAGGATCCGTTAAACTATCTACTATGTAGTAATGTACGCTAAGTAGATAATGTCTATCAGTAATATGTAAAGATATCAAAATAGTGTTAAGTCATGACCCATTCCACCCTTAACACATTTTTATTCCCAAAAGCATATACAAGACCGTAGTTTCCCCAAAACCGGAAGTCACCAGAGGGCAATCCATATACTAAAGGTACAAATCAAAATCGTAGTGGTCGCGTATAAATGGAATACAAGTATGACAAGGCACATGAGGCAATACCCAAGGTAGTGATACTACCGTTCGCCTGATCCGGACTGGTGAGAACGCAACGCCGCAGCGCCCGCAACACCGTGAAACAACACTCCCAAAATCAAGGGTGCACCAATCAACAACAAGTAATAAGTAGTTCGAAGAAGTGTGTCCACTTGCGGTAGCTAATCCTCCATTGGCCCGGCACGGCTCCTGTTTTAGTCATTTCCAATTTGACACAAGTGTCAAGGCTATCCATCACCGTTCTCTTTCTTCAGTCATCACGTACATCATTCCAACCACTTCATTCTGGATCACACTCCGTGTATAGTTATTAAAGTGGTTTTCGGTTTAGATAGAGAGTATATCCATAACCGATTTCGGTCTCTTTAATAACTTTCGTAATTATTTCACCGATTGGTCGTTTATATATTTCAAAACCAAATCAATTACAATTTCAATTAGAATTTGTAAATCAACATGTCATTTGTCTTTCCAAATCAATTTCCATAATTTACGTTTCAAAACTTCCAAATTACCATTTCAAAATCTTATGATACAATTTCAATTTTTATTTAAAACAATTCGAATATTGATTCAGGTTCGAATATAAGTTTCATTTCGAAAACATTTAAACTAATTTAACATTCAAATCAAATTAAATCCATTTATCGATTTCATTCAATATTCGTTAAGTAAATTTATCATTCAAAACAATTTCTATTAAATTTCCAATTCATTAAATCCATTATTTAAATTCAACTTCCTTATTTCAAAACTTACAATTTGAATTAAATTAAATTCATCAAATCAAATTCTTTAAATTTCAAGTCTTACGTTTATTTAAATAAATCACATTTTATTTCTTGTTAAAGAAATTCAATTTACTTATTTACTTACTTAAATATTTTCCAAGACTTAATTAATAAAGAACTCAATTTCAATTATTTACGAAGTAAAATTTCACTTATTCAAAAGTTCAATTTTTCTTATCAAAGAATCCAATCAAATTTAATCATTAAATAATTCAATCTTATTTAATTATTAAATAATTCAAAACTTAATTATTAAATAATTTCAAAGTTTAATAATTTCAAACTTAATTATAATTTCAAACTTAATTATTAAATCATTTCAAACTTTAATAATTTCAAACTTAATTATAATTTCAAACTTAATTCAATCATTTCTCAAATTAAACAACATTTTTTTTCATCAATTACATTGTAAATATTTTGTTTCAGATTATTAAATATTAACATTTTCCTTTCATAAAAATTCAAATTTCAACTTCATTTCAAAACCATATTATTTATTCAAATAAAATCTTCGTTTTATTTTTAAATCAAATTATTGACCAATCGGGTTTTATTTAATTCTCTATATCCAAGGTCAAAGTTCAATTTGGGTATTTATCATTTCAACCCGATTCCAATTCAATTCAAAATCAAAGCATAACAAAGGGAACTTGCACTGTGATAACTGGGATGGTGTCAAAGTAAATAAACAAGCAATAACAACAAACAATAACAATCCAATAATCAATTTAAATAACCCTGAAATAATCGTATTAATTCGCATTGTTATTTGTACGAATTAATATAATTAATTCTAGAATCTACACTATCATTTCATGTAGATTAAAGATTATTACATTACGGTTTTTCACTTGTCATTCAATTTCAAATTTTAACACTACAACAATTAATCAAATATACGTTCAATGGTTCAAAGTGTAATTATAACTATTCTACATGTCAATTAATTTAACAATTAAAAGAGGTCATATTCAACTAATCAAATTTTAACATATAAATCAGTTTAAAATTGTTAACTATCCTATATCAATTTCAATTCTGCATACTATTAATCACTTAACATTAACAAATTAACATCCAATATAAACATCGAACAATCAATCAATTATCAGCCAAACTAGATTATCATTTCATAATTAACAGTTAATGGTGTCAAATGTCATAGGTGAACTGATATAAGCAATAACATATATAACAGTGTAATTAACTAACAGCAGCATATTTCAATTGTCGTTTCAATCGAAATCAAATTTAATAAATAAAAGAACGTTAATCGTGAGTGAGTGCTCACCTTTCGAGGCTATAGAGATTCGACAATGAACGAGTTATGAATCCAGCGTGAATTCCACAGCAAAGCTAAATTGGCACGAATTTGGCGAAGAAAGCTGATAGCTTGAAATTTGACGAAATCGAATCAAAACTGGATTGATGAAGATGAATGGTATAAGTGGACTTATATATAACTATATTACAGTTGCATATATATGCACAATATATATGCTGAACCATTACTTATATAATATACCCAGCCATAATTTACTCATATATATAAACTAATATATATAAACCTACATTTTTAAACTTACATACGTAAATACTTTGGAATCAACAATATGTATATGTTCTAATATGTAAACCAAAGTATATATATATAAATATATAAAATAACATATAATATGTAAACTAAATAGCCTACTTATATAAGAATACGCATACATCATTTGTAAACATATTAGCATAGAGAAACATGGATTTCATACACATCACAGTTCAGATATACGGAAACTCTTGTCATAGATATTTATATACATGACAGTTCATAGATATTATTACACTCTTACTTTAAAACTTACTCAAAACCCCTAGCGTTCATTTGTACTAGGTACTACCAGCATATACTTTAAACAACCAGTACGGCTACTTTGGAATGTAATATTTGTGTACCTCACTTATAAATATCCATACAGTAAGTGTCCAAGGCTTTCATCTTATACATTATTCTTTATACATTTTTTTTCTTTTTTGTAAATTGAAGAAGTACGCAGTGTACTGCCAACTCATATTCCAGCACTATTCAAACGTACTATATATATTTAGACCAATACTTCTATAACACAGTGACCTTACATACATGTACTAGCAAGCATATATGCTTATATCTCTTTAAATTGATGCATATATAAACCTACAAACCAGTTATTCACAAATATATTACTAACCCAAAATATTTATAAAGCAACTAATACCATATAAACTGTATAAGCATAATATCTAAAACATATTATTCTCATAAATATATATGTTTACATGTTATATATACAAACAACAACATATATGTACGTACTATATATGTAAACCATAGTTTTGAACTTGAAGATAATCTATACTTACAGATTATATCTTTATAACCAATATAACATTTACAAAAAAAATAACAGACCACTACATATAACTAATGTATATATAACAACTTTAAAATTTTAAAAATAATCAATATATAACACAAATTATATTACCTATTATAAATAGAGGAAGTGAGCTGAGCTTGGGGTCATGGGTGGAACATCAGCTGCTCGCTGAGATGACGGAGGTCGGCGGAGCTTCACGTGGTGGTGGGGAGCGGTCGGCGCTTGGGAATGGAGTGTGCCATGGTGAGCGAAGGAGGGTATGCATGTTGGTGGGAGGCTACTTGTGTGGCTCAAGCCGGGTCTGAGGAGGTGGCGGAAGGGATCGGAGCGGAAGTGGAAGAGGAAGGTGCGAGAGTGGAGGTTCGGTGGCCAAAGGGCGTTGGATGGAGATGGGCGATGGGGAGGATGAGGCTTTGCTGTCTGGAAGGGAAACATGGCTGCAGTTGGTGGTTGTCGAGCTGGTGGCTACCGAGCGGGGACAGGAAGTGGGAGGCGGTGGCTGCTGGGTCGTGTTGCGGCATCTGCGTGGGTTGAGGGGAAGGATGGTGTGGCTTCGGTTGCTTGGATTCGTGCCTTGGAGTGGTGGCAAGTGATGAAAAAAGCTACAGGGGATAATATGTTTTGTGTCTGTTTCTTCTTCCATTTAGAAAATGAATATGGACCTTTACGTTACAGGAAGCAAAGAAATGAACTAGTAAAAGTGTAAAACAAAAGATCACGTAACATTGAACAAAGGAAAACACGCCTCGAATTCTACAAATATTAAATGCACACAGCCGTTGGTTTTAGATAAGTATGGAGATGAAAGGACAGATAGAATTTAAAAAGGTTTTTAAAACGGTATCGATACGGATACCGGTTACACGGATTTCACCGGGTACCGAACTTCAAAACACGAAAACAAATATACTGCGGAGACCAGCATGACAAGACGGTCAAAACGGTATACAGATATCAGTGGTATGATTGAATTATAAAAATCCGAATTTTCTAATAGCGGAAAATGCAAGAAAAACGCTGAAAAATAAGATCGACGGAGCCAAAGATGTCCGAATTTGGAAAAACAACAAACTGACATCTTGATCAGAAGATGGTTTAGAATTTTTCTACGTAAAAATATTTAGGTTTCGGAAACATTTTATTTTCATCGCTTTTTAACTGATTAAATTGAAGTGAATTTACGCGCGAAATAAACTTTCGTATTTTCGAACGAAAATTTACCAGTTGCTATGTTTAACTAGACGTATTCCAAATATTAAATTTTTATTTCAAAATTTTATCGTTTAAAATTTCACAAAATTTCAACTAATTACGTTATTAAAACAGTTGAAATTTTACGGGTTGTTACAGCAAGCAGTGGCCTTGGAGCCAAATACAAGGACCGAGATGGGACCTAAAAATATTCTTACGGAAAGCGTTCTCTCTTGTCCATGAGTTTAAAAAGAACTACGAGACAAACTAAAGCAGGTCCAACTTAGGATGAAGAATCAATGATGTTTCATTTTGTGCCTAGTCGTGTGGCTAATTCTTAGTATAATACAACTTACAACTAACATTTTGCTGCCCATGTAGCAAAACCTTAAATCAATTGGATGCTGAAACTTTGAAAGCCACTATCAGTGCAATTATGCCATTAACAAAGTATATTTTCTCAATCATGCTTTAAGGGTTGGTCATACCCACATTGCCCATGTTTTTGAATTATTTTTTAACTATTTGGAGGTGGACAGCCTCATGGGCATGATAAGCTTACCAGATATCTAATTGATTATAGACTGAGATAAATACGCTACTTGCTTGTTATCTTAAATGATATGCACATACATATTTTCAACTTGTATCTGTAACTTATATCTTCATATATTCAAGGTTTGCCTCAGAAAATATCCCAATACAAAAGGGGTTGACTGGGTGAATCCAGTCAAGTATACTTAAGGCTTTAGTGGTATTGATATCACCAAAATTTGCCAGCATGGTTGCAAATGTGCGATCAGAGAAAGCATAGAAATCAGATTACCATAGGATGACTTGATGGCATGAACTAAAATCTCGTTATATTTGCTAATATCATTAGTTATGTTTTATCGGACTATCTTTAATTAATATCGTGAAATTATATATCGTTACTGTTTTTTACGTACTGTTTTTTTTACGTACTATTTTTTTTTGTTTGACAGAGAAAAGAAAGCCTGGATGAAGCAAATGTGCATCAAGTGGTAAAAGTTATTTATAGTACTAGTGTAATATTATTATATTTGACATTTAATTTCATTTTTAATATAATTTGCTTTTGATTAATAATAGAACAAACATGGTAAACAATATGACACATGTCACTTACTGGATTGGAGTAAGATAGACGAAATTGTTGCAGAAGGAAGAGTTGTGCCAAGTAACCCAAAGGAGCTTGTCCAACAAATCCCTTTAGGTTCTGATGCTAATAAAATTATAATAGACACTGTGAGAAAACCGGATGCTTTCTTGTAGAGACCTTCACTTTATTCGACACACATTGGAGACGTTGTTGGTGAGATAGTAGCATAGCCGGTTACTAGAGTTGTTTTGCGCAACTTCGATAACTTTGAAAAAGCTGATAATGGGGTAATCTTTCATATTTTTTACTAATTAATTTTTTATTTTCAATGTACAAAAAGAATAATATGTTTTTTTATTAGAGTAAAAGCGACAGCGTAAATCATAAATGCAAATTAATCGATTGGAGTAGGAGTGAAGAATTAGTTGCAGATGGACGACTGCATTCGAGTGATCCAAAAGAACTTGTGAATGATCTTCCTCTTGGTCCGGCTGCCATTGCATTTTGGATAGATCATCCAAAAATCGAAGATGCTTTTCTATGGAGGCCCACTAAAGGATTGACCCGAGTTGGAGAAGCCATTGGTACCAAAGTTGCATGGCCTGAATCGAAAGTAGTTATCGAAACAATTAACACTGCATCATTAAATAATCATACAAGTAATGTTGGAGTTATCGAGATGGTAGGTATCAAACTTATTTATATGCGATTCAATTATTTTTCATCGGACAAATTATTGAAGCACATACTAAAATAACCTTTTTGTTTAATTGATAGAGTACGAATTTTGTGGAAAAAAGTAAATGCAAGTTGATTGATTGGTCGGGAAAGAGAGAAATAGTTGCGTTAGGCCGCGTGTCTTCAACCGATCCAAACCCAATGGTTCATTGTGTCCCTTTGGGAAAAAATGCAGTTAAAGTTTGGGTAGATCTTGTAATATTTCCAAAAGCATGTCTATGGAGAACAACGTCCGATTTAGAAGTCGTTGAAGATGCACTTGGTACTACGATAGCTTGGCATGCTGCGAACGTTATAATGGAATCGATTTCTAGTAAGTATAATTCAAGTTTTGTTTAGATATGAAACTTTTTTGATTTGGTTGAAAAATTAGAATGAAAATAATGAATACACGAATAATTTTAACCTTTCGATCACACAGTCATGATGCACAAACTCTATTCACCAACCAGAGAAGTATAAGCTCATGGTAACAAAATAGCGTGAACTGCATCTACAACTTGACGTCTCAACTACGTGCAAAATATTTCTTTCCAATCGGTCAACAAAACGGAGCCCTTATTATATATTTTGCACGTAGATGAGACGTCAAGTTGTAGATGCAGTTCACGCTATTTTATTACCATCAGCTTATACTTCTCTGGTTGGTGAAGGAATGGTGAAGGCTTTGAGTTTTGCAGATAATCAGGTATTGAGAGCGTATGGGTTTAAGCATGAGAGGTTGTTTAATTCTAGTTTAGTTCAACCCTTGTCTTTTGCTTTTGGTAAGGCCTGAAAAAAATAACGATAGTAGGGTTTTTTGTTGTGCTGGTTAATGACATAATTTGAGGTAGGAGAGTAGTAGTGCTTTTAGTTTAGTTGCATGCATGTTATTAGAGAATTAATTCAGGGTTCATGTTTTGGATAACGGAGGCTATCACTCATTACTAGATGATTATAATATAATGCATAATTATAGTTATTATTAAGCTCTTTTGTTTTCTATTAAATATATGAAAATAGAATATTTGTTTCTGCTTTCGGATACAATCATATCAAATTATATACCTACTGGGAATAGCAATGCTATTACAAATTATTACTTCAAGCAAATGTAAATTATAGTAGTTTGGATTTTAGAATAATAACATAAAGACAAAATATGATTTTTTGTTTCTTTGGAGGATCCACTCCTTTTATTTTTATTGATATCATTAGTCCGATCAGTTTCATGAATGGATGATTGCGATGTTCTATTTTAACTATTGTGAAAATCACGCTTGTGATCCTCTATGATCGATATTGCATTTAAATTCTAGCTTCTGTAATCAGTACGGTATAAATAAAATGTAGTTTGATTAAATCATTGTGAGATTGAGTAGTGGTATTCTGGCCTTAAAAGTTTGTGTTCTGCATTTTGCAAGCAACTGGAACAATCCACTTTGTAGTTGAACTGAATAGATTCAATATGATTGATATTAAAGTTGTAGATATGATAGGCATGGGCAATGGGAGACAGCAGTTTGGTTGGGTAGCTTCATTCAAATTTTGCTATTGTTGATTCGAACTATCGTTGTTGAAAGAACTATGAAACCTGAAGGTCAAAACTACATTTACATGCTTAAGAAGTTATCATTGCCTATGATTAAAGTTAATACCTTCCATGTGTGTATTTTATCATCTGTATTTGTACATAGCAGTGGTCTACAGTTACATTGTTCAGTGTACTTAAGCTCTGCTGATGATATTAATCCCTAAAATCTTATATATGGAACAGTAGAAGTACTTGCCTGCCTTGATGGATATAGCAGCAGCCTCCTTTGGTGTTTTGGTGTAATGTTGGTCATTGTATAGAACTTCGACTGAATCACAATCAGTAACTATGTATCTGTGATTGTGAATATCCAGAATAGAAAATTAAGGTGAAAACTCAATATGAGTAACTTATGGCTATCTTTTAAGTTTGACTCAGTTGCTCATTTTGGCATATAAATTCAATACAGAATGAAATTGCAAGTTTCTCAGAACAGACCAACTATTGTAGAGAACAAGTGCAAACTTCGACTTAGAACAAACCATTTGAAATATCAAATATAAACTGAGAGCTATACATCAGTGCATTTGTCTTATTTTGATAAGTATTTTCGCTGTTTTAACATAGTTAGCTTCACCATTCTATTATATAAGTTACAGTTACTCTATTTATGGTTTACTTCTATTATTTGGTAAATTCCTTACCTTAATTTCTTCTTGCACCTCTCACTTAATCCATTGATCTCTTCCTTTTGTTTTGATTTGTCTATAAACAGATTCAAGCATCAATGGGTTAGTTTGCTCACCTGGAAGTTGATTAAGCAGAGAAGTTTTGTCTGGAAATTTAAAAACTAGAAGTTGCTTTGATTCTGGAAACTTGGTTTTGAACTTTTGATCAGTAGCTTTGAAACTGACATTTGGTTTTGATCTGATCTGAAACCTAAAACTGGAACTTGAATCTGTACTTATGCTTTGTTTTGGTATGCTACACTCAATTTGTGTACTTATGTTTAATTTTTATCACAAATATTTATGTTTAATTCTTCATGTATGAAATATTATGGATATATATATATATATATATATATTGTGATTTGGCTTATGACTCAATTTGTGTACTTATGTTAATGTGATGAATGTGGTTTTTTGAGTTATAATATATAAATAGAATTGAAAATTGTTAAGCTTTGAATGTTATGGCAGCAAAAAATGTGCAATAGAATTTTTTTATAGCGTTCTAACTATGCAATAAAAAGAAAAATTGTTCAGCTTTGTTATACTATAGCATCATGTTACTGCTATACAAAATATTTTGCAAAGAGTAAATAGTTTTCATAGCAATAAGACGGTGCTATAATAGATAGTAATGAATTTTCTATAGCATTTCAATGTGTCATAAAAGGTTGACACGATGATTCCATAGCGCGTTCAAATGCTATAATAATATAGCATGTCGACATATTTATAGCAACTAAAATGCGTCATAAAAAGTTCTATAGCACGTTTCATAATGCCATAGAAAAGCAGTTGCGCCAATATGGCCTATTTTAGATGGCAAGAAAAATACGTTTTCCATTGCAAGTATGACACGCTATAGTATCTACCAGACTTTTTACAACATGTTGATCTATGGCGATTATAGAATCGCTATAGAAAGTTTTTACAGCGGTTTTTACACGCTATAAAAAGTCCTTTTTGTTGTAGTGTTGGATAATATATTGAATTATATTGTTAGTTGGATATATTCCTGCCTATTGGAGCGGATGAGACCCTATTACATTCCCGTGTAAGAGCGGATGACCCTTTGTATACGAATCCCTCCTTGAAGCAGTTGATTTATGTTTATGATTATATAACATTTGTGATGCAGGGAAAAATAGGTTGGAGGGATCTAACGGGATTCCTTGCTATTATTGAATTATATTATTTCAATAATATTTCCTTTATATGGATTATTGAATAATAAATATGATTTTGGATGTTGTGGTGGTAACATCGTTGTATGTTTGAAATTAAAGCCCAGCAGTGGCAGAAAATCAATATCGATATTGGATAAGTGTTGGGTGGTTATTGGCCTCAAATTGGTACTTTGAAAATACTATAAATTGCCGATTTAGTCGGATTTGGTTTTTGAGACAAGAAATGATTTTTAAATCCGAAATTGGGTTTCGAAAATATTTTGTTTAAAGATTATCTAATTAAATATATTAATATTGTTTTAAAGTTAATTAATTATATTAATATTGTTTTTAAGTTATTTAATTATAATAATATTAATTTAAGGTTATTTAATTATAATAATATTCTTTTAAAAGTTATTTAATTATATTAAAATTGTTTTAAAGTTATATAATTATATTAATATTATTTTAAAGTTTTTTAATTATTAATATTGTTTAAAAGTTGTTTATTTAGAGTTAATATGTTTTAAGAAATTATAAAAAGTTTCCTTCTCCGCCTTTATGAAATTTCCCTTTCAAATTTGCATAAAACATTTTCATCAATTGTGGGTAGCAAACAAAATCGTTTTAAGAAGCATCACTTAAACCGAGAATTCCATTTTGAGAACAAAGAGTATCAATATCATAAGTAGAAAAATCATTGAAAACATCAAACTTTGCCGTAGAAACTTTTCCATAATTCATATTGCTAATATCCATAATTCTTTTTCGATATCCATTTCTTTCCCTTCTTCCTCTTCCTTCTCTTCTTGCATTTCTTCCTCCTCTTCATGTGCTAACATCTCTTCTTTCTCTGCAAGTGTTTCTTATGGCTCAAAAATTGGTGGAATATTCATAAGAGCTATATTTGCTTGATTAAACACTTTACGAGAGAAAATTTCCTCTGCTTTAAAGTCAACACCAAATCAATTGAAAATATGGGTAAGATAAATACCATGAAATAGTGTATTTTCATGGTTGGAAAGATTTTTGGGATAAATTTCATCTAATAACATATGCCCAATTTATGTCATATCGACCATAAATGGCAAAAAGATCTTTACAAACTTTCAAGGTAGGATTATTAAAATTTCCCGAACAAGGACTGATAGTATGTTGTAAAAGAAGATTAAAAAATCTAGGTTTTGGATGGAAATTTTGATTTTTCAACCCAAAATTAACATCATCTTCGAAAATGTTATGAAAAACTTCACGATCATGCTCATCAATTTTAAAAGAAGTAAGGTCCATTCTGGTAGATTTACATCCAAGAATGGTACCCAAAAGTTCGCAATTTAAAACAATTAAAGTTCCTTTAAACACTACTCCACACTTTTCCTTCTCTGCCTTTATGAAATTTCCCTTTCAAATTTGCATAAAACATTTTCATCAAGTGTGGATAGCAAACAAAATCATTTTAAGAAGCATCACTTAAACCGAGAATTCCATTTTGAGAACAAAGAGTATCAATATCATAAGTAGAAATATCATTGAAAATAGCAAACTTTGCCGCAGAAACTTTTCCATAATTCATATTGCTAATATAAGCTTTCATGGCTTCTTGATCATTGAAGAGAAATTTTTGATAGTTTTGTAGAGTCTCATGGAGGTTGGTGTGCTTGAGCAAGCCATTGATGAATGTTTTGAGGAGATAAGAGAGTTGATGAAGGTTTGAATTTTGAAATGAAAGGTGAATTAAATGAAAAGAGATGGAGATAATAAATAGAGAATCAAATGACATATTCACTGGTCAAGGTACACCTTTTCATAACGTTAGGCTAGGTGAAAAGATGGAGGCAAAATTCAAATTTTGAATTTGATATTGAAATTCAAATTTTGCACATGTGTGTCGACATATGCTAGGGGCGTATGTCGACATATGCATTGAATTATTCAAAAGTGATTTGTTTTTAACTATATCCTATTTTATTTTACATTTAACTATTTACAGCTATTCTATTTGTAGAAAATATATTAAAAATAGTAAAAATTATTTTAAATATATTTTATATTATTATTATATTATAAAAAATATATAAATATAAAAAAAACAACATAATATTCAACCAGTATTATTATTAACCTATTAGATATTCCTAACAATTAAACAATTTAAAATTCAAATGATATAAAGCTTTTAATATATTAAATGTGTAACTTTTTCTGATCCTATTCCACCAATTATATTTGAATTCTGTATTGCTATGAAGCACATGTTCGCTATTTCCGTATCTGATTCTGAGTTGTCTACTGTTGTAGTAGGCTCTTCTCCATTTTCTAGACGAATCATTATTTGGGGTGATTTTCAGTTTCTCGGGACGCAAACAGTCTCGTCTTAATTGACCAGGTTTATCGTAGTTATAACATCTGATGCCATTTCCGCTTCCACTACTGTTTCCAAGATTTTTGTTGTCATTTCTTTTAAAATGGTTTATCTTCCCTATATTTCAGGAATAAATGATGTTTCTTGTCTTGAAAGCAATTTCTTCATCATTATCACTATCTGAATACAAATTATCAATCATTGCATTGAATACTATGGATTTCTTCTCTATTGCTTTGTTTTCTCTTATGCCCTGCAATTGTGCCTCAAAGACATTAAATTGCCAATTAACTCTTCAATCATTAGTTTTCTAATATCATTAGCCTCTTCGATTGCAAGAGTCTAATGGATTTCCTACATCCATTGGGGATGGGTACCCCAAACATCCCTATGGGGTGCCCTCTGTGTAAACCTTGTATGGAAGAGTCTAATTGTGCCTCAAGAGTCTATGATTTTATACTGGTTCGAAGTTACTCTACATCCAGTCCCGCACAATTCCTTGTATGGATTTCCTTTCAACTAGTAAATGCAAATACAATCTCGATTTCAATGCTATGGGACACACCTTCCAGAATCCCGACCTCTGGGTAGAGTCACTTGAATTTCGAGCTACAAGCACACCCACTAGATTTACAGGCTACTAAGCACACCCAATTGATTTACGGGCAAAAATCTCACCCATAAGTATAACGATTTGATTTGATAGAGTTTTACAGACTCAGATTTTAATCTTGATTACAAATGATCCTATAACTCTTGAATAGCACTTTGATTTTGATTGGAGTAAGAGAGATGATAAAAATCAAAGAGCAAATGATAGGGAATCAAACTAACGTTGATTGACTTTGATTCTGGTTGAAATTCATCAGAGTATGGTAATATTTTTGTTCAGAAAATGAAAGAGGATAAGGAGGAATGAAAATTGATTAATGAAATTCGTTTGGAAGATAAGTATTTATAGAGGAATAACAGTCATGTCCATTCGTGAAAAGATAGGACGAATAGACACTTCTTTTGAAATTTCATTTTCGAAAATCATGGATAGTATATCGACATATAGGGGTAGAGTATGTCGATATACTTTTTCAAAAGCACCAGGATTTAAGTCCTAATAAACCAAATTCAAAAACCTTTGTTTATAAATTCAAACTTTATAAACTATGGTATATATAATCACACAACCAATCAATTAACTCTAATTCTATAAAGGAATAAACTAACACTTAACGTTATTGAAAATGTTGAATGACTAACAAACAAATCTTAGCTTTGGTTCAAAACTTTCTTAATTGTACAAAAATATAGACAATTATTTAAGCGTACCATTTTGCTCATCAGCCTTTGGTTATTGCTTAGAAGATTATCCAAATTCCCTTGAACAAAATTGAAAGTCACTCTCTAAAATTATTTAGTTTCTTAAGTACGCAATCTCTTCAAATCACTTATATTTTTCATTTGGTATTTCATTCAACACTAAAATTATTTACGAATTGTTTCATAAATTTTCACCTAATTTTATGAATTTTTTACAAAGACATTTCTTTATAAAATATCAAATAAAAACCTATTCCATTCTATTTACTTGTATAATACCCTTCAAGATCCTAAGAGTATATATAAAATATTAATATCATTTTAACTATAACGACCTGATATTTTCAACCATTCGCATCCGCACATGTCGGACTTAAATTGCTCAAAATATCAGATTGTAAATTTATATTTGGAAAAACTCAGCATATACAATAAATAAAATAATCACAGAATCACAGACACAGAGTAATATAACAATAAACAGCGGAATAGATAAATAGTAGTTCATGAAGCTACTATATAAACAACAGAGTTTGAAATAAAATACAACAGAATATCTCAAATACAATGTAGTCTCGAATACAAACAGGTGACAAGTCTGGACAGAACAACCGAATAGCTGAAAGCTGAATGGATATAGATGGATCTCCACGCAAAGCTCCAACTCCAAAGGTGAGACTCTAATGCTGTGACACTCAGTCTGACCGAAGCGTAAAGCAAAATACAAAACACTCGAGTCAGGATTAACATTCTTATATCAATAAATCCAACTCAAGTGAAATATCAACTGAAATAGAAGTAACTTAAAGGATGTTTGGGGTATCCATCCCCTAAGGATCCGTGGAACTATCTACTATGTAGTAATATATGATATTATAATACGTCTATAGTAAAGTAAAAGTATTAAAATAGCGTTAAGGCGTTACCTATATCCCCCTTACCATGTTTTATATATTCCCATAGTCTATACAGTACCGTACGCACCTCCAAGAGGTTTACACAGAGGGCAGCCCATAGGTATGGTACAAAACAAACTCATAGAAGGCACGCTAGGGCATGTGAACACGGCACTCGAGCCAATGCTAGGGTAGATTTACCAATTGTACTCTCGGACTGGTGGTAACGCATAGCAGCTACTACCGCCCACCTCGTGACACACTCCCAAATCAAAGGTGCACCCAATCAAATCACAAAACCAATAGAATGGTATCGATGAAATGTGTCCGATAGGAGGAATGACCTCACTTGCCTCGGTATAGCTCCTGTTTTAGCCACATCAAGCTTACTCACGGGAGTCAGGTCCACGTAAATACCATATAGAATCAACGCCAAACCATCCTACTTCATTCTGGAATCTCCACCACATACACAGTTGTTAAAGTGGTTTTCGGTATTGGCAGAGAGTATGACAATATCCGATCCCGGTCTCTTTAACAACCAATCGTTAATATAACTCCGCGGTCATTTCAAAATAGTTTATACTTCAAAACCAAAATATCATTTCCATTTCAAAACTATATCAATACGATATCGTTTCAGTTTCAAATATATCCATTTCCAAAAATCATAGCACTTCAAAGTTATAACAGTTTCGAAATTATAAAGCTTAGAAATTATAACACTTTGGAATCATAACACTTTGAAATCATAATACTTTGGGAAACCATAACACTTTGAAATCATAACACTTTCCTTTAAACAGTTTAGATATTAATAATAGTATATAAAATAAAATAGTTTCTAAAATAAAATAGTTTAATTTAAATTAATTAGTATATTAAAAATAGTTTATATAAATATTTATAAGTTAAAATAGTTTATATTAAAAATAATTTATAAGGTAAAATATATAAATAGATTTAACATAAATTTAAAAAAATATTTATATAATAAAATAGCTTCCTCAAATTCCACAAATCGATTCAATCCAATCAAATTCCAAAATTCAAATAATTCAATCTCAATTCATCAAATTCAATTCAATTCAGTTTCTAAATAGACCATTTCAATTTAAATCGATTTCACATACAGATTTGAACCACAAAATAAAACATTTCAATTTCAACATATTTCAAAGCTTTAAATGTTCAACATTTTCAAAACTAAATTTGATAAATTCATATATATCTTAATTTAACTTCATTATTATTTAGTTTTGAAATATTCACTTAATAAATCTAATATCATTTAATTAAAAACCCCAAACTTCAAATCACTAAATATTTCCTTCAATCTATTTGACTTGAAATATTCATTTAATCACCTTAAACCAAAATCAAGTTACAAAATCATATCCTTTCAAAATCTCAAATTCAATAAGTGTCAAATCGATTTAATTCAATAAAATTCTTAATTAAATACAATTTCAATTAAATTCGAATTTATCTTCCCAACCTTAACTTATAAAAATCATTATAAAAATCTATTTTAAAATATAAATTTTAAGTAAATACATAAACATATTATATTTTAATTAAATCAAACTTTATTAAATTAAATCTTATTATTAAACTTACTTGATGATAAAACTTAATTTATATATTTTAAAATAGTAAAATTATAAGTAAATTTTTAAAATTCATAATTTCAAAGTAACTTATAATTTTAAAAATTTCAAACGTATAATTTTTCCTTTTTAATCAAGAATTTAAATATATATAAAAGAATATATATATATATATAATATTTAATTAAAACCATAAATTTCCTTTCAAACCTTGGAAATCATTTTCAATATATATATATATATATATAGACCAACGGTGCCTGTATATAATTTTCTATTCGATGGTCAAGTGATATGAATATTTATCATTTCAATCCGCAATTTAAATATCTACGGGAATATATCTTTTCAACCCGCAATCCCAAATTCAATTCAATGAAAATTGCTTGGGTTTATCATTTCGACCCATAACGATTTTCTCCTACTCTACAAGATCGTTCGGGTATGTATCATTTCAACTCATAAGGAATTTCATACTAACATGGAACTTGCAAAGTGATAATAGAATTATGATAACAATATAACATGCATATATCATCAATATAAATAACAGATAATGGTGTCAGATGTCACAGGTGAATAGATACAGATAGCAGCAAATAGATAACAATGTAAATAACTAACAGCAGCATATTTCAATTATCGTTTCAATTGAAATCAGATTTAATAGATATAAGAACGTTAATCGTGAGTGATTGCTCACCTTTCGAGGCTAGAGACGAACGATAATGAGATGTATTACGAATCCAAGCACGAATTCCAAATCAAAGCTAGATTGGCACCAATTTGACTAACAGATCTGATAAATAGTAATAGCTGAAATCAAATGAGAACCATCCACATATAACTGAAACAAAATATACGTTATGATTTTCTCTAAAAGCAAATTTTAAAATGTACATTTGAAATAATATATATATATATATATATCTAAGATTTCAAATCAATATTTTTAAACTTATATAAACTAGCACATTACACTTTAAGATCCATATATATATATATATATATATATATATCATTCTCCAGTAATTAATATAAAAGTTTAAACTCATATTTAAAATAGTATATATATAAAATACTTGTTTACAAGATATCTACAAATCAACTTGTATATAATTATATTCAAATAAATCTTATGATCCCAAAAGCCAAACATACATGAAAACCCAGCTTCAACATATATTTATATAACATGAAGCTTTGGAAACATACTGACATATGTATTATAATTTATATGTAAAGTATATATATAATATGGAATAGCATATGTAAAACTTCATATCCAACTATACCAGTACACATAGATATTATATAGATATTATAGCTTCACCATACTGTATCATTAATATATATTATATGTATATAACATATAAAATATAAACGCATTATATATATAACTGTATAATAAAATCATATATTCAGATAACTTCAAAATATATATACTAATATAAATCTATATATATATAACCAAACCAATTTGAATATATAGCCAAACAAATATATATAACCATAACGTATACTGTTAAAAACTGTAAATAAGTAGGATATAAACAAATGAATCCCAATATATCAGTTACATATACCATTCATATATGCTTTTAATTTTTATTTTGAAAACCAAAACACACGTATACATATGTTTATTTATAGCTACTGTATAAACAAATATATAATATACGCATGACTTATAATATACTTTGTAACCATATTATTGTAAATATATATATTGTCTTTCAAAGTTTTATAAAATGGGTACAGACAAATATACTTGAACCTATTATAACATATATATATAACTAATATATATGAACTTACGTAAAATACTTAGAGATCAAAATATATGTATACTAATATATATACAGCATTTTATTAACTTACGCAAACCATATATATAAACTAACATAACCTTTATACTATAAACAACACAAATATATATACCTATATTGCATTATAAGGAGGAGACGGCAAGAAGACAAGATGGCCGAGGCCAGTGCGAATAGCGGTGAAGATACTGGGAGAAGTGATTACGTGGAGGCTGTAGTTCGACTGGGAAGACGTGGCACTTCCTGGAGTGGAGTTTAGGCACAGGTGGTGGGAGGCATGGAGGCAGAGGCCGGTCTCTGGACTCGGTAGTGGGTTAGAGTTGTTGGTGCTTTGGGTTCAACTATGAGTTGCAAGAGAGAGAGAGAGAGGAGAGGAAGAAGAAGTGGCCGACCGTGGGTTTGCGTGGAGGTTGCTGGCCGTGGTTTTGGTCGCAGGCTGTGTTGTGGAGGCCGAGTGAAGTGATGGCTAGTAGGTGGTTCGGCCCTGGCTAGATTTGGAGGTGGAGTGTTAACGTGGAACATGGTGCATGAGGCCTGGGGAAAGGAGATATGATATAGGGGATCTCAGCAAAATGAGCAAGTTCAAATGAAAGATGAAGTAGCAGATCTGTAGGCAACATTGTGTTGTATTAAACTAAGTGGCCATGGAAGAAGAACAGGCCAATATAATACTCTCAGTTGATTGAAACCGAACAGGGAAATGAACAGGTTAAAATTTTGAAATGAAAATAAATTTCAGAACAACGTGACAAATCAAAAGTGAAATGGTCGAAGATTGAAAAGGTAGGATTGTAAAAGTCATGAGTTAAATTTCAGAAAGGCAGAGCAATAGGGAGTGAAAGGACAGCCTATAAATTGAACCAATGGGAATTGAAAACGTAAAGCACGAAGTCAGGGATTTGAAAAGCAAAGGCTGCTTTGAATCCAACAGTTGATAGATGAACAGACAAGAACCCAAAAGGTTAAGATTTGAGTACTGATACTGTCCAATGTCTTACAGATTCCGCCACGTACCGGACTTCAAAACACAGAATTAAATATACCGCAGAGATCAGCACGACGAGACGATCAAAATGGTATTCGAATATCAATGGTACGATCATCCGATCAAAATCGATATCGGTACCAAAAATGCTGCTAATTTGCCAGAATTAAGATAAATGGAGCAATAACAGTTCAAATTTGAAGAAACGAAATATGACCTGTCACTAAGAAGATGATAAACAAATTTATGGCATAAAAATATTCAGGTTTGGAAAACATTTTATTATCATTAATTATTAACTGATTTGAATTCAAATAAAATTACACAATGAAATAAACTTCCATATTTTCAGATGAAAATTTACCATTTGCTATGTTTAATTGGACGTATTTCAAATATCAAATTTTTATTTCCAAATTCAATCATTTAAAATTTCACAAAATTCAGTTAATTAAATAAATAAAACCACTGACATTTACGGGTCGTTACACTCTCCTCCACTCAAAACTTTTCGTCCCCAAAAAGGAAGGAGGTAGGAGAATAGAAACAACCAAAAAGAAAAATAGATTGAAAAACAAAATAAAACAATTATTTTAAAACATATAGATTTAAATTTTAGATTAATTAACATTCAATAATTGATTTTAAATTCAAGTTATTTCAATAAGTTGATTTGATTTCAATTTAATGATTCCTCCAAACAAAATTTATTTGTCTATCTTATTTATTCATTATCCTATTATCCAATTTATCTTAATTTACCTACCTATAATCATAAAATTAAGTATAAAACATTTATTATAACCACTCAAGTTTATTTATAAATTCTTTTAACATCATTTTACAATGTAAATTATTCAATTACGTATTCAACTTCTGAATGATTTAGGTAAGTAATATTGGAATGTAATTGAGTATTATACAAGTAAAATTTTCCCAACTCAATTATTCAAGTTTAAATATTTATTCAAATTTTTGGATTATTTTATAATTAAAATCATCCTTTAACATAAATTTAAGAATTAAATTTCCGATTTACTTCAAACAATTTAGAGATAAATATATATATATATATATATATATACATTCAATATATCACATCAAATCTATAATCATATACCAATATATATATAAATCAAGTCACATTTTAGAAATTCAAATAAATTTAATTTCCAAAACAAAAGTGTAGCAAAGCTACATAATGGTCTCTCCACTCCGGAACTCAAAAATGAATATCGATGATGTGGCTGCCATCACCGAAACTATTTTCCAGCGACAAAAGAAGAGAGCACTGATTTAAAACTTTTAAAATTCTTTGGAACGATTTCTATTCAAAAGTACTTTAAATAATATGCATTTTAAAACTTTAATACCAAAGTTTGAAATCACTGGCAATTAAATTCTCAATTTCTTGATTTAAGTTCATTTAAATTCCAAGTCAATTTATAAACCATGTTATAATTTCATTTAACTATTAAATTGCAGAAAATTATACTTATATATATAATATAATCATAAAAAAATTTATTTCATTTACCAATTTGGAAATCAACATTGTGTCAGTTTGCTCTGTTCAAGTGTTTTAGAATTCCTATCGATAGCGTTGATCAGACGAATCGATCGAAACCCCAAATCAACATCAACAACTCAAACAACACAATATATAAAACATTTATATAATTTTACAAATACACTCCCTCACTCGATGATTCAAGGATGGATTTCAAAACAAGGATAGAGATTCAAATTAGAGGAACTCTAATCAAATAGAATTTTACTAAGGAGATAGGCTTGAATGAGAGATAAAATGATTAAATAACAAGGTAGAAAGATGGATATACTGATATTAATCGCGGGCGATCCTAACCGGGTCAACCGTGACTTCAAGAATAAGATGGATGCCGAATTCTAGGGCAAATCGCGACATCTGATTACTAGAAATAGAGTTCGGGCTAAGCAAGAGATAGCAGCATCTAAACCGGGGATATAGAAACCTCCGGTGAATCAATGCTGGTTGTAAACGAGTTACACCCCTTTACAAATCATTCTAAGATTTGCGGAACCGTCGATTATTATAGAAATCAATCGAAGCGGAGTTATGGGATGCTCCAGAATTAAAAGAACCCGAATAAGAAGGACAAGGATGGATTTCAGAACAAGTGGGAGAGTTCCAAAATTCAAAGGAAACCGAATCAAAGAGGAAGAGATTCAAGCACGGACAGAGGTGACTCTATATTTAAATTACTATATATGCTAAGCTTTGACTAAAACCAGAGCTCTGATACCAACTGTAACGACCTGATATTTTCAACCATTCGCATCCGCACATGTCGGACTTGAATTGCTCAAAGTATCAGATTGTAAATTTATATTTGGTAACACTCAGCATATACAGTAAATAAAATAATCACAGAATCACAGACACAAAATAATATAACAATAAGCAGCGGAATAGATAAATAGTAGTTCATGAAGCTACTATATAAACAACAGTTTGAAATAAAATACAATAGAATATCTCAAATACAATGTAGTCTCGAATACAAACAGGTGACAAGTCTGGACAGAACAACCGAATAGCTGAAAGCTGAATGGATATAGATGGATCTCCAAGCGAAGCTCCAACTCCAAAGGTGAGTCTCTAATGCTGTGACACTCAGTGTGACCCGAGTGTAAAGCAAAATACAAAACACTCGAGTCAGGATTACCATTCTTATACCAATAAATCCAACTCAAGTAAAATATCAACTGAAATACAAGTAACTTAAAGGATGTTTGGGATACCCAACCCCTAAGGATCCGTGGAACTATCTACTATGTAGTAATATACGCTATTATAATATGTCTATAGTAAAATAAAAGTATTAAAATAGCGTTAAGGCGTTACCCATATCCCCCTTAACATGTTTTATATATTCCCATAGTCTATACAGTACCATACGCTCCTCCGAGAGGTTTACACATATGGCACCCCATAGGTATGGTACAAAACAAACTTGTAGAAGGCGCGTTAGGGCATGTGAACACGACACTAGAGGTAATGCCAGGGTAGATATACCAATTTCACTCCCGGACTGGTGGTAATGCATAGCAGCTACTACCGCCCACCTCGTGACACACTCCTAAATCAAAGGCGCACCCAATCAAATCAGAAAAGCAATAGAATGGTATCATTGAAATGTGTCCGATAGGAGGAATGACCTCACTTGCCCCGGTATAGCTCATGTATTAGCCACATCAAGAAGACTCATGGGAGTCAGGTCCACGTAAATACCATATAGAATCGACGCCAAACCATCCTACTTCATTCTGGAATCTCCACCACGTACACAGTTGTTAAAGTGGTTTTCGTTATTGGCAGAGAGTATGACAATATCTGATCCCGGTCTCTTTAACAACCAATCGTTATTATAACACCGCGGTAATTTCAAAACAGTTTATACTTCAAAACAAAATTATCATTTCCATTTCAAAATTATATTAATACAATATCGTTTCCATTTCAAAGATATCCATTTCCAAAAATCATAGCACTTCAAAGTTATAACACTTTCGAAATTATAAAGCTTAGAAATTATAACACTTTGGAATCATAACACTGTGAAATCATAATACTTTGGAAAACCATAAAACTTTGAAATCATAACACTTTCCTTTAAACAGTTTAGATATTAATAATAGTATAAAAAATAAAATAGTTTATAAAATAAAATAGTTTAATTTAAATTAATTAGTATATTAAAAATAGTTTATATAAATAGTTATAAGTTAAAATAGTTTATATTAAAAATAATTTATAAGGTAAAATATATAAATAGCTTTAACATAAATTTGAAAAAATACTTTATATAATAAAATAGCTTCCTCAAATTCCACAAATCGATTCAATCCACTCAAATTCCAAAATTCAAATAATTCAATCTCAATTCATCAAATTCAATTCAATTCAGTTTCTAAATAGACCATTTCAATTTAAATCGATTTCAAATACAGATTTGAACCAAAAAATAAAACATTTCAATTTCAACATATTTCGAAGCTTTAAATGTTTAACATTTTCAAAACTAAATTTGATAAATTCATATATATCTTAATTTAACTTCATTATTATTTAGTTTTGAAATATTCACTTAATAAATCCAATATCATTTAATTAAAAACCCCAAACTTTAAATCACTAAATATTTCCCTCAATCTATTTAACTTGAAATATTCATTTAATCACCTTAAACCAAAATCAAGTTACAAAATCATATCCTTTCAAAATCTCAAACTCAATAAGTGTCAAATCGATTTAATTCAATAAAATTCTTAATTAAATACAATTTCAATTAAATTCGAATTTATCTTCCCAACCTTAACTTATAAAAATCATTATAAAAAACTATTTTTAAAATATAAATTTTAAGTAAATACTTAAACATATTATATTTTAATTAAATCAAACTTTATTAAATTAAATCTTATTATTAAACTTACTTTATGATAAAACTTAATTTATATATTTTAAAATTGTAAAATTATAAGTAAATTCTTAAAATTTATGATTTCAAAGTAAATTATAATTTTAAAATTTTCAAACATATAATTTTTTCTTTTTAATCAAGAATTTAAATATATATAAAATAACAAATATATATAATATTTAAAACCAATATTTATTTAAAACAATCAATTTCCTTTCAAACCTTGGAAATCATTTTCAAAATATATATATATATATATATATATATATAGAGAGAGAGAGAGAGAGAGAGAGACCAACGGTGCCTGTATATAATTTTCTATTCTAAGGTCAAGTGATACAGATATTTATCATTTTAATCCGCAATTTAAATATCTACGGGTATATATCTTTTCAACCCGCAATCCCAAATTCAATTCAATGAAAATCGCTTGGGTTTATCATTTCAACCCATAACGATTTTCTCATATTCTACAAGATCGTTCGGGTATGTATCATTTCAACCCATAGGGAATTTTATACTAACAGGGAACTTGCAGAGTGATAACAGATATGATAATAATATAATAGGCATATATCATCAATATAAATAACAGATAATGGTGTCAGATGTCATAGGTGAACAGATAGAGATAGCAGCATATAGATAACAATGTAAATAACTAACAACATCATATTTCAATTATCGTTTCAATTGAAATCAAATTTAATAGATATAAGAACGTTAATCATGAGTGATTGCTCACCTTTCGAGGCTAGAGATGAACGATAATGAGATGAATTACGAATCCAAGCACGAATTCCAAATCAAAGCTAGATTGGCACGAATTTGACGAACATATCTGGTAAATAGGAATAGTTGAAATCAAATTTGAACCATCCACATATAACTGAAACAAAATATACGTTATGATTTTCTCTAAAACCAAATTTTAAAACGTACATTTGAAATAATATATATATATATATATCTAAGATTTAAAATCAATATTTTTAAACTTATATAAACTAGCACATTACACTTTAAGATCCATATATATTCATTCTCCAGTAATTAATATAAAAGTTTAAAATCATATTTAAAATAGTATATATATAAAATACTTGTTTACAAGATATCTACAAATCAACTTTATATACTTATATTCAAATAAATCTTATGATCCCAAAAGCCAGACATACAGGAAAACCCAGCTTCAACATATATTTATATAACATGAAGCTTTGGAAACAGACTGACATATGTATTATAATTTATATGTAAAGTGTATATATATATATAATATGGAATAGCATATGTAAAACTTCTTATCCAACTATACCAGTACACATAGATATTATATAGATATTATAGCTTCACCATATTATATCATTAATATAAATTATATGTATATAACATTTAAAATCTAAACGCATTATATATATAACTGTATAATAAAATCATATATTCAGATAACTTCAAAATATATATACTCATATAAATCTATATATATAATCAAACCAATTTGAATATATAGGCAAACAAATATATATAACCATAACGTATACTGTTAAAAACTGTAAATAAGTAGGATATAAACAAATGAATCCCAATATAACAGTTACATATACCATTCGTATATGCTTTTAATTTTTATTTTGAAAACCAAAACACACGTATACATATGTTTATATATAGCTACTGTATAAACCAATATATAATATATGCATGACTTATAATATAGTTTGTAACCATATTTCTGTAAATATATATATTGTCTTTCAAAGTTTTATAAAATGGGTACAGACAAATATACTTGAACCTATTATAACATATATATATATATATAACTAATATATATGAACTTACGTAAAATACTTAGAGATCAAAATATATGTATACTAATATATATACAACATTTTATTAACTTACGCAAACCATATATATAAACTAACATAACCTTTATACTATATAACAACACAAATATATATACCTATATTGCATTATAAGGAGGAGACGGCAAGAAGACAAGATGGCCGAGGCCAGTGCGAATAGCGGTGAAGATACTGGGAGAAGTGATTACGTAGAGGCTGTAGTCCTACTAGGAAGACATGGCACTTCCTGGAGTGGAGTTCAGGCACAGGTGATGGGAGGCATGGAGGCAGAGGCTGGTCGCTGGGCTCGGCAGTGGGTTAGAGTTGTTCGTGCTTTGGGTTTCAGCTGCGAGTTGCACGAGAGAGAGCGAGGAGAGGAAGAAGAAGTGGCCGACCGTGGGTTTGCGTGGAGGTTGCTGGCCGTGGTTTTGGTCGCAGGCTGTGTTGTGGAGGCCGAGTGAAGTGATGGCTAGCAGGTGGTTCGGCCTTGGCTGGATCTGAAGGTCGATTGTTGATGTGGAACAGGGTGCATGAGGCCTGGTGAAAGGAGATGTGATATAGGGGATCTCGGCAAAATTAGCAAGTTCAAATGAAAGATGAAGAAGCAGATCTGTAGGCAACATTGTGTTGTATTAAACTAAGTGGCCATGGAAGAAGAACAGGCCAATATAATACTCTCAGTTGATTGAAACCGAACATGGAAATGAATAGGTTAAATTTTTGAAATGAAAATAAATTTCAAAACAATGTGACAAATCAAAAGTGAAATGGCCAAAGATTGAAATGGTAGGATTGTAAAAGTCATGATTTAAATTTCAGAAAGGCAGAGCAATAGGGAGTGAAAGGACAGCCTATAAATTAAACCAATGGGAATTGAAAACGTAAAGCACGAATTCAGGGATTTGAAAAGCAAAGGCTGCTTTGAATCCAATAGTTGATAGATGAACAGACAAGAACCCAAAAGGTTAAGATTTGAGTACCGATACGGTCCGCTGTCTTACAGATTCCGCCACGTACCGGACTTCAAAACATAGAATTGAATATACCGTAGAGATCATCATGACGAGACGATCAAAACGGTATATGGATATCAGTGGTACGATCATCCGATCAAAAATCGATATTGGTACCAAAAATGCTGCTAATTTGCCAGAATTAAGATAATCGGAGCAATAACAGTTCAAATTTGAAGAAATCAAATATGACGTCTCACTCAGAAGATGATAAACAAATTTATTGCATAACAATATTCAGGTTTGGAAAACATTTTTTATCATCAATTATTAACTGATTTGAATTCAAATAAAATTACATAATGAAATAAACTTCAATATTTTCAGATGAAAATTTACCATTTGCTATGTTTAATTGGACGTATTTCAAATATCAAATTTTTATTTCCAAATTCAATCATTTAAAATTTCACAAAATTCAGTTAATTAAATAAATAAAACCACTGAAATTTATGGGTCGTTGCATTAGCTTTTAAAATTTTAGATGGATCCCTAATTAAAATATGGATCTTTTAAAACTAAGTCAACCCAATGATCTCTTTAACTTAGGGTGTTATAATGAAAGACATTTATGGGTTGACCCAAAACAACAAATATTGTACACAACCTAAATGTTTTAAACAAAAGCCATGGTTTTAATAAAGCAATGTCTATTAAAACCTTCTATCTAATTTAACCCATTTCAGAATTTGTGTTAAATTATCCCTTTCCCATTCAAGCTTAAAATTTCATTTATCAAAACATTCTTTTATCAAAAATTCCTTTTATTTTGAAATTAATTCGCTTTAAGGGAACTTAAAAACTAAATACCGGGTTTTTATTTCAAAAACTCCTTTTTGAGAACATACTCCGTATATTTCTTTTATGAAATAACTTTAACAATTTATTTACTAAAACTAACTTTGGGTTCATTCGGATTTGAACTGATTTCGATCGCATAATGATAAAGAGAATAATTTACAAAGTGCTCCACAATGTTCGCCTAGCCAAACATATGCTCGTCACTTATAAGATTATTCAGATTACCATGAAACTAGTTAAATGTTTTCCTTTGAATTACCTTAAAATTCATTTCATTTTAAGATGATTTTCCATAATATTTATATTTAGAAATACTTCCAAGTAGTACTACTATATTATTATTTTTCAAAAACCTTTCGAAATTATTTCCAAACAACACCTGGATTTAAATTCAAAAATCCTTTTTAGAACACATTTTATAAATTAAATTTATATAAAATTACCTTTATATAAAATCATTATATATTATAATAATCCTCCTTTATTATAATAAAATTTTCCCAAATATTTATTCTCTAAATGTCTTATCTTACCATTTACATTATTTTAAACAACTTTTATTAAAAGTTTACAGTTAACCCAACATTATAATTGAACATCGTATAGTCAAATTGTGAAACTTAATTCATAAGGGGTTAGTTTATAATCAAAAAAACAAACGCTTAAAAATAAACTTAGCACAAATAATCAGTAATCAACAAATGACAACCAATGCCCCTAATTTAATCGAGCATGACTTATCAAACAACAATGATAATAAATAAATATTATAAAATTCAAAGAAACAAACGCACTCTATAACTATATTAAGTTTGAATATTATTCCTTAATATATATAAAAATAAAAACCAAGGTAAAGTAGTTCATTTACCAATTTTCAAAAGTCAATATCGTGTCTGTTTGCCTTGTTCAAATATTTAGAATTCCCTATCGACACTATGGCATCCCACATCTCGACCAGAATTCATAAACAACTTAATAGACCAATTAACACAATACATTTTTATACCAATAACAAATATGCACTCATATATATAATACACTCAACTCATTCTAGGGTGTCACTTACCCTATCTCTAATGAGTTACTCATTCTAGGGCACTACTAAATCTATCTCTAATGAGCTACACCCTACCAAAGCCAAGGTTCTCGCTTAACCTTCAACTCTGATACCAAATTGTAACAACTTGCCTTTTCGACCATCAAAAGTCGACACCGAATACATCCACGGTATTCAAATGTCGAACATCCAACCGCCAGAAAAGATGATTGTTAGGGTAAAATAAAATAGAAAAGGAAAGAGAATAGGGAAATCAAGATCTCACAGCGGAAACGACAATATATAATATTACAAAGACAGTAAAAATTGTCTTTTAAAAATACATGGTATAGTAGAGTTAAAAACAAATCTTATCAGCTGGACAGTTATAAAATCCTGACCTTACAATTGCTGATAGGTATATAATATAATACAGTGGAAAACTAAAACACTACGGTAGGTGAACATCCAGCTCTTCTCCAAGAGCTCCATATAACCAAAACTAACCTGGGAAAATACTCAATTTGACCCGGGCATTGTAATAAAATAACACTCGGATCAGTCTAGAAAACCAATGTGAGAAAACTCAAGTAATATGATGAACATATTAAAATTCTGTGAGACTACGCCGCTAATTGCAGAATGGATTTTTACCTCACAAGAACATCATCCATACATGAAAGAGTGGAAACAAACAACAGGAAACAAAACCAAATATGAAGGATAGGTACTAGTAAGAAAAAATCCCATACGTAAGGAATGGGCATAAATAGTATCAAAATCCAGACATAAAAGAATGGAAATAATCTGAACAAAATCCAAACAGAAAAGGATGAACAAACAAGGTAAAAGTCCAAAACTTGAAAGAATAGACACAAATAATTAAACATCGAGAAGGACCCCAGTCACTTCCCATTGCAATTAAGGAAAAAATTCCAAGATTTGAATTAATAAGAACGAAAGAGAGTTATTTTAACAATGACTAGGAGGGTGCGCCCCCTTATCGAAAGTATACCTCTATAAATATATTTGTGGACAAATGATGGCCCTCGGAAATGTACAAACCAAACCCTGCCACCCTTACTGAGTATTTGAGTATTTCACACTACAATGCGCAAAACCAAACCCAATCTAGAGTGGGTATGAAAATACCCTAATGGTAACAACCCCATATAGCTTGACGTATATCCCCACATTGGTTTTAGTCATTTCGGACAAAGGACAAAAAAGCTCCAGTGAGCAATACTTTATCTTAGAGTGACGAAATACAAAGAAGATAGCAGAATCGAAATCGATAGTCGAAAGATCAACTATCACGAATAACATAATGATTCGTGTATGGGAATTAAATCTTATACACTTACCACCAATAAATGAATCAAACTTTTAAAACAACTGATTCACACTTGGTCTTGATTTTCACGTTTCAAATGTTGTAAAACATTTTAAAAATACTCTTTGAAATACTCTTTTAAAAGGGCAGACTATAATACTAAGTGTATTAAAACAAGGGTCAAAACAAATGTCATTAAAACATTATTTCTTATAAACCCAAAACACGTTTAGATTTATTTTCAAAAAATTTCTTTAAAGGATTTTTTTCATTTATAAACTATTATTTATAAATTCCAAACAACATTTATTATCTCGGAAGGTAATAAATCAATTTAAAATACTTTATAAATTTTAAATCAAATGTTAATGTCCCGAAGGACAATTTATAAAATCCTTTTATAACTTTAAAACCACATTAATTTTCCCCAAAGAAAATAAATCAAATTTAAAATCTTTTATAAATTTAAAATAACATTAATTATGACGATGGATAACAAATCAAATCTATAATCTTCTTTTAATAAACCAATTATCTTTAAACACCTTTGTTAAATTAATTAATTAACTTTAAACATCTTCATTAAATCGGTTAAATAACATTGAAACACTTTTATTTATTATTTTAATTTATTTAAACTCTTTTATTAAATTAATTAATTATATTTTAAAATATCAATAATTAAAATTATCAATTAAATCAAAATATCATTAATCAAAATGATTAACCAAATTCAAACATCGTTACTTAAAATGATTAACTAAATTTAAAACATCATTAATTGAAAATGAATAATTAAACTCAAATATCATTAACTAAAATGATTAATAAAATTCAAATATCACTAATTAAAATGATTTATTAGATTCAAACATCGCTAATTAAAATGATTTATGAGATTCAAACATCAGTAATTAAAATGATTAACTAAATTTAGAACATCATTAATTAAAATGATTAACTAAACTCAAATACCATTAATTAAAATAATTAAATAAACTAAATATCATTAATTAGAATGATTAATTAAACTCAAATATCATTAATTAAAATGATTAATAAAATTTAAATATCATTAATTAAAATGATTTGTTAACTTTTGTGAAAATACCAGCTCAAGTCAACATACACAAAAGTTTATGGGATGTTATTCAATAAGTGACGATATAGCGAAAATTGCTATAACGACATTCAAACAATTCAAATAGAATATCACAATTATTTTCCACTAAACTACAATATAAGCAACCCAAGGATGTAAATATATTAATATTGGCAAGAAACCCCTTAGGGTCTCTCCAGAAATGTCCCTTGCAAAAGAACAATGGTTACGCCCAACATAAATAGTTATATGGGTTCACTGCAAATTAGATAATGTGTCATTCTTTTTCCAAAATGGGAATCCAACCAAACAATCAATCAAACAACCATATACTCACATCCAAGCATAAAACAATAATCTATAGCATCACATATATTATATAGTTTATTTAAAGGTGAGTTTACTCACAGAATTCCCAGTTAACTCTTTCGCATTCCTTAGACTAAAATCGAACAGGCATTCAATATTAGCACAAAATTCCATTAGCTCCAAACTCCACCAATCAATTCCAAAACATAGATAATGTTTCCATGAGTACAACACAACTCACCATGTTCGAATTTGACCTCATATGAAAGAGATATTGATTTTATAAGATTCAGGAATTAAATAATATAATTAATAATTAATTACATCATTTAATTACTGTGATATCCCGGGATTTCGAGGAATTTAAAATGTGGTAATCTCTAAATTTAAATTATTTAAATTGATAATATTAATATAAATAACCAAATAATATAATAATAAGATGTTTTAATTATAGTATAAATTGATTTGTAATAAGAATAATTGTTTAAATTATGTTATTTTATAAATTTGATTTTTAATAGATTTATCATTTCTAAAATTAATAAGTATTGTTTTAATATATTTGGGTATAAGAATATACGAACAAGACTTTTATTTAAAATAAGGCTTTTGTTTTATTTTTGTCTTCCTTAAAGAGATTTTGTATATAAATTTAGAAAGTATTTATTTAATAGTAAATAAATACAAAAGGTATATTTACACTTTAAATTGACTTAAATATATTATATATGATTTTATTATAATATAAATGGGTATTATTTTTTTTTTTTTAAAAGTTTCCATTTATTTATAATATAGGAAAGCATTTCCTAATTAAGAAATGAATTTATTAATTAAGAAATTAATATAAAAGTTTTAAAACTCTTTTTAAAAAAAGAATATAAATGGATAATGACAAGTGTTAAATTTTTAAACATGAAAAATACATGTGTGAGATAATTAGCTAAGGTATGAGACAAGTGTCATTTTATTATCATTTTCTTTGATTTTTAATAAACCATAAAATTAAGTTTATAAAAGCCTACATCTCTATTTCCTTTTTCTTTTCTAATCTCATTTCTAAACAAAGACAAAGCCAAAACCAGATAATTATTCAAACCGAAATCATCTTCAAACCAAAACTGAAATCATTTCCAAACCAAAAATCTACAACTTGAAAACACTCCTCAAACCTGAAATCAAATTCAAAAACAACCTGTAACCCTTCTCAAATGCCTGAAACCATGTATTCTTTCAAGCCTGTAAACATTTATTCTTCAAGACCAGTAATTAATGCATGCAAGTAAATCTGAAGTTTTCAAGAGCTTCTCAAATTTTAAAAGGAATCAAGGGAGTCAAATTGAAAGCAAGTTCAGTTTCAAAGCTTCCAGTTTTCAAAAGATCACAATTTATAGCTTCTCTGTTCAACATTTTTAGGTGAGTAAACTATATTTTTAAAATTTTAAAAGTTAAGTAGAAATTTTCTGATTGCATGTGAAATATGTGATGATTGCCTGCATATGTGTAAATAAGTGTAGAAATTTAGTATATATGATTTTATTGAAGTGTGCCTGTCTGATTGAATCCATATTGAATTTATGTTTATGACTTGAATTCATATTTTATAACTTGATAATTCATTTTATAGTTCTAATCATAGAAAGCCCTGTTTTTCTGATAAGCAAGATCTGTGAGTAAAATATTTATTTAAAAGCCTAAGTAGATAGATGTCTGTTGCATGTGAAATTCTATGTTGAATATTGCTTTGCCTGTATATATATAAGTAAATCTCTGAATATATGTATCTGTTTGAAGTGTACATGTCTGATTTCATATGTATATCTCTGTTCATAATTCAGAGTTTAAAGTTTTGATCAAATTTCAAAATCTTTTCATCTGTTCTTTGTCAGGCTTTAGAATTCAAACAAGATTTGTTTGTTTAATTCTAATCTAAGTTTTGAAAATTTTAATTAAGCAAGAAAAGTTAGAATATCACCTGTAAAAGAAAAATGACAGTAAGAATTTTATTATATGTTAAAATTCAAACTATATAATCTTGTGATTTTCTTTTATAATATAAATCCTTGTCTTAAACAATGATTTTTAAGAGTTAAATCATAAATTTTAAGATAATATTGATTGAGATATCCAAGATTGTTTAGAAAGTGGGTTTTTGGTCTTCTCTGTCGATCTAGGAAGTTTGAGTGGCCAGTATCTTTTCTGGTGATGGAGTGTTGATCAAAGTTGCAGGGAAAAATGGTAGATGTGTGGATAGTTCACCGTGGCGATAGCAGTAAGTCGAACTAGAATTTTAACCTAGTTTGGTACTGTGTCGAAATCGTAATCGAAGCTTCGTCTCTGATGGATCGAGTGGCTCGAGACTGTGGGATTTGGTGGCGTAGGTGATCGGCAAGTCGTGGATGAAGTGGTGCAAACTCCGTTGGTCAGAATCGATTAGGCGACGTTTTCTTTTTCTGGCAATGGTTGAATTCCAGTTCAAATAAATGGCTCGATTTTGAATCGAAGCGTATGATGATGTTGTGATGGTTGGAATGGGTTGCTGGAGTGTTAGTGGATATGTGGGAAGGACTGGCGGTGATCGGAAGTTCACCGATGGTGGTGCAAGGTGCACATGGAAATGGAGATGTCAGTGTTTAGTTTTGGGTTTCATGGGTGTTTTACTCGAAGTGGTCTCGGGGAAGAAGGCTTTTGGTCTCGGAGTTGTTTAGGGTTGTACGCGAGTTTGTGTGATAACTGTTTAAGTTTAACAGTTTAAAATTTTTAAAGCAAACAGATTTAAATTTACTCGGGGAAGAAGAGCTTTGGCACGGGATTATCTTCGGGTTGTTTGTGAGTTAAGTAAACTGTTAAATTCAAAACAGTTTTAAAATCTAAAATCAAAACTCTGTTTTAAAAAGGAAAGAAGAAGATGTATTGTCTTGATTCAAATACACATGGGTTAAAACCCAAAGTAAGATGTTTAAGTCGGTTTTTTTTAAATTTAAATAAAGGTAAGATTTAAATTTAAAATAATCAAGTTAAACAATTGTTTTGAAAATTCTTTTCTTTGTAATAAATGTTTTGACTAGATTTAATTTGTATAGTGGTTAACTTAAATAATATTAAGTTAAATTTTAAGTTATTTTCAAACTTAATTTGAAAATAAGGTTAATTAATAAGGAAAGGTTTTATTTTAAACTTATTAAAATTTTGATAGTTAATGAGATAAATAAAGAGTGATTTATTAAATTAGTTAATGGTTGAGGATGAGTAAATTAACAATTAGTTTTCAAGTGATTTAGTAACTTGTAATTAAGGATTGTTAATAAATAATTAAGGGTAAGTAATTAATTATTTATTTTAAAACTTAATTAATGACATTTAATTAAGTAAGTTAATTACTAAGATCAAATATTTTTAATGATGATGTTTATCTTAAGATTAATTAAGATTTTTAAATGAGTTGAAATTAATTAATTTAATTAAGGAATTAAGATTAATTAATTTATTTAATAAGGATTGATTAAATGATTAAGAGTTAATTAAAATAGTAATTAAGAAGTACTTAATAAAGTTTTATTAAGTAATAATTAAGTTTTCTTAATTAATAATTAAGAAATTATTAATTTATAATTAAAGTTAATTAAGGATTAATTAACTGTTATTAAGGTTAGTTAATTATCATTAAAGATTGATTAATAGATAATTATGGATTAATTAAATTGGTAATTAAGGTTGTTAATTAATAATTAACTTTTATTAATTAATAACTAAGAATAATTAATTAATTAATTAAGGATTGATTACTTTGTATTAAAGGATATTGATTAATAATTAAGGTTTATTAATTAATAGTTAAAGAATAATTAATCAAGGATTAATTAATTTGTTTAAAAGGGTAATTAAGGATGAGTTACTCAGTTATGATTCAAGAAATGAATGTGATTTATTTAAGTTAATTAATTTGATAATTAATTAAAGATAGTCACTCGATAATTGATTAAGTATAATTACTTAATAAGATTGGTTAAGTGTAATTACTTGGTATAAGTAATTTATAATTGAATTACTGTATGTAATTGGTGTAATTAATCAAAAAGGATTTATAAAAGAAATTAAAGTAATTAAGAAGTAATTAAGAATAGTTAATTACTGTTAATGATTATTTAAGGTTGATTAATGGAAGTAATTAATTAATGCATGATTAATTAATGTAATAAATTAAGGATATTAATTATTGGAATTAATGAAAGTAATTAAAGGTTAATTACTATAAATGATTAAGGATAATTAATTTGTTAAATTAATTAAAGGATAATTACTTTATGTAATTAATGGATAATTTAATCAAGAGTGATTAATGGTTAATTAATTAAATGGTTGTAATTAATTAATGGTTGATTAAGCAAGGTTAGGAATTAATTCTTAAGTAATTAATTTAATTTAAGTTGATTAAATTAATTAAAATAGAGATTAATAAATGGTTGCTTATGAATGATGGTTGAGTAGAATGTCTGATTTGGTTGATATCTATTGGATGATATACTATGATATATCTGTGATAAATGTGTGATATTTATCTATGTTAATGCTATGTGAATTCAAGTATTAAATTGAATTGAATTGTTTAAACCTTTAAACAACTTGGCCTTAAAAGATACGTTTTGGATTTCGATGAGACCGGGATCGGGTTTCCGTATACCGGATTTCCAGGTCTGGAGACCCGAATACCACATCGATCCAAATTAACGATAGGTCGTGAATCTCAAGTGAAGATGAAGATTCAGAGTGCAAGGGTTATTGTCGTTAACTCTGAGGGTGATTCCAAAACGAGTGTAATGAGATAATGCCTTCGGTTTCGTTCGAACCCGGAACGAACTTGTATGGATTGAATGCTTTCAGCACATCGTCAGGTGGACGATGAGCATTCTAAGTGAAGAGTTCTGATTTAAGGTAATCGTGACCTCAAGCCTCATCAACCGGGAATGGCTAAAACAGGGGAGGTGCAGCAAGGCTTCGTGGGTAGCGCCCACTGAGAGTAAGGTCATCCCTGTCTAGATGTCCCTTTCTATTTCGACTTAGTGGTACGGTTGCAGTACACAACCGTGGGGTGATTTTATTCGGAATTATCCAGTAAGGGATGGTTCCGGCTTTGTGTTGCAGGGGAGCGGGCGTACTCCTCGGTACGGTGATCTAGGCCACGTACTGTGACGGGCGGTACCCCAGTAGCCCTGCCATTGTATGGAATCCAAACTCCAATAAGTGCCGTACGTGTTAGTTGTGCCCAACTATGTTGGAACGTGAGATGTAAGCATTCCAGCTATTTCATATTTATTTGAAAACCCTAGACCTATTATAATACAATCGAATTTCCTATCAAATGTTTTGGTTAACGTAAGGTAAAAACTTACCCATGTTTATGTGTGGGAAGTCTTACGTGATACCTTTGTTTCAAAAGGTTTTGAAGTTAAACAGTTTAAACCGTTTACTCACACCAGACCCATGTCTGACCCAAGTGTTTATTTCTGTTTTATATAAACTCTTGGGTACTCAAATTTTTACGAGTAGCCAAGAGAGTCAGGTTTGCTTTGACGAGTTATCTGGAGGAGCAATGGAGCAGGAGGCTTCAGCGCTGTAGAGATATAGTAGTTCCGCTGTGTTGATCTTTGAGTCATTGTTATCTGTGTTGTATCTTATATTGTAGAAACTAGACAGGTGTTTATAACTGTCTAGTATGTGTTGTATATGTTGTGTAACTCTGATAGTTGTATATGATACTATGTAATAGTTTATGTTATTAATATAATTTATTCGTTCCGCTGTTTAGATTCTGTTGTTGTTTCTTTCTTTCTTCTCTTCTTTTCTCTTTCTATCCCTTTCTTTCTTATTAGCGATACGACTTTCTGGTCGATGAAAGCCGGGTCGTCACATTTGGTATCAGAGCATTTGGTTGAGTGAATACCTAGGCTCTGGAGTGGTGTCTATCTTGAGAGAGCGTATTTGTAATTTTTACTATATATATATATATATCTATTCTACCTATTTGTTGGATTATCTGTTCGGGTTTTCCAAATAAGTTATAATGGTAGATATGGTGGTGGTGTGTGAAACACGACTACCATTGTTTAGAGTTTGAATGTTTGAGATTGGAAGTATTTGTCGAGACTGTAGACCTAATACCGTCTCGAGTAAACTTTGGTATGGTGTAAGGATTTCATATCTCTAAAGGAAACCTGTTAAGGTTCGGAGTCCATTATTGAAGTATAAGTTGAATCGCGCTCGTGTGGGCGGATTTTTGAGAGTTTGGATCTGTTGGTTGAACAGAAGCAAGTGATGGTATCTTGATACCTCAGGAAATTGTAGCTGTGTGATGAGACGCAGTGACTATGGATGTTCCCGAAGATGTTTTCTTTTGGAGCAAGTTTGAGGAAGTATATCTGCTTCGGTGTTGTGGCTGAGTTCAGCATGATGTTTGTGTTCGGTTTGAGGTCCGAGTTTCTCTAGAAGCTTTGGATAAGGAGTCTTTGGCATCTGTGGCAGCAGTGCAGCTCGAGTGTTATGTGTTCTTGTTGGAAGATCTTTTGGCTTAGCAGTTTTCTTAGATTGGAGTTCAGAAGCTGCGGAGTAAATTCATTTTTCAAAATGGATTGGCCAAGCACTAGACTGTTCCGATTGGTAAAGAAGGAACAATATTTTTGGATATTGGACTGGATAGAATCGCAAAAGTGACTTGCGATAATTGAGTATTCTCTTGGGAAATCTTTTGCTTGAGTTTGAGGCATCTCTAGAAGAAATAGGAGTTATAGAGTTGTCAGAGATTTTATGGGAAGTGTTGATCTAGTTTGTGTTCGAGATTCATAAACGACATCTAGATCAGAGTTGAGCAGCGAAAGCTTGGTAGTAGTTGTTCTAGAGTGGAAGCAACTGGAAGTTGCAGTGTTTGGATTAGAGGGTTCCTACAGGAAGCTTTTTAAGATTTGAGGCCAGATTGGTGAGAGCATTTGTTTTGTCTTTTCCGGATAGGAGAAGTTTAGAATCTACTGATGATTGAGGAGTAGAGTTTGAGTTCTGGATTTCTGTAGATCTTGAGAGGATCCGTTTATTGGATTGTTTTTGGTCCAGTTTGTTCAAGAAGCATCAGCAATGGTTGAGCTGATCAGGAAGGATGAAGGCAGCCCAGAATCGTCGGAAGAATTCTGTGGATTAGAGATGGAGAATTTTGGAATTCGAAGTTGGAGACTTCATTGTTATTTCTTCGGTAAAGGAAGCAATTGAGTTTGGGTAAGACTAGGAAGATAGCTCCGAGTATATTGGATCTTTCTGAGTTTTGTAAGGATATGTGTTTTGGCTTCGGTATTGAATTACCAGTTTGGATTTAATAGAGCGAGTAACCCAGTATCTGTATCGGGGAAACTCGGGATAATTTTAGGTAGTTTATCCGGATCTATGTTCGGATAGCTAGAGTTGTTGTTTGTATGAATTGTTGCTTGGATGAAATTGTTTGTTTGGATGAATGGTTGTTTGTTTGATAGTGTATGGCTGATAAGTATACTTAAATTGTTTTAAAATGGATTGAAATAAAATAAAAATTTGGATTATCTTTTGTTTTAAATTTCGAGGACGAAATTCTTTTAAGGGGGAAGGAATGTGATATCCCGGGATTTCGAGGAATTTAAAATGTGGTAATCTCTAAATTTAAATTATTTAAATTGATAATATTAATATAAATAACCAAATAATATAATAATAAGATGTTTTAATTATAGTATAAATTGATTTGTAATAAGAATAATTGTTTAAATTATGTTATTTTATAAATTTGATTTTTAATAGATTTATCATTTCTAAAATTAATAAGTATTGTTTTAATATATTTGGGTATAAGAATATACGAACAAGACTTTTATTTAAAATAAGGCTTTTGTTTTATTTTTGTCTTCCTTAAAGAGATTTTGTATATAAATTTAGAAAGTATTTATTTAATAGTAAATAAATACAAAAGGTATATTTACACTTTAAATTGACTTAAATATATTATATATGATTTTATTATAATATAAATGGGTATTATTTTTTTTTTTTTTAAAAGTTTCCATTTATTTATAATATAGGAAAGCATTTCCTAATTAAGAAATGAATTTATTAATTAAGAAATTAATATAAAAGTTTTAAAACTCTTTTTAAAAAAAGAATATAAATGGATAATGACAAGTGTTAAATTTTTAAACATGAAAAATACATGTGTGAGATAATTAGCTAAGGTATGAGACAAGTGTCATTTTATTATCATTTTCTTTGATTTTTAATAAACCATAAAATTAAGTTTATAAAAGCCTACATCTCTATTTCCTTTTTCTTTTCTAATCTCATTTCTAAACAAAGACAAAGCCAAAACCAGATAATTATTCAAACCGAAATCATCTTCAAACCAAAACTGAAATCATTTCCAAACCAAAAATCTACAACTTGAAAACACTCCTCAAACCTGAAATCAAATTCAAAAACAACCTGTAACCCTTCTCAAATGCCTGAAACCATGTATTCTTTCAAGCCTGTAAACATTTATTCTTCAAGACCAGTAATTAATGCATGCAAGTAAATCTGAAGTTTTCAAGAGCTTCTCAAATTTTAAAAGGAATCAAGGGAGTCAAATTGAAAGCAAGTTCAGTTTCAAAGCTTCCAGTTTTCAAAAGATCACAGTTTATAGCTTCTCTGTTCAACATTTTTAGGTGAGTAAACTATATTTTTAAAATTTTAAAAGTTAAGTAGAAATTTTCTGATTGCATGTGAAATATGTGATGATTGCCTGCATATGTGTAAATAAGTGTAGAAATTTAGTATATATGATTTTATTGAAGTGTGCCTGTCTGATTGAATCCATATTGAATTTATGTTTATGACTTGAATTCATATTTTATAACTTGATAATTCATTTTATAGTTCTAATCATAGAAAGCCCTGTTTTTCTGATAAGCAAGATCTGTGAGTAAAATATTTATTTAAAAGCCTAAGTAGATAGATGTCTGTTGCATGTGAAATTCTATGTTGAATATTGCTTTGCCTGTATATATATAAGTAAATCTCTGAATATATGTATCTGTTTGAAGTGTACATGTCTGATTTCATATGTATATCTCTGTTCATAATTCAGAGTTTAAAGTTTTGATCAAATTTCAAAATCTTTTCATCTGTTCTTTGTCAGGCTTTAGAATTCAAACAAGATTTGTTTGTTTAATTCTAATCTAAGTTTTGAAAATTTTAATTAAGCAAGAAAAGTTAGAATATCACCTGTAAAAGAAAAATGACAGTAAGAATTTTATTATATGTTAAAATTCAAACTATATAATCTTGTGATTTTCTTTTATAATATAAATCCTTGTCTTAAACAATGATTTTTAAGAGTTAAATCATAAATTTTAAGATAATATTGATTGAGATATCCAAGATTGTTTAGAAAGTGGGTTTTTGGTCTTCTCTGTCGATCTAGGAAGTTTGAGTGGCCAGTATCTTTTCTGGTGATGGAGTGTTGATCAAAGTTGCAGGGAAAAATGGTAGATGTGTGGATAGTTCACCGTGGCGATAGCAGTAAGTCGAACTAGAATTTTAACCTAGTTTGGTACTGTGTCGAAATCGTAATCGAAGCTTCGTCTCTGATGGATCGAGTGGCTCGAGACTGTGGGATTTGGTGGCGTAGGTGATCGGCAAGTCGTGGATGAAGTGGTGCAAACTCCGTTGGTCAGAATCGATTAGGCGACGTTTTCTTTTTCTGGCAATGGTTGAATTCCAGTTCAAATAAATGGCTCGATTTTGAATCGAAGCGTATGATGATGTTGTGATGGTTGGAATGGGTTGCTGGAGTGTTAGTGGATATGTGGGAAGGACTGGCGGTGATCGGAAGTTCACCGATGGTGGTGCAAGGTGCACAGGGAAATGGAGATGTCAGTGTTTAGTTTTGGGTTTCATGGGTGTTTTACTCGAAGTGGTCTCGGGGAAGAAGGCTTTTGGTCTCGGAGTTGTTTAGGGTTGTACGCGAGTTTGTGTGATAACTGTTTAAGTTTAACAGTTTAAAATTTTTAAAGCAAACAGATTTAAATTTACTCGGGGAAGAAGAGCTTTGGCACGGGATTATCTTCGGGTTGTTTGTGAGTTAAGTAAACTGTTAAATTCAAAACAGTTTTAAAATCTAAAATCAAAACTCTGTTTTAAAAAGGAAAGAAGAAGATGTATTGTCTTGATTCAAATACACATGGGTTAAAACCCAAAGTAAGATGTTTAAGTCGGTTTTTTTTAAATTTAAATAAAGGTAAGATTTAAATTTAAAATAATCAAGTTAAACAATTGTTTTGAAAATTCTTTTCTTTGTAATAAATGTTTTGACTAGATTTAATTTGTATAGTGGTTAACTTAAATAATATTAAGTTAAATTTTAAGTTATTTTCAAACTTAATTTGAAAATAAGGTTAATTAATAAGGAAAGGTTTTATTTTAAACTTATTAAAATTTTGATAGTTAATGAGATAAATAAAGAGTGATTTATTAAATTAGTTAATGGTTGAGGATGAGTAAATTAACAATTAGTTTTCAAGTGATTTAGTAACTTGTAATTAAGGATTGTTAATAAATAATTAAGGGTAAGTAATTAATTATTTATTTTAAAACTTAATTAATGACATTTAATTAAGTAAGTTAATTACTAAGATCAAATATTTTTAATGATGATGTTTATCTTAAGATTAATTAAGATTTTTAAATGAGTTGAAATTAATTAATTTAATTAAGGAATTAAGATTAATTAATTTATTTAATAAGGATTGATTAAATGATTAAGAGTTAATTAAAATAGTAATTAAGAAGTACTTAATAAAGTTTTATTAAGTAATAATTAAGTTTTCTTAATTAATAATTAAGAAATTATTTATTTATAATTAAAGTTAATTAAGGATTAATTAACTGTTATTAAGGTTAGTTAATTATCATTAAAGATTGATTAATAGATAATTATGGATTAATTAAATTGGTAATTAAGGTTGTTAATTAATAATTAACTTTTATTAATTAATAACTAAGAATAATTAATTAATTAATTAAGGATTGATTACTTTGTATTAAAGGATATTGATTAATAATTAAGGTTTATTAATTAATAGTTAAAGAATAATTAATCAAGGATTAATTAATTTGTTTAAAAGGGTAATTAAGGATGAGTTACTCAGTTATGATTCAAGAAATGAATGTGATTTATTTAAGTTAATTAATTTGATAATTAATTAAAGATAGTCACTCGATAATTGATTAAGTATAATTACTTAATAAGATTGGTTAAGTGTAATTACTTGGTATAAGTAATTTATAATTGAATTACTGTATGTAATTGGTGTAATTAATCAAAAAGGATTTATAAAAGAAATTAAAGTAATTAAGAAGTAATTAAGAATAGTTAATTACTGTTAATGATTATTTAAGGTTGATTAATGGAAGTAATTAATTAATGCATGATTAATTAATGTAATAAATTAAGGATATTAATTATTGGAATTAATGAAAGTAATTAAAGGTTAATTACTATAAATGATTAAGGATAATTAATTTGTTAAATTAATTAAAGGATAATTACTTTATGTAATTAATGGATAATTTAATCAAGAGTGATTAATGGTTAATTAATTAAATGGTTGTAATTAATTAATGGTTGATTAAGCAAGGTTAGGAATTAATTCTTAAGTAATTAATTTAATTTAAGTTGATTAAATTAATTAAAATAGAGATTAATAAATGGTTGCTTATGAATGATGGTTGAGTAGAATGTCTGATTTGGTTGATATCTATTGGATGATATACTATGATATATCTGTGATAAATGTGTGATATTTATCTATGTTAATGCTATGTGAATTCAAGTATTAAATTGAATTGAATTGTTTAAACCTTTAAACAACTTGGCCTTAAAAGATACGTTTTGGATTTCGATGAGACCGGGATCGGGTTTCCGTATATCGGATTTCCAGGTCTGGAGACCCGAATACCACATCGATCCAAATTAACGATAGGTCGTGAATCTCAAGTGAAGATGAAGATTCAGAGTGCAAGGGTTATTGTCGTTAACTCTGAGGGTGATTCCAAAACGAGTGTAATGAGATAATGCCTTCGGTTTCGTTCGAACCCGGAACGAACTTGTATGGATTGAATGCTTTCAGCACATCGTCAGGTGGACGATGAGCATTCTAAGTGAAGAGTTCTGATTTAAGGTAATCGTGACCTCAAGCCTCATCAACCGGGAATGGCTAAAACAGGGGAGGTGCAGCAAGGCTTCGTGGGTAGCGCCCACTGAGAGTAAGGTCATCCCTGTCTAGATGTCCCTTTCTATTTCGACTTAGTGGTACGGTTGCAGTACACAACCGTGGGGTGATTTTATTCGGAATTATCCAGTAAGGGATGGTTCCGGCTTTGTGTTGCAGGGGAGCGGGCGTACTCCTCGGTACGGTGATCTAGGCCACGTACTGTGACGGGCGGTACCCCAGTAGCCCTGCCATTGTATGGAATCCAAACTCCAATAAGTGCCGTACGTGTTAGTTGTGCCCAACTATGTTGGAACGTGAGATGTAAGCATTCCAGCTATTTCATATTTATTTGAAAACCCTAGACCTATTATAATACAATCGAATTTCCTATCAAATGTTTTGGTTAACGTAAGGTAAAAACTTACCCATGTTTATGTGTGGGAAGTCTTACGTGATACCTTTGTTTCAAAAGGTTTTGAAGTTAAACAGTTTAAACCGTTTACTCACACCAGACCCATGTCTGACCCAAGTGTTTATTTCTGTTTTATATAAACTCTTGGGTACTCAAATTTTTACGAGTAGCCAAGAGAGTCAGGTTTGCTTTGACGAGTTATCTGGAGGAGCAATGGAGCAGGAGGCTTCAGCGCTGTAGAGATATAGTAGTTCCGCTGTGTTGATCTTTGAGTCATTGTTATCTGTGTTGTATCTTATATTGTAGAAACTAGACAGGTGTTTATAACTGTCTAGTATGTGTTGTATATGTTGTGTAACTCTGATAGTTGTATATGATACTATGTAATAGTTTATGTTATTAATATAATTTATTCGTTCCGCTGTTTAGATTCTGTTGTTGTTTCTTTCTTTCTTCTCTTCTTTTCTCTTTCTATCCCTTTCTTTCTTATTAGCGATACGACTTTCTGGTCGATGAAAGCCGGGTCGTCACATTTGGTATCAGAGCATTTGGTTGAGTGAATACCTAGGCTCTGGAGTGGTGTCTATCTTGAGAGAGCGTATTTGTAATTTTTACTATATATATATATATATCTATTCTACCTATTTGTTGGATTATCTGTTCGGGTTTTCCAAATAAGTTATAATGGTAGATATGGTGGTGGTGTGTGAAACACGACTACCATTGTTTAGAGTTTGAATGTTTGAGATTGGAAGTATTTGTCGAGACTGTAGACCTAATACCGTCTCGAGTAAACTTTGGTATGGTGTAAGGATTTCATATCTCTAAAGGAAACCTGTTAAGGTTCGGAGTCCATTATTGAAGTATAAGTTGAATCGCGCTCGTGTGGGCGGATTTTTGAGAGTTTGGATCTGTTGGTTGAACAGAAGCAAGTGATGGTATCTTGATACCTCAGGAAATTGTAGCTGTGTGATGAGACGCAGTGACTATGGATGTTCCCGAAGATGTTTTCTTTTGGAGCAAGTTTGAGGAAGTATATCTGCTTCGGTGTTGTGGCTGAGTTCAGCATGATGTTTGTGTTCGGTTTGAGGTCCGAGTTTCTCTAGAAGCTTTGGATAAGGAGTCTTTGGCATCTGTGGCAGCAGTGCAGCTCGAGTGTTATGTGTTCTTGTTGGAAGATCTTTTGGCTTAGCAGTTTTCTTAGATTGGAGTTCAGAAGCTGCGGAGTAAATTCATTTTTCAAAATGGATTGGCCAAGCACTAGACTGTTCCGATTGGTAAAGAAGGAACAATATTTTTGGATATTGGACTGGATAGAATCGCAAAAGTGACTTGCGATAATTGAGTATTCTCTTGGGAAATCTTTTGCTTGAGTTTGAGGCATCTCTAGAAGAAATAGGAGTTATAGAGTTGTCAGAGATTTTATGGGAAGTGTTGATCTAGTTTGTGTTCGAGATTCATAAACGACATCTAGATCAGAGTTGAGCAGCGAAAGCTTGGTAGTAGTTGTTCTAGAGTGGAAGCAACTGGAAGTTGCAGTGTTTGGATTAGAGGGTTCCTACAGGAAGCTTTTTAAGATTTGAGGCCAGATTGGTGAGAGCATTTGTTTTGTCTTTTCCGGATAGGAGAAGTTTAGAATCTACTGATGATTGAGGAGTAGAGTTTGAGTTCTGGATTTCTGTAGATCTTGAGAGGATCCGTTTATTGGATTGTTTTTGGTCCAGTTTGTTCAAGAAGCATCAGCAATGGTTGAGCTGATCAGGAAGGATGAAGGCAGCCCAGAATCGTCGGAAGAATTCTGTGGATTAGAGATGGAGAATTTTGGAATTCGAAGTTGGAGACTTCATTGTTATTTCTTCGGTAAAGGAAGCAATTGAGTTTGGGTAAGACTAGGAAGATAGCTCCGAGTATATTGGATCTTTCTGAGTTTTGTATGGATATGTGTTTTGGCTTCGGTATTGAATTACCAGTTTGGATTTAATAGAGCGAGTAACCCAGTATCTGTATCGGGGAAACTCGGGATAATTTTAGGTAGTTTATCCGGATCTATGTTCGGATAGCTAGAGTTGTTGTTTGTATGAATTGTTGCTTGGATGAAATTGTTTGTTTGGATGAATGGTTGTTTGTTTGATAGTGTATGGCTGATAAGTATACTTAAATTGTTTTAAAATGGATTGAAATAAAATAAAAATTTGGATTATCTTTTGTTTTAAATTTCGAGGACGAAATTCTTTTAAGGGGGAAGGAATGTGATATCCCGGGATTTCGAGGAATTTAAAATGTGGTAATCTCTAAATTTAAATTATTTAAATTGATAATATTAATATAAATAACCAAATAATATAATAATAAGATGTTTTAATTATAGTATAAATTGATTTGTAATAAGAATAATTGTTTAAATTATGTTATTTTATAAATTTGATTTTTAATAGATTTATCATTTCTAAAATTAATAAGTATTGTTTTAATATATTTGGGTATAAGAATATACGAACAAGACTTTTATTTAAAATAAGGCTTTTGTTTTATTTTTGTCTTCCTTAAAGAGATTTTGTATATAAATTTAGAAAGTATTTATTTAATAGTAAATAAATACAAAAGGTATATTTACACTTTAAATTGACTTAAATATATTATATATGATTTTATTATAATATAAATGGGTATTATTTTTTTTTTTTTTAAAAGTTTCCATTTATTTATAATATAGGAAAGCATTTCCTAATTAAGAAATGAATTTATTAATTAAGAAATTAATATAAAAGTTTTAAAACTCTTTTTAAAAAAAGAATATAAATGGATAATGACAAGTGTTAAATTTTTAAACATGAAAAATACATGTGTGAGATAATTAGCTAAGGTATGAGACAAGTGTCATTTTATTATCATTTTCTTTGATTTTTAATAAACCATAAAATTAAGTTTATAAAAGCCTACATCTCTATTTCCTTTTTCTTTTCTAATCTCATTTCTAAACAAAGACAAAGCCAAAACCAGATAATTATTCAAACCGAAATCATCTTCAAACCAAAACTGAAATCATTTCCAAACCAAAAATCTACAACTTGAAAACACTCCTCAAACCTGAAATCAAATTCAAAAACAACCTGTAACCCTTCTCAAATGCCTGAAACCATGTATTCTTTCAAGCCTGTAAACATTTATTCTTCAAGACCAGTAATTAATGCATGCAAGTAAATCTGAAGTTTTCAAGAGCTTCTCAAATTTTAAAAGGAATCAAGGGAGTCAAATTGAAAGCAAGTTCAGTTTCAAAGCTTCCAGTTTTCAAAAGATCACAGTTTATAGCTTCTCTGTTCAACATTTTTAGGTGAGTAAACTATATTTTTAAAATTTTAAAAGTTAAGTAGAAATTTTCTGATTGCATGTGAAATATGTGATGATTGCCTGCATATGTGTAAATAAGTGTAGAAATTTAGTATATATGATTTTATTGAAGTGTGCCTGTCTGATTGAATCCATATTGAATTTATGTTTATGACTTGAATTCATATTTTATAACTTGATAATTCATTTTATAGTTCTAATCATAGAAAGCCCTGTTTTTCTGATAAGCAAGATCTGTGAGTAAAATATTTATTTAAAAGCCTAAGTAGATAGATGTCTGTTGCATGTGAAATTCTATGTTGAAGATTGCTTTGCCTGTATATATATAAGTAAATCTCTGAATATATGTATCTGTTTGAAGTGTACATGTCTGATTTCATATGTATATCTCTGTTCATAATTCAGAGTTTAAAGTTTTGATCAAATTTCAAAATCTTTTCATCTGTTCTTTGTCAGGCTTTAGAATTCAAACAAGATTTGTTTGTTTAATTCTAATCTAAGTTTTGAAAATTTTAATTAAGCAAGAAAAGTTAGAATATCACCTGTAAAAGAAAAATGACAGTAAGAATTTTATTATATGTTAAAATTCAAACTATATAATCTTGTGATTTTCTTTTATAATATAAATCCTTGTCTTAAACAATGATTTTTAAGAGTTAAATCATAAATTTTAAGATAATATTGATTGAGATATCCAAGATTGTTTAGAAAGTGGGTTTTTGGTCTTCTCTGTCGATCTAGGAAGTTTGAGTGGCCAGTATCTTTTCTGGTGATGGAGTGTTGATCAAAGTTGCAGGGAAAAATGGTAGATGTGTGGATAGTTCACCGTGGCGATAGCAGTAAGTCGAACTAGAATTTTAACCTAGTTTGGTACTGTGTCGAAATCGTAATCGAAGCTTCGTCTCTGATGGATCGAGTGGCTCGAGACTGTGGGATTTGGTGGCGTAGGTGATCGGCAAGTCGTGGATGAAGTGGTGCAAACTCCGTTGGTCAGAATCGATTAGGCGACGTTTTCTTTTTCTGGCAATGGTTGAATTCCAGTTCAAATAAATGGCTCGATTTTGAATCGAAGCGTATGATGATGTTGTGATGGTTGGAATGGGTTGCTGGAGTGTTAGTGGATATGTGGGAAGGACTGGCGGTGATCGGAAGTTCACCGATGGTGGTGCAAGGTGCACAGGGAAATGGAGATGTCAGTGTTTAGTTTTGGGTTTCATGGGTGTTTTACTCGAAGTGGTCTCGGGGAAGAAGGCTTTTGGTCTCGGAGTTGTTTAGGGTTGTACGCGAGTTTGTGTGATAACTGTTTAAGTTTAACAGTTTAAAATTTTTAAAGCAAACAGATTTAAATTTACTCGGGGAAGAAGAGCTTTGGCACGGGATTATCTTCGGGTTGTTTGTGAGTTAAGTAAACTGTTAAATTCAAAACAGTTTTAAAATCTAAAATCAAAACTCTGTTTTAAAAAGGAAAGAAGAAGATGTATTGTCTTGATTCAAATACACATGGGTTAAAACCCAAAGTAAGATGTTTAAGTCGGTTTTTTTAAATTTAAATAAAGGTAAGATTTAAATTTAAAATAATCAAGTTAAACAATTGTTTTGAAAATTCTTTTCTTTGTAATAAATGTTTTGACTAGATTTAATTTGTATAGTGGTTAACTTAAATAATATTAAGTTAAATTTTAAGTTATTTTCAAACTTAATTTGAAAATAAGGTTAATTAATAAGGAAAGGTTTTATTTTAAACTTATTAAAATTTTGATAGTTAATGAGATAAATAAAGAGTGATTTATTAAATTAGTTAATGGTTGAGGATGAGTAAATTAACAATTAGTTTTCAAGTGATTTAGTAACTTGTAATTAAGGATTGTTAATAAATAATTAAGGGTAAGTAATTAATTATTTATTTTAAAACTTAATTAATGACATTTAATTAAGTAAGTTAATTACTAAGATCAAATATTTTTAATGATGATGTTTATCTTAAGATTAATTAAGATTTTTAAATGAGTTGAAATTAATTAATTTAATTAAGGAATTAAGATTAATTAATTTATTTAATAAGGATTGATTAAATGATTAAGAGTTAATTAAAATAGTAATTAAGAAGTACTTAATAAAGTTTTATTAAGTAATAATTAAGTTTTCTTAATTAATAATTAAGAAATTATTAATTTATAATTAAAGTTAATTAAGGATTAATTAACTGTTATTAAGGTTAGTTAATTATCATTAAAGATTGATTAATAGATAATTATGGATTAATTAAATTGGTAATTAAGGTTGTTAATTAATAATTAACTTTTATTAATTAATAACTAAGAATAATTAATTAATTAATTAAGGATTGATTACTTTGTATTAAAGGATATTGATTAATAATTAAGGTTTATTAATTAATAGTTAAAGAATAATTAATCAAGGATTAATTAATTTGTTTAAAAGGGTAATTAAGGATGAGTTACTCAGTTATGATTCAAGAAATGAATGTGATTTATTTAAGTTAATTAATTTGATAATTAATTAAAGATAGTCACTCGATAATTGATTAAGTATAATTACTTAATAAGATTGGTTAAGTGTAATTACTTGGTATAAGTAATTTATAATTGAATTACTGTATGTAATTGGTGTAATTAATCAAAAAGGATTTATAAAAGAAATTAAAGTAATTAAGAAGTAATTAAGAATAGTTAATTACTGTTAATGATTATTTAAGGTTGATTAATGGAAGTAATTAATTAATGCATGATTAATTAATGTAATAAATTAAGGATATTAATTATTGGAATTAATGAAAGTAATTAAAGGTTAATTACTATAAATGATTAAGGATAATTAATTTGTTAAATTAATTAAAGGATAATTACTTTATGTAATTAATGGATAATTTAATCAAGAGTGATTAATGGTTAATTAATTAAATGGTTGTAATTAATTAATGGTTGATTAAGCAAGGTTAGTAATTAATTCTTAAGTAATTAATTTAATTTAAGTTGATTAAATTAATTAAAATAGAGATTAATAAATGGTTGCTTATGAATGATGGTTGAGTAGAATGTCTGATTTGGTTGATATCTATTGGATGATATACTATGATATATCTGTGATAAATGTGTGATATTTATCTATGTTAATGCTATGTGAATTCAAGTATTAAATTGAATTGAATTGTTTAAACCTTTAAACAACTTGGCCTTAAAAGATACGTTTTGGATTTCGATGAGACCGGGATCGGGTTTCCGTATACCGGATTTCCAGGTCTGGAGACCCGAATACCACATCGATCCAAATTAACGATAGGTCGTGAATCTCAAGTGAAGATGAAGATTCAGAGTGCAAGGGTTATTGTCGTTAACTCTGAGGGTGATTCCAAAACGAGTGTAACGAGATAATGCCTTCGGTTTCGTTCGAACCCGGAACGAACTTGTATGGATTGAATGCTTTCAGCACATCGTCAGGTGGACGATGAGCATTCTAAGTGAAGAGTTCTGATTTAAGGTAATCGTGACCTCAAGCCTCATCAACCGGGAATGGCTAAAACAGGGGAGGTGCAGCAAGGCTTCGTGGGTAGCGCCCACTGAGAGTAAGGTCATCCCTGTCTAGATGTCCCTTTCTATTTCGACTTAGTGGTACGGTTGCAGTACACAACCGTGGGGTGATTTTATTCGGAATTATCCAGTAAGGGATGGTTCCGGCTTTGTGTTGCAGGGGAGCGGGCGTACTCCTCGGTACGGTGATCTAGGCCACGTACTGTGACGGGCGGTACCCCAGTAGCCCTGCCATTGTATGGAATCCAAACTCCAATAAGTGCCGTACGTGTTAGTTGTGCCCAACTATGTTGGAACGTGAGATGTAAGCATTCCAGCTATTTCATATTTATTTGAAAACCCTAGACCTATTATAATACAATCGAATTTCCTATCAAATGTTTTGGTTAACGTAAGGTAAAAACTTACCCATGTTTATGTGTGGGAAGTCTTACGTGATACCTTTGTTTCAAAAGGTTTTGAAGTTAAGCAGTTTAAACCGTTTACTCACACCAGACCCATGTCTGACCCAAGTGTTTATTTCTGTTTTATATAAACTCTTGGGTACTCAAATTTTTACGAGTAGCCAAGAGAGTCAGGTTTGCTTTGACGAGTTATCTGGAGGAGCAATGGAGCAGGAGGCTTCAGCGCTGTAGAGATATAGTAGTTCCGCTGTGTTGATCTTTGAGTCATTGTTATCTGTGTTGTATCTTATATTGTAGAAACTAGACAGGTGTTTATAACTGTCTAGTATGTGTTGTATATGTTGTGTAACTCTGATAGTTGTATATGATACTATGTAATAGTTTATGTTATTAATATAATTTATTCGTTCCGCTGTTTAGATTCTGTTGTTGTTTCTTTCTTTCTTCTCTTCTTTTCTCTTTCTATCCCTTTCTTTCTTATTAGCGATACGACTTTCTGGTCGATGAAAGCCGGGTCGTCACAATTACAAATCCCCCTAATTAACTACCCTACCCATCCATGTTTCAACTCCAGGTTGCATGAAATTGAACTTAGCCACATCGCTTTCTCCACCTACCATCACCGCCTCCGGCCTCCCTACGCTGTCACACCACCGTTAGACGGAGCCCGGACCTAGGTGACCCTACTGACACCGATCTTACCTCCCTAATCGCCTCCACCACCATGAAATCACGAACCAAAGCTACCGCCTTTGAAGGTGATTTTGGCCACCTAACCTCGATCCACGATGATCCCACCATCCAATCCCCTTGTCTCATCATTTCGCACCTTTCTCTAGCTAGGATCCTTGCCTAAAAATGCCTCTGGCAGCTCCGATCGTCAAGGGCCATTGGATGAAGGTTTAAAAATAGTGGCTAGGGTTTTTTATTTAAGTTTTTGGGCAAAAATGAAAGGGTTAATGTCCCTTAATAGAAAATCTAACTAGCACTATTCACGCCCAAAAATCTCGAACTCCAATCGAGGCATCCTCACTGGCGTTCCTAGCCAAATACCTTTATTCTGGACTTTATGGAACTATTCATGAGACCTAATTCTAACGTATACAAAAGTTAACATTTCAAGTCGCTCAATTTTCTAACTGAACTTGACCTTCTAACTCTAAATCAAACAACCAGAATATATCAACGCTTATACTCATCTTGGTTTGCTTGGCCCTTCCGGACCAAATGAAAATAATCCCGAGCCCTAAAATGTCCGTCTGCGGAAATCGAGGTTTCAACTCGTCGATAAAATCAATCAATTAAATATTTAAATATCCAAAATTTAAATTTTCAGAGCAAACAAAAAATACGGGTTGTTATACCTTATGTTCCCATTGACTAGAAAGTGTATTTAATATTTTTTTGACCTGCTTACTTGAAATCTAGAATACATATCAAATAAAGATTCATTTTGTTTCATGAAAATTTGAAATTGATTAGTTAACCGTTATATTTTGGTTGGCTTAACTTTACTAGTGCTTTCATGTATAATTTATAGAGTCCTTTAAGACTCTAAATTCCATATGCTGACCAACACTCGAAACTCATTTTTATACAAGGCACATAATAGACTATTCATAGTCTTTGAATTATTGAGTGTTTTTGTCTTTTCCTTTAGTGGTCTATTGTATGTAATCTGTTTGAGGTGTGGTGTAATCAGGCTATTCGGCATTCCAAATATTTAATCTGTTAGCCTATAAATATAATTTCATTCTACAATACCAATAAACATAGTTACAACTATTAAACTGTGATGGCAATAGAATGACCCTCTTTAAAGTACTAAAAAGTGTGTTTCTTGTATTACTAGCTATTTATGATTTTTAAAGATTCAGATTATGAATCTTTTGAAAACCGTGTGCTCGAATACCAAATGTGGGTTATGGAATACCCAAACACACTTCTATGAAATGGATTATATTGCCACTACTATACTAGAAGGGGGATGAATAGTGTACATCAACTAATTAAAAATTAAATTGCAAATCTATAAGTTATTTACTTTAATGGGTAATAAAATCAAAAGCATAAGAAGGTAAAAAAATATTAAATGCGAAAAAAGTAAAATAGTAAAAAATCACCTGGATTTTTATACTGGTTTGGATACCTAGTCCTATACTGCCTACACACAATTTCAGTATCACTTGTTGCTTTCCACGGGTGGTAAGAACACCTTTACAATCTTGTAATTCGATGGTTGCTGAGATGCACTTTTCCTCTTCACTTTCTTTAGGTAGAAGAACACATTTTCTCTTGACTATCCATGGGTGACAAGAACACATTTTCTTTACTATAATAAAGCATGGGCAAGTAGATGTATTTTAACTACAGAACCTTAAAGTTTCTATAAAATGATCTTTGAGACCTTTAATAGCAATACATCTTTGAGATCAATGAGGAATAAGATGCGACTAGAGAGAGAAAGACCGAGAATTCAAGTACAAACTCTATGATCTTTTGTGGTTTGTAAAGCCTTGAAGAATATGAATGTAGTGGATTTCCAAAGAGAGCGGAAGTATATTAAGGAGTGTTTCCCACAAAAGTATAAGAGTGTAAGAGTAAGAGAGAATCATAACATTATTGATAAAATATTTTTTTAGACCTCCTTAAATAGAGGATCAAAGGATGTGTCCATTGGTGAAGAGATTACGTTAAACCCCTTTTATTCGAATTTTGGAAAGAAAAAAACTACCATTATGCAGACATAGACCTAAGGAGTATGTCGACATACCCTAGTGTATTTAGTTTTCTTTTCCTAAAACTCAAATTGAGACTTCCACACTTTCAAACCCAGAATGTATTATTATATAAAGAAGTTTGGAGATAAAATAGAGTTAAATGAAAGAAGAATTTCAAAAGATATTATTATAGGGTCTTTAATAAAAATTCTAAGATTCGGTAGACATACTAAACACATATTTTTTCTTCTTTGATTTTGAACCGCTTGTGTTTCATTAGCCTTGATTCAAAACATAACTTTCTTTTGGCAGATATCATTCTCTCTATATATAAATCGTTTCATTGCTTTCATTAAGTATCTTGTTTATCTCTATATAATATTTCCATAATACATCTGAAAATAATACACAACTTGAAGAAAAGTTAATGGTAATATTTATGTGGTTGTTGTCATCAAAATTAGTACATAGGTATTAACACTATGGACTTGTGCAAACCTTATATGTGGTTGTTTTTTTGTGTATCCACTATGTATGACATTGCTTATATTTGATAATTGATGGAAGATTGTACATACTTCGTACCAAAAAGTTTGTTATTCTTGTTTTATACATTTTATCTATAACACATCTAACAGAAATATTAAGTACAAATAAACTTTGGCTATTAGTGAACAAAATCATTGACTGTGATACTCTAAAATAAATTGGTATCCTATAATGACCAGACCCCACTCATTTGATAGGTCAAGTTATAATTGATGGGGAAAAAACTCACAAACCATTTCCAACAAATCTTATTGATCAGAAGTGACAATTTAATTTGAATGCAGACTTTCTGATTGAATATAATAGTGGCTACTATATCAACATGGTTGTAACAACCTGCATCTTAATGGACCCAATTTTTTGACTATTCGAAACCCTGAGTCCTTTAGCGGATCGTTGTTGTTGATAACGTAAAATAAACATAAGTATATCAAAGAGCTACCCATACGAACTCACGCTGTAATAGTAAAATATAATAAAACATATATATTGACTATGACTTCTACCTTGAAACCAATATTATTCCTTGGCTATATAGTTGCATTATTAGTGCTAAGCATGGAAGAGAAGGGTTGTCCATCCACCGTTCCCATCAGTATCTTGTTTCTTTAAATCTATCTTGTGGGTTGTAATGAGGAGGGGGTCAGAAAAATATTCTGGTGATTGGTAAATCACACATTTCATCCATAATATTAATTTTTGCCGATTGATTTCTATTTAGGTGTTATGTCTACTATCTACATATCAGTCATTTAATTTCTTATGCACATACGATATATTCAACCTACACTGAGGTACAAGTATCTATATATGTAACCTACTTTGAGATATAAGTATTTATATATATGTGTGTGTGTGTGTATACATACATGTATGTGTGCGCACGCGCGCGTCACTATAATTTCCAAAGGAAAACCGCTTTGCAATGTAATCAATAGCCAACCAGCCTGAATGTCGATGACCCTTATACATGGCTCTATAATTTAACTAGCCACATTACTACCCATCTCAAAGACTAATCTAAGGATTAATAAGCCAACCTGTAATGACCCGGAATTTGACCACTTTAAGTATGGATGTTTAAATATAATTCTAATAATTAATTAATGGATTTTATAAATAAAATAAACTCCTTTTAAATAATAACAAATGATAGTGAAATCATTTTTTAAAAAAATTACAAAAATAATTAGTTTGAAGAAAGATTGAAAATGTGACCGGAAGTCGTTTTTCGAATTTTAGATTTTTCGTCGGCTAAATGTTCTCCAAAATGTCGTAACACTTTTTAACACACATACACACATTTATAAATCATTTTAGTCATGTTTGAATAGTTGTGTACATGTATGTAAACTTAAGGATGCATTTATATATATATATATATATATATATTAAGATTTTAATTTGTTTTAAAAATTAAAAAAGATGTATAATATTAAGATTCTTCTTCCAACATTAAGTACAAAACGACCATAATTATGTTAGAGTTGACAAGATAGGATGGTGGCTAGGGGGCGGAAATTGCATGGGAGAAAGGAGGGGTGAGGTGGCAAAAGAAGAGACGGGGTATAACACAAAGGGCGTTTTTGTAACTTCACTTGTTAACATTTTATAAAAGCAATTTTTTAAATTTTTTTCACATTTTCTCATTCTTTTTTTCACTTTACAATTTCCAAAATCTCTTAAGCATTCTTTCATGGCTTCTCGTTATATTTTAAAAATTCAAAAATCTTAAAGTTCCATTTTAAAATCACTTGCAAGTTTGCTAAAAACACTTCTTCCTCCACAACTTCACTTTCTCTTCTAAGTTCAAGCCACTTCCACCTTAAAGAGAAGAAGAAAAGTCAAGGTCGTACCCTTATATGGTTGAGGCCGAACCATGTAGTGCTAAAGCTAAGCACAACTCCAAGTTTTCCAAGCAAAGTTCGAGCCTTTTTTTCATAGGATCCGTAGTCTTAAGCTTTTGCAAAAGTTTTGTAAAAAAAGAGAGAAAAATGATTTTGTCGTATTTTGGGTAAGTAAATCACTAAATTTTGGAAAGAATGTACTTTTATATATATATTGTTATATGGTTATATGTATGTACCGTTATTTGGTTAGATTATGGAAGTGTTTGGATGTGCATGTGTATGATAACTTATGGTTTAGCATTTGACATGAAGTAATGGTTAAAGTAATATGTTTGGGCATGAAGTTGTGATCTTGGATGTGTTATGGAAATGATTGGTTTATGCATACATGCATGGATTACAAATAGATGGTTTAGATTTAGAAACTTAAGATGTTAAAAAGGGCTTGAGATCCATTTCCAAAAATCAAATGGTTTACTAGTTTTGATTTATAAAATGTTTCCATTTTAGTTTCTAACTTTAGTTCAAGATTTCACAACTTCCATTTTAGTTTCTAACTTTAGTTCAAGATTTCAAAACCTTTCTTTTTATGTTTTAAAGGAAGTAAAGGTAAAAAGGATGAAATTTTAGATGGTAACTTAGGAAAGTAATTCTAAGTTATTATCTCCATAGCGATAGTGGTTATGGATGTAGTTCGAAATATACGATTTTTAGGCTTTTTAAGTTTTCTTTTAAAATTGTTTTGTAAACCATTTCAAACTTAATTAACTTTTAATTTATTACTTTAATAATGAATTTATTTAATTAAAATAATTATTAATTAATTAAGTAATTAAGTTAAGTAATTAGGGTTTAAGAATCAATTAATTAAGTTAATCATTTGTAGTTAATTAAGAAATTCTAATTAATGATTAGTTAAGTTAAGGGGTAATTATTTTAATTAATTTTGTTTAATCAAGTTAATTATTTTTAAATTAATTATTTGATTAGTATTTAATTATTTAATTAATTATTATTTAATTAAGAGTTATTTATTTACTTAATTACTTATTAATTCAGGTTTAATTTACAATAAATGTTTATTAATAAAATTATAGTTATTTATTTATTTTTAACTAATTAGGATTTAATTATTTGTTAACTAGATTTTAATTATTTAATTAATTTTTAAAAGGGTAATTATTACTAATTAATTAAGACTTAACTAAGATAATGAAGGTTTTAAATTCTGATTTAAGTCTAATTAATTAAGGATAAATTAAGGTTTAATTTATGATTCGATGATGATTTATTTATTATTTTAAATTATTTAAAACTTTAACATTTCTTTATTTTAAATTAATCTTCTTCTCTTAGTGAATTGTTTTAAAACCATGGATCTCTTGTCTATGCTATTAAGTAGCAAAATGAATCAAAGTAGTTGTAATAAAACGGTGACACGTTTTATTGAAAGTAAGTCGGCTTGTACTTATCACAAATACTGCACTTCGGGAACGTGATGAATACAAGAGGCTTAATTTCGATAAGCGGTTCATGATAATCTAAGCATATGGAACGTATCTCCATATGTAAATCTCTACCCCTGGTAGTGGGATAGTCCACTTTAAACAACTTGACCCTTTAAGATTATCGGGCATTGGTTTGAAGAAACCGAGATCAGATATTAATCCGAAAACCACTTCGAACTAACATAAATGTTCGAATTGGAAATAGTAAAGGCAAGGTCGAAGATGAAGACTATAAAGTGTCTTCGGTTCGTTCATCTCATGAATGACTTGTATGGATGAGTGTTGGCATTGTGTCAACATATGGAAGACAATGATATCATTCCAAGTGGCAATGCTATAACAAAGGTAAACGTAGCCTCAGACCTCATCAACCGAGAATGACTAAAACATGGGAGATGCAGCAAGGCTAAGTGGGTCGCTCCTATTAGGATAAGGTTATCCCTATCTAGAGTCCTTACTATCAATTCATGCATGCTTCAGTACGGTTGCTGATCCTAACCGAGGGGTGATCTTATTCAGTACTATCCAGCAAGGGGTAGGCCGGTCTTGTATTGGTAGAGGATCCAAGCGAGCTCCTTAGTTTTATTTTATCTAGAGATGCACCGTGATAGATGGTACCCCCGTAGCCATGTCATTGTATGGAATACATTCTCCAATAAGTGTCGTACGTTTTTAGTTGTACATAAATATGTTGAAATGTGAGATGCAAGCATTTCAGCTTTGTTCTATTTTACTTGAAAACCCTAGACATTATGATAATATCACTGGATTTCTATATAAGGCATTTTGGTTATCGTAAGGTAAAAACCTATCTGTGTTTATGTGCAGCCTGGTCTTACAAGATACCCTTGATTTTAAAAGTGTTTTAAAAGTAATAATTCAGTTGTTTGAGTTTACTCACACCAGACCCATGTCTGACCTGGAGTTTTATTTCTTTCCCTAAAACTCTTAGGTACTCAAATTTTTATGAGTAGCCAAGTGATCTAGGTTTCTCACATTTACATTTTGGAGGAGCTGGAGCAAGTTGCTTCAATGTTAGCTAGCTACTATCTTATTTCACTATGTATATATTTATGTATTTTGTATAGTGATGTAAGGACGGGTAGTAATAACTGTCCCATTTTGGAACTTGTACTATTATGATTCTAATGTACTATTATGGCAGTATCTCTGTAAAATCTTATGTTGATTAATATATGTTGTTTCGTTCCCCTGTGAGACTCTACGATTATGAAGTTTCTTATTATTTTCTTTTTCTTCTACCTTTAATGAATCATCTTTTGGAATAAGAAAGGCGGTTCGTTACATTTGGTATCAGAGCTTAGGTTGAGCGAACACCTAAGCTTTGGGTTGGGGTCAACTTCGAGAGAGCGTATTTGTAATTTTTATTCGTATACCTATATATATTCCAGATAGTTAGATCAACTTTGATAGGTTTGGTTGGTGTCATTCCTTTAAGATTATCTCGTCTAAGTATTCTTAGAATTATCTTACTATATCTAGATAGTAAAACATGAGTAACCAAGGCAGACGAGGTAGGGGATCGGGTAGCACTACGACAACAAATGGTCCAACCCCAAATCCTAGAGGGGTTTGGATTGTCGAAGAGGCAACACCAGAGCAGCCAAGAGTGAAGTTCACAACCTTATGCAAGGATTACACCAGTCTAGGGGGAAAACCATTTAAAGGAACTAAGTCTATCATGGAAGTGTAAGCTTGGTTGCGATCTTGCGAAAAGATTTTTAAGGGTCTTGGCTTATCAGATAAACAGAAAAGGTTCTTAGCAGCATGGCAACTGCAAGAGGGGGCAATAGCTTGGTGGGACTCCCTTACTGCAAATGTTCCACTAGAAGAGTTTTGGTGGGCTCGATTTAGAGAAGAATTTGAGGATCAGTTCCTACCTGCAGCTGGTAGGACTAGGATGTGCAGGAACTTCATGGACTTGAAGCAGGGAGATCTGTCTGTAGTAGAATATGAGACAAAGTTCAACGAGCTATCTTGTTTTGGAGCAGAATTGATCAATACCCCATTGAAGAAATATGAGATGTTCGTTATGGGAATGAGGGAAAGTTTCCATGAGAGGATGACTGCTCATATCAAAGGTTCTTTTGTTGATTTAGTGGACATAGCTCTAACGTACGAGGCCTTGGAAAACAAGAAGCCTGCTCCAGTAGCACCTAGTGGAAATACCGGTGGAAATGGTTCTGACAAGAGGAAGTTCAACCCGAATTGGAAGAATCAAAGAAAAGGGAAGAAGGAAGAAGGTCATGGAGGCAAGCCTAAGGATAGTGGCTGTTATATTTCAAGCAGAAAGGACATATTACCAGGTATTGTCCGAATTGTGAAGTTACAAAGCATAAAAGTGGGCCCATCTCTCCAGTTGTCATCAGCCCAGCCATATGGTGAAGGACTGCCCACTCATAAAGAAGGTGTAGTAGCCCAAGGTATATGCCATTAAGAATGAACCGTCGACTTTAACGGATGTGAAGTGGAAGGCATCCTTGAAGGTACATTGTTGATTAATGGTATTTCTGTTCAAGCATTATTTGATACTACTGCCTCTCATAGTTTTAACTCTTTAGAATCAGTAGATAAATTTCATCTTATTCCGAGTACTGTAGAAAACCCTATGTGTGTGTCTAACCCCATAGGCAGGGTAACCCATTTGAATATGATTTGTAAGAATATGCCAATTTCCTACCTTTCTCATCACTTTTATTGCGATCCTAATGTCTTAGTCTTTAAAGGATTTGACATTATTCTTGGTATGGATTGGTTATCTAGATAGGGAGCTATTTTAGATTGTAATGAAAGAGCTGTATCATTAGTGACCAATTTGGGAAGAATTGCTAAAGCATCATGTCAGGAACCCAGTATCCATATGTGTAGTTTCTTGTATGCCCTAGAAGCATCCCAAGAAAATTTAGGGTCTATTGAAGTTGTTAAGAATTTTCTATTGTATTCGAGGAGGTTAAAAGTTTACCCCCGCACCGAGAGATAGAGTTCTGCATTGATTTAGTCCCTGGTGCAAGGCTTGTGGGAGAGAGAGGAATTGGTAAGTCGAACCCAAGAACTGTTAAGGAGAGGATTGATTAGACACAGTCGTTCAAGTTGGGGGTCTGCTGTGGTGTTTGCGGCTAAGTCTGATGGATCTTTAAGGTAGTGTATAGATTATAGGGAGTTGAATAAGCTATCCATTAGGAACAAGTATCCAATACCCCGCATCGATGATCTTTTTTACCAACTTTATGGAGCTACTGTATTTCCTCAGATGGATCTAGCTACTAGATTTCATCAGTTGAGGGTTGCTGAAGATAGTATACCCTTAACTACGTTTAGGTGCCCAGATTGATTCTTTGAGTAGTTGGTTATGCCTTTCAGGCTAACCAATCACCTGCATATTTTGTAGATCTCATGAATCATGTTTTTAGAGATGTTGTTCACAAGTTTGTGTTAGTTTTCATCAACAACATCCTTATCTACTCCCAATTTGAGAAGAAGCATAAACATCATTTGGAAGTGGTGTTGGAAACATTAAGGAAACATGTCCTAAAGGCGAAGCTTTCTAAGTGCCATTTTTGGCAAACAGAGGTAAGGTTCTTAGGGAAAATTATATCGGGAGTTTCGGTGGACCCAGTAAAAGTGGCGGTTGTTCAGTAATGGAAGCAACCACGGACTCCTACCGAGGTTCGTAGTTTCTTAGGTTTGGAGGGATACTATAGGAGGTTTTTTCAAGATTATTTAAGATTTCCTCCCATTTGAAAAAGCTAACTAAGAAGGGGCAGAAGTTTGTATGGACTTCAAAGTGTGAAGAAGCATTTTTGGAATTGAAGAAGAGATTGGCCAGTGCACTTGTTTTGGCTATTCCAGATGGAAATAGTGGATTCACGATTTACATAGATGCTTGTAGATTAGGACTAGGCACTGTTTTGATGCAACATGGTAGAGTGATTTCGTATGCAAATAGACAGTTGAAGCCTCACGAGAAGAACTATGCTAGGCATGACCTGGAGTCGCCGGCTGTTGTCTTTGCATTGAAAATATGGAGGCACTACTTGCTGGGTAAGGATCCTTCTATTCCTTCTTTAGTTTCTTTCTAATCTTTAGAGATTCTAAGAGTAAATTTATTTCTTTAATTAGGTGAAAATTTTGATCTCTTCATGGATCATAAATCCATGAAGTATTTTTTCACTCAAAAGGATCTGAACCTGAGACAACGGAGGTGGTTAGAGTTTCTGGCATCCTACCACTTGGATATTCTCTATATAGATGCTTTAAGCAGGAATGCAGTTTTGGCTCTTTTAGAGGTTACCCCGACTCTTCAGGAAAGTTTTGTGAGAAATCAAAGAGAGGATAAAATTCTAGAAGAATCAATCAAGGAGTCAAGAAGGGTTGATATTTGGATTTTGAGATAGATGGTCGAGGCGCATTAAGGATGAATAGACGGTTGTGCGTTCCAAATACGGATGGACTGAGACAAGAAGTTTTGTTAGAGTGCCAAAAATCTACTTTAAGCATACACATGGAGTTCATAAGATGTACAAGGATATGAAAATAGTATTTTATTGGCCCAGAATGAAGAAGGATATCTTTATCTTTGTAAGTAGATGTGCGAGCTATCAGTAAATCAAAGGGAATCATCAAAAAATTGCTTGATTGCTTCAACCTTTGGAAATCCCAAATTGGAAATAGGAGATGATATCGATGGAATTCATCGATGGTTTACCCAAAACCAGAAAAGGCAATGAAGGAGTATGGGTTATTGTGGACCGGTTAACCAAGAGTGCTCATTTTATTCCGTTCAAGCCAACTAGAACTACAGCTTCATTAGCAGAGATTTATATGAGGGAGATAGTTCGACTACATGGAGTTCCAATGAGTATAGTAAGTGATCTAGATCCTATCTTTACAAGTCAGTTCTGGGAAGTCTTGCAAGTTGCATTGGGAACAAAGCTGAGTCTGAGCACTGTCTACCACCCTCAAATCGATGGACAAACTGAGAAGGTTAATCGCATCTTAGAGGATATGTTGAGGGCCTACATCTTGGAATTTGGAGGATCTTGGGAAGATCATCTGCATCTAATGGAATTCTCCTACAACAACAGCTTCCAAGCAATCATCGGTGTGGCACCTTATGAAGCTCTCTATGGAAGACCATGCAAATCACCAGCCTATTAGGTAGAGTCTGGAGATCACCTAGTGCTTGGGCCAATGTGATTCGAGAAGTGACTGAAAATGTGGCAATGATTAAGAAAAGGATGAAGTTTGCCCAAGATATCCAGAAGAGTTATGCTGATAGGAGGCAAAGAGATTTGGAATTTGATGTTGGAGACCTTGTGTTCGTTAAGATTTCACCAATAAGATGAGCTGCTAGATTTGGGAAAGCTGGAAAGTAAGCTTCAAGGTATATTGGAACTTTTATATTTTTGAAAGGATTGGGTTTCTTGCTTATAATGTTGAGCTGTCCGAGAGATTGGCAGGTGTTCATAATGTATTCCATGTGTTGCATTTAAGGAAATTTGTGCATGATCCGACCTTGATTATAGAGCCGTCTGAGCAGAAGGATCTGGAAGTGGAGCCAGACTTGATAGTGGTTAGACATTCAGACTATATTGTATATCGGGATGAGAAATGGTTGCACAATAAGATAATGCAGTTGGTTAAAATTCAGTGGAGTGAGGATCATTGAGATTGCACGCAGGAGAGTGTAGACCATATGAAGGAAGCATATCTTGAGTTAATGTTATGATAGCTAGTTGTTGTATGTATAGTTTAAGAATTGTTTGCTATGAATGTTTAGTGTATGTCTTTTGTATGTGCCTTATGATATGAATATATAGCTTTTCAAGTATTTGAGTTATCTTCTTATGTGCTAATTTCGGGGACGAAATTCATTTAAGGGGGAAGAGTGTAACGACCCAAAATTCGACCACTTTAAGTATGAATATTTAAATATAATTTTAATAATTATTTAATCGATTTTATAACTAAAATAAACTACTATTAAACAATTACAAATGATAGTGAAATCAATTTCAATTTTTTTTATATAAATAATTAGTTCGAAGAAAGATTGAAAATGTAACCAGAAGTCCTTTTCTGAATTTTCGATTTTTCATTGGCTAAAAGTTATCGAAAATGTCGCAACACTTGTTAGCTCACATGCACACATTTATAAATCATTTTAGTCATGTTTGAATAGTTGGGTACATGTATGTACACTTAAGGATGCATATATATATATATATATATATATATATATGTGTGTGTGTGTATGTATGTATGTATATATATATATGTATGTATGTATGATAATATTTTGTATTAAAAATTAAAAATATATATAATATTAAGATTCTTCTTCCAACATTAAGTATAAAATGACCATAATTATATTGGCATTGACAAGATAGGATGGCGGGGGTGGGGGCGGAAATTGCATGGGAGAAAGGAGGGCCGAGGTGGCAAAAGAAGAGAGGGGGGTATAGTACAAAGGGCATTTTCGTAATTTCACTAGTTAACATTTTATAAAAGCAATTTCCTAAATTTTTTCCAAATTTCCTCATTTCGTTTTCACTTTACAATTTCCTAAAACACTTAAGCATGCTTTTATAGCTTCTAATTATATTTTAAAAATTCAAAAATCTTAGAGTTCCATTTTAAAATCAGTTTCAAGTTTGCTAAAAACACTTCTTCTTCCTCTACTTCACTTTCTCTTCTAAGTTCAAGCCACTTCCACTTATAAAAAAAAGTCAAGGCCGTACCCTTATATGATTGAGGCCGAACCATATAGTGCTAAAGATAAGCAAATCTCCAAGTTTTCCAAGCAAAGTTCAAGCCTTTTTCCATAGGATCCGAAGTCTTAAGCTTTAGCAAAAGTTTAAAAAAAAGAGAAAAAGGGTTTCATTGGATTTTAGGTGAGTATCTACAAATTTTGAAAAGAATGTACTTATATATATATATATATATGTTGTTATATGGTTATATGTATGTACTGTTGTTTGGTTGGATTATGAAAGTGTTTGGATGTGTATGTATATGCTAGCTTATGGTTTAGCATTTGACATGAACTTATGGTTAAAGTAACATGTTTGGTTAGGAAGTTGTGATCTTGGATATGTTATGGAAATGATTAGTTTATGCATACACGCATGGATTACAGATATATGGTTTAGAGTTAGAAACTTGAGATGTTAAAAAGGGCTTGAGATCCATTTCCAAAAATCAAATGGTTTACTAGTTTTGATTTATAAAATGTTTCCATTTTAGTTTCTAACTTTGGTTCAAGATTTCAAAACCTTTCCTTTTATGTTTTAAAGAAAGTAAAGGTAAAATGGATGAAGTTTTAGATGGTAACTTAGGAAAGTAATTCTAAGTTATTACCTCTATAGCGATAGTCGCTGTGGATGTAGTTCGGAAATATATGATTTTCAAGTTTTTAAGTTTTCTATTAAAATTGTTTTGAAAACCATTTCATACTTAATTAGATATTATAAAAATTAATTAACTTTTCATTGATATGTTTAATAATGAATTTATTTAATTAAAATAATTATTAATTAATTAAGTAATTAAGTCAAGTAATTAGGGTTTAAGAATCAATTAATTAAGTTAATCATTTGTAGTTAATTAAGTAGTTTTAATTAATGATTATTTAAGGGGTAATTATTTTAATTAATTTTTTTAATCAAGTTAATTATTTTTAAATTAATTATCTGATTAGTATTATTTATTTAATTAAGAGTTATTTATTTACTTGATTACTTATTAATTAGGGTTTAATTTACAATAAATGTTTATTAATTAAAGTCTAATTATTCATTTATTTTTAACTAATCAGGATTTAATAATTATTCAACTCAATTTTAATTATTTAATTAATTTTTAAAAGTATAATTATTAGTAATTAATTAAGACTTAACTAAGATAATGAAGGTTTAAATTCTTATTTAAGTATGATTAATTAAGGATAAATTAAGTTTTAATTTATGATTTAATGATGATTTATTTATTATTTTAACTTATTTTAAACTCTAATAAATCTTCATTTTAAGTTAACCTTCTTCTCTCAATGAATTGTTATAAAACCAAGGACTTCTTGTCCATGCTATTAAGTAGCCAAATGAACTAAAGTAGTTATAATAAAACCGTGACACGTTTTATTAAAAGTAAGGCGGCTTGAACTTATCACAAATATTGCACTTCGGGAACGTGATGAATGCAAAAGGTTTAATTTCGATAAGCGGGTCATGATAATCTAAGCATATAGAACGTATGTCCATATATAAATTTCTACCTCTAGTAGTGGGATAGTCCATTATAAACAACTTGACCCTTTAAAATTATCGAGCATTGGTTTGGAGAGACCGGGATCAGTTATTAATCCAAAAACCACTTCGAACTAACGTAAATGTTCGAATTGGAAATAGTAATGGCAAGGTCCAAGAGAAGACTATGAAGTGCCTTCGGTTCGTTCATCTCCTGAATAACTTGTATGGATGAGTGTTGGCATTGTGTCAACATATGGAAGACAGTGATAGCATTCCAAGTGGCAATGCTATAACAAAGGTAAACGCATCCTTGGGCCTCATCTACCGGGAATGACTAAAACATGGGAGATGAAGGAAGGCTAAGTGGGTCCCTCCTATTAGGGTAAGGTTATCCCTATCTAGAGTCCCTACTATCAATTCATGTATGCTTTAGTATGGTTGCTGATCTCAACCGAGGGGTGATCTTATTCGGTGCTATCCAGCAAGGCGTAGGCTGGTCTTCTGTTGGCAGAGGATCCAGGCGAGGTCCTTAGTGTTATTTTATCTAGAGATGACTATGATGGGTAATACCCTAGTAGCCCAGTCATTGTATGGAATCCATTCTCCAATAACTGTCGTACATTTTTAGTTGTACACAAATATGTTGAAATGTCAGATGCAAGCATTTCAGCTATGTTATATTTTACTTGAAAATCCTAGACATTATGATAATATCACTGGATTTCAACATATGGCATTTTGGTTATCGTAAGGTAAAAACCCATTCGTGTTTATGTGCTTTGTGGTCTTACGAGATACCCTTGATTTTATAAGTGTTTTAAAAGTAATAATTCGGTTGTTTGAGTTTACTCACACCAGACCCATGTCTGACTTAGAGTTTTATTTCTTTCCCTAAAACTCTTAGGTACTTAAATTTTTATGAGTAGCCATGTGATCCAGATTTCTCACGATTGAATTTTGGAGGAGCTGGAGCAGGTAGCTTTAACGTTAGCTAGTTACTATCTTATTCCGATGTATATATATGTATGTATTTTGTATAGTGATGTAAGGACTGGTAGTTATAACTGTCCCATTTTGGAACTTGTACTGTTATGATTTTAATGTACTATTATGGAAGTATCTCTATAAAATCTTATGTTGATTAATATATGATGTTTCGTTCCTCTATGAAATTTCATGATTATGAAGTTTCTTCTTATCTTTCCTTTTCTTCTACCCTTAATGAATCGTCTTTCGAAGTAAGAAAGGCAGTTCATTACACAACCTCCAACCAAACAAACAAACAACCAACTTTGAGAGCAGTGTATATCACATATGAACTCTACACTAGTAGGACATGTAATCCTCATAGCCTTAACCTAAGTCTTTGCTAGCGATCGCTTGTGATCGATGGTGGCCTCGACCTATGCACTCCTACTACAAGAATCCTTATCTACCGAATAATGCTCACATAGCATACCACCACCCAAGAATCCTATTCAGATTTGCCTAATGCAAATCATGGAAAATATCCACTGTTTATTACTTAATACCTTTGGTTTTAGAAATAAAGCAGGCCCTCCTTTCCTAATTAGGCACTATAAAAGGTTATTTATGACTTCTTAAATGGTGCAAAGGCAAACCCAACAGCCATTTAATACCTCTGCCCCAAAGTAAACCCTTTGATTAACCTAAAGGTACTTAGTCGTTTAATACTTCAAATCCAAGGTGAACCCTTGGTATATTTTCCCAAACCTATACATAAATGTACATCCCACCCACGGGTCCTATAGTTAGCGATGTCTCACATAAGTAGTATGTATACACAACTGTTGGTAGCCCTTTGGGGAGGGCAGACTTCCGTTGTGTAACCCTACCGACTTCGCATCCCAACCCATACTAAAGCAAGTCATCTATAATTAATCTAAATATTGGGCTAGGCCCATTAATTCATGATGGGGGTCCGCAAAAGAGGTGAAGCATGTGGTTTAATTCGATGCAAAGCGAAGAACCTTACCAGGGCTTGACATGCCGTGAATCCTCTTGAAAGAGAGGGGTTCCTTTGGGAACACGGACACCAGTCACAAATGTATTATTGAGGTCATATAATTCCACTATAAAAATTATTACGCCTCCTAAGTTTATTTATTTATATTTATTTATTTGCTTTTCTTTTATTTCATACTCTTACTATCTTTAACTTTATATTTCAATAATGTTTCAATGTCATTTACTGTTGTTTTATCTCTAATAAATGACCCATTTTAAATTGTCTCCGTAAGTAAATTCATTAAATAGTTTACTACCTATATTGACTTGATTGCAGTAAATTTCCTTTTTTCCTTAATTTATTACCTTATTCATATCTAGCATTTTATTTATAATTAATATGATAACATACAATTAATTGCAGATTACCATACCTATATGTATTTATGATGTTTGTTTATTTATTTCTTAAACTTATATTTTACTTTGCATATATACATATATATAATTGGTAAATAGGATTATTTATATTTCTATTTATTAATTTTTAATTTCTACTTCTAAGTATTTCTGTATACACACTTATGTGTGGTTTCCATAAAATATCTATTTCCGCATTTTAATGCATTGGAATCGTATCTTTCCGAGAAGGAAATAATACCTTTGCAACTTTCCATAAATCACCCAATTTGTGTTGCGTTTGAAATTTCAAGGTATTATAATTTTTTTATTTTACTGAAATAGACAGTGCAAATCAGGGAAAGGCATCCCTACTTTGCACATCTCTTTCATTTGGGCATATTACTTATTATTTAAAACAACGCACTTTTCATATGTAATTGTGAGGTTGGATTATTTATAGAAATTCCCATGGATACTATATAATCCCATTGAATTAAAATATAGAAATTAAAATCCCAAATCAAATTAAAGCATCTCTAGTTGATGATTATCAAGTCTAACCATTTGCAATCCAAGTAGCAAAAATATGGAAATAACTATGCAAATCTATTGTATTTTATAAATTTTATGGACTATTCTCCCTAACTTCTAGATCAAGGTGTACACATTATTCCACCAAAGTTAAACAATTTATGAATAATAGGCAAGGGTTTCAAGTTAGATTTATTTATTTAAGCTTACAATACAATGGTTTCCACATAGGCATGATAACAAAATTGGATTTCAATGAAATAAATTAGTATCATGTGAATTACATAATTTTGCCTTCAGCTTATGGCTTTCAAATATCCAGATTCAAACTCGTTCTTCTTACTTGACTCCTTTTCTTTTTAACCAGAAATACACACACACACAGAGGAGATTTGAAATGACCCTCCTATTTCCACCCTAATTTCATAAGGATTTTTTTTTAAGAGATGATTTATATAGATATATCATTCATTACAAATATATTTCCCAGGGTCATTTTCTTTCTCCAATAAACAAAATATATCCAGGATCTTTCACAATATAAAAATATTGTTTTAAATCTAAATCATTCCTAACATACATATATGAAGATATCTATGTTATATTCTACTATAATCAGAGCATGATAATATGTAAGTAGAAATCCTTTTAAATCTATTAAAATGTGATAATTCCCTTTTAAAAGATTAAATATTGTATCCTGATTTTTGACCATAGAATCCACTGGAAACATGTACTTTAGTCTGTTATTCTAATTAAGAAATGATTAAGTAATAATCAGTGGAAAGCAAGCTTTTAATATGGATGATTGTGTTAAAGTCTGGATAGTATCAAACTCAGGCTAAAAGAAAGTGGATCATAAGTGAACACAAGCAACATCTAGGCGTAATGGAAACGCGCCTAACTTACACATGAGAGGTCACGAGTTCGAGTGCTATGCTGGTCGGTTCAAACACAATTTTTGTTTTTCTTTTTATTTTTCTCCTGTATGGTTTGAAATCTGATATCTACCTATACCTGCACATATATATTTAATTTTTGCCTATAATCTAACATACAAAACAATATTTCTTACTTTATTATTTTTGAAACCCATTCCTACAACTGTTCTAGGAATTTATATTTATATTTTTGCCCAAATATCAACATGTACACAGATATACATGTACATGTCAATATCTTTGCTCATTTTCCAGAAAACTGGGTTCAAATGGTTCCTTGCTTCATTGATTTGAAGTGAACAATTTGCCTGACCTATGGTCTAACCATGTGGTTAATCTGACCATTCTTTTATTTGCATTTTACAAACCAGAATCTACCTAAACTTCAGAGTATATGGAGTGTAGCCAGGTTTTGTTTGTTCAAACCAGTTTACATTGCTTATCTGTCTTAAACTTTTAAAGATGATTGTGGTGAAACAATTGCTAAATGTACTAAGCTTTTGAAATGCATTTTTTATTTTCAAAATACAATCTATCATGATCAACCAATACATCATTTATTTGAAGCTGGTTAACTCATGTATCCTGTATCTGCTACACACTAGTTCAAAGCAATGGAGATACCATTTATTGCATTCTGTCTGAAGCCTTTAAAAACATTTTACTTTTCTCAATACGATTCAGAAATGAATTCAAACTTATTTACAAAGCATTTCAGTAAAAAGGAAACTATAATCCTTATAAGTTTACTTCTAGCTAAATCCAGATTTTATTCTATAACTCGGTGCTCTGTTATGTCTCAAGATTAACTAATACATAATACAAATTATGCAAAACAGTAGCTCACCTACATATGCATATTTCTTTTCCAAGCATCCATATCAATACTTAAAATCATTTCCTTGTTCCCCACTCAGATATTTCTTTTAGATTTTAATCCTTAGTGCATAACAATATATTTAACATGATACAACTAGTCCATCTAACCATAATAGAATTCATTACATGACTGGAAATCTTAGAAACATAAATTTTTTCCTGAATACATGCAGATATAATCAATTTAAGCTCTTATTGAAACTAGCTAGCATGTTCATTCACTCCTCCATAATAGCCATAACTTCATTTTTTACTTAGTGCCTGGGTTACCTGAAAGAGCATGAGTGGCTGCCTCATTTTAAAATGAGACACCCCATATGCCATGAGCAAACAAGGGTCAGATCTATGATCTGGTATGAGTAACATCAATACATTCATGATATTAAGCAATAGAGAATATAAGAGCACCAATTAGTTATTTAAGCAAATTCCTGCAATCAATTACTTTAACATAGTATAGTTAAGTTGATTCAAGTATGATATATTCATTTATCATTCTTACACTTGCATACATAATCATGCAAACATAATTATCTATTTGCAACAATTGCATTCACTGGAACCATCTTGGTTCCATACCATTCAACCTAAGAAATATCCATATTCCTATTTCTCCATTTACAGGTTGTATAATTCAATTTAAATCCCTGCCTCATCTGCTATTAAGGAATCACAGGGACACATTGCAATGAACTAATTCACATCATTGCACAAAGATCTCAGGGCTTAAACAAACCATGTGCCAACTTGCATACTTCAAATATGACAAGCATTCCAGCAGCCTTCTTGGCCTTCCCTTCCCTAGTTTATTTACTAGTGTATTGTCTTAAATCCTATCATCAAATATGCTAAGTGAACATGTCACTGCAAACATGGAAACATCCATAATCTTTCCTAGCATAATTCTCCTCAGAAATAAGCAGACAGTTATTTCCTAAATGGGGTCAATATGTCTTGATCTTAGTAAAATATAAGAATATTTTCAACTGTAAAAAGAGGCATGGCATGTTCTTATTATATTGATCTGCAAGCCTTTATGATTGATTCAGATTCAGGATCTGGTTCAATCATAATTTTTGCTTGTGAGTTTCTTTTTTTTTTTTGATTAAGGGTTCAGCACTTAGAAAATTTCTATTGCACCCTTAACATTTTTCTTCTCAAGCCTCAGCACTTATACCAAGTATAATGCAGCTCCCAACATTTTTTGTAAAGTTTCCATGCCATAGATCTATAACAGTTGAGAGTATTCTCTATATAATTTTAAGATCCTAGACTTTAACATTTATGAGTATAAATAAAACAGCATGATACACATCCAAAGACAAATGTCTCAACCAATCAAAGATCATCAAAATCATCCATATTAAATCATATCAGATTTAAGATAAGACATCCAAAAAGCATTGATGAAATCATATACATCAAAACCAGAAATATATAAATGGCAATATAAAAAGTGGCTGCCTCATCTCAGGTCTTAATGCCATGAACTCAGTGAGGTTACTCACCTAAATATTTCTTCTTATTAATCCAGAAAATCCTTGTATGAGTGTTTTCTCCTTCCTTCCAATATTTTTCTTCCTTTCTTATTTTTGTGCAGCTCGGGGTAAAATAATTTTACTGGCTAAAACTGCCTATTTATATGCATTTTTCCACTAGGGTTTTGTTAAAACAGAATTCCATTTCTGTCCTGGCTAACATCATGCATTTTTCATTCATAATACCCCGGCCATATTAACCAATTTAAAGGCTGCATTTTCTTTCTTTTACTTTTCAGAAAATGGCCACTCACCTAGTCATGTTAAAAGTGTGACTATCCTATTTTTATATTTTAATTATTCCTGAGAATCCCCTTTGCTATTTTTGCCTACACAAGCATATTGACTTGTATCACATTTCATGTCATTTTAATGTTATAGTTTCACTTGCTTATATATATATATACTTTTCAGTATTTAAAAATGTATATTTGTATACATATCTTATCTAGGCTTATTTAATTCCTCTTTAATTTCAGAAACATATGCACCTATATGTATACAGGTTTACAAATCCTTATAACATATATATGTATAATTTTCTTTTCTGGGTTTTAAATAAAATCTGTTTACTGATTTAAAGTAAAACTTACTTTTCTTATTTTCTAAGATGATCCATATAATTCCAGAAATCAAATATCCATGTTGCAAAATCATGTTTGTATTGCTTTTTAATTCTTGTTTTAAATCCAAGAAATCTGGAGTTCTTCCTTGTGCCATTTCAGTGTGCACGTGCACACATATACTTGCACACTATTTATTCCAGAAATTTCACCATATTTAAATCTAAATATTTCAAAAATTAAATCATTTTACAAAAATGATTTTTCACAAAATTTTGGGGTATTACATTCACCCCTCCTTTTAGGAATTGTGTCCTCACAATTTTTCTAACATTTATAACACGCATTATTTTCTTTTCTGAAAACTTATCAAACATATGCATAAGCAGACAAATTCAACCATATCAACCATGCATAACAAAATTTTCCAGAAAAAAAAAATTACCTTTTAATTTGCAAAAAGCTTAGGATAATCCATTCTAATCTTATCCTCTAACTCCCATGTGCAGTCATTAGGATCACTACTCCACTGGATCTTAACTGGTTTCAAGGTTTTGCTCCTTAATTTCTTTTCTTCCTTGGCTACAATCCCCACTGGTTCTTTTTCATAAACCAAGTCAGGATTTATTTGAATTTTGGTAGGCTCTTCCAAAATGTCTTCTTTATCATGTACCCATCTTCTAAGTTGGGACACATGAAAAACATTATGCATTGCTTTCATTTCCTCTGGTAGTTCTAATTTGTAAGCCAATGAACCAATTCTTTCCAGAATTTTATAGGGTCCAACATACCTTGGTGTAAGCTTACCTTGCTTGCCAAATCTCATGACTTTCTTCATAGGTGAAATCTTGATGAAAACAAAGTCTCCCACTTCATATTCCACTTGCTTTCTCTTCCTATCTGCAAATTTCTTTTGCCTATCTTGAGCTGCTGCTATTCTTTTTCTTATTAACCCAATTTTCTCTGTAGTTTCTTTAACATATTCAGGTCCAAGAACAGCCCTTTCTCCAGTCTCTACCCAGCATATAGGTGATAAACATGGCTTGCCATATAAGGCTTCAAATGGTGCCATCCCTATGGTGCTTTGGTAACTGTTATTGTATGTGAATTCAGCTAGATGGAGGTGGTCTTCCCAGTTGCCTCCAAAGTCCAGTGTGCATGCTCTCAACAAATCCTCTAAGACTTTGTTCACCACCTTAGTTTGACCATCTGATTGTGGATGGTAGGCAGTGCTTAAGCACAATTCACTCCCCATGGCCTCTTGAAAACTTTTCCAAAACCTTGAGGTGAATATGGTATCCCTATCACTTACAATGGTTTTGGGTATGCCATGCAACCTTACTACCTCTTTCATGAATATTTGAGCCAATTTTGGAGCATTTCTTTCTGTTTTAACTGGGATAAAATGTGCTACCTTAGTTAGCCTATCCACTATTACCCATATACTTGTGTTTCCCTTCTTAGATCTAGGCAGACCATCTATGAAATCCATAGATATATCCTCCCACTTCCACTGTGGTATGCTAAGGGGTTGCAATAGTCCTGATGGCCTTTGTGTCTCTGCCTTGACTTGTTGGCAAGTCATGCACCTTGCAACATATCTGGCCACATCTGACTTCATCCCCTTCCACCAAAGATTTCTTTTCAAATTTTGATACATCTTGGTGCTACCTGGGTGTATGGAGTACTTATTCCTGTGGTACTCATTTAATATTTCCTCCTTCAATTCTATATTTTCTGGAACACATATCCTATTTTTATTCCTTAAATAACCATTTTTATCAATTTGATATTTTATTACTTCCTCCCCTTTTGATATGAGCATTTTCTTTTCCACCATGTTTAGGTCTTGTTCCTGCATTTTCCCAATCTTAAGAAGTAAATCTGATTGCAGAGATATCATACTTAATTTCCCTTTACCTTCACCTTCTTCAATGGACATCATTTGTACCCCCACTGTTTTCCTCAATTTCCAAATCAGTAAGTATAGACAAATCCTTAAATTCTTCCATCATCAACATGGCTACTTTGGCATGTTGTCTACTCAAGGCATCTGCAACTTTATTTGCCTTGCCTGGTGTATACAGTATATCTAGATCATAGGCAGCTAGGAACTCTACCCATCTATGTTGCCTCATATTCAAATCTTTTTGTGAGAATAAATATTTCAGTGCCTTATGATCAGTGTACAAAATGAATTTGGCACCTAACAAATAATGTCTCCAAAGTTTCAAAGCATACACAACTGCTGCTAGTTCAAGATCATGGGTTGCGTATCTGGTTTCATGTGGCTTTAATTGCCTAGATGCATAGGCTACCACCTGGTCTTGCTGCATCAACACAGCCCCTAACCCAGAGCCACTTGCATCAGTGTACACAACCAAATTTTCATTTCCTTCTGGCACTCTTAATACCGGTGCATTAATCAGAGCTTCCTTTATTTTGATAAAAGCTTGCTCACATTTTTCTGTCCATACAAAGGCTTGGTTCTTTCTAGTTAAATTGGTAAGTGGTGATGATATTTTTGAGAAATCTTTTATAAATCTCCTATAATATCCTGCCATCCCCATAAATGATCTAATCTCACTGATGGTGCTAGGCCTTTTCCATGCTTGGATTGCCACTACCTTATTAGGGTTTACTGATATTCCTTTGGCAGAGATAACATGCCCAAGAAAATGCACTTCTTCTTTCCAAAATGCACATTTTGAAAATTTTGCCTTTAAATCATTTTCCTTTAGCCTTGACAAAACTAAATGCAAATGATTTTTATGCTCTTCCACTGTCTTGGAATAAATCAAAATGTCATCAATAAAAATCAATACAAACTTGTCTAAATAATCTCTAAATATTCTATTCATTAAATCAACAAAATATGAAGGAGCATTTGTCAAACCAAATGGCATAACCAAAAATTCATATAAGCCATATCTTGTGTTAAATGCAGTATACTTAACACTTGAGTCTTCAACCTTCATTTGATGGAATCCTGATGCTAAGTCTAGCCTAGAAAATATTTTAGCTTCACTGAGTTGGTCAAAGAGATCATCTATTCTAGGCAATGGGTATTTATTCTTGATGGTTACTTTATTTAGTTCCCTGTAATCTATGCACATTCTCAAGGTACCATCATGTTTTCTTACAAACACTACTGGAGAACCCCAGCAGGAATTGCTTGGCCTTATAAATCCCTTGCCTTCTAATTCCTCCAACTGATTTTTCAATTCTTTCAGTTCACTTGGCCCCATTCTATAAGGTTTCTTGATTATTGGACTTGCTCCTGGAATGAGATTAATTTGAAACTCAACTGGTCTGTGGTGTGGAACACCCTTAACTTCCCCAAACACATCCAAGTATTCATTAACTATGGGAATTTCTTCAATGATTAGTTCACTGAGATCTTTTTCTAAGTCAAATAAATGACATAATTTCCCTTCCTTAGCAACTTCACATAGAACTGTGATCCTCTGGCCTCTAGAATTTTGCAATGATATGGTGGATGAGTCTAAATTAATTATGGCTTTAAATTGCCTTAACCAATCTACCCCCAATATAACTCCTATATTTGGGTAATTTAAAACATATAAATTGGAAATAAAAATATTTCCTCCTATGTTTAACTCCACATCCACACAATTCATGTTCAAAACACTAGAACTCCCTAGGGGACTTTGTACAAGCAATGGGGTTTCAACCAATATGCAGTTTAATTTTAATACTTTAACTACTTCATAGGAAATCAAAGAGTGTGTTGCTCCAGTATCATATACTACTGGTATGGGTATGGCACAAATGAGTAATGTACCTTCGACTTGGCCATGATTTTCAGCATCAATTTTCACTGCAGATTTGCCTTTACCTTCCAAAGTTGCCAATTTCCCTTGCTGTTTATTCTCAGGACAGTTCCTCTTCATATGCCCCTCTTTCCCACATAGGTAGCATTTGAAGGCTCCTCCTTTTAACTCTGGGCACCTTGGTTTGATGTGTCCTTCTTTTCCACAATGATGGCAAACCAATTTCTTCTTAGTATCATTGGCTTTTGTATCTTTACTCTTCCTGTTGTCTGCCTCCTCCTTCTTTTTATCATAAGGGTGATATCTTCCCTTATCCTTCTTGTTGTTGCTCTTAAAATTCCTATATTTCTCTCTTTCTTTGTCATGTTGTTCCAGTTTCAAGGCCAGATCAATTACTTGATCAAATGTTCTATCTGCATATGGTAGCATAGCTCTGCTAAGTCCTGGGTTCAGTCCTTTTATATACCTATCATTTTTGGATGCTTCATCTGCCACTAGCATTGCTCCATAATTAGATAGCCCCTCAAACTTTTGAGTGTATTCAGTGACATTCAAAGTTCCCTGCCTAAGTTTGATAAATTCTTCAAGCAAAGTGGTCTTGGCTGATGCTGGTACAAATCTTGCCTCCAACATCTCCTTGAACTGATTCCAAGTGATTTCATTTTCATTTCTTCCAGCTATGATCACCTCCCACCAGCTTAAAGCTACCCCTTTCAGTTGTCTAGAAGCTACTTGCCTCTTCCTTTGGTCATCCAACTGCATGTCATTGAAAATCCTATCAAGTGTTCTCAACCATGCTTGAATTTCCATCACACTCTCAGTTCCTTCAAAACTCTTGCCTCCCAAATTGGAATAAGTCTTCAGTAGTTTTGAAAGCTCTTCATGTGGGTTCTCAGGCCTATGCCCAATTCCATCTCTTAAAACCCTCACAAATTCTTGCATATCAAGCATTTGAGGTGCACTGGGTCCTGCATTGTGATGAGATCCTCTTCCTACCATGGTCTGCTAACTAAATTCTAGGCAAATGGTATTAGTATATTATGAGTAATTCTATAATTTTTATTTTCTTATCTAAATTATTTTATCCAAAACAAACAGACATAATACATTTCTATAATACTTAACAATCAATGCAACCAAGTGCTCTGATACCAACTGAAATGACCCTCCTATTTCCACCCTAATTTCATAAGGATTTTTTTTAAGAGATGATTTATATAGATATATCATTCATTACAAATATATTTCCCAGGGTCATTTTCTTTCTCCAATAAACAAAATATATCCAGGATCTTTCACAATATAAAAATATTGTTTTAAATCTAAATCATTCCTAACATACATATATGAAGATATCTATGTTATATTCTACTATAATCAGAGCATGATAATATGTAAGTAGAAATCCTTTTAAATCTATTAAAATGTGATAATTCCCTTTTAAAAGATTAAATATTGTATCCTGATTTTTGACCATAGAATCCACTGGAAACATGTACTTTAGTCTGTTATTCTAATTAAGAAATGATTAAGTAATAATCAGTGGAAAGCAAGCTTTTAATATGGATGATTGTGTTAAAGTCTGGATAGTATCAAACTCAGGCTAAAAGAAAGTGGATCATAAGTGAACACAAGCAACATCTAGGCGTAATGGAAACGCGCCTAACTTACACATGAGAGGTCACGAGTTCGAGTGCTATGCTGGTCGGTTCAAACACAATTTTTGTTTTTCTTTTTATTTTTCTCCTGTATGGTTTGAAATCTGATATCTACCTATACCTGCACATATATATTTAATTTTTGCCTATAATCTAACATACAAAACAATATTTCTTACTTTATTATTTTTGAAACCCATTCCTACAACTGTTCTAGGAATTTATATTTATATTTTTGCCCAAATATCAACATGTACACAGATATACATGTACATGTCAATATCTTTGCTCATTTTCCAGAAAACTGGGTTCAAATGGTTCCTTGCTTCATTGATTTGAAGTGAACAATTTGCCTGACCTATGGTCTAACCATGTGGTTAATCTGACCATTCTTTTATTTGCATTTTACAAACCAGAATCTACCTAAACTTCAGAGTATATGGAGTGTAGCCAGGTTTTGTTTGTTCAAACCAGTTTACATTGCTTATCTGTCTTAAACTTTTAAAGATGATTGTGGTGAAACAATTGCTAAATGTACTAAGCTTTTGAAATGCATTTTTTATTTTCAAAATACAATCTATCATGATCAACCAATACATCATTTATTTGAAGCTGGTTAACTCATGTATCCTGTATCTGCTACACACTAGTTCAAAGCAATGGAGATACCATTTATTGCATTCTGTCTGAAGCCTTTAAAAACATTTTACTTTTCTCAATATGATTCAGAAATGAATTCAAACTTATTTACAAAGCATTTCAGTAAAAAGGAAACTATAATCCTTATAAGTTTACTTCTAGCTAAATCCAGATTTTATTCTATAACTCAGTGCTCTGTTATGTCTCAAGATTAACTAATACATAATACAAATTATGCAAAACAGTAGCTCACCTACATATGCATATTTCTTTTCCAAGCATCCATATCAATACTTAAAATCATTTCCTTGTTCCCCACTCAGATATTTCTTTTAGATTTTAATCCTTAGTGCATAACAATATATTTAACATGATACAACTAGTCCATCTAACCATAATAGAATTCATTACATGACTGGAAATCTTAGAAACATAAATTTTTTCCTGAATACATGCAGATATAATCAATTTAAGCTCTTATTGAAACTAGCTAGCATGTTCATTCACTCCTCCATAATAGCCATAACTTCATTTTTTACTTAGTGCCTGGGTTACCTGAAAGAGCATGAGTGGCTGCCTCATTTTAAAATGAGACACCCCATATGCCATGAGCAAACAAGGGTCAGATCTATGATCTGGTATGAGTAACATCAATACATTCATGATATTAAGCAATAGAGAATATAAGAGCACCAATTAGTTATTTAAGCAAATTCCTGCAATCAATTACTTTAACATAGTATAGTTAAGTTGATTCAAGTATGATATATTCATTTATCATTCTTACACTTGCATACATAATCATGCAAACATAATTATCTATTTGCAACAATTGCATTCACTGGAACCATCTTGGTTCCATACCATTCAACCTAAGAAATATCCATATTCCTATTTCTCCATTTACAGGTTGTATAATTCAATTTAAATCCCTGCCTCATCTGCTATTAAGGAATCACAGGGACACATTGCAATGAACTAATTCACATCATTGCACAAAGATCTCAGGGCTTAAACAAACCATGTGCCAACTTGCATACTTCAAATATGACAAGCATTCCAGCAGCCTTCTTGGCCTTCCCTTCCCTAGTTTATTTACTAGTGTATTGTCTTAAATCCTATCATCAAATATGCTAAGTGAACATGTCACTGCAAACATGGAAACATCCATAATCTTTCCTAGCATAATTCTCCTCAGAAATAAGCAGACAGTTATTTCCTAAATGGGGTCAATATGTCTTGATCTTAGTAAAATATAAGAATATTTTCAACTGTAAAAAGAGGCATGGCATGTTCTTATTATATTGATCTGCAAGCCTTTATGATTGATTCAGATTCAGGATCTGGTTCAATCATAATTTTTGCTTGTGAGTTTCTTTTTTTTTTGATTAAGGGTTCAGCACTTAGAAAATTTCTATTGCACCCTTAACATTTTTCTTCTCAAGCCTCAGCACTTATACCAAGTATAATGCAGCTCCCAACATTTTTTGTAAAGTTTCCATGCCATAGATCTATAACAGTTGAGAGTATTCTCTATATAATTTTAAGATCCTAGACTTTAACATTTATGAGTATAAATAAAACAGCATGATACACATCCAAAGACAAATGTCTCAACCAATCAAAGATCATCAAAATCATCCATATTAAATCATATCAGATTTAAGATAAGACATCCAAAAAGCATTGATGAAATCATATACATCAAAACCAGAAATATATAAATGGCAATATAAAAAGTGGCTGCCTCATCTCAGGTCTTAATGCCATGAACTCAGTGAGGTTACTCACCTAAATATTTCTTCTTATTAATCCAGAAAATCCTTGTATGAGTGTTTTCTCCTTCCTTCCAATATTTTTCTTCCTTTCTTATTTTTGTGCAGCTCGGGGTAAAATAATTTTACTGGCTAAAACTGCCTATTTATATGCATTTTTCCACTAGGGTTTTGTTAAAACAGAATTCCATTTCTGTCCTGGCTAACATCATGCATTTTTCATTCATAATACCCCGGCCATATTAACCAATTTAAAGGCTGCATTTTCTTTCTTTTACTTTTCAGAAAATGGCCACTCACCTAGTCATGTTAAAAGTGTGACTATCCTATTTTTATATTTTAATTATTCCTGAGAATCCCCTTTGCTATTTTTGCCTACACAAGCATATTGACTTGTATCACATTTCATGTCATTTTAATGTTATAGTTTCACTTGCTTATATATATATATATATACTTTTCAGTATTTAAAAATGTATATTTGTATACATATCTTATCTAGGCTTATTTAATTCCTCTTTAATTTCAGAAACATATGCACCTATATGTATACAGGTTTACAAATCCTTATAACATATATATGTATAATTTTCTTTTCTGGGTTTTAAATAAAATCTGTTTACTGATTTAAAGTAAAACTTACTTTTCTTATTTTCTAAGATGATCCATATAATTCCAGAAATCAAATATCCATGTTGCAAAATCATGTTTGTATTGCTTTTTAATTCTTGTTTTAAATCCAAGAAATCTGGAGTTCTTCCTTGTGCCATTTCAGTGTGCACGTGCACACATATACTTGCACACTATTTATTCCAGAAATTTCACCATATTTAAATCTAAATATTTCAAAAATTAAATCATTTTACAAAAATGATTTTTCACAAAATTTTGGGGTATTACAAGATTTGAGTTAAGTAGAGTTTTAACTTATCAATCTAGATTTTACCTTTTCCATAGAATTGATTCACCCCTTCTCTTCTTCACTTATATTTTCCATCATTCTCCACTATATTTATTTGTTTATTTATTTATAATTTCTAGAAGTAGTGGAGAAGGAGAAATGGCAGAGCTCCGCTGCTCAGTTCAGAAAATATGAGAAGAAAAGTAAAAAGCTAGGCATGTAGTTATAGGCGTTGGAATAGGTTCTATTCGTTAGATTAAAATATTTTAAATCCAAGCCATCTAGGATATGGTTCAACCCTAGCTGCCCCAATTAGATCGGTAGAATGGTCCTTTGGAGGTAGTAGGTCGCTAGTGGTCGACTGGTCCATTGAAGACGGTCGACCGGTGTTAGTGCAGCTGGATATTAACGTTAATGTATCTCCTTTATTTTTATTATCTTAACTAATTTTTAAACGTTAATGATTTCTAAGTCGTTAAGTATATTATTATATATTACGTTAATTGGTTTGAATTATTTCTAGTTCAACAACTTCTAACATCGATAACTTTTCCATTTGAACTTCGATCGCGAAGCTTTATATATGAAAGTTGCTAAGAAAATTGCCACGAACACAATGGTGCAAGTTTCGCGGCCTAGTTCTGACATCTGCTCCAACTCCATTTTTGAGCTTTATAAATTTTTTATTAATTTTTTATTTAATTATTGTTTATTTTATGGGGTTGTTCCACCCTTAAAAAAATTTCATCTCATTGAATTCCCCAAGGACTGAACCATGTAATATAATTCACAACCATTCTAAACTATCCAACTAATTAGTGTATAACCAATTTTGTAGCCAATCGTGTACAAGTGCATGGTGTATCATAATACATATAATATGTATGCTGAATAATTGTAAGTCGGCGCCCCTATATGAATGCATTCTTTAAATTTATTTTGAAAATATGGTACAAACAACCTATATAATATATATATATATATATTATACACATTGGCAGTTCTATATGTATACAAGTTTTCAAAATTCAAAATCCTTGTTTTCATACAACAATTTCCACACTCCTATGAATAGGAGTATCATCCAACCAATTTCGCATCTAATCCCTACCATCTAATACCTAACACACCATTTCTAACATCCAAAATTTTAAAAATCTAGTTTTCCTAAATCTATACTCTTATGCCAAAAAATGAATTTAGATGGGGAATTTTATATTTCCACCTTTCTTTCTTTTCTATATTGATTCCATTATATCTTCGAACCTTCTCTTTTGCCCCCAAATCATTTTCAGCTTTTCCAAATACAACTCGCATAAGGAGGTTTTTTAATTTTAAAACGGAATTATTTTAAAAATCAGTTTTGTTTACTATCAACAACGTAAGGCAATAGAAATTCCAAAACTAAAACAACTTTTTTTCCATGTTCTTATCAATGTTTTATATATTATCACACTTATTGAATAGTAAAATTCATATTTTCTAACACATCGTTTGACAAATCATACCTCTGGACACACTGATCCAAAGTCTATAGTGACTTTCGAACTTATAGCATGCCAAGAAGTACGAGATATTGGGTTTTAAAGCATTATAGAGACTAAGCTAAAATTTAAAGCATTCTACACTTATAGATCTCACAGCGGAAGGAATGTAAAATATAAGTGCTGTAAATAAACATTTCATAAGCACAGTATCAAAACTGCGTAGTTCATACACCTAATTTCAATTTACCTATAAATCTAATAGATAATGAATATAGAATAAATAGTTATATGGAGAATAATGAAGAATAATAGTACTCTTGTGCTTAGCTCCTTTCTCCACGTACTACGCATACGCCTATGCCAAATCAACTGTTGCCCTGTCTTCCCATGGTGGTGAAAAAGGAACAAAAAAGGAGTGGGTTAAACAAAAGTCTGGTATAATGAATTGTATCATTAGCGCATGGTGTTCACAAGCAGTTAACTTCATTTATACTACGTGACCTAGGGTATCCCTATTTGTATTTGTGAATTACCTACCTAGGGTTGGTCATCTTAGACTAAGGAATATAATTCCAATTACATATATGCCCAAAACATTTGGCAGGGGTCTATACTTAAGGATCAAACAATGGATCGACCGATAATCTCTAGGACTGTCCCTTGCGCAAGATCGCATGGATTATTACTGTTAGGTTGGCATTACCCAAACAACGACTATGACTGTAACACCCAGAATTTTTAATGTTTCGAATGGGAATACTTAATTTATTTAAATATTCAATCTTGATTCAAATTTAATAAATAATAAGAAAATCAGTTGTTGATAAAACTATTTAATTTTTAGTGACATATTTTTATTTTTATTTAAAGGATTTTCCATAATTTTTAATTTGAAAAATATTTAAATTATCGTTTGATGTATTATTCGACAAATGATGGTATTTTTGAAATTTCATAGAATAAGATAACCAGTATATTTTATTGTTGTTTTATGACCATGTTGCATTTTTTTGTGCGACCGTATTTTTGTTTTGTCATTTGTGGTTCGTACAAATGAAATTCTATGCAGTGAAGTGTCAGGATTTGTAAAATAAACCAAACATCAACCTTAGAATATTCTTCATTCATTTTGACTTTTCTTTTTCCCTCTCCTCTTTTATTTGTTTTCCCTTAAACAAAGAAACCAAATCCACCAATTTCTAAAATCAAAATTAAAACATTTACTCCATGAAAAATTGTAAAACTAGATTCGTTGAACTCGTATAGGTGTGTGCTTCAAATCCATGAAGTTTGGTGGCATGTGGCAATGTTTGGCATCGATCGGCATGAATAGGGACAAACTATGGTTTGGTTTTGAGTTTGATTTAGGCGGATTTAGCATGAGCGAAGAGTGGATTCGGGTTTCTTGTGAGAAGGAGCTTCGGTGTCGTGATTTAGGGTTACGATCGTGATTTCTGAAGGGCAACATTTGCCTATAGCTTGTCGAGGGAATGGTGTCGCAATTTTCTTGGGTCTATCAAGTGCATCGAGATGGTGTCGGACAGAAAGGTCGCCTGATGTGGAGTCGATTACAATTATCGGTGTTGGATTTCGTGCTCGGTTGAGGGAGAGATGTTGGATGTATGTATGGTCGTGCAACATTGTCGTGCATAGGAAAGTGTTTAGTGAGGGACGGAGAAGGATTAAGGAAGGGTAATTAGTTTAAGTGGTGATTAATTAAATTAATTAATGAATATTTTTATCCATAATCTTATAAATTGAATATCTCTCTCGTAGGAGGTCTAATAAAGACACGGTCTTTTGTGTTGCGCTCGTGGGAGTGATATCTATGTACTGGAATTGATTTCGTTGAGTTTGGAGCAAGTGGTATTTTGAGCTAATATCGAACGCCGTTCAATTTTAGACTGAGTCGGAACACTACGGTGTCAATTGGAATTTTAGTGAGTTAACTCACCTTTAATTGAATACTATAACGATATATAATAGATATAAATTGTTGTTTTATGATTGAATTATTTATTGGTTTGGTTGAATTTTCGCTTTGAAAAGTGAATGACATTTAAAATGAAATACAAAGAATTTTGTATAGTAATATGGATTCCTCATTACTATTGATTTTAATTTCGGTTATATACCTACTATATAAAATATTAAATGACAAAAATTGATAGTTTGGCTATATTGGATATGACATTGGTGTGTGTGTATTAAAAGTTAGCAATAAATGTAATAGTAGCATTGGTTGAGTGCTATGGTAGCTCTGGGCCTCATTTTAGTATTTTGAAATACTATGATTTGCTATTTCGATTTGAAAATGGTTTTGGTCTAGACGATGATTTTAAATGTTATTTTGGGAATTTTTTATGGCATTTTATTTTAAAATGGTTTTTGGAACTTCTTTATTTTACTTCAATCTTTCTGATATTCTCTTCTAATTTATATGTAAATATTATAAAAGTACTTTAGAAAGTATTGGTTTTTATGGAAAAAGTTATTATAATAATGAATGTTTATTAAAAAAAAAGGAATTTATCTTTTATTATAAAATGATTCTGTTCTAAAAGAACATAGAAATATTTGAGAATAAACATTTATGAAACGCTTTATATAAATTGTTGTATAAAAGGATAGATTTATAAACATTATTTTATAAATAAAAGAATAGTTTAATAAATGGTATTTTATAGATAAAAAGAATAGTTTAATAAATGATATTTTACAAAAGGGAAATGATACCATTTTGATAAATTTGAAAATAAATAACATTTGTGAATTCATAGTGATATAAGAAAGGATAAATTTATAAAAGGAGTTTTATAATTATATTTGGAGATTTATAAAAGGAGTTTTGTAATTATACCTGAAGATTTATAAAAGGAGTTTTATAATTATATTTGGAGATTTATAAGAGGAGTTTTATAAATGAATTCGGAGTTTTATGAAAGGAGTTTTATAAATGAATTGAGTTTTTATAAAAGGAGTTCTATAAAAGGAGTAATATAACAGAGTTTTATAAATAAAAACGTGTTTTATAAATATAAGAGAGATTTATAGAAAAGATTTTTGTAAATATGAAAGAGATTTATAAAAAGGAGTTTTATAAGGAGATTTATAAAAAGGAATTTTATAAAAGGAAATGAGGTCTGATTTCTGCAATGATCTACCTTTCTTATTCCTAAAGACGACACTTAATACATCTACGGTATTCATGTGTCGATCATCTAGGCATCCGAAAGACAAGAGAAGAAAAGACAAGAAGAAATATACATAGAATCTCACAGCGCAAGGCAACCGTATATAATAGAACATAGATAGTAAATATGGTCATTTCCCAAATGAAACATCAAAGTCATAATAGTTACTAACTCCAGACAAGGACAGTTATAACTGCCTGTGCCCATAATGCGGATACGTAATATACATACACAACGAAAATAAAATAGATAACTAGATAACATCGAACCCACCTGCTCCGTCCTCCTCTAAAATGCATCTATAAGAACCTAGACTACTTGGCTACTCATACAAATTTGAGTACCAAAGACTGTTAGGGAAAGAAAGAAAAACCCTGGATCAGACAAGAGTCTAGTGTGAGTAATTAACTCCAAACAATTGAATTATTATACTTATAAAACTCTTTTAAAAATAAAGGTATCTCGTAAGACCATGCCGCACATAAACATGGACGTGTTTTCACCTTACGATAACCAAAAAAATTCAATAGAAAATCCAATTATATTATAATAATGTCCAGGGTTTAAAATAAATATTGAATCATACCCGAAATGGTTATATTAATTAAATCCCAACATACATAGTATGCAATCAAGACCGTAAGCACTTAATGGAAAAAGAATTTCATACAATGACAAGGTAAGGATCTACCATCCGTACAGTACACCTCTAGAGAAAATATACCGAGGCTGCAAAACATTTGCAACTCTGCTACTTAGGACTGGCCTAACCCTTCTTGGATGGTAGCGAATATGATCATCCCTCGGTTGTGAACAACAACTACACTAGGCCTCAAAGCATACATAAATCCATAAATAAGGATCGAGATCAGGCAATGATCATACCCTAATGGGAGCGACCTACTTAGCCCTATGACATATCCCTGCTTTAGTCATTTCTAGTTGTGAGGCTTGAGGCTATGCTTTACCTTTTTATATAGCAACCCCACTTGGAATGCTAACACTGCCCGTCAGGTGATAATGCAATGCTGTCATTCGTCCATACAAGTTGTTCGAGATATGAACAAACTAAAGGCCTACTTCTACTACATCCTTTTTGGAATTACCCTCGAGATTAGTAGCAAGTAGCCCTTGCATTTCACAGATCTTCGTCTTTAATTCCTTCATCTTCAAGTTGCTTTCCAATTCGAACGCTTACATTGGTTCGAAGTGGATTTTGGATAACAATTGTTATTCGATCTCGGTCTCTTCGAACCAACAATAATTTTAAAACTGGTCAAGTTATCGATAAAAGAAAAATCCATTATTTGAGGTGAGCATAGATTTGCATGTGAAAAATAAGACATTCCATACTTGTCCCCACTTTACGATTTCAAATAGTACTATCCCTTGTTTAACAATGAAGTTGGACAAGTTAGAAAATTAACCTTGACTCGACATACATTCTTACTTCTCGGGATAGAGATAGGTTTCCATACCTTGGAATTTAGTGTTAGGTATATAATGAAGTATCTTCCATATACTTAATTAGTCATGTCCCGTTTATCGAAATTAACTATCTTATTCTTATCACATTTCAGATATTTTGACTTCTCTATCCCTCGCCTAGAAAGTCTGGTTCTAGATCTCACAGATAGAGGAAAGTCCACCTATTGGCTTTTATTATTATATACAAGGTGACTTACTTCCAATGAATTGTGCCAACGTTTTAGCATAACTTATCATATTTGTTTGGCTACGCAATGGCATAGACAATGAAATCCCTTGTATTTAAAAACGTCCTTTGAAAAGGATAGTTGCTTTTAAACAAGAACGACCTTTGGAAATAAAGTGATTTAACATTAAACTTTTATTTATTTAATTAATAATAAATTTAAACCTTTTATTTAAATAATAAACAAATAATAATTAAACCTTGCTTAATTTAATAATTAAAAAATAACTAAACTTTTCTTAATTAATTAATAAAATGATAATTAAACTTTTCTTAATTAAATAATAAAATAATAATTAAACCTTACTTACTTAATTAATAAAATAATAATTAAACCTTTCTTAATTAATTAATTAATAATTGTTGAAAATATTTTAAAATTCATTTTTAATACTTATAATATATTTTAAAAGACTTTTCAAAAATAACTAAAGTAGGAAAAATCTGTTTAGTTTACACAGGTTGTGAATATATGAACTGCACCCATAGTGTTATCGCTACATGGACCATAACCTTTTAATTTGTTTTACAAATCAAAATAGCTTTTAAACATTTTCCTTCTATATTTAAATTACTTTAATAAACTTGTATAAAGGTTTGAAAACAAAAAGCAAAGTTCGGAAAATTTCTAGATACATTAAAAAACCAAGGAAGTAAACTAGTTTTTAAAACACATGGGATCTCGATGTTGAAACATAAACATGTTCAAGGGTCACTTTCCATCCAACATACGACAATCCATAAACATAAGCACGTATATTTACATGAATGCAAATAACATTCATTCCACAAGGAAAGACTATCACTTGCACATAATCACTTAAACATTTCGACTACATTTCAAGTCCACAACAAATAATCACATATAAGAATATATATGTATAAATACAAGCAATATTACTTCCCAAACCAAACAACTAATAACTATTATTATCACCAATAATAAAGTTTAAAGCTTTGGTTTTAAAGTTGGGATATACATACCAAAATCCGTATGAATACAAATCAAAATTACTACAACCTAGCACCAGTACCCAAATCTAACTTCTATTTCTAAAAACTTGATTTTTTTACGGCCTTGGGAAGTGTAATTTGGCTCAGCCTATGGTGGAGTTAGCTCGGCCTATGGTTGAAGAGGGTGGTTTTGGTCTAGTTTTAAAAGAGAGGAGGTGTAGGGAGGAAAGGAAGTATATTTTAGCTTGGTTTAAGAATTGAAAATGGAAAGTGAAGAGATTTTTAATTCAAATATATTAAAGAGGCCATGGAAATGAAAGAGGGGAGCTTGAAAAAAAGAAGATAAGGTTTTGGAATGAATGAAAATTAAAGTAAAATGGAAATTGAAAAAGAAAAAATTGTTTTTTATAAAATGAAATATGGAAATTACCTTTTTAACCTTAGCCTTTTACCCTCCATATTTTGTTGCCACCTCACCCCTTCCTCCCTTATTCTACACACAACCCATTGCCCCCCTTCATTCCATCACTTAATCACTTTTTTGATGTGATGTTACCTTTTACCTTTTTAAATAAATGAAAAGAAAAGTCAAATCTACATTATTACTTTAAGTGAATATTTAAATTTATAAACTCAAATCATTTTTTTTACCAGAGCATATGTTATTTATATATGTGTGTACGTATATACTCTAGTGTACACAACACGTTCTAACAACTTTTAGACAATGAAAAGTCGAAAAACGATTTTTGATCGCATTTTCAATTTTTCTTCGAACTAATTATTTTTGTAAACCAAATTTTGATCAACTTCACCATCATTGGTTACTACTTAAAAGATTTTTATTTGAGCTATAAAATACATTAATTAATTATCCAAAAATATATCAAATATTCATATTTAAAGTGATTAAATTTTGGGTCGTTATAATTTTTATAAATAACCATTTTAAATTATGATTGTAAGTATTCTTTTCATACTTAATACCAAATTCCGAGGTGAAAACTCGTCTCTGTATTGAGAATTAAAAATGTGTGTCGAGGCAAGTACAGTTTTCTAACTTGTCTGATTTCATTGTTGATCGAGGGATTGTACTGTTTGAAATCGGAAAGTGGTGGTAAGTATATTTGCTCTAATTTCTATATGATCCATTTACTTACACCAAAATTGTTTTGGGGTTTATTATTATCAATGTTTTAAATGACATTTTTTTAACCCAATTAAGTATGGTTAATTTGGAAATGAAATATTTCTAAAGCGTTTTGTGAATATACTTATACCGTTGAGATAAGTATATAGTTACATTTTCTAAGTATTGAAAGTATAGTGTTTTGTAAATATACATATACCATAGAGATAAGTATATAAATAGTTTTCCCAGTATTGAAAGAGTAAAGAGGGTCTGTGAATATATCTTTTGTAAAAGGTATTTTAATACAAATATTTGAAAGGAGATTTTTAACTAATGAAAGTATTAATTAAAGAGGCTTAGTGGTTGCTTATGTGCTTAATCAGGGTTGGTTCCCATATGGGATTAAATCTTTGGTTTAATTGTTTGTTTATTGGATAGTTAAATAATGGACAATCAAATCTTGGCCAGTTTTGAAACTTTTGTTGTCGGTTCGGAGAGACCGGGATCGGGTATACTATTCGAAAACCACTTTAAACTGGCAAAAGTGTTCGAATTGGAGACATCTTCAAGATGATGGAATTGAAGATGAAGTTCTTTAAAGTGCAATGCCAACTAACCATTAATATCGAGGATGTAGTAGAAGTAGTGCCTTTGGTTTGTTCATATCCTGAACAACTTGTGTGGATGAATGTTGGCATTGCATTGTTGCTTGGAAGGTGGTGTTAGCATTCCAACTAGGATTGCTATATAAAAATGTAAATCGTAGCCTCAAGCCGTATAACCAGAAAATGACTAAAACACGGGATATGCGGCAAGGCTATGTGGTTCGCAATCATTATGGTATGGTCATCACCCAATCTAAATCGATATTGACCCATTTATGTATGCTAGTGACTCAGTACGATTGTTGGATGGCAACTGGGGTGATGACATTTTTGATACTATCCAGTAAGGGGCAGCCGGTCCTATGTTGGCAAGGGGTCCATGTGAGGCCCTCAGTATATTTTTCTTGAGTGTGTTGTGGAAGGCGGTACCCCAGTAGCGCTGTCATTGTATGGAATCCATTCTCTAATAAGTGCCTTACAGAGTTAGTTGGGCCCAACCATGCTGGAACATGAGATGCAAGCATTTCAGCTATGTTACATATTTATTTTAAAGCCTAGACATTATTATACTATCACTAGATTTTCTATTTGAAATAAATTGGTTATTGTAAAGTAAAAACCTGTTGGTGTTTATGTGCAGCATGGTTTGACGATATTCCTTTATTTTGAAAGGATTTATAAAATTAAAAATCCATTTGATTTGTGTTTCTCACGCTGGTTTACCAAACCGATCCGGACATTATTTTCTTATAATACTTAGGTCAGCTTGAGAATATTTCCAGATTTAGTTTGGATGCTTTAAAGCTTCAGGAGACGAGCTGGATGCCTCAAAGATGTAATCATGTATATTTTATTTCCGCTGCATTCGTTTTTTATATTTATCAACATTTTTGAGGACAGGTTGTTATAACTGACCAGGCCGATGATAAATAGTTACTCAGATTGATGTATGCATATTACATTTTTCTTTTATAAAGATCGGTTGTATGTTATATATTACTCCTCACAATGTGAAATTATGTTATGTCTTTTCTTTCATTTACTCCAATAATTTGTCTTTCCGGCACTTGGATGCTCGACAGGTGAATACCATGGATGTGTTAGTGTCGACTTTTGAGGATCAAAAAGGCGGGTCATCACAACGACTATCGCACTTACACATTGATTGGACCGCGCAATGCCAGGCTTGTGTCGAACCTATTACTCTATGACTTAAGACCTATGCATCTGTGTCACAATCTCAATGGTAATGTCTCCTACACACCCATTCGAGAATCCACCAACAGTGTCTGGGCCAAATTGCCTGCGTACACCTAAGGAACTTCCCATTAGCATCGGACTATGCACCACGTCGGGAATCCGCCAACAGTGTCCAGGTACAACCGTGTAACCTCCTGTTAGTGTCGTGTGCTTTCCACACCCTTGCGATCAAATCGTCATAATATCAAATACCAAGTTCACATGATAGAAAGTGTCTAGCCCTAATCGCTCGCATACACGTCCGCTTCGATACTGTGATGTCCAAAAGTCCAGAAATGGAAATTAATCTCCCATATTGATATAAATTATATATTAAACCTAGGCCATGGGCCAAGGTTAATTCAACGATATTCTAGTTGAAAGTTGTTGACCAATAGGTTTTCGATTCTTGCTTAAATTATTTTCCGTTAATCATGTACATCTCCAACTAAAGTTATATATATAAATTTAAATCTCATGATCAATCAGGGTAAATAGGGTGTTATTCAACTTCACTTATATAATCAAATTTCATATCAATAAGGTTTTTTTAAAGAGACTAAATCTAGTCTACTTTCTCCAACTTTACTGCATATAAAATCCTCATTTTTTCTTCTTCTTGTTTATACCTAAGTGAATTCAATTTATTAAAGAAAATATTTAAATGGAAATTATTATCTCAAATTTAAAAGAAACCAATTCTAGATTAAATAGAAATATAAAAAAATTTAATTACTTATGAAACAACATTCTTTATTAATCAACCCACTAAATTCTTAGAAGCTCCCTTCCTCTTATTCTGACTTGAATCGACTCCTCTTTCTGCCTTCCCGTTAATTTGTTGATTCCTTCTTTTAGTTTGATTTTGTTTTAAATTCTATTTTTATTTTGTTTTGAAATTTGGAGTAAATGGAGGGATTTTGGGAAGAGAAGATAATTTGGATGTACTGGCTGACTGCTAGATTAGGGTGTCAGAATAACAATAGAGAGGGCGTACAAATCTACTTATAATTACAGGAATCATTGTCAGCCATTGGATTTAAATCTATAAAATCTGGTCGTTCGGCTTAGGCTAACCTTACTCGAAAATACCTATCGGTCAACCGATCGATAGTAAGTGGTCGAACATGTCGGGTCGACTAGTCATGTAGATGCCAACGACCAATGCTTTTTAATTTATTGAAAAAATTTACGTTACCTTATTTTGATTAATCGCTGATTTATTTCCTTTAACATGTTTTTGAATTATTTTTAATTTCAAATCTTTAAACGTTAATAACTTTTCCGTTCGAACTCCATTACGAAATTTATATATGAAAGTTGTCCAAAAAATTGTCATAAACACAACAGTACAAGTTTCGTAGGCAAATTCTAACGTTTGCTCAAACTTCATATTTAGCTTTATTATAAATTGGTTAATTTTCCCTTAATAAATTTTTTGGTTAATTCGCAGGGTGTTACACAATGACCCTTCCTACACTAAGCATATGGAATTTTAAATTCAGAGGTTTTCTCATTCTCTATTCAAAATCATTTTCCCTTTTCAAGTAAATTTACAAAGTAGTTTATAATTTTTTTAATGCAATTTTTCAAAATCATTTACACCCTTAAAAAAATCAAGCCACATCTTAATGTAATCAGGATTTAATCAATGAGTTAGCGCATATGATTGACCCTAGCATATTACATAGTTAATAATAAAATTTTGAAAACATATTCTTATATTTCATAATAACAAACAATACACAAGTACATTTATAGCTATTAAGGCACATGTTTAGTTATCCGTGGGTTTTGCAATAACCCCTTCCCCATCCTTCGCTTACTAAAATTATATTTTTAGTTTATAATTCCATTTTTTCCCCTAATTTATTCTATAAATTTCCAACCTTACTTTTTATTTATCATTAGTTAAATATTTTTATAAAATTTCACTATTTATACTATCTTCCAATATTGCTTAGTGGTCAAAGCTCATCAATGAAGTCAATAAGTTGTAATATAGGAACATATCTCATACTATGTCGTACATAGTTTTTTACAAATTTAGACAACTAACACATACAACCCAAATGACCTAAAAATAAAACAAAAGTTGGAAGCAACTACTATTATTGACTACTAATTGCTATGTACAGGTTGCGAGGTGGTCCTTGTAATGCCATGCCTCTATACCCATACTACCAAAGAATATTACTTAGTATATTTTCTGGTAATACGGACAATAAGGCTTGTTAGGGGTGACCAACTTTGAATATTCCCTTGGGCTAACACCAATACGTATTCTTACCGCATAAAATACATCAAATCTATGTTTTCAATATCGGCACAATGCAATAAACATGCTGGTTTTACAAAACATAACAATATATAAAATAATCAGAGAACACGAGGTCATAGAACATAACAAAGAATATAATGTCACAAATTACATTCCACAAAGTAGTCTGCAAAACAAAGTATCAGACTTACTACTAAATATATGCACCAATATAAAATCGAATGCCATATACAACTCAATCCCATCAATAAATAGACATAATTGGAGACATCAAAAGAAAAATAAATATATAATAGACACCATAAACACATTTATCTCCATAACCATTTCCTTAGAAGTCTAATCATCCAAGTAAGACTAATGTCTACATACCAGTAAAGTCTCGGACTGATCCGAGTATTATATAAATAATAAATGGGTAAGTGTAACGACCTATAATTTTCGATAATTTAAAATATTAAATTAAATAAGTTTTGGAGTTTGATGTTGTGAAAGAAAAAATTTAAGATTTAATAATAAGAATATAACTAGAATAAAATGTAATAGTATTAATTTAAGGTAATTGATAACTACTTTAAATGTAATTCCCATTTAATTGAAATGATTAAAAAGTTATAATTGGTTATAGATTGTAAATTAATTGTAATAATATGTATTAATTGATAATTGGATTAAAGGAGTAATTGGTAATTTAAATGTTGTATTAATTAATGAAATAGTATGTAATTAATTGTGATTGAATAAAATTAGTGTTGTGTAAGCAGTTATAACATTTGTGCGTAGATAATAAACTTATAAATGTGATTAAATTAAGTAAAAGGTGACAATTGTCATTTGTTACCTATTTATTTAATATGTTGAACTAAATTGGAAATCAGTTGTAATTAATGTAATTAAATTTTACGTTAATGCAAATTAGGATGATAATCGTAGAATATTAAGGCAATAAGGTGTAAACCAATGTTAACTATTTCCCTAAGTAATGATTGATTGAATAAAAAGATTTAAATCAAATCAAATCAAATTTATTGGCATTAAATTTTAATTAATTGGATTTTATTTACAATGGAAACTGAACACTGTAATTAGTGTAATATTTAACACTGAAATGATATGTAAATTTGTTTTAAATTATTGTATATGTCTAAGTAATAAAAAATGACAAAAATTTTTAGTTATTAAATTTGAATTGAAAAAGTGATTTAATCAATTTAATAATAATTTATTTAATTAACGTGAAAATATCCATTCTGGCCACTGACTCGGATTTCGATGAAACTAGTTTCATCGGATCCGTAACGGTGAATTATTGTAGAATTTCAAGTTTCGTAGCGATCGGACTTGCCGTTTGATCGTACGGGCTTGAAACGCGCAGAAATCAATTTATTGGAATTCAATTGAAATAAGCTGATTTTAAAGCTAACTTCTTTATACGATGGAATTAGGACTTGGAACCTATTCCATTGAATTTAGAGATATTGTGATAACCCTGATTTTATGAACAAGTTTTATAATTTAATTTAATATACTTGTTTGAATTATTATTTTTTTGGTTGCCTAGGAAAAAAATATATATGATAAGTTGACCATAAATATATATTGGGTAAATATTGATATGTATACAAGATGATATATGTATATACTTCCCTAAAAAAAAGAGTAGAAAATTATTTGTAAGCTAAAGAAAACTATAAATACATGAACATGACAGAATATGAATGTGCCATTGAAACAAGTCTAGGGTAAGGGAAATAAAGACTTAGGCAGAAATAAAAATATAGATAGTGTACAGGCATTTTAAACAAAGGCTGGCTAAAGAAAATTATTAGAAATTGCATGAAAATAGTATGAGTTGTTGGAAAATACTTTATCCACTTTTAGCAATTTTCTTAGCTTTAGAGATATCATGCAAATATGGTGACTGAGGTAATAAAGTGTAAATTTCTGTTAATAGAACCAGGGACCATTTACCCAATTGCTCTTAAAAATAAAAAGAGAGGCTGATCATAAGTGGTAGGGTAGAATTGAGATTGGGTAAATCTTAAAACCCTAGAGGCAGCCAAGGTCTTGTATAAAAGAGGGTTAAGGGTGAAAGGATCTGTCACCATTTTCTTAAAAAAAATATACAGGAAATATAGACAGTTAGCAAAAGAGAAAAACTGAGGAGCACTGGCCATTAGAGACAAGTAGGAGATAACAGATCAAAAGGAAAGGATTAAGGTGAGTAATCTCACTGAAAATTGGCATTAAGTCCTGAATATTGAGGCAGCCTGAAGGGTTTTATATTTTTAATTAATCTGTGCTTATTTTAGGATGTTGATGTGTTGATTATCTGTTTAAATATTGTGTGTTAATATATCCAGAGAATATATTGATGGCTTTCATGTTTGAATGATTATTATGTCATGAATTATTTTTGAGATGAGATGCTTTCTTTATGTGTCTGCTGCATATAAATTAATTCATGGGAATTCCAGGGATATATGATATAAGTCTATGGTCTAAAAATGGAAAACAAATGGGACTGTAGCATAAAGTGGTTGCTGCTTATGTCTCAAGAATAAATGGGGTAACATAGAAGTGCAAAGTTATACTTGTGCTGAACTTCTATGATTACAAATAAATCCAAATAAGATTAGAAGCTTGTGGTTTAGTCAGATCTTATGAATCTGTGAGTATCTGATTAAGCCAGAGGCAAATGGATGCATCAAGACAAACTAAACATGACCATACATTTATAGGCATGATTCCTCAAAAGAAAACCCCATGATTTAAATAATATGTACACTGAGAAATCAAACTAGCTTGTGTGAATAAATCTATGATTATGAAAAGATGATCTGTTATTCTTTGAACATATGCATGATGGTTGAGTTATTTATTTTCTCTGATTGATGTATGAAATGCAGAAGGGATTAGCATGAATGAGGGAAAGAGGGAAAACAAGCACTTAGTAAATTTAACTAAGGATTTGGATCTTAGGGCTACAAAGTATGGCTTGGCAAGGGAAATATTGCAAGCTCACACATGGTATGATTATACCCAGGGGCCTGAGTGTGCTGGGTTAACAGTGAATATGCCCCAGACAGTGTGTGTTTTAATAGAAAGAAAGTAGCTAAAGTCCATCATAAAATATACCTGAGATTGAATTTGGAGAATAAGTTCACAGGTAGGTTGGGTAAAATCCCTGATAGACAGAAAGAGTATAAACATGGAAAATGATTAAATGATGATTATGTTGGTGGGTTCAGAGTATTCTATTGAGAATGATATGTTGTGCTCTCTGAAATAAATCCATTGAATCATGTATTTTTATGTTATGCATTAATAAACATGCACAGGTGGTAGAGGAATGTATACAAGAAAAACATTGCTTTACTATCTGTCTTAAAAAGTCATTTACATTTTTAGTAAGATTATTCATACCAGACAAGTTGGTCTGACCCTTTGTGTGTTTATATACCATTGGGTGTCTCATCTTTTGATGAGGCAGCTCGTGGTGATTGTGCAGGTAAATAGGCATTTTCTTGATCAAGAATTGGATGAATTAGCTGCTAAGGAAATGGATATAATAGTTACAGACTCAAGGATATTAAATAGATGTTAAATTGGACTTGTGTTATGAAATGTTAGTTAAGTTGTTTTGGGAGAAACTGATGTAATGCTATTTTCTATCTGCAAGTATTGAACTACTCATGAGATTTCTATTAACAGTTGCAAGTTGCTTTTGAGAATGTTTTATTAAGTGATAATTTATAGTATTAACTCCCTGAATGCTTAACCTAAGAGTGCAACAATAAGAATAATTTGAAATGATCTGTAAATTGGAAATTTAAAAAGGGTAACCTGAGATCTGTTGTAAGTATTAAAGGAAAAAAAATAGGTAGGATGAAAACCCAGATTAGTTTGTATAGGATGTGTGTAAAGTAGCAGAGGAATTCCGGCTAACATGACCAATTTTGTCAAGCCTGGGTTCAACCAGCCTATTACCCTAAGCTAATTGATTAAGAAATATAACAAATAAAGCAAACCAGAAAACCAGGATAGTTATATTGAAAATATATGTTACCTGAAATCACTCAGACACACACATGCACACAGAACACAGACACACACATGCACACAGAACACAGATACACACATGCACTCAGAATACATATATATACACTTGCATAAGGGATAATTAAGCATTCAGTAGATCTAAATTCTTGGAGATCTAAACTAACTTTAAAACTAGAAAAATAACATCTAGAATTTGTGAAAAATTAAGTAAGGTAGAAAAGCTTTCTGGAAATTATTTTTGCCATGAGAAATTTTATAGAAAATCCCAAAATAAAATTCTCTGCATCCAAAATTCTTTTACTCTGATAAAAGAAAGGGAAAACCTTAAAGTATCATTTATACATGATTTCTTGAATGTAAGTTAGGTGACTTGATTACAACAATATTTTTATATTGGTGAAAAGATCCTGGATAGTAGAGAAAGGATGTTCTCTTGAATAGATGATCACTATATATATTGGTAAAAAAAAAACTTTATGTAAAAAGTGGGTCATCTCAATTTGGTATCAGAGCTATGTTGATAAATAACATAGTAAAAATCTTGAATGAACTTGATTGTTTTGAATGTATGAAAGTATTGACTGCCTTGGATGCCTTGTCTTTATATACTTATGTTAATAATATCTGTTATAATTGAATGATAATAAGTTGGAATAGGTTAACTTATATAAGATTAGATAAAATGGACTAACTCGAGTGTTGTATCCATAGAACTATGGTAAGACCCAGACAACAAGGGGTAGGACCAAGTGAGCCACCCATGGTGAATATGCAAGATTTCATGAGAGCCATAAGGGATGGGGTAGGCAATAGGCAAGAAAATCCACATGAGGAGCTTTCTAAACTACTCAAGACTTTTACCAATCTTGGAGGCAAGACTTTTGATGGAACAGAAGGAATAATGGGAATTCAAAATTGGCTCAGAATTTTGGATAGAATATTTGCTGATATGCAAGTGGAAGACCAAAAGAAGAGGCTAATAGCATCTAGACAATTGAGAGGAGCAGCTTTGGACTGGTGGGAAGTCATTATAGCTGGAAGACCTGAAGGAGAGGTGACATGGAACCAGTTTAAAGAAATGTTGGAAGGAAGGTTTGTACCTGCATCAGCTAAAGAGTCCTTGCTGCAAGAATTCATTAAATTAAGACAGCGAACTATGAGTGTTACTGAGTATACCCAGAAGTTTGAATCTCTAGCAAAGTATGGTGCAGTGCTCATCACAACTAAGGAAGCTAAAAATGGTAGATACATCCAAGGATTGAATGCCAGTCTCAGTAGAGCCATGCTGCCATATAAGGATAGGACCTTTGATCAAGTTTTAGATCTGACTTTGAGCCTTGAACAACATGATAAATCCAGAGAAAATTTCAGAGCATTTAAAAATAACCAAAACAAGAAAGGAAAGGGTAAGTTCCACCCTTATGATAAAAAGAAAATGGATGTAGCCTCCACCAAGCAATCAGAAGAGGTCAAAACTGCTGAGGTTAAAAAGAAGATCACTTGCTATAATTGTGGACAAGAGGGACACATGAAGAATAGGTGTACAAATCCCAAACCAGCATCTTTCAAATGTCATCTGTGTGGGAAGGAAGGGCACATAAGAAGGAACTGTCCAGAGTTGAGGCAAGGAAAGATGGGAATGTTGGAAGGGAAAAGCAAAATGACTGGAAGTCCCAATGTTGAAAATCATGGCCAAGTTGAAGGTACTTTGCTTATTCACTCAATACCTTTTGCAGTAGTGTATGATACTGGGGCTACACACTCATTAATTTCCCATGACATTGTACAACAGCTAAAATTAAATTGTATGCTTGTAGATAAGCCCTTGCTTATTAAAAGTCCTTTAGGTAGTTCCTGTATATTGGGTATAATATGTAAACAATTAGGACTGAATATAGGGGGGCATATGTTTAGTGCAGACCTATATGTGTTGCAATATCCAGGCATGGGAGTTATTTTAGGAGTTGATTGGTTAAAAAGATATAAGACAGTTATAAATATGGAGACCTCCACCTTATCATTGAAAACTTCTGATGGAAAAAGAGTAATTGTTCTTTGTGAAGTAGATAAAAACAGGAACATGGCCACCCTTGACAATTTGACTGGTGAGAAGCACATGCCTGCATTAGAAGAAATCCCTGTAGTAAATCAGTATGCTGATGTGTTTGGTGAGGTTAAGGGAATTGTTAACCATAGACCAGTAGAATTTTCTATCAAACTAATTCCAGGAGCTAACCCAGTGGTTAAGAGGCCAACTAGAATGGGGCCTAAGGAATTAACAGAACTGAAAAAGAAATTAGTTGAACTAGAGGAAAAAGGATTCATTAGACCTAGTAGCTCATCATGGGGAGCACCAGTGGTTTTTGTTAAGAAGCAAGATGGATCTCTCAATTTATGTGTTGATTATAGAGAGTTAAATAAAATCACAATTAAAAATAAATACCCTTTGCCAAGAATTGATGATCTTTTTGATCAATTAAGTGGTGCAAAAATATTTTCTAGACTTGACTTAGCTTCAGGATTTCATCAAATGAAAGTAGAGGAGGAGAGCATCAAGTATACTGCTTTTAATACTAGGTATGGGCTTTATGAATTTTTGGTGATGCCCTTTGGCTTGACTACTGCCCCCTCTTACTTTGTTGATTTGATGAATAGAATTTTTAGAAAATATTTAGATAAATTTGTATTGATATTCATTGATGATATACTAATTTATTCTAAAACAATTGAAGAGCATGAGAATCATTTGCATATAGTACTGCAGAAATTAAGGCAAGAAAATTTGAAGGCAAAATTTACAAAGTGTACTTTTTGGCAAAATGAGGTAAAATTTTTAGGTCATGTAGTATCAGAGAAAGGCCTATCTGTAGATCCCAATAAGGTGATGGCAATTCAAACATGGAAAAGGCCTACCAGTGTCACAGAAGTTAGGTCATTTATGGGGATGGCTGGTTATTATAGAAGGTTTATAAAGGATTTTGCAAAAATTTCAATTCCATTAACTAAATTGACTAGAAAGAATCAGGCTTTTATTTGGACTGAGGAGTGTAGGAAAGCCTTTGAGAGATTAAAAGAAGCATTGATACAAGCTCCAATACTAAAGGTGCCTGAAGGGAATGAGAACTTGGTGATATATACTGATGCTAGTGGACAGGGGCTTGGGGCAGTATTGATGCAACAACAGCAAGTAATAGCTTATGCCTCTAGACAGTTGAAGCCCAGTGAGGTAAGGTATGCTACACATGATCTTGAACTGTCTGCTATAGTGTATGCTCTTAAATTATGGAGACATTATTTGTTAGGGGCAAAATTTGAAGTTTATACAGATCATAAGTCACTCAAATATTTGTTTTCACAAAAAGAATTGAACATGAGGCAACAAAGATGGATTGAACTCTTAGCCTCATATGATTTTGAAATACTATATACACCTGGCAAAGCTAATAAAGTGGCAGATGCTTTAAGTAGACAACATGCCAATGTAGCTAGATTGATGATAGAAGAATTTAATACTTTATCATTACTGATTGACTCAGAAGTGAAAAGGGGCAGTGAGGAAAATATGAGCATGTGCAGTGAGAAAGAAGAAATAGGGAAGTTGAGTTTTGTTACTTTGGGATCCGAATTGAAAAATAAAATTGTGAAGCTACAAGACCAAGATCCATTTTTACTTGAGAAGAAAGTTCAAATATTAAATGGTGAGGTAGTGGAAGGATTCCAATTGAATAAACAAGGTCATTTGGAGAAAGGAAAGAGAATATGTGTTCCTGCCATAGAAGAATTGAAGCAAGAAATTTTGGATGCTTATCACAGAAGCAAGTATACTATACACCCAGGAAGTACCAGAATGTATCACAACCTAAAAAGAGATTATTGGTGGAGTGGGATGAAGAGTGCAGTGGCATTATATGTGTCTAAGTGCATGGTTTGTCAACAGGTAAAGGCTGAATATCAAAGACCCTCAGGAATGCTGCAACCTTTACAAATACCACAATGGAAATGGGAAGACATATCAATGGACTTCATTGATGGTTTGCCTAAGACTAGGAGGGGAAATGATAGTATTTGGGTTGTAATTGATAGGTTAACCAAAACAGCTCATTTTATACCTGTAAAATCAGATAGGAATGCATGCACCTTAGCTCAGTTATTCATCAAATAAATAGTTAGATTGCATGGAATACCAAAAACTATAGTAAGTGATAGAGATACCATCTTCACTTCGAAATTCTGGCAAAGTTTCCACAAGGCAATGGGAACTGATTTGTGCTTGAGCACAGCATATCACCCTCAATCTGATGGCCAAACAGAAATTGTGAACAAATTACTAGAAGACATGTTGAGGGCATGTATATTGGATTGGGGAGGAAGTTGGGAAGATCACATATTTCTGGCAGAATTTGCATATAACAACAGCCATCACAGTAGCATAGGCATGGCACCCTTTGAAGCACTTTATGGTAGACCCTGTTTATCACCTTCAAGTTGGATGGAGTCTAGGGAGAAAGTGGTCTTAGGACCAGAAAATGTAAAAGAGACCTCTGAGAAGATAGCCTTGATCAGGAAAAGGATTGCTTCTGCCCAAGATAGGCAAAAGAAATATGCTAATCAAAAGAGGAAAGAAGTGCAGTATGATGTGGGGAATTATGTATTTATTAAAATATCACCCATGAAAAAGATTTTGAGATTTGGAAAACAAGGAAAGTTGATTCCAAGGTATATAGGACCATATAAAATTCTAGAAAGAATTGGAAATGTAGCCTATAAGTTAGCATTACCAGAGGAGATGAGAGCAGTGCATGATGTTTTTCACGTATCCCAGTTAAGGAGATGGGTTCATGATGAAGAAACAATTTTAAAATCTCCTGAGAAAGTGCAGATTGACCCCAGAATGGTGTATGAGAAGAAGCCTGTAGGCATAGTTGCAAAGGAAATTAAGAAATTGAGAAACAAAGAAATAAAATTAGTGAAAGTGCAATGGAGTCTTGACCCAAATGATTGCACATGGGAGGTGGAAGATAAAATCAGAAGTGATTATCCACAGCTAATTGATTGAATCAAAGGTAAAATATATATACATAAATATACTAATGAATGATTTGATTGAATACTTTGTTATGCATAGGAGATTAATTAATGATTGAACTAAGAATGATTGATTGCTGAATTGAAAATGTCTGAATTGAGTATGAAAGAATTGTGAGACACAATTCCTAAAAGGAAGGGTATATGTGATAACCCTGATTTTATGAACAAGTTTTATAATTTAATTTAATATACTTGTTTGAATTATTATTTTTTTTGGTTGCCTAGGAAAAAAATATATATGATAAGTTGACCATAAATATATATTGGGTAAATATTGATATGTATACAAGATGATATATGTATATACTTCCCTAAAAAAAAAAGAGTAGAAAATTATTTGTAAGCTAAAGAAAACTATAAATACATGAACATGACAGAATATGAATGTACCATTGAAACAAGTCTAGGGTAAGGGAAATAAAGACTTAGGCAGAAATAAAAATATAGATAGTGTACAGGCATTTTAAACAAAGGCTGGCTAAAGAAAATTATTAGAAATTGCATGAAAATAGTATGAGTTGTTGGAAAATACTTTATCCACTTTTAGCAATTTTCTTAGCTTTAGAGATATCATGCAAATATGGTGACTGAGGTAATAAAGTGTAAATTTCTGTTAATAGAACCAGGGACCATTTACCCAATTGCTCTTAAAAATAAAAAGAGAGGCTGATCATAAGTGGTAGGGTAGAATTGAAATTGGGTAAATCTTAAAACCCTAGAGGCAGCCAAGGTCTTGTATAAAAGAGGGTTAAGGGTGAAAGGATCTGTCACCATTTTCTTAAAAAAAATATACATGAAATATAGACAGTTAGCAAAAGAGAAAAACTGAGGAGCACTGGCCATTAGAGACAAGTAGGAGATAACAGATCAAAAGGAAAGGATTAAGGTGAGTAATCTCACTGAAAATTGGCATTAAGTCCTGAATATTGAGGCAGCCTGAAGGGTTTTATATTTTTAATTAATCTGTGCTTATTTTAGGATGTTGATGTGTTGATTATCTGTTTAAATATTGTGTGTTAATATATCCAGAGAATATATTGATGGCTTTCATGTTTGAATGATTATTATGTCATGAATTATTTTTGAGATGAGATGCTTTCTTTATGTGTCTGCTGCATATAAATTAATTCATGGGAATTCCAGGGATATATGATATAAGTCTATGGTCTAAAAATGGAAAACAAATGGGACTGTAGCATAAAGTGGTTGCTGCTTATGTCTCAAGAATAAATGGGGTAACATAGAAGTGCAAAGTTATACTTGTGCTGAACTTCTATGATTACAAATAAATCCAAATAAGATTAGAAGCTTGTGGTTTAGTCAGATCTTATGAATCTGTGAGTATCTGATTAAGCCAGAGGCAAATGGATGCATCAAGACAAACTAAACATGACCATACATTTATAGGCATGATTCCTCAAAAGAAAACCCCATGATTTAAATAATATGTACACTGAGAAATCAAACTAGCTTGTGTGAATAAATCTATGATTATGAAAAGATGATCTGTTATTCTTTGAACATATGCATGATGGTTGAGTTATTTATTTTCTCTGATTGATGTATGAAATGCAGAAGGGATTAGCATGAATGAGGGAAAGAGGGAAAACAAGCACTTAGTAAATTTAACTAAGGATTTGGATCTTAGGGCTACAAAGTATGGCTTGGCAAGGGAAATATTGCAAGCTCACACATGGTATGATTATACCCAAGGGCCTGAGTGTGCTGGGTTAACAGTGAATATGCCCCAGACAGTGTGTGTTTTAATAGAAAGAAAGTAGCTAAAGTCCATCATAAAATATACCTGAGATTGAATTTGGAGAATAAGTTCACAGGTAGGTTGGGTAAAATCCCTGATAGACAGAAAGAGTATAAACATGGAAAATGATTAAATGATGATTATGTTGGTGGGTTCAGAGTATTCTATTGAGAATGATATGTTGTGCTCTCTGAAATAAATCCATTGAATCATGTATTTTTATGTTATGCATTAATAAACATGCACAGGTGGTAGAGGAATGTATACAAGAAAAACATTGCTTTACTATCTGTCTTAAAAAGTCATTTACATTTTTAGTAAGATTATTCATACCAGACAAGTTGGTCTGACCCTTTGTGTGTTTATATACCATTGGGTGTCTCATCTTTTGATGAGGCAGCTCGTGGTGATTGTGCAGGTAAATAGGCATTTTCTTGATCAAGAATTGGATGAATTAGCTGCTAAGGAAATGGATATAATAGTTACAGACTCAAGGATATTAAATAGATGTTAAATTGGACTTGTGTTATGAAATGTTAGTTAAGTTGTTTTGGGAGAAACTGATGTAATGCTATTTTCTATCTGCAAGTATTGAACTACTCATGAGATTTCTATTAACAGTTGCAAGTTGCTTTTGAGAATGTTTTATTAAGTGATAATTTATAGTATTAACTCCCTGAATGCTTAACCTAAGAGTGCAACAATAAGAATAATTTGAAATGATCTGTAAATTGGAAATTTAAAAAGGGTAACCTGAGATCTGTTGTAAGTATTAAAGGAAAAAAAATAGGTAGGATGAAAACCCAGATTAGTTTGTATAGGATGTGTGTAAAGTAGCAGAGGAATTCCGGCTAACATGACCAATTTTGTCAAGCCTGGGTTCAACCAGCCTATTACCCTAAGCTAATTGATTAAGAAATATAACAAATAAAGCAAACCAGAAAACCAGGATAGTTATATTGAAAATATATGTTACCTGAAATCACTCAGACACACACATGCACACAGAACACAGACACACACATGCACACAGAACACAGATACACACATGCACTCAGAATACATATATATACACTTGCATAAGGGATAATTAAGCATTCAGTAGATCTAAATTCTTGGAGATCTAAACTAACTTTAAAACTAGAAAAATAACATCTAGAATTTGTGAAAAATTAAGTAAGGTAGAAAAGCTTTCTGGAAATTATTTTTGCCATGAGAAATTTTATAGAAAATCCCAAAATAAAATTCTCTGCATCCAAAATTCTTTTACTCTGATAAAAGAAAGGGAAAACCTTAAAGTATCATTTATACATGATTTCTTGAATGTAAGTTAGGTGACTTGATTACAACAATATTTTTATATTGGTGAAAAGATCCTGGATAGTAGAGAAAGGATGTTCTCTTGAATAGATGATCACTATATATATTGGTAAAAAAAAAACTTTATGTAAAAAGTGGGTCATCTTAGATATCGAAAATACTATTTTGATATATGGGATGACCCATTTTCGTTTCGGGAACGAAACGTGCTTTTTCAGGTAGTTTATCGTTTCGGTCCAAATCGATCGGGTCCATTCTTTCTATTTTCAGATCTACCTATATATAGGCTGTTATAAATCGTAATTGTTTATCATATCTTATATTATGTATGTACAATTCTCCATGACTGCCTCCTCTTTCTCAATGGCTAAAAACCCTAAATTCCGAATTCAATTTCAAATCAAATTTCAATTTCAAAATCAAACTTCTCGAAACTGTATCATATTATATACCGATTCGAAGCACTCGACGAGCGCAACCCAAATCTGTGATTTGTTTTTCGATTTGGATCATGGTTTGACCGAAAATTAGCCATTTATCAACGGCCGTTCATGTTTGGGTTCGAGATTGGACGGTGGATCTTCGTCTTGGGAACGATCGGGGAGCACTGCATTGGAGAGGACGTCGAGGGGAGTCAATCCATAAGGCTATGTCATACCAACAATCAACGATTTTGCCATATTTTTGGCCATAAGGCAACGCGCATGGGTCTCGACCGGAGGTGTTTAGAGCGGCGCGGCGTGCACTGGTGGGGTCGACGTGGTCGCCCTGGAGCGTGGAGCAAGACACGGGGTTCTGATCATGGAGGAAGTGCTCCTAGTGGCGGCGAAAATTGAAGAGGGGTGGCGGCCGTTCGTGTACAAGCGTATGAGGTTTAGGGTTTCACGCGATTTGGCCTCTGGTTCACGTGAGTACACTTGTTGACGTGGCGTTTGTTTATGGTGATTTCCTTTTTTATTTAATTTTATTTTAATTTCAAATTCAACTGTTCTAATTATCATAATTTTTACGCACGAGGTCCGATTCACGCGCGATTTTCTCCGTTGGATTCATATCGAAATTCTAGACATTATGAATCTGGTTTGGACGAACTCCGAGACTGTTGAATTTTGGGCGTTATTTTGGATTTCAAATCAATTTGAAATCTAAGATGAGTGTTTTAACCCACTCACGACTACTGGTTTTTCTTATGTTAGTTAAATTAAATTTATGACGTGATTAGAAGTTGATTGACTGCTGTTTGATATATTTAAATCATCATTCCATTTCAATTTGAATTTAGTGAAAATATAATTGCCATTTAATTTAATAATAAAATTTTAATTTGCCAGTTTATACCTGTTAATGATAATCAGTTATCTATTGATGTTTATTGCTTGATTTGAATGATGATTATGATGGATGTTTAATTGTTGATATTGGATGATTGGATGTTATGTTAGTTTATATATATTGATATCACACTGCAAGTTCCCTTTGTTTATTGTTAGAAAATCCCTATGGGTTGAAATGATACATACCCTAACGAACTCATAGATTAGGGGAAATCGTTATGGGTTGAAATGATAGACTCGAGCAATTTCATGGATTTGATGTTAAATTTGGGATTGCGGGTTGAAATGATATACCCGTAAATTTAAATTTATTATGGGTTGAATGATATATATCTGTATCACTTGACCATAGGGTAGAAAATTATATACGGACACCGGATTGGTTAAATTAAATGATTTTAAATCCTTAATTTTTGAAGTCAGTTAAATGATATTTTGAAATAAAATTTGATTTATATAAATTGAAATATTGTTGAAAATCCAAGTTTTAAATGTGAAATTGGAATTGGTTTAAATAAATCATTTAAAGGACTTAACTTGAAATTTGAAAGCTGGACGTGGTCCAGATGTGTTGAAATGAAGGAAATAGTCTAGTTTGATATTAATTCATTTTAATATAAACTGTGTAAAGAGATATTATTCTATAAATCATGATTATTAAAATTTTCAAACTATTTAACTATTTTAATCTCTTTTTAAACTATTTTAAACTATTTAATCATATTAACCGTTTAATTTATTTTAAATCTATTTTAATTTATTTTAAATCTATTTTAATTTATTTTATATCTATTTTAATTTATTTTAATATATTTTAGTTTATTTTAAATCTATTTTAATTTATTTTAATATATTATAATTTATTTTTAATCTACTTTAATTTATTTTAAATCTATTAAATCTATTTTAAATCTATTTAATCTATATTAAATCTATTAAATCTATTTTAAATCTATTTTAAAATTTTAAATTTATATAAACTATCTTAATTTTATTTAAAACTATGATAATCCATTTTTCAACTATTTTAACGTATTCAAACTATTTAATTTTTTTTTAAACTATGCTAAACTATTTATGACTATCTAAACTATTTTCTAAATCCAGGCTATGTAAAGTGGAAGTGTTTATATTTAAATCCTTGATTTAACAGCGAATATGATTAAATGATGTTATAACCTAAGTTGAGATTTGAAATGATATTTTTTAGTGAAATAACATGTTCTGAGTAAATATGATAATTTTAAATGAGGCTTTAACCTATTTTGAAAAGTGTGATTTTGAAAGTAGATATGATTTTGGAAGTGATATGATTGCAAATGTGATATGATTTCGAAAGTGATTCTGAGAATATGATATTTTGATACCAATTATGAATTTGATTTTTTTTGAAATGTAAAAGAACCATCCGGTGTGAAATAAGTGTTTGGTTGTTAAAGAGACCGGGATCGGATATTATGATACTCACTGCCAATACCGAAAACCACTTCAACAACTGTGTACGTGGTGGAGAATCCAGAATAAAGTAGGATGGTTTGGTGTATGATTCTGTATGAGGTATTTACGTAGCCCTGACTCCCGTGAGTCAGCTTAGTTGTGACTAAAACAGGAGCCACGCCGGGCCAAGTGAGGTCATTCCCCCTATCGGGCACATTTCTTCGATACCATATTATGACTTTGTGATGATTTGGTGGCCACCCCTTGATTTTGATTATGGGAGTGTGTTCCGAGGTGGGCGGTAGTAGCTGTTATGTGTTACCACCAGTCCAGATCCACAAATGGTAGAATCCTACCCTAGCATTGCCTCGAGTGCCGTGTTCACATGCCATATCACGCCTTCACGAGTTTGTTTTGTACCATACCAATGGAGTGCCCTCTGGGTAAACCTGCAGTTTACGGAGGAGCGTACGGTACTGTATATACTATGGGAGTATATAAAATGTGTTAAGGGGGATATGGGTAACGCCTTAACGCTATTTTAATACTTTACTTTATTGTAGACACTATTATAATAGTGTATTGTACTATGTATGTAGATAGTTTAACAGATCCTTAGGAGATGGAAATCCCGAACATCTCTTAAGTTATTACACTCACGATAGACACTGGATAAGAGATGTCAAAACCCGTAAACATCTCTGATGCTGTTACACTCATATTTAATTACTGTTGATTTAACTTCCATAAGATCTTTTAGTTCTGACTCAAGTGTTTTGTCTTTTCAATTCGCTCGGGTCAGTCTGAGCTTTTCAGTTTATCGAAGACTGCTTTCTGGAGGACGAAGATGAAGACAAAGATTTAATACTGTTACTATTTATTTTATTTATTCCACTGCATCATGTTGTTTCACTGCATTTATTTATTTATTCATGTTGTATGTAACTCTGATCCGTATTGTAAAAGTATAATCAAATGTTATTCGAAAACAGCATCATGAACTGTTTATTTGATTATTATATTCTGTCATTCCGCTGCAAGATTCTGTATTTGTTTTTCTTCCTTTCCTTGTTTTTTCTTATTCACCCCATAACAATCCTCCCTTTTGAATGGTTTGAGTTTGACATGTGAGGTTTATTGTCGATTTAAATTTTCCAAAAAGGTAGGGCGTTACAGTAAGACTCTGCCTAGATTTAAAAGTAAGGTCATCATAATGGTACACATAACTATAACAAAGAAGTATGTCCTGAACGTGTTTCATAACATATAGAATGAATGTTTAACACACTCAATATAATCCCCAATTATCATCGAATAACATATATGATGTCATGATATAAGAGTCATTTCTTTATTTAACGTGACCGCAATCGCAAATCTATTCAACTGTGATTCACGCCTACTCATAATTATTAAGAGTCACGTTTATAAATTGTCTAGTTATCGCGAATTGATCATGGTTTATATTTATATAACTCGTTGAGCGGATACATGACCTTTTTCATCCGTGTATACACTCTATTCTGGATGCTAATTGAGGTAAGATACATGACCTTTTTCATCTGTTTCCCCCTCGACCATAATTTTAACTCTTCTAGATGCTGATCGAGACAAGATACATGGCCTTTTTCATCCATGTCCTCCTCGATCAGAAATGTTGGTGCCCCCACATGGCCTACTTATTGTACTAATCTCTACAGCGTGCATGTTATCGTCTCCATCAAATATACTGCGTGCCTGTCATCGTTGGTGTGCTCGTATAGTAGGTCGTTGGACCGGTGGAAAATGAGCTAGAATGTCACTCATCTTAGCTAGGATGGATCTGGTTGATCTGGTGTCTCATCTCGTTTGATCAATTCATTGTATTTTTTTGCAATCCACTTACGACAATAAACCCTATAAACTGTCGTTTAATCTAGTGTCACTAGCGGTTATTAACATGAATTAACATTTAATATACCCAACGTCATAGCATATCCAAACAATGAGTTAAAATAATAATTGATGAAATATTACCGAACCCATACCGCTGGTATTCTAACTGCATTTATTAAAAATTCTCGTCATATAGAAGTTCAAACATCTCATATGAGTCCACCATTTATTGATCTAGAAGTGGTTTTATTATAAATATTATTTCCATAATCTCGATAGAAAATTTCCAGAAATAATTTTTATCCCAAAGCAGATTTAACTTATAAAACTCCTTTTTTATTCCAAGATCTTTATTTAATTCCAAACTTCAGCATTTTAAAACCTTATATATAATCACAAAGAATTATAAGTTGACAAACTCCTTTTCGAAAATAATTCATACAATTTGAACTCATTTACGATACTTCAAAGTACTCATAAAGGTGTTTATAATCTAATAATTCCTTTGAAAACACCAAATCCAAATTATATTATTTTCCATCCAAAATATTTTCGAAGGTCAAATATTTTTCTTCAAAATCAATATTTAAAATCTTTCTTTACTTCCAAATCCATTTTAAATCACCTTCGAAAAATCAATATTGAACTAAAATTCTCTTTCAATAAAATATTCTAAATATTTACATTATAACATCTACTTATAAATTCTCTTTTATAACCAAATTCCAAACATCCTATTTCAAAAGCATTCAAGTATAGAATTTTTTTAATGAATATTTTCGTATGCACTTAAATCGATTTTTTGTTTATCTAAAATAATCAAATACAAACAAAATCACTTCTAAAGATCATTTTCAAAATTTCACATTGAATTTAAATGCTATAAAGTACACATCGTTTTGGAATCTAATTGCAAATCCCTTTTCAAATATATATATATATATATATATAAAGGATTGAAATTATGAGATTTGTTTATAAGAGGAATATAGTTTTATTATATGTGTGTGTATCAATCTATTTCTAGAATTAAGGAATATTCCTTTTTAAGTCTTTATATACTATCTAATCCTTTTAAGCCATCTTTGAAAAGTAATTTAAAAATTCTCTTTTCATAAAGGTAATTCAAATATTTAACCATACAACATTTATTTATAAAATACCTTATATAACCAAATTTTAAAACCATTGCTCTCAAAAATAATATAATTCAAGTAAATTCTTATTTTATAATACTTCTCAGAAGTATTTAACTCAAAATTTTATCTTCTAATCCATTTCAAATGCAATGTCTGATATTTAGCAAAACAAGGCAATGACCTATAACATCATATATTCCATCTTAAACCATTTAATCGCCCAATTATGCTCAACCAATAAGGAATTTCATCCATTACCAAATATAATATTCTTACTGTTGAATTTCTATAATTCTTATTGTTATTTTCAATTTTATTTCAACCAATTCATCAAATTTTGTAGTCAAATTTATCTAACAAAATTCCAAACATAAGATAGCAATTATATTTTAACCCATTCAATCATTTTTCCAATAATCAAATCAAGATATGAAAGGACTAGAACATAGAATTTTTGGAGTAAAAAAGAAAATAACTCACCTAATGATGCAATTAAGATGAATTTCATCTTAACCCATGCTTTCGCTACTAGAAATGTCATTCCCTACACCATCATGCCTCAGACTGACGTCGTTGAACAACCTCACGCTAGACACCACCATGGCTTCACCGTCGTCATGTGTTCACGTCGCTACCAGCCCTAGTCCATATGCCACTCCTCCTCCAATCTCAGCTAGCGAGTGGCACTCTCTCCCCTAACCGACTTTGCCATTGAAGCCCGGCTAACCTTGCATGAGTTTTTTTCGATTCCTATGTCATGAATGAATTTTGGTTTTTTTTTCATAAAATGAAGAGAAGGAGAGGGTGTATAGGGGTTTGAAATAAGGGATGCGGGCTTGAGAATAATGGGAATTAAACTAGCTTGAGTGGAATGGGCTTTGGGCTCTAATTTAACTTGTTAATTTTTCTTTTTCTTTCCTTTTAAATAATACTTCTGTTTATCTTATAGAAAATTTTCAATTTAACTTAAAATAGGTTTGCACCTCATTCCAAAATATATATTTCGACAACTTCACAATCTTTATTTAATTCTTTACTCGTTTATTTATTTTCAACTATTCATTGTATTGATTTAAAATAAATTTTGTTTTTCAAATATTTGAAAATTATTTATACTGAAATATTTTTATATTTATTAAAGCATTTATTCATTTTTATTATAATTTCTAAAAAGGATTTATTAATTAATCCAATCTATTAAAATAAAATCTTTATTGACTTTGATTAAATAAAAAATTTAATTTCAAAAATAATAATTATCAAAATAAATTTCAAATATTTTTATTTTTATTAAATTTATTTAATATGGCTTTGATAAAAGGTTTGCTATAATCTTAATCCCCTTCCACGGCTTGAGCCATTGCCGGACCCCTTAAAGGGCGCAATAGAGTTGAATCTCTTGTAACTCGGCCTCGATCCGGAACTGAGTGTCACATATCTCCCTAAGCTCAGGGCTTCGTAATCTTGCAACCTCTTGTCCCAGCACTACGGCCTCCTGTCCTCCGTGAATTGCAGCCTCCTGTCCTCCTTTCTCAACCGGTACCTCTACAATCCCCATTCTCCATAGGGAGAACTATTTAACAAGGCAGAGGCCTTCTTCTGGACCTGCTTTCCTTAGAGGTTCACTCCGAACTGCCTAAAGATGCGAATAATAAGGTGATAGTATAGAATGTAGCTTCGAGGAGTTCCAACTTCGGGGTCTATGTGTTGGCTAATAAGGCCTTGGCCCAGTTCACCACAACACCACCAATAATGGCGTAGGTGGCCTTCTGCACTAAAGGATAAATCTGGTTGTAACAACCCGCATATTATACGATATTATATTTAAATATTTTATTTAAATATAGCGTCGTTAGTCGGATTTCAGTTCGAAATGTCACATTTTGCAAACGGTCGAATTAGGACTTGGGACCACTTCCATTGAGTCCAAAATGGCGTTTACAACTTTTTTGAGTATAAGCTTCGATATGTATGGAGTAAGTTGAATTTTGCTATTTTCTGTTGGGCTTTTTTGGTTTGGGTTTCACCCCAACTCACTCTATAACCTAACTCACTCCTCTCTTCATCCATTCATTCCCATTTCATTTCTTTAAACTCAAGCTACTGAAAATGGGGAGAGGAATGGGAAATTAGAAATTGCCAAGCCCTAGTTCCTCTTGCAAACTCAAATTCTTGCTCCAAATTCAAGGTAAAGCTTAGGTAAGCATCTCCATCTCCTTCTCCATCTATCTCTCTCTCCAATTCTAGAAAATTCCTAAACCCTAACTTAGGAAATACTAGTTTTGATCTTAGATTGGAGCTTGTAGAGTTGTAGTGAAGAGTGGTTGATCTTCTCCTTGTGTTTGAGCTTTTTATCATTTTTTTTAGTTAAAAAGGTGAGATTTAACTCACATCTACTTCTTTTGATATCATTGGTGTTAGGTATGAATTCCTAACACTTATTCATGTTAATTTGCCTTTGGTTTGAATTGATTTGGTGAACATTTCAATTTTTGGTGTTTTGAAGTCAAAAACTCTAAAAATCCTAGCTTTGATGTATGAACATGTTTTTGGAGGTGTATTGAAGAGCCAATATGGCTGGGTTGTCGATTGGCATAAACCCTTAGCGCCCATTGCTCGTCCGGTTGCAAATTGGAAGAGTTTGCTCTTCATTTGATAGACTGAAAAACAGCCCCAGTGCCAGTCAGTCGACTGGCCTCTGCAGTCAGTCGACTGGCTGTAGCATATGAGTGTTCCTGGGATTGTCTGCAGAGAATAGAAGTCTCTGTTTTCTGCAGTCAGTCGATTGGCCTCTACAGTCAGTCGAATGACTGCAGGAAATGAAAGTTTCGAGTTTCTGGATCAGTCGACTGGCCTCTGCAGTCAGTCGACTGACCTGCTTGTTTTTGCGTATTTTTGCCTATTTTGCTTGGTTTCAAATTTCAATCGATTCGTGTCGATTCCAATTAGTTGTTATTGCATATTTGACTTTGATAAATCCTTTTTGATTTCATACACGGGTTTTTATAAAATGATCCTTTCAAATTGTATTAAAAGCCCGTTTCTTCAATTTATAATTTCTATTTAAAACACACACACAATTTTGCACTTCGAGCGAAGAGGGAGGAGAATTAAATGATTAAATAAAATGCGTGCTATGAACACGTGTGTTTATCTTTTCAGTTAATTCCTAATCTATTCGTTTGACCGTTTTGACCTCTGGGTCTGGTTTACCAATGAGATGAGGTGAACTTTGTACTTCTTTGAGTGTGAAATTGACTAACGGTTAGTAAACCGTATAGTGCGAACGTGGGGTATGGGACTCATGTTAACATTTTCTGGGTTCCTTACTGAGAGTTGTGACACATTCCGCTGGACAGTGGTGTCCAGTACCGCCACTACGGTTTGTTGCCTTCGGGCGTTGCCTTCGGGCGTATGGATCCTTGTATATAGTACTGAGCTCGAGCATCTTTTGTTTCCTTGACAATTATATTTCCCTAGAGTATCGCCCTTCGGTATAGGTTCTTTGAACCACACGATATATAGCGATTACCTTGTGGAAACTTGTGTTACCTTTATTGGTATTTGTCATTTTCCTTTTGGCTTGTTTTGGGATATGTATGTCCTTGGTTTATTTGAGTTGCCTATGATATGAGGCTTATTATGATGCATCTTATGTTAGATGATTTGGTTATCTCCTTTGGAGATTATTGTGGTACTTTATGTTCTTGTATGTTCATTATCATTTAGTTTATCTAACTGATTTGTTTAGTTAGACTGACCCGTGTATTTTATACTCGGGTCAGACCGAGATGTTTCAGGTTAGGTACATTGGACTTAGCCTATTTTGCTTCCGCAAGGACTATTCCGCTAGCTCCTTTTTGTCATAGCTTTTTATGTAGTCCTTTTTGTCTGTAACTCTGATATGTATTCTTTTGACTCGTCTGTATATTGTGGTTTGCTATACCACTTGACATGTCTCATTTTGTAAACTCTGTAATGTATCTGTATATGTGTAAATGTATGTGATGATCTACTGTTCCGTGATGTGTATTACATTGAGTTGTTATATTTTATTCTGATAGATCCTTAAGCTACCTATGGCTTTATATTAAATATTTATGGGAGATGTCGATTCACTTGGGTAAGAAGTGGCAATGGTCGGCGTATTCAATAGCTAATTAATACAAGGTTATAGATGGTCGCTCATATCCAGCTCTATTCTCCGCATTAGCAGACGGTGTTACTTAGTAATACTCTTTGCTAATGTGGGTCTCGGAGTGGGGAGTTACACTGGTCGAAGCTCCCCATCTTGGGAATGATGTTATGCTGGATGATACAGGTAACGAGACGAGCTTGAATCCATATGTTGTCTGCTCTCCAAACACCTAATCCTCGGTAGAAGATTTGGTGTAGAATTTCTTGGTCAGTGGTCTCAATCTCATCCAAATTTGCTCTAATCATGAGGCTGTCCAAGATACTTCCAAAATCCACATCCATCATAGTGATCCCCATCCCCTTCACCTCTGACGTGAAATGTCTGACATCTTCATCGAACTCATACTTCAAATTGGCGTCAAACAACCACATACACTACAAATAGCATTCTTGCTCAAAACTCTCATGGCTCAGGATCAATGCCAATCCCAAGGCCTTGAATAGCCCTTATAATCTATACGCTGCGAAGTCTCCAAACTTCACCGGCCTTCCATGCAAGAACACAAAATTCACTAAGGGCTCATAGATAGAAATTCTCTCGTCATCCCTTTGGGGCTAGGCGATCTTTTGAGGGGTGAGAATTCGGTGGTGTGAAGGTCCACCGGCTTGTCTTAGGGATTCCGTTGACTATTTTGAAGGGGAGGAGGTTGGGGTTTTAAGGCTAGATCTGGTGGGGCGCACTAAGCATGGTCGTGCGCTGGATTGGAGTGAGGGTGCTTGCTGGAATAAAATGCACTTGTGTTGGTGGGGCATGGCAACGGCGTTTGAGAGGAGAGGAGGTCGAGAGGAAGAGAGGGAAAAGGTAAAAATAATAAGGATGGTGAGGTTCTAGAAGCGGCTTTAAGCCATGTTCGAGGTTCAGGGCATGTCAAAACGCGAAGACTTGTCAGAAGATAGATCTTGGGTGGTCAACCAATACCGGTCGATCGATTATACCCACGCCGTCGACCGCTTCATGTATTTTGAGTCTATTTCGAACCTGCTCCCTAAACGGACTAAGTAATATATTTTATTAGTTTATTTTCTTTCATTCCTAATTTCATCTTCTTCAAGATATTCCGTAACCGTTTTTGAAAAACTCCTATCCACTCATATCAGTATGTTAGCCTATTGCCTTGATCGTCGAGCTCCCTCAATATAACTTCTCTTATAAATCTCCTCCTATCCAAGCATGTCTACTTCACCGTGTAAATCCTTCACCGATCGTTTTTCCGCGATGTCTTCCTTATACAAGAATAATTTCCCACATTCATTATCGGGTATTCTTATCCTTCTACTCTTCTTTCCCCATTTAAATCTAGTACCACTTCCAATTGTCCACCCCTTAAAAGAATTTCTTAAAACTTTGAAAATTGAAAAATCATCGGGCCAAACATATGTTTTATTTTCCATTTATTTCAAAGAGGAAAAGCCTTTTTATCAAAACCCTTTTATTGAAAAATTTTACTCTAGCCCATTTTAATTTCAACTAGGAATCTCTAGATAGCTCTTTTAATTTAAAATATCCAAATCTTCTTGCATTTTCAAAAACAAATTCTATTTTTAAAGGATATTTGATACGATGAAAATTTTAGTATTTACTTTTTTATAAAAAATTTTTATCTAAAGCTATTTTAAATATTTAACAAAAATTTAAAATCTTTTATAAAAATATTTCACATGGGGTTGGACTAAGAAATGGAATTATGTGCCCTTTCTTTTGGACTTTTCTTCTTTTCCCATTACTCCAGCATGTCATCATTAACAATATAAAAAATATGGTTATCATCTTATAGTGATTAATGCATATATTCTTGTGATAACTTGCTCATTCCTATTTATACACTACCTCCAGATATTTGCAACATATAGGTTCTTACTTCCCATTCGTCTAGATATAACATACATCATCAATCGGCAATCCACAATCATAGGGCAGTCTAGGCCAAGGAAAAAGGAGTCAGGTACTATCCCACTTCAGAGACTATTCTATATGGCATGCTCGTGCTATTCTTAAATCAATGCCTTATGGTACAACCATAAGGCTGAAGGGTAATTGGGATAGGTGTATAAATTTAACTCTAGCTATTGTTCTATCTCATATTTGCATTATCCATCTTCTCAGAATATGGTTGCAACTACTTCTATAGTCGAAATTTATAGAGTTGGATGTTAAATATATATATATATATAGTTCTAGGTAAAAAAAAATACGTTCACTCAGTGTATCCAAATTCTTAGGATCGACTAACCTGGCTCTGATAGCAAATGTAACAACCCACATCTTAATGTGTCTGATTTTCTGACTAATCAAAAACCCGAGTCTGTTATGGTACGAATCATTGGTGGTGGTAACCTGAAATAAACATTATATATTAGAGAGCTATCTATATGAATTTACGGTGGAATAGTAAAATATAATAAAACATATATACCGATTATGGCTTTTACCTTGGAACCAATATTATTCCTTAGATATCTAGTTGCATTGTTAGTACTGAGAATGGAAGAGAAGACCTATCCACCTACCATTCCCGCCTTGTACCAGTATCATATTCCTCTAAATCTATCCTATGGGTTGCAATGAGGAGTGGGTCAAAGCAACGTTTTGGTGACTGGTAAATTACAAAACTTCATCCATAATACTAATTTATACCAATTGATTTCCATTTAGGTGTTATGTCTAATATCCACGTATTAGTCATTTTATTCCTCATGCACGTATGATACATTCAACTACTAGTACAAGTACTTATATACGTAACCTAATTTGGGATTAGTGAATTCCCATGTCCACTCTACACTAGTAGGATGTGTAATCTATGCAGGCTTAATTGTAACAACCCACACCTTAATGGGCCCGAATTTCGACTAAATCGAAACCTAAGCCATTAGGGTATGGATCGTTAGTGTTGGTAACCTATAATAAACATAAGTGTATTAGAAAGCTATCTAGATAAACTCACAGTGGAATAGGAAAATATGATAATATAAAATGACTACCGCTACTACCTTAGAATAAATATTATTCCATAGATATCTAGTCACCTTGTCAGTGCTAAGCAATGGATGAGAAGACTTCTTCATCTATTGTTCTCGTCTTGCACCACCAGCTTGCCCCTTTAAATCTATCATATGGGTTGTAATGAGGGTGGGTGACCATAACAATGTTCTAGTGATTAGTAAATTACATATTTTATCCATAACACCAACTTATGCTGATTGATTTCCATTTAGGTGTTTTGTCTATTACTCATGGCTTATCTGTTTAATTCCATTTACGCATACAATATGTCCAACCTTCTCCAAGGTATAGCTATATATATATACACGTGTGTATGTATTGAAAATGGATTCAGTTGCCTCATTAAAAATCCTGACTGAAACCATTATGATTCGGTCCAGGAGAAACAAAGTACAATATAAATTTTATTGTTGCACAAAAGAATATATACAAAGATGTAAAGAGCAATACATGTTTAGAGATAGTCCACAAAAAATAAATTAAATAAAGAAACTTATACTACCAACTTCAAACAACAAACATGACCCATCTTCATTAAATTGTAAAATCACTATCCCAAATTGAAGAGCCAAACGCCAACGAACACAGCAACACCTACTGATGGCATGTCTCCCACAAGCCTGCTCTTCCAATATGAGTTCAGGTATACTCCCCCCTCACATTGAAGAGATGAGATCGACTATCTAGTTTGTTGTTTAGGATTTGTGGATATATATAGGTGTGTGTGTATATGTATATATCTCTCTATGTGTGTGTGTGTTTTTATATATAAATGTTATGCTACAGAAAAGAAAACACCGACCATTTAATAGTTCTCAAGTAAGGAGGAAGTAGACCTAATGGCCATTTAATACCTCAACTCCGATGTGGGCTCACTAGTCAATTGTCCATAGCTACAAAGACTTACGACCCCTCGATACAGCTATATAATTTAATTTGCCATATTACTAACGCGTCTCAAAAACTTATCTAATGGTTAACTAGTCCACATCCGATAAACAAATAACTAATTAAACTTTGAGGTTTTTGCATATCCCATACGGATTGAACAATAGTAGGAAGCAAGATCCATCAGGGCATAAACCAAGTCTTTGCTAGCGACTGCTTGGTATCGTCGGGGTCAAAGCCTATATGCCAGCCCTACTACTAAATACTGATTTACCAACAATACTGACTGTAACATCTCCTACTTGGAGGCTCAAAAATAACGGCTACGGATGTTGCAATCATCCATAGTTATTAATCTTCGGCAACTAAATACGGTAATGTTAGATATATTGATACACAGAAACACAAGAATATGGAAAAAATTTAAAACATCAAACAAGTTCCACATTCCATTTCAAAGCATTTCAAATTCATTACATAATCCCACAATCGTTAACCATGTTCGGAGAAAATATATTTATTACAACATACGCCAAGAGTGACATATGAAGATGCCCCCTTGGATGATCATTGTATATATAGACAATATAACAACTTTGCCTTTATAACAACAACGTGACGAAATCAAAATAAAAGAGAACTCTAGATAGCTATCATGCCTCATGCACGTCTCCGGAAGCTTATTCGTCTAAAGAGGTACCTGAAAACATCAACTCTCAAACTACTTAAAATCAATTGGGTACCCGAGAGTTTAAGGGGTAAACATAAACTTCGAGTCAGACATAAAGCCCTGTATAAATAGTAATCTACCATCTCAAACCATTTGGATATCTAGTGAGACCATGCCGCTTAGCGAAATGGGTTTTCCCCTAACTGTTATCCTAAAACCTTTACAAAACCATATATTATGCTCATGCATCCACAATGGTTAAAACATCTCAAAATAATATGATGATATGCAAAACAAGTAAATCAATTCTGGATTACCCATCCCCATTCATTTTGACTATTTGTCTAAGTTGTAGTTTCTAGGTTACTATTAATCAAATAGTTTTCATGGGATGACTAATAACTTGTTTAATGTTTATGGACTCCCTGTCTAGTTTCATAGTTTTCATGGGATCACTAAGAACCTTTTGGCCCCTGTCAATATCTTTACTGTTTTATAGGTTCTCCCTGAACCTATTGGTGACTCCAATATCTTCTTATCCTAGTTTTCATGGGTTGACTAGGAACCTATTGACTTCTATCAATATCTTATCTGGATATAGTTTTCATGGGCTAACTACAAACCTATTATCTCCTGCTAATATCAAATCATAGTTTCATGGGCTAACTATGAACCTGTCTTCTTGACATCTTCATTTATACATAGTTTTTATGGGCTTACTATGAACCTATTGGACCCTGCCAATATCTTTAATTAATTTAATTTATATTCACTATTGGGTCAACCTAGCTGGTTATTCTGCCCTTCCCCAAATTACCGTTATGGGTTCATTACATTGTGAATATATATATATATATATAATTGAAGAAGCAAACATAATAACTTAACAATATCACTCTTGTGGTTTTAATATCCTTGAAATTATTTTCATATGAAACATAGTTAATCCCTTTAACCTAATATTTTATCAAGGAAAGCTTCTTCTTAAAACCATTTCAAAACTCCTTTACTTAGCCATGGGTTTTCCCTTTAAAATGAGATTGGGCTATTTGTTTTGAAAACCAAAGGCTTTCGAAACTTTAAAGCATCACTTTCGAAACCCTTGGATGCCTTCCTTTGAAAGCATAGAAAAATTCTTTTTAAAACATTACATATAAACCTTTCGATGCTCTTTAAATCATCTCTTTCGAAACCAAAGTATGCCTTTCGAAAGAATCAAAACATTACTTAACAATCCTTAGAAACACATCTTCGAAACCAATGAAAGCACCCCTTTCGAAACCATTGTGTTTCGCTTTAAAACATCTTTTGGGTCAAAGTGAATATAAACATAAGTACCCCTTTCGAAACCATTTTTATCATATAAAAGTGTTTGGGGAAAAACTTGATGGCGTCGAAACCATCCTTTCAAAAGTTTAAACATATAAGTAAAACATTTGAAGGTTGGCTTCGAAACCCCTTTCGAAACCATTGCCTTCGAAATCCTTGATCCCTTTCAAAAGCATTTAGGAAGTGGCTTAGTACATTTTTAAAACAAACACTACCCTTTGAAAGCATTGATGACTTCAATACACTCGAAAGGCAAAAGAACAGCGGCTGGGTTTCGACTTAGTTGGAACCACTACTTTCGAAAGCATCATTTTATAAATAAAGGAACCCATTCGAAAGCCTATACTTTTAAAACATAAAAATGGCAACCCTCTTCGAAAGCTGTTTAGAAAACCCCTTCGAAATCATATGTTTTAACTCCTTCGAAAGCTTTAATAAAACAAGGCAGGCGCTTAACATTTGAAAACAAGGCAAAGGTATCAACCATATCAGAAGCAATGCTTTCGACACCATGCCTTCCGCCTTTCCTCCAATCCACTATGTACCATTTAAGTGATACCTTGTGTATTGGTTTCGACTTAGTGGGGTTTCGACTTGATTGAAGGTGGAAGCTATGAGTCGAAAGGTGCTTCTAATAGAGGCGGAACCTGCTTTTTTGAGTAAAAGCTGATTAATGCCAATTAAAGTAAATTTTATCTAACTAACTTGCCCACGTGTAAACATAAGATTGGTTGCCTCAACTTTTCAAATTCTTTACCAAAATCATTGCTGCATAATTTTAGATCTGAACCAAGATTAATTTAACAATTAAGCCCTTCCATTAAGCAAAACCAATAATGCAAATAAGTCCTTCTTCTAAAATAATTTATTTTCCATAGCGAATGCCTTAGGAAAAATCCCAAAAATCACAGAAATTCATTTTTAACATGTTTTCTAACATACCTAAATTTTAGACACAAATTCTCAATATAATTTCTGAAATAAATTTCTAAACCCAATTTACCATATTTTCCCTTTAAAATTCATAATAATCTTTCCATAGCTTGGAAAATTACAAAAATTAAAACCCAACTCAAAAATCATGTTTTACATAACATATAATTTTTTCATGGCATTCAAAAATCAATTTCAATCAGTTTTGCCCTAAAATCGTATAAATCCCTATTTAAACAATCTTGTTTAAATCAAACAAATTATAATTCAAGCATTTCATCATCCAATCATCATTAAAATGAATTTAATCTTAAATCCTAAAACATATGATTATAAAACGAAATAGAGATGGTACAAATTATTATTCACCTTGAATATGACAAGGAATTTGAGATTTGTTGAAGATTAACTTCCCCTAGCTTTAATCCTTAGCTCTACTTTTATTTCTCTTCTCTTTTCTTCCTAGCTATGGCCGGCTTACATTTATGTTTGTGTTTTACGTTTTTGTGAAAATGAGATAATGAACGTGAATGGTATAAGGAACGGAAATATATAAGGGTTATGGTAATAGGGTGCGGTTATTTCCCAATATGCCCTTGTGTAATTTAATTAGCCCATAAGCCATTCTTAAGCCCATTTAATTAATTAATTAAGCACGACCACTAAGTATTTATTCAAATCTCAATACCCTTATCACTTAACATTTACATTATTCTATTTAATTTATCTAATTAAATTTCCTGAATAATGTTATTTAAAAATTTGGGGTGTTACAGGCTCCTATCCTTAAAGAATTTCATCCTCGAAATTTAGTAAGGACTAAATACAAAACATAGCAATCATCTATAATGACTCCTAACAACCATACTAGTCTACCTGACTAGCAATTATTTATATAAATCTAATATAGACATACCCTCGCGGCGGATCGTGATAAGTATCTTGAATCCTGTCTTTTGTCTCCCAAGTACAGTCCTTCTCTTTGTCGCTCCATTGAACTTTCACCCACTTGAATGTCTTTTTCCTCAATCTTTTCTCATCTCTCGCTATAACCCGAGCTAGTTGTCTAACAAAAGTCATTAGGCTCTACTACCAAATCTTCCAACCCTGTCGGAGGAATAGTAGTCTTTAGATCATGCACATACTTGCGAAGATAAGACACATGAAATACATTATGGACACCTGCTATATTGCTCGGCAACTCTACTCTGTATGCGATATTCCAATCCTTTCTATAATCTGGAATGGACCAACATATCTCGGTGCCAGTTTCCCTGACTTCTCAAATCGTTCCACACCCTTTATCGGTGATACCTTAATGAAAACCTTTTCTCCAACCGAGAATTCTAGGTCGTTACGCCTCTTATCTTCATAACTCTTCTATCTGGACTGAGCTTCCTTCATCCTTTCTCGGATTAACTAAATCTTTTATGACGCCTTTCTAACCAAATCTGGACCTAAGGTCAATTCGTCTCTAGTCTCCAACCAACATGCTGGCGATTTTCATGGCCTTTCATACAAAGCTTCAAAAGGCGTCATTCTTATACTAGTCAGATAACTATTATTGTTGGATAACTCAACCAAATGTAGGTGATCTTCCCAAGATCCACCAAAGTCCAATACACAAGCTCTTAGTAAATCCTCGAGTACCTTGTTGAGTCTCTCTATCTGCCCATCCGTCTGAGGGTGATATGCGGTACTCTTCTTGAGCTTAGAGCCTAACACATCCTATAGACTTTTCCAGAATTCACTAGTGAACAAAGCATCTCTGTCACTGACAATGCTACTAGGAATCCCATGTAGTTTAACTATGTTCTGAACAACTTAGCTAAAACAGGTGTCGTTCTGGTTGACTTAACTGGAATGAAATGGGCACTCTTGATCAACTTGTCTACTATGACCCATATACTTTCATTTCCTCTATTTGACCTTGGAAACCCGTTTATAAAATCCATGGATATCGAATCCCATTTCCAAACTGGAATCTCTAAAGGTTGAAGCAATCCACTCTGCTTCTGATGTTCGGCTTTCACTTGTTGACAGTTTGCACACTACCTAACCCACAAGCCAACATCCCTCTTCATACCTTCCCAATAGAATCTCCTCTTCATATCTTGATACATCTTGGTCACTCTAGGATGAATCGTAAACTTGGATCGATGACATTCTCCAAAAACTACTTTCCTCAAGTCCTCAATATTTGGAACATACAACCGTCCCTTCTTTCTCAACCATCCTCTTTGGTCAAGACTAAAATATTTCAGATCATCGATCTCAGTTTTCCAACCTCAAGCCTTTTAATCTTCTCAGCTAATACTGGATCCTCCTTCTACTTAGAAGCTATACTTTCAATCAATAATGGTCGAACTTTTAAACAGGACAACCTGGCGGTACATTGACTAGAACTAGCAGTCGATCTTAACTGCACACTACAAGTAATCAAAGCTTCTAAATCCTTCCATTTTGCTAACATAGCTAACACCACATTCTGATGTCTTCTGCTAAGAGCATCTGCTACTTTATTTCCTTTCCCAGGAGTATACTCTATACCAAAGTCATAAGCAACCACCTATGTTATCTCATCTTCAACTCTTTCTGAGAGAATACTTTAAAGACTTATGATCTTTGTATAGCTAAAACCTCTCCCCTAAGAGATAATGTCTCCAAATATTCAATATGAGGATCACCGCAGCTAACTCCAAATCATGAGTAGGATATCTTACTTCATGCGGTCTAAGCTGTCGTGAAGCATAGGTAATCACTTTACCTTTTTGCATCAACACAGCTCCCAATCCAGTCCCACATGCATCAGTATACATCACCAACCCTTGGTTTCCGTCTGGAACTACTAAAACTGGTGCATTTGTCAACCAATGCTTTAACTTAAGGAATGCTTCCTCACATTTGTAGGACCAAACAAACTTCACCTCCTTCCTGGTTAGCTTAGTCAAAGGTGCTGCTATCCGCGAGAAATCCTTAATGAATCTCCGGTAATAGCCAGCAAGTCCAAGAAAACTTCTAATCTCAGTTACCGTCTCTGGTCTCTTCAAATTATTCGATCTTATCTGGATCGACTGACAAGCCGTTCTCTGAAACCACGTGAACAAGAAACTTAACCTCTTTCTTCCAAATATAACATTTGGAAAACCTCGCCTTCAGCTGATGCAACCTCAGCGTCTCAAGCACTGCTCTAAGATGATCCTCATACTCTCTTTCATCTTTAGAGTATACCAAAATGACATCTATAAACACCAACACAAATCTATCCAAATACTCTGGGAAGACTCGGTTCATCAGATCCACGAAGAAAGCAGGTGCATTCATTAACCCGAATGGCATTACTAACCACTCATACGAACCATTCCTAGTCCGAAATGATGTCAAAGGAATACTGTCCTCTACCACCCTTAACTAATGGAAACAATCGCCAAATCCAACTAGGAAAACACTCTGGTTCCACACAACTGATCAAATAGGTCATCAATTCTCGGCAAAGGATACTTATTCTTGATCGTCCTCTCGTTCAACTTACGATAGTCGATGCACATCCTCAACGACCCATCTGGTTTCTTCACGTACACCGTGGCTGCTCCCCAAGGTGAACTGCTTGGTCAAATAAAATTCCTTCCTTCTAGATCCACTAGCCGCACCTTCAATTCCTTCATTTCGGTCGGTGTCATCCTGCTGGGTGGTCTACTTACAAGTTCAGCTCCTGGCACAAGTCTATCTGAAACTCAATAGCTCGTTTCAGTGGTAGTCCTATGACCGGCTCAAAGACATCTGCAAAATATCTTGCTACTCGAATCTGACTTAGCTCTTCTCCTACTTCCATTGCACTTAACAAAGCACAACTACTCCAGTCTGAATTCTCCACTGAGAATATAATTCGGTTATGACTATCTGGGTGTCTTAGTGATATCTCCCCATCGTGGCAAAATATCCTAACCTCATACCTTCTCAACCAATCCATACCCAAAATGATTCTAAAATCTACGAAATAAAAAACATACAAACCGCATGCAAACTTATGACCTAACAAATCAAGTTCTAACTGGTCACATCTCATCCCCAGAGTTGCATACCCTCCTATTGGATTCGCAACCCTTAAGGAAGTAACAAGGTATGTAGGTTCTAAGCATAACCTATCAACCAAACACTGGGATATAAATGAATGTGATGCACGGATATCAAATAGTATCCTAATTGGTATACTCTGAATCAAAAATGTACCTTCCATCACATTCTTCCCTTTATCATCTGCAGTTGACTTAGCAGATGATGGTCCAACCGCAAAAATCTTTTCCTTGTCTGCCCTAACTGGTTCTGGACACTAATTCTTACAATACCCAACTTGGTCACAGTTGAAGCACTTCACATTATTCTTATCTGCATTCTTCTTCCCTTTGCCTGACCGGCACTCATTTGCATAATGACCCTTTTTGTCACATTTAAAGCAAACTGAATCAGCCTTTGCCTTCTTGGCAGCATCTCCCTTCTAGGCTCCCTTCTTCGTAAAGAACTTTTTCGTTATTCCTTAAGAACACTAGGTTTCAACTGGCTTCTCTCTGGCACAAACAGCAAGCATCTTTTCATGACGAATTGTCATCTCCACCACTACATTACAAGGATCACGGATATGTGTCAGGGTCGCCCTAGCAAGCTCAAGTCTCAATCCCCGAATGAACCTTTCATTTCTCTTTATGTCAATATATATCAGCATGTCCATATCGGGATAGCTCATCAAACTTAGTAGCATACTCAATTACTGACATTTCTCCCTGCACAAATACATAAACCTTCTCAACAATGCTGACTTAGCAACTTCAGATAAAAACCTCTGTTCAAATCTTACTCTAAAATCTGCCAAAGTCAACTCCTCCTCCGAAACCTTGGTAGTAACACTATTCGACCAATGAAGTGCTACCCCTTGCAATTGCCTAGAGGCCAACCTCCTCTTCTGCACATAATCCAAACCCAAATCAGCAAAGATCCTTTCGCAATGTAACAGCCAATCCTCAACTTCTATAGCATCCTCCGTTCCCATAAACGGTTTCCCACCTAGACTAGTGTAATCTTTGCTCAGCTTAGCATAATTCTCCTAACTGGAGCCATAGTATTAGCTCCTCCAACATTACTAGCAACACTGGCAGCAACTCCTGCTTGCATCATATTGACGAAGAACTGATACATTGCCCCCATATCCACCGGTGGATTTCCAGCATGCACATTGGCATTGGCATTTTGGTAAGCATTAACCTGTCGACCTTGGTTCCTCCTGGTATTAGGTCGAACATTTCCGTTAGTTGTGGTGCTTCCTCCACCGAGATTTCCTCTTCCGTTTCCTATTTCCATATCTTCTTTCTCATAAATCTGCATACGAGTGTTAGTAAGATACAGAAGAACGGTCTAAGAGAGAGGGGAATACGTACTTATATATATATATATATATATATATCTTAAATACAAGTACGTTACTATAGCATTAACCCAAACCCCGATCTTATTTTCAGATTCATTAGATTATGTTTGAAAATCTTCTAGGTTTAAAATTCTTTTAAGTTTCATAAACCTATGCTCTGATACCAACTTATAACATCCCCTACTTGGAGGCCCAAAACTAACGGCTATGGTTGCTGCAGTCATCCATAGTTATTAATCTTCGGTGACGAAAAATGGTAATGTTAGATTTATTGATACATAGAAACACAAAAATATGGAAAAAATTTAAAACATCAAACAAGTTCCACATTCCATTTCAAAACATTTCAAATTCATTACATAATCTAACAATCGTTAACTATGTTCAGAGAAAATAAATTTATTATAACAAACACCAAGAGTGACATATGAAGATGCCCCCTTGGATGATCAGAGTATATAAAGGCAAAGTTGTTGTATTGCCTATATATACTCTGATCATCCAAGGGGGCATCTTCATATGTCGCCCTTGGCGTATGTTGTAATAAATATATTTTCTCTGAACATGGTTAATGATTGTGGGATTATGTAATGAATTTCAAATGTTTTGAAATGGAATGTGGAACTTGTTTGATGTTTTAATTTTTTTCCATATTCTTGTGTTACTGTGTAACAATATATCTAACATTATCGTATTTGGTCGCTGAAGATTAATAACTATGGATAACTACAGCATCTGTAGCCGTTATTTTTTGGCCTCCAAGTAGGGGATGTTACACTTACATTGTCCACTAACATCCTACAGCTAACATCCCGTTTAGACTTACCTATTATAAGTCAAGGTCTCATTTACTTAATACCTCTTACTAGAATTGAAGCAAACCACATTTCCCTCGTAGGTATCGTCGTAGGCTATTTAAGACTTCTTATATAGGTATGAGATAGACCGAACGACCATTCAATAACTTCCACCTCGAAGTAAGCCCAATGACATCTTTAAAGGTACTGAGCCATTTAATACTTTAAATTCGAGGCGAACCCTTAGTATATTTTCCTACACCTACACGTGAACGTATATCCCTTTCCCATGGGTCCTATAGTTGGAGATGTCTGACATCAGTAGTACATATGTACATATGTCGGTGGCCTCTAGGTGAAGCGCAGATATCTGTTGTGTAACTCTACTGACCTCGCATCCCAATCCCAATCCATACTAAACTAAAACAATTATCCTAGACCTAGATATTGTGCTAGGCCAACAAATTCATGCTCGTCCTAAACGTATGATTGAGGCTATATAATTTTCTGCCATGAAAATTATACTGCATCCTAAGTTTATTTACCGGTATCCCCCTAATTATTCGCTGCAAACCTATTTCTAACTTATACGCTTATTACGTAAATTATTTATTTCCCTCTTACGTCCCATAAATGTCAATTGTTCCTAATAAATGATGGTTATTATTTAAGTTGGACAATCATTGATAATATTTAATTATCTGTTTCAAATTCAACGTATTATGCCTATTCCTTTTTCCCATAAATGTCACATCAAATTCAATAATCAATCTCATTCAATGCATTTATGCCCCCATTTAATTTCTTTAACTCCCTATTAACTGCACATTTATTGTCCTACTAATTTTGCAATCGTTGTTCATAATTTTTGGAGTTACTACCTCTTTTCCATCACAACCTCCTAATCCTTTGGTTTACTATGTTGTTAATATCCAGCCGTCCTGATTATGACTAATACGAGTACTGTCGTATATTTATTTATTACACTTTATTTGTTACCCTATATATATTTATATTTTTTAATCAGTAGGAGCAGCTATACGTGTGTATGTGTGTTGTGTGTTTGTGTATATATATATTCCTATTTCTAACTCATTAATTCCTACACTTAGGAATTTCAGAATATACATTTATACGTACTTTTTGTAAAGAATATTCATTTCCACGTTTTAATATATTAGAACTATCCTTTCAAACAAGGATTACCATTATAACTTTTCATAAATCATCTAAAAGTGAGTCTTTTTCCATGTTTGAAATTACAAGGAATTATCTCTTTTCTTTATTTTGAAATAGATAATGCAAATAATGGAGAACATGCGTACTTTACACATCTCTTTCAATTTGATATATTGCTTATTATTCCAAACGTCACACATTTTATACATAGTTGTTTAGATTATTTATCCAAATTTACATGAAAATAGATACAACTAAGTTGTACCGACAATGCCCTTAATAAATTATAACAAAGAAATTCACATTCCAAGTCAAATTAGGGCAATCCAAATTAATACTAACAATTTACAACCCAATTATCATAAATCTAAAACAAACTTTACAATCTTATCAACATTCTACTTAACAATTTATTGGACTGATTTCCAAAATTTCAGATTAGAGTGTATAATTCCAATTACCTAACTTGCAAAATATATAAGCAAAATTTCAATTGAATACGTTTTTTAAGCCTAATACTCAACAGATCTTACATATGCATAACAATTAAATACAATGATATAAATTTTGATGTTATAAATAAATCATATAATTTCCCACTCACCTTCCTAACTTTTCAAATCTCCCAAATCCGAATCCATTCCTTTAATTGACTTCCTTTTCCTTTCCAGCCCAAAAATATGTGTAACAAGACATATACACACCCATTAGAATTACAAATCTGAGAGGAGATTTTAGTTAATTGGAAATTTAGATTTATAATTACAAGATTTACCTTTTTCGTAGAATTGATTCACTCCTTCTCTTCTTCTCTTTTATTTCCTGCTCCTCTCCAATATATATATATATATATATATATATATGTGTGTGTATGTATGTATATATATGTATGTATATGTATATGTATGTATATGTATAAATATAAATATATATTCTAGATATAGCAGAAGGTACATTAGGAGAGATCTGCTGCACTGATCAGAAAATATGAGAAGAAAAGCGAGAGGCTAGGTTTATATTTATAGGCGCTTGAATCAATTCTATCCGTTAGATTTATATTTCCTCAATCCAGGCCGTTAGGCCGAGGTTCAATTCTAGCCGCCACCAGTTTAACCGAACAATCGTTCAATCGACCGGTGGGTCTACGTTGTTAATATTATTTATATTTTTAGATACCCTTTTAATTATTTTCAATTTAAAAACTTCAAAAGCTTATAACTTCTTCATTTGAACTCTAATCGCACAAGACTTCAAGTATGAAAGTTGCTCAGAAAATCGTCGCGAACAAAATGGGGCAAGTGATGTGATGAAATTCTAAAGTTTGCTCAAATTCTATTTTTAAGTCTTATTTAATTATTTATTAATTCACTTTAATTAAAAACTGTTTATTTTATGGGGTGTTACATTCTCCCCTTTTAAAAGAATTTTATCCCTGAAATTCCCCCAAGGATTGAATCATGTAATATAGCATACAATCATTCTAAATTATCCATCCAATTTCACAGCCAATTGTGTACAAGTGCATGGTGTATCACAACACATATGATGTGTAAGTAGAATAATTCTAAATCATCACCTCCTATATGAATGCATTCTTTCGACATATTTTTTTTAAATATGATGCAAATAACGTATATATACTAGCAGTTCAATATGTATGCAAGTTTTCAAAAATAAAAAATCATTGTTTTCACAGAACAATTTCCACACTCCTATGAATAACAGAATGGTTAAACGAATTTTACATCCAATCCCTACATCCAATACTTAACACACAATTTCTACCATCCAAAATTTTGAAAATCCAGTTTTCCTAAATCTAAAATCTTATGCCAGTAAAGAAATTTAGATGAAGAATTTTATATTTTCACCCTTTTTTTAGGTACATATTTATTGCACCTTGGAACCTTGTTTTTTGCCCTAAAATATTTTCCCACTTTTCCAAGTACGATTTGCATAAGAAGGTTTATTTTTCGATGTTAAAACAAAATTATTTTAAGTGCAATTTTTGTTTAATATCAACAAGGTAGGGAAATAGAAATTCCAAAGTTTAAACAGCTTTTTCTCTTGTTATTATCTATGTTTCATATATTGTCACCCTTGTTGAACAGTAAAATTCATATTCACTAAAACATCGACCCTCCCTATGCTAAGCATGTGTATTTGCAAATCAAAAAATTTCTCATTTTTCGTCAAATATAAATCCTTTCTCTTTTCAATCAAACTTGCAAAATAGTTTGAAAATTAAATTTTTCAAAAGCATTTAAACACTACTTTTCAAAAGCATTTGAACTTAATTTTTTAAAAGCATTTAAACACAACTTTTCAAAATCATTTGAACATAATTTTTCAAAAGTATTTAAATACAATTTTTCAAAAGTATTTAAATACAATTTTTCAAAAGCATTTGAACATAATTTTTCAGAAGTATTTGAACAAATAATTTCAAAGCATTTGCCTCTCCATCCTTAAAACAATTCAAGCCACGTTTAAACATAATCAGGATTCAGTCAATGTGTTAATATATAGATTTACCTAGCATTGCACAATTAATCTTAGATTTTGAAAACCTTTCCTTTTACTTTAAAACAACAACGACACATAAGCATATTTATATATTTTAGCTTTTAAAGAATATGGATAGTGACCCATGATTTTGTAACAACCTTTCATTGTCCTTTGCTTGCTAAAAGTTTACTTTTTCCAGAACTCTAAACTTTTTGGGATTAAAGCATTCTTTATTTCTAGTTGCGAATTTACTTTCCTAATTTATTTTTTAAACCTTCAGATTTAATTACATTCATCGCTAGTGAAGTGTCCTTATGAGATTTTCTTTTTTATATTATTTTCCAATATATATGGCGGTCAAAGCTCATTAGAAAATCAACACAATAATAAAATAGGAACATATATCATATCATATAGTATGCTTTTTCAATATCCGAAGGGAGACAACTAGCGATCACAACCCAAATAGCCTAAAAGAAACAATTACTGGAAGCTACCCTCTATAAATTTAACCAGTGTCACTGATATTGTGGCTCTATCACTCCTTATTCAATTAAAATGTACATTTCTAGTATGTCATTCTACTATAACCCACATGCCTTAACTTACCTTTTGGATTATAGTAAATAAGGTCCATCCATCACTTTAAGTTATTACATCCGGTTAAGGGATAAATTGTGCATTTCCACACTATGCTGGGTAAGAAATATAAACTATGCATATTTAGAATAATTCATTGGAAAATTGGCTTCGTGGAATGACTTCCCTACCACCTATCTTGCCTTCTTTAACATTGAGCCAACCAACATCCTTTATATTTGTTTGCCTTCTCGTTACCTCTTCTCTAATCATACTAATATCTTCTTCCAGTCAAAATCTCCCGTTAGTATTCTCAAATTTTGGTATTTACTTTCTGTATCCTTGGTATTTCATATGGGTATACCCAAGGACTCGCAAAAGTGTACTTTGATACCATTCTTCATTCCTTTGAAGGTTCTTCTTATAGCTTTCACACATGCCTAATCAAATGTTCCTAGGTTTTTACCGATATTTCTTATTTTTAATGGGGATTCCTTGTTGCTACCTTATGAGCATTCATAGCTAATTTATTTATAGCCTAAACCTTTACCCTGTCTTACCTAGGTAGTCATCCATATCTACTCCATATCAAAATTTGGTTTGGTTTTCACCACTCTTTATAAAAATAAAACTTCACAGTCAAGAAATACTTCTTCCAAAACTTTCACCTTTGAAAATATAAACTTATAAACCTTTTTGTTAAACTCAAAAATTGCCTGATTTCCAAAAAAGAGCAATGAAAAGTTTTGCATTATAAATTTTCCCTTTTTAAGGACTTTCTACAACAGAGACTTACTTCTTCGAAAGTAGGATTTTCAACTCAAAATATTTATTTGCATTCAAAAACTCAAATCATTATATCAAATCATTTTTCAAAATATCTTCTATAACTTTAAATAATGAAAACTGGAGTAGATAAGGATAACTTCCACTAACTATTATTTTCCTACTACCTATGTTATTTCCACTTTCAATCTTTGCGGAGATTCTACTAGCCTATGAAGGGGACTTCTAAAAGATATGCGCAATTGTTGCACAAATTTATGGAAATTGTCCATTCTTCCTACTCTTTGCCTCTAATTTCCTACATCCTTCCTAACTAGATTACTAACGTTATTTTTGTATAAATTCCTAATGTCATTCCTATTTAAATTTCCTAATATTGCTACTATTAAAATTTATCCTAGCTAAATTGCCTTCAAGTGACTTCTCATTACATAGCTCTTATCCACTTTTATTATTTTCCCCATTGACTCATTGCAGTGCATTCCCTTATTGCTTTAGTCATTAGGTTTTCTTTATTAAAATGAAAAGAGATATGTATAAATCTATTTTAGTTATTTTCTCCATATTTTCCTTATACATTCTTTCTACCTTAGTTATCGGACATTCTAACCCTTCCTTGTTCTTTACCCTATTTAAATCAAGTACCATTTTCATTTACCTACCCTTTAGAGAAAGAATTTTAAAAAGGAACCTCTAAATTTACAAAAATAGGAAAAATCATCGAGCCAAACATGCGCTCATTTTTTCCTTTCATTTTAAAAAAAACCCTTTACCAAAAAAACTTTAAATCGAATTTTATTGACCTAATAAATTTTAAACTTCACTAGGAATATCTAATAGCCCTTTAAAATTTTCCAATTTTCTTCTTTTTCAAAACAACTTTTCAATGACAGAGTCCTTTGATTAAAATAAGTCCTTTGTAAAACCATTCAAAACATTTCGAGAAAATTCAAAAACAAATTGTTAAATTCTTCTACATGGGCTCAGACTTAGAAATGGACTTTTATTCATCCTTTCCTTTAGACTTTCCTTCTTCTCTACTCATTCTTAACTCATCTTCATTAAGAACATATCAAAATCTGGTTATTATTTTATGGTAGTTAATGCACACCTTCTCATGGGAACTTGCTAAATCCTTTTCACATCTTACATCCAGATGCTTGCAATATATAATTTCTTACTTCCCATCCATCTGGGTTAAATATACATCTTCAATCGCTAATCTTGCAAAATCTATGGTTATACGGCAGTCTAGGCCCAAAAAGGAGTCAAGTATCGTCCAACTTTAGCAATCCTTCTATATGTTGCGCTCATGCTCTTCTAAGTCCACTCCTTACAATATAGCCTCCACCCCATGGGGTAATCACAATAGGTGTATAAATTTAACTCTATTTATTATTCCAACTCATAGTTGCCTCATCCACCTTTTCAGAACATGGTCGTAACTACTTCTATAGTCGAAATTCATAAAGTGTATATATAATTATAGTTAAATATACAAATACGTTCACTCAACATATCCTAATTCCTATGATTGAATAACCTAATCTCTGATACCAAATGTAACGACCCATGGCTTAATAGGCCCGAATTTCGATTAAATTGAAACCCAAGTCCATTAGGGTACGGAACGCTGGTGTTGGTAACCTGTAATAAACATAAGTCTATCAGAGATCTTTCTACATAAACTCACAGTGGAATAGAAAAATATAATAAAATATATATACCAACTAGTACTACTACCTTGGAATCAATATTATTTTTTGGATATCTGGTCGCCTTGTCAGTGCCGAACAAGAATGAGAAGACTTCTTTATCTATCGTTCCCGTCATCCACTAACAACTTGTCCCTTTAATTCTATCATATGGGTTGTAATGAGGAAAGAGTCACATCAACGTTTTGGTTACTGGTAAATTACATACTTTATCCATAACATCAATTTATGCTGAATGATTTCTATTTAAGAGTTATGCCTATTATTCACGGCTTATCTGTTTTATTCCATCTACCCATATGATATGTCCAACCTTCTCTGAGGTATAACTATATATACGTGTATGTGCATGTGTATGTTGTGCTATCAAAAAAAACCCTGGCCACTTAATACTTCTTGCATAGGGAGGAGGCAAACACAACGGCAATTTAATACCTCAACCCCAAAGCGGGCCCTCCATAACTTAATCGCTAGTCCACCAGCCCTTGCTACAAAGGCTGATGACCCACAGATATGGCTCTATAATTTAATTTGTCATATTACTAATGCATCTCAAAGATTATCTAAGGGTTAAATAGCCCACCTCCAATAAACAAACAAACTAATTAAACTTTGAGGTCTTTGCGTATCCTAAACGGATTCTTTATTGGTACAAAGCGGGATTCGTTAAGGCATAACCCAAAACTTTGCCAACGACCATTTTGGATCGTTGGAGTCAATGCCTATAAGCTAGCTCTACTGCTAAATACCAGTTTACTAACAATACTGACGTAGCCCGTCGATATCCCATAGCTGGACTTACCTAATATAGCAAAGGTCCCAGTTACTTAATACCTCTTGTTAGAATTATTCCATACCCCATTTTCCTATTAGGTACCATCGTAAATTATTTAAGGCTTCTTATATAGGGAGGAGGCAGATCCGACAGCCATTTAACATCACCTTAAAGTAAACCCGTTGACATCCCTAAAGGTACTAAGCCATTTAATACTTCAAATCCAAGGCGAACCCTTGGTATATTTACCCATGCCTATACGCGAATATATACCCCTTCTCTATGGGTCCTATAGTTGAAGATGGCCAACATCATAATACATATACACAACTGCTGATAGGCTCTAAGTAAAGGGCAGACTTCCATTGTGTAACTCTACTGACCTTGCATTCCAACCTATACTAAACCAAAAGAAATTATCCTAGGCCTTGATATTGGGCTAGGCCTAGTAATTCACGCTCGTCCTAAACATATAATTGAGGCTATATAATTTCCTATTATGAAGATTATATTCCCTCCTAAGTTTATTCACTAGTATTCTCTTAATTACTCACTACGAACCTATTTCTATCTTGTACGCTTATTACATGCATTCTGTATGGCCCTTTTACATCCTATAAATATTAATTGTTGTAATAAATGGTCATTATTATTCAAATTGGACAATCATTAATGACATTTAATTATCCATTCCAAATTCAACTTATTATGCTCATTCCATTTTCCCATAAATGTCACATTAAATTACACAATCAATCACATTCAATGCATTTGTGTTGTAGTAAGGGTTTTCTTTTAAATGGTTTGACCATTTAGAAAAGAAAATGAATGTATAAGAGTAAATGTAATTTAAGGTACAATTGGGATGAAAAGAGTGAATGGTCATTTCTGCTTTATAAAGAAACATCAGAAATGAGAATTGTAAAATAGCAATTGATACATAATATTAGAAAAAAAATATAATTTCTATTTCGAAATGTATTTTCATATAGAAAATTATTTCTATGAGATTTTTTTCTTTGAGTTCAAGATATTTGATCAAAGAACTCTTCGCTATAAACTTGTTGTAGTATATGAAATAAATAATTTATACTAAGTGAATAATGGTCCTCCGAATTTAGTACGCTATTATAGTTATGGGAGAAATAGTGGGAGCATGTCATATAGCAGTTATTGATTGCATCAAGTTACAAAAATTATTTTCGTAAAACATCTCAAATATTATTTATGAAATAATGACTATTTTCCGGTGTCGATTGAAAAATAGACATAGTTATATTTCATGTGAATATTATGAATGTATATTATGAAATAAAACTATAATGTGGTGTTTGTTTTCATAACAAAAGCAATGCATTGAAAAATACCGAAGTATCTAAAATTATTTACAATTATTTTGTAATTATAGACTTAGCCGTAGTTATGAGAAATAATTTTTATTATATGATATGATTATGAATCATAGAATTATATCTAAAACAATTAAGTGCCATGCACCCATTTAGTGGGAGCTTCCTAAGAGTTGATGAACTCTTCGGATTGATATATATTGATGTATGCAATCGAAAGTATATTAACACCAAAAAAGTTCCATATATCTCGTTATATTCACTGATGAGTTATCATCGACATCGACATGTGTATTTGATACACATGTATGTCTATGGTAAACTCATTGAATATAAAACTAAAGTAAATAAAAACATGTGATTGAAATGATTTGATTTGATCAAATAGGTAAATATATTGGAAAGAATTCTGTATGTACCTATTGTGAATAAAGATTCAATCTCAAAGGTCACGCATTCCTATAATACCTAATGATGCATTGATAAGGAGTAATCTAGTTAAAATACTTTCTATAAGGTGTGTACTTTAGAGTAGTACACAAGGTTAAAATTAATATCATCCAAAGAATAGTTTACAAAACCATATAAGATAAGGATTTATAAGAAATCTCAACATATCCTAGGCCAAGGAGTGGCAGGTTGTGCGAGTCGAAAGACTGCATAATAATTGTACATAAGGGATCTTATATGAATCATCCCAAGAGAATTTTGGGAACTATATTCATTAGATGAATAATTTATATTGTGAACATTAAGGCACCCACCAGTCTTTTATGTTTCTCCAAACCCTAAGACGAAATATAAAAGTCTTTCGACTTCACTAGCGGATGTTAGGACTCACCTATCTTGGGATTCTGACCTTGAGTTTTCTCAACAAATCATGGCCTCACAAATGATGGATAACTCCTTATCGGTTGTATCACATATAACTCCTAACCCATGGTTCCTTGTCCAAATTTCACTTCGACATTGAGTTTGCTCAACAAATCGAAACAAATTTTTTCACTTGTACCTACCATATCACGATGGCTTAAGTGATAGAGTTAGGGATATGCCATAGAGGCAATTATGTAATTTGTTACATAGATCTAGCTCATTGACCAATCCTGTTCAAAATAAAAGGTATTTTCTTTCTATAAGATACTTGATATAATGTGTTAAATTAATTAATCAATTTAATCAAAAGTATATTTAAAACAAAATCTATAAATGGTATATTTTGTGATAATAGTTACAAAGTGTTGTAACCATGAGTAATTTATCACAATAAATATAAATATATAATTTTATATATTCCTAGTCAAGTTACGTTGAGATTGGACGTTGATATATCCGTTCAGATTGGAGTATGTAATACTCTCCAAATGTTGGGCAGTGTATTACTCATGATTACTAGGGGCACCAAGAAGTTACGTACCGATAATTATTAGATAACTATGAAACGACTCACTTGATAGTTTTTTGTTGGTTAGTATAACTAAGGTCAAACAGAAAATATTGATATGACTGACTTACACAGTTCACTTGACTTGAGAGTATGTGGATCTTTAATATGAAAGCTCGGCTTTGATTATAGTCAAATCATGACATGGCATCCATCGAGTGACTATAGTTGGGTCAAGTGGAAGAATTGGAAGTAAAGCACTCTTCAAGTGAGGATTCATCTCCTCGGTTATATGGGGTTAGTATCCTGGTCAACTCAAGTCAACCCAAAGTCAAAGTCTCTGGCTAGAACATTTCGGTTAGGAATAATTGTTATTATTGTACCATGGACTTTGTGTTTGGAATGCAGAGTTGAATATGGACAATAGTGGAATTTTGACCATTACCAAATTCCATAAGTCTAAAGTGATATAGTCTTGCCAAAGAGAACTGGTGTAAATAAATGTCACGACCAAGTAACGCTTAATAATATAAAATTAGATTTTACCGAAACTAAGAAAGCGATAAATTTGGCTAAACTATCACACCACTTGCTAAGTGACGTGTGAACATTAACATTCGAATAGTTTTATGTTAATCTTTGATCGAATTTACACCTAATGAGTCATACAGCGGGAATGATGAATTCTCTTTAGACCAAACGATTAAATTAGTTTATACTTGTTATAAATTAATTAAATTAGTTACTATTTATGTGATATTAATTATAAAATTTTGAATATTATTGTATATATTTATAGTAGTTATAAATATATCGATTAATATGCGATATCGACAAGCAATTTAATTTAATTTAATTAATAATAATTATTTGGGCTTAAATAAGCTGTTAGCCCATGATGTTAAAATGTTATTTTTGTATTAATAGGGCTTGTAGGAGGCGGCTAAAAAGGCTAGAGGGGTTTGGAGATGGATGTTTGAGATTTGATGAGAAATGGTATAAGATGTGATCCATATTTCTCTTTATTTCTTCCACTATAAATGGACCCCTAACCCTAATGCAAAAAGGACTTTTTTGGCTACCATTTCCCCATGACAACTGGTTGATCTACACCTCAAGGGGGTCCTGCAAAAGTCAACCCAAATCTATTCGAAAGGTGACAACTATTGGATAGTTAAAGGTCTACGATCCAAGGATTAGCAATCTGCCGAATCAAGAAGATTTCGAAATAGGGAGAATTTATCATTAAAGGGTATGCTTAAAGGCATTAGTACTAAGTATGTATTTACTATACTATATCATTTATAATTTCTGCTTAACAGTATATTATTCGTATATATATATATATATATTGATAGTTAAATGACGATTCTTATATGTATCAATGTTGTCATATGCTAGATTGGTTATGTATGTATGTATTAAAAGAACACAATCATTTTAAAAATGCATATTTACAATAATTATAATTTTAAGCAACTTCAAGTTATTTTTAATAATTAGTTACTATTATTTATTATTTTTAAATTAATATACAAATTAAATAATTCATATAAAATAATATATGTTTATAAAACTAAATTTTGGATTTTACAATCCTCGTTTAAAATCTCAACCAAAAATCTAGAATTTTAAAATCAATTTTTATATTTTATAAAATCATTTTAATATTAAGCAGAAAATATTTAATTAATTAAAAATATCATTTTGATTGAGAAAATTCTAGAAATTATTTTCTAACCTTAAAAAATCATAATTTATGTACTAAAAGTTTAAAATTTGAATAATATAACATGAAAATATTTTATATTATTATTTAATTATATTTTGACTAATTAATATATATATATATATATATTAATACAATAAAATTATAAATAGATTTTTTGTGTTCTATGCATTCGATCTGGAAAATTTAAAATATATATATATATATAATTTCTATTTTCATAATTAATGGTTATATATACATACAAATACTTATTCAAATATTATTACATACATATATATATATTAAAAAAATAGTAATTTTGTTATTATAATACATACATACGTATATACACACACACGCACAAAATAATTGAAAAAACTATTATGTATTATGTATACATATTATTTAAAATTTTAATACTATAATATATATGTATATAAATCGCTAATATTTAATATATAAGTAATATATATACATATATATAATGTTACATAATTTTTAATATTTAGATAAATAACAAATTTACATATATATATATATATATATATAAATAACATTTAATACATATATGAGAGCTAACATGTCCATGGTGATGTAAATCCCAACATTTATATACGGGCATATTATACCTTGCATGGATTATTATGCTACACATACACACACATACATATATGTACATGATACATATGTGTACTATTATATTTAATTGAATATGAATTAAATAAAATTCTATCTATAATTTTTAAATTTAAATGAAATAAGATATTTTATTTAAATGAAAGTTAGAAATTTTGTAAACAAATTAGACTTCATAGGCCCAACAAAGATCCAATAGGGTAAATTTTTTGATATTCACCCATAACTTTTACTGCAAACTGGCTCGGCTCCATCAATGGTATCAAAGCCCAATAGACTGTGCGGTTTAAATTTGTCATGGTAGTGTTAATAATTAAGCTCACAGCCCAAAGCTTGTCCCTGATAGAAAAAGCCCAAATTTGAGTTGGGCCTTGGACTAATTTTCAAAATCGTTTGAAAATTAAAATATATGGTTTTATATTTAAAAGTTAAATTTAAAGTAAGATATACATATATTATAAAAGTTATAATATAATAAAATGTTCAAAATGTTTGAAAATATTATATATTAATTTCTTAATTTTAAATTTATTAATACGATTAATGAAATTAATTAATTAAGTTAATTAATGAAAATTTATATACATGTATTATATATTTTTGATATATGTTATGATATCTTAAAATGTATAAGATATCATAAGTATACATGAATGTATATAATATAATTGTCAAAATTAACATAATTTAACTAAAATGTTTAATTAAATAAATAAATTAAAGGTTGATTAATTAAAGGTTAATTAAATAAATAAATTATTAAAGGTTAATTGATTAAATAAATTAATTAAAGGTTAATTAATTAAATAAAAGTACATAGATATGGGATATACGTATTATACTATAAAGGTTATAGTATATAATAAATATTTAATATAAATGTCATATTGATATAATATAAAATCAAATAAAATGTTAATTAATTAAATAAGATTTAATTAGTATACTATTATACATAAGACTATTATACAAGTAATATGAAATATAAAAGTTATATAATAATAAAAACTTATATAATATAAATGTATAATAAAAGGTGGAATAGTAAGAAACCCAAAAGAGACTTAAGGAATAAATACATATGTAAACGTATGTATACCATGATTTTAGATGTGTCTGACACTTGAATCACGAGAGTAATCCATAGGAATTATATTATTCCATAAGTCGATATCACTCAATATTAAATATTAAAGATTATGAATCTTCAATATAATGTTGTCCTCTACTATATATATATATATATATATTAATAAATTACTTGCATACTCCTTAGTTGTTGAGCAGACTCAAGCTAGGGATGTTATGTGTAGTATTATTAATATATTGAATATATGAAGTAAGATAACTATATGTATTTGTTGAGTAGAGTCAAGGTACATATATTATACTTAGGCCGTCGCGATATGGTAGGTAAAAGCGAATAATTTGTTTCAATTTGTTGAGCAGACTCAAGGTCGAAGTGAAATTAGGACAAGGTACAAAAGGGTTAGGAGTTGTATATGATACAATCGATAAGGAGTTATCCATCGTCCGTTGAGCTATGACTTGTTGAGCAGACTCAATGTCAAAATTCCAAGATGGATAAGTCCTAACACCCACTAGTGAAGTCAAAAGACTTCTATGTTTGGCTTAGGTTTTGGTGGAACATAGAAGATTAGTGGGAGCCTTATTATAAAAATAAAATGATAACATTTAACCTTTCTAATATTGTTAAACATAAGTTATATAATGTTATAATAATCTATGTTATATATGTTTGCATTTTATGAGTTCTGAATTCAGTAACAATACAATACTATGGATATTTGATCCATATACTATCACATATTAGTGTTATATAGTGAACGGTCATAATTTGTAACGTACGATACTTGATGAAATTTGTTCATTTGAAGTAAAGAAATAAACCGTATTGTGAGATCAAGTATTCAATTTGATTGATTACAATAAAGATCATATTATGTTAAATGTAACACCAGACTAAAACTACAAGATAGACCTAAGAATTCAATCACTGAAATGTTAGTTTGATCAGTCTACGTAACGTGCATCATATTTGATGTCCTTAAATGCTAAGGATGACCAAATGGATCTTTGTAAAGAGTTCATTATGGTGTTGTAGCAATATTTTTTCTTTTGAATGGTTCGACCATTTGGAAAGAAAAACGAATGTACAAGAGTAGATGTAATTTAAGGTATGGTTAGGATGAAGAGAGTGAATAGTCATTTAAACATCGAAACTAGATTTGTAATAATAATAATTGATACTTAACATTAGAATGAGAAATACGATTTCTATTCCAAAATGTATTTTCATACAGAAATTTTTTTTCTATGAGATTTATTTCTCTGAGTTCAAAATATTTGATCAAAGAACTCTCCGCTGTAAACTAGTTGCAGTATACAAAATAAATAATTTATATAAAGTGAATGATGGACCTCCGAATATAGTATGCTATTATAGTAATGGAAAAAATAGTGGGAGCATGCCATGTTACACTTATTGATTACGTCAAAATACAAAAATTGTTTTCGTAATACACACCAAATATTATTTATGAAATAATGACTATTTTCAGCGTCGATTGAAAAATAAACATAATTATATTTCAATGTGAATATTATGAATATTCATTATAAAATAAAACTGTAACGTTGTATTTGTTTTCACAACAAAAATGATGCATTGAAAATACCAAAGTATCTAAAATTATTTACAGTTATTTTGGAATTATAGACTAAGCTGTAGTTTTGAGAAATAATTTTATTATATGATTATGAATCATATGATACTGGTTAATTATATCTCAAACAATTAAGGGCTATGCACACATTTAGTAGGAGCATCATAAGAGTTAATGAACTCTTTAGATTGATGCATATAGGTGTATGTAATCATAAGTCTATTAATACCAATACGGTTCCACATACTTCATCATATTCACCGATGAGTTATCATAGACATGGACATTTGTATTTGCTAAGCATGTATAAGTCTATGGTAAGCCAGTAGAACATACAATGAAAGTAAATAATGTACCATGCAATAGAAATGATTCGATTTGATCGAATGGGTGAGTATTTTGGAAAGAGTTCCAAACATACCTAATAATTAATAAAGATTCAATCCCAAAAGTCACTCCTTCTGTAACAACCCAAAATTTAAGCTATAGTAATTAATTAACGAATTATATAAATGATAAAATAACTTTAGGAAATTATCAGAATTGAGCCACGAAAGTTGCACCATTGTGTTCGTGGTAATTTTATGGTCAATTTTCATATATAGAACATCAAAATCCGATCTAGTATGTAGAAGATATGAATTAATGAAGAAACGAGAAAATAAGAAGGAAAAAAATTATATAGAGAAGGTCAACCCTTACCATAGCTAGGTCGACCCTAGCAAGTGATGGGTCGACAGGGAGGTCGATCCACGTGCATTTTTTTTGCACGTCTTCTTCCATATGATTCAAATACATCATTTTGCTATTTTCACTTCATCTTGTGCGTCCGTGCTTCAATCCGACGGTTCCTATCGAGCCTATGACATGGTTGCACCGGATTTAATATCCAAATCCAATGGTTTGAGATCCATAAGTGACACTATAAATAAGACCCTAGGTCTAGCTATTTTATCATTCAGATTTTCTCCATCTGGGTTCATTGCCTAAGGTTGGACCCTAAAAGGAATATTTTTTCGAGGAGAAGATCTTTTTAATTAAAATATTTTATACCCTTCAAGTGGATCCAGGAAGGCCAAAGGAAAGAGCTAAGGACCACAGGTGAGTGTTTAAGTAATTATTTTAGACTTTTATGTAATTTAAAATAATAGGGTTTCCAATATTTTTAGTTTTTCTACAATTTCGGGATAACCTTTATGCAAGTTTATTTACAGTTTATTTTAAGTAAATTTTAGATTTGTTTTCATTCTATTTTCTTTCAGCTATTCTATTTCAGTTATTTGCAATTATTTACTATTAATTATAGCTTTTCCAATTATTTACAGTTATTCACTGTTATTTATGTTTTATTTACATCTATTCAACAATTGAGATTTCTTCTGTAAATGTCAGTTTCTTTTTAATTTCAGTTTTATGTGAATGGAATAAATAGAAGAATAATTTGTTAATATAGACTAAAATATAAGAACACTGAATTTACATAAAATGGGATGTAAAATAAGAAGAACGGTAAAAATTGGACTTAGACTGAAATAGGCAAATTTAAGATATTTGCAAGCATGGTTATAACATGTAATTATAATTAAAAAGAGAAAATAGAAGAAATAGCAAAAGTAGCTTAGTTTTATACTTAGACCTTGGGTTAAGTGAATAAGCAGAATTATAACACACAGGTTATAATTAGAGACAATAATCAAGTAGAAAGAACAGGAAAGGCTTATTTTAAGATTTAAATTAAGTTAATAAGCAAATAAAGTAGAAATAACAGAAGAGGCTTATTTTAAACTTAGATCTTGGATTAAGTTAATAAGAAAGATATAGAAGATCGGTATTGTAGGCCCAACGGGGTAGTCCTTTACTGATTTAGAAGATCTGTATTGTAGGCCCAACGGGGTAGTCCTTTACTGATATAGAAGATCTGTATTGTAGGCCCAACGGGGTAGTCCTTTACTGATATAGAAGATCTGTATTGTAGGCCCAACAAGGTAGTCCTTTACAGATATAGAAGATCGGTATTGTAGGCCCAATGGGGTAGTCCTTTACAGATATAGATGCTTATTTTAAAAACTTACATTAATTTAATAAGAGGTCAATAAATAGAAGTTCAAATCATGGGGATTTAGACAAGGGGCGCAACTAGATTTTGTTTGTTAGATAAGACCCGTACCAACAACATTCCCTTTTTAGTCAGACATAGGTGGCCTCACAATAGCACAGGTGAGGCAAGGGCACGCTTATGCTGGAGCAGTGGTAAATAAGAGGTTAACAAGAGGGAGCAACAGATAGCGCGAGCCTAATGGTGGTCGAGCGTGCGGCCTCAGTGCTGGCTGATAAGTTGTCATTGAGTTCCAAGCGTTAAGTAGGTATCTATTGCGTAGGGACCAACAGGGTCTAGTCTGCAGTAGTAGGTGTCTATTGTGTAGGGACCAACAGGGTCTATTCCGTATCTTTTGCGTAGGGACCAACAAGTTCTATTCCGCATCTTTTGTGTAGGGGCTAATGGGTCTAGTCCGCAGTAGGCACAGTAGAGATAGAAGGCCGATCAAAGGGTAAAATTAGGACTTCAGCCTAATTAAAGTAGGATTAGGTTTTCATCCTAATCAAAGTAGTTATCTAAGAAAAGTGCAAACAATCTAATCGATCTATCTAAGCAAAGCAAGCAAGTTAAACCGTATTTTATTCCAGCTTTATCTTTTCCTTTATTTCCTTTGTTTCTTTTTATACTAGAACTGTTGCTACATCTATTATCTTTATCTTGCTTAAAAATGCTAGTAATTATTTCCACTCACCAGACTTTTAGTCTGACACACTCTTCTATTTTCCCCTTTTCTCCCCCTTAGGCCAGCAGAGGCAAGGACAGTAGATTTGGATTTCTTGGAGACTCATTTGCAAAGCTTTTCCATTCTTCATGTATTCTTCTTCTTTTTAGTTCATATGACTTTTGATGTGCTGGTACTTTGTGAGAGGGTACTCTGATGATGTGACTGAGATGGTATTTTTCACGAGACCTATGTATTTAGTTTTTAAGACATATTATGTATTTGGTTTTATGACTTATTTTATAGAGAAATAAAGTTTAATTTTAAATGTTTCCGTTGTTTTATTTATTTTGTCTTGTCAATCTTAGTCTCTGTAAAGATTTAGCTATACCTACAATGCACCACATCTTTTAGTGTGCCCTTTTTGGGTATACTAAGAAGTGTGGGGTGTTTCACCTTCATATGATACATAACGATGTATCGATAAGGAGTAATCGAACTTTGTTGGACAAAGTATGATTAATATTGAGTGAAGTTGAGTTAATTTCTTTCTTTAAGGTCATGTAATTGAGAGTAGTACACAAGTTAATATTATTTCATCTAAATAATAGTATGCAAACCCATACAAGATAATTTATAAGAAACCCTAACATATCCTAGGTCGTGGAGATAACATGTTGTGCGAGTCGAAAGTCTGTACATAATAAATGTTCGTGAAGGATTTTGTATGAATCTCCCCAAAAGAAGTTTGGGAAGGAGGTCATTGGATGACATTTTATGTTTTAAATGTAAGTTTTTTAAACTAAAACTAAATCAGTTTTATATAGAAGTCAATTCATAAATTGTTTATGAATACCTATTCCATTACATTGAGAAACAATTGTTGTTTCAAGAAATACCAACTTCATAGTAAAGGAATTTATTTAAGAAATTATTGGTAGTAAAATGGAATTGGATACGATCTAAAGATAAAACTGATTGCACAAGATGAAATGAAATTAACTTATCTAAACGAACACATCGCATTAGAGTGTCTAATAAGTATTCTCGCATATTGAATAAAAACTATGAGTTTCTTATCAATGTCAAAAATATATAGTCCTCAACTCTTTAATTAAACCATTAAGAGCATTGACTCTATAATATGGTATAATGCGTAGATCCGAAATAGATTCCTAGTACATTATCAAAATATAATTTTGATAGTTTTATCCAAATGGATATGATCCATTGGCTGCAAATCTTTCTTTATGAGAAAGACAAATTTGTTGGAATGTAGTGAGTTATATGGACAATAATATTACCGTAAATTTCAATTGTTAAAATTAACATAATAGATTCACCATTCGATGTGCTCAAGTTCATTCAGATTTACTCACAAAATTTTCACTTTGTAAGACTTTGTGATTTGGTACATATGTGTTGATATGGAAAATTCTAAATAATGAGTTAGAATAGACTGTTTGCACATAACAACCAAAGTGTCTCGAAGTCAGTGGGGGTAATATATGGGTTTGTGAGTGTTTGGATATGATCCAAGAACAGGTACGAAAGTATCATTCGAAAAGGATAAAAATTGAACAAGTGTTTTGATAAAAATATCAAATAGTTTGATTGTCAATCAAAATGTCGAGGAAGCACATGCTCATAAGAAAGAACGAAAAAGGAACACTGATATTTCTAAACTACGAGTAAACAATATGTTGTTGGTTTTAATGATGTACTTGTGCTAAAATCAACCTTAGTTGTTTTAATACTCAATGATGTATTGTAAATGATATTTTTATAGTGAGTATAAAAGATATTGGGGATGTCCCAAATCAATATGCGAAGACACCTAATTAAATTGTTTAATATGGAACATGTAAGGTGAATTCCTTATGCACTGGTAATATGAATTATCATACATGTTATGTTGTCCACAATATTGTGAAATTTTCATGTATTTGATACATGTAGCAAATATCAAATCCAAATTGATATCATCAAATGGTTATTTGAAGTATTATCGTGTGTTTATTAAATACTAGAGAATTGTTTACAGAAACAACGAAGTCCTTATGAAGGAGTGTCTAGACTCAAATCTTCATAAGTGATATTGAGTATAGTATGTCAATAAAAAATTCAAGTTAAGAATATTCAAATTGGAAATGTTCCAAATGAAAGACTATGGCTGATTCAATGGAAAAGGTTAAGTACATCGCCTTGAATAGCGTTGCGATAAAAACGATGTATATAAATATAAATGCAGAAATTTATAACTGGGCTGAGGGTAATTCCAAATGTTGAGAACCTCATAACATTGTTATATGATGATAATGCCACGATATAGTTTATAACAAAATTTAGAACTCCCTGGAAGTTAAGAGACGTACTTCAAATTGTTTCACATGATAAAGATAGTTTATCAGCATCAGAGAGATTTAATTGACCGAATATATAGTTGAAACAAAATAGCATACCCGTTTACTAAGGGACTGACCCAATTGGTTTTAAGGAAATCGATTGGAGAAGTTGGAACAGGATTCCATAATTGACCCTAAGTGCAAGTGAGAGATTGATAGAGTTAGGGGAATACCCTAAGGGCAATTATGTAATTTGTTACATATATCTAGCTCATTGACCGACCTTGTTCAAAATAAAAGGTATTTTTATTTTATAATATACTTGATATAATGTGCTATATTAATTATCAATTTAATCAAAAGTATTTTTAATAAAAATGCATGAATGGTATATTTTTTGATAATAGTTACAAAGTGTTGTAACCGTGAGTAATTTATCATAATAAATATAAATATACCATTTTAAATGTTCCTACTCAAGATGCACAGAGACTGAATATCAATATATCCGTTGAGACTGTAGTACATAACATTCTCCAAATGTTAGGAAGTGTATTACTCATGACTACTGGGGGCACCAAGAGGTTACGTACTGATAGTTATTGGTTAACTACGGAACGACTCACTCGATAGTTTTCTGTTGGTTAATATAACTAAGGTCAAGTAGAAAATATCGAAGTGATTGACTTACACACTTCTCTCGACTTGAGAATACTGTGGATCTTTAATATGAAAGTTCTGCTTTAATTATAGTCAAATCATGGCATGGCATCCATCGAGTGACTATAGTTTGGTCGAGTGGAAGTATTGGAAGTGAAGCACTATTAAAAAGAGGATTCTTCTCCTCAGTTATATTGGGTTAGTATCACGGTCAACTCAATTCAACCAAAAGTCAAAGTCTCTAGCCAGAGCTTTTCGGTTAATATAATTATTATTATTTAACCAAGGACTTTGTGTTTGGACTGTAGAGTCGAAAATGGACGATACTGGAATATTGACCATTACCAAATTTCAAAAGTCCAAAGCGATATAGTCTTAACGAAGAGAATTAGTGTAAATAAATGTCATAACTAAATAATGCTTAATAATACAAAATTGGGTTTTACCAAAACTTAGTAATTGATAAATTTGGACGAACTGTCACATCGCCTGCTAAGTGACGTGTGAACATTAACATTTAAATAATTCGATGTTAATCGTTGATCGAATTTACACCTGACAAGTCACACAATCGAAATGATGAATTCTGTTTATACTAAACGATTTAATTAGTTTATAATTGTTATAGATTTATTAAAATAATTAATATTTATGAAATTTTAATTATAAATTTTTTAATATGATTTGAGGAATAAATATTATTGTATATATTTATAGTAGTTATAAATATATCGATCGATATGCAATATCGACAAGCAATTAATTTAATTAATAATATTTATTTAGGCTTAAATGGGTTACTATCCCATGAGTTAAGATTTTATTTAGGCAATAACAAGGCTTGTAGGAGGCAAAAAAATGCTACAAGGGTTTGGAGATGGATGGTTAAGATTTGACGAGAAATGGTATGAGATGTGATCCATATTTCTCTCTATTTCTTCCACTGTAAAAGGACCCCTAACCCTAATGCAAAAAGGACCTTTTTGCTATCATTTCCCCATAATTGATGGTTGATCTAAACCTTAAAGGGCTTCTACAAAATTCAAGTCAAATCTATTTGAAAGGTGACAAATATTGGATAGTTAAAAGTCTACGATTCAAGGATTGACAATCTATCGAATCGAGAAGATTTCAAAGGTGGGAGAACTCATCATTACAAGGTGTACTTAAAAGCATTAGTATTAAGAATATATTTACTATACTATATGATTTATAATTTCTGAATAATAGTATATTATTCATATAATATATATATTGATAGTTATGTGATGATTCTTATACATACATACATACATACATACATACATACATATATATATATATATCAATGTTGTTGTAACAATCCACCATGAAACAAGCCTAAATTTCGACCTAGAAAAAGCCCATCGAAACTTTAGATCCATTCTAAGGCAAGCTATTGGTAGTAAAAAAAATAACATTGCAGAGCCATAACTAAACTTTTAGAACTCATAGTTGATGGAATAAAATATAATAGTAAAGTGTACCCATTTAATTTAAAACCATAAAAATGGCACAATACAAAATTTCATAAAAACCGTAACATAATATTCGTTACATGGGTACACATAAAAGCAAGTAATAATAACAAATACCGCCACAAGCCAAGCTTCTCCATCTCTTAGCACCGTGACCGCCATCACTCCATCCTTAATTGTAATGAGGAAGGAGTCGAAACAACAAGTGTTTGGTGAAAAAAAATCTCGAGTCTTAACTTTTCAGTACTTGGGCAGTATATTTCAAAATAAGAATATGTCTACGAATAGTATGGATTTAAAATATATTAGTTTTAATGGTGGCTTCCAGATCTAGATCTGGAGACTAGGGTTTCTCCCTATTCTCCTTTCTTCTTCGTTTTCTTCCTAATTTTCTCTATTCCTCCATTATTTTCTCTCCAATCTTCACTTCTATCTCCTCTAAATTAGATCATGGGACCTCTTCGTGATGCTGAAGGATGGGAGGAGGTGAGAAGGAAAAGGGGTAAGGCGCCAGTTTCAACGGGTCCAGATCAGAGGATTAACCTAGGCGGTCAAAGAAAAATCCCGGGTAGGAAGGGGCTTCCGGTTTCTGATGGGCAGACAGTCTTTAATCAAACAAAAACAAAGTAGAAAATTCCGCAGTCAGAAGCAAAGTTAAAAATTATCTTCACTGTTTCGGAGAATGCAAAAAAAATTTCGTACAGCGAGGCAATGAAAGTAGGAGCGGTTGGTGATTTAGGGAACTTGGATCTGGAGTTTATAGAGCCTACGGTAGCGGATGGTAAAAGGATAGGTTCCCTTTCTTCTGACGCGATCAAAGAAGCGGAGGGAGGTTGGGATTTATGCATTTTACTGTATGTGGTTGGGTATAAACCATGGCTCCGAACGTTTGAGGGTTATGCCAACAGGGTCTGGGTAACAAAGAAACCGTTTTCTGTCCACTCTAGGAATAATGGTTTTTTCGTAGTGAGGTTCGGTTTGGAGGAGGACTGCAATAAGATTTTAAAATCAGGTCCGTGGTTTATGGACCGGAACTTGATTATTATGAAGAGATTGTCCCCTGATATGAAAACAGATAGGGATCTGCTTACATCTTTGCCTATGTGGGTTAGACTTCCTGGTTTAAGTTTTAAGTTATGGGGCAATAAGGCCATTAGTGCTTTAACTAGTACCATAGGAGTCCCTATAAAGATGGATGAGGCTACGAAAAACAAATCTAGACTATCCTTCGCTAGAGTTTTGGTTGAGGTTAATGTTAATTATGGAATGCCCAAATCCATTGAAGGTAGAGATGAGAATGGAGGAGTTTCATTCAGGAAGTAGAATATGAAAACCCTCCTCCCATCTGTGGCAAGTGTGTGTGTTTCGGTCATATAACTGCTGAATGTCCTATGACTAAGTCTTGGGTTCCTAAGGAGACCCAAGCCGTCACCTTAGATAATCCTGGGATAGCTGAATGTGGAACTGAGTTCTCAATTATTCCCGAAGAGGAGCCGTATGTTGGAGGTCCCTCCGTTACTGGTAATTCTGACATCGGAATCAATATCGATGCAGGGATGGAAGTCCCAGGTAAGGAGGCTGGGACGGAAGTTTCAGATGATAAGGAAAAATCTACAAATGTTACAGAAATTTCACCTCAGGTTCAGATTTTGGGAAAAGTAGTATCCTCAGTAGAGCGGGATGAGGGGGCAATTTCAGAAGTCTCAGAGCCAGATCATGCTACTACAACCGTAATAGGAGTCAGGGAAGATTGCCCCAATGTTCCTCTGGCCAGGTCGGAAGTTCCTCCTGATCAAGGAGCCAGGGAGCCATTCTATCCTGCTTCTACAACTACCCCGGGAGCCATAGATCTGAGTTCATCTCCACCAAAATCGCCATCTACTCACATTTCTTTTAAACGCCCTTTGTCATCATTGGATCACAATTTGTCACCTATATCCTTATCTACTAATGATTTAGTTATTAATGATTGTATGAATAATAATGTTAATTTTAGGAGAGGTACTGATCCTTGTCTTTTATTACAGGTTCAAGATAATCTGGATCAAGATATAGGTTCAAATAAAGTGGCAGAGGAACAGTAATTACATGATAATGCTGACCCAGTTTAGGAGGTAACGGAGGAACAGGTCCTTCCGAAGCCTCAAGATATAGAGTTTGATAATATTCAGAAGGAAAAACTGGTCCGTAAAAACCCCAAGTGGGTTCAGATGTTAGGCATTCCTTCAGAAGATAATGGGGAGTCCTCGAGCAGTAGGTTTTCGAGGACCCGAAATAATAAGGTTTTATAATGTCAGTAGCCTGTTGGAACGTCAGAGGGTTCCATAACCCTAATAGAATGGGAGAAGTGAGAAAAGTCATTGATAAGTACAAAATTAGCTGTTTTGGTATTTTGGAAAATAAGTTGCTATTTCCAGAGATTATAAAGTTGGAAAAATCACTGAAAGTCGGATGGAAAATAATAAGTAATATATCTTGTTATTATAAATGTAGGATTATGGTTCTTTTAGACCGAAATGTTTGGGATTTCAATTTTGTCAGCATGAGTGATCAACACATTACCATTGAACTGATTGATTCCTTGAATTGCAGAAGTAATCTGACTTTTGTATATGCCCAAAATTTTGCTGAATTAAGGAAAAGATTATGGAAGAATCTTCAGGAGGATGCTATATCTATCTATAGGCCTTGGATGGTCCTCGGGGATTTCAACTGCATTCGCAGACCCTCAGAAAGACAGGGAGGTAATCCAGTTTCTTTTGATAATTTGTTTGAATTAGATGAAATGTCGTTAAATACTGGTCTTAATGAGATTAATATTAAAGGTTTTGAATTTTCATGGTGGTCGGGTCCATGTCGTAATATTTTCTCTAAAATTGATAGGGTGTTTGCAAACCTAGATTGGATTAATTTATTCCCTGAATTATCGGTTGAATTCTTACCTCCTTCGGTTAGTGACCATACCGCTATTCTTGTCTTATTTAACTCTAACTCTAACAGCCCTTTTAGATATATGAACCATTGGCCTCTTTGTGATCAGTATCTTCCTTTGATTGAGAAATTCTGGATTACTAACCACATTGACAGACCTTTGTTCCAAGTTATTAACATTCTTAAAAATATTAGGAGAGAACTCAAGAGATGGAGTGTTAATTCTCGTAATTTAAAACAAGAGGTGAATGTTCTAAGAGAGAACTATTCTAGACTTCAGAAACTTTTGGAAAAGTCTAATGATCACTCCTTAGCTTTGGAATTTCAAAATGCCAAGATTAATTTGGAAATAGCTCTTAAAAAAGAATTTCTGGTTGCCAAACAAAAAGCTAAATGTGATTGGCTGATGATGGGTGATGAGGGATCGTCTTTTTTCTACGCTAAAATGTCTAACAAAAGAAGCAGAAATTGTTTGACTAATTTAACTGTTGACGGTAACGTGGTTTCCGAAAATAAGTTTGTCGAAACGGCTATCGATTTTTTCAAACAAATTTACAATCAGCCTCTAGGTGTTCATTTTCCTGAAGTTATTTGCAAAATGGTTATTTCTGAGTTTGGGGCTAATTTTTTAAATGAGAGTTTCTCGTTGGAAGAAATCAAATATGCCTTGTGGGATATCAAAGACTCTGTTTCTCCAGGTCCGGACGGTTTCAACTCGTTGTTTTTCAAAACTCATTGGAATCTTTCGAAAGATATTATTTATAAAGCTTTAAATGATATTTTTCAAAAGGGCTGTATCTTAAAAGAATGGAATCACACATTTATTCATTTGATTCCTAAAAAGGATCATTCCTCATGTATTCAAGATTTTAGACCTATTGCCTGTTGTAACACTTTATATAAGGTTTTATCCAAAATTTTGTGTAATAGACTGGGTCCTTTTTTGGATAAGTTAGTGTCCCAAAACCAGTCGGCTTTTATCAAAGGTAGATCTATAGGGGATGGTATTTTGTTAGCTCATGAACTTATTAGAGGCCTTGGAAGAAAGGACAACAAATTCATGTGTATCAAAGTGGATTTAAAGAAAGCATACGATTCGATTAACAGAGATTTTGTTATTCATATGTTAAGAAGTTTGGGTTTTCCAGATAAATGGACAAAAATTATTGAAAACTTAATTAAGACTCCAGTTTTCTCTATTTTTTTAATGGAGAAGCGCATGGTTTCTTTAAAAGTTCTAATGGCCTTAGACAAGGAGACCCGCTTTCCCCTATTCTTTTTACTCTGGTTATGGAATACTTTACGTTACTAATGGAGGAGAAAGTTAGGGGAGGTCTGATCTCTCCTGTTACAGATTTTGGTAATAAACTTACTCATCTGATTTACGCTGACGATATCATTCTCTTTACTAAAGCTAATGTTCAAACTGCGTATGCTATTAACGAAGTGTTTAAAACTTTGAAAATGGTTACTGGTTTGGAATTAAGTGTTGAGAAATCCAACATCTTTTTTGGGAAAGGGGTGGAATGTGGCACAGACATCTGTTCGATCCTCAATATTCAACAATCAACCCTCCCAATTAGGTATCTGGGTATACCTCTGTCTAGTGCTAACTTGAGGGATAAGGATTGTTCCTCTCTAATAGAACAGATTAAAACTAGGATTGGTAGATGGGAAACTAAGATGCTGAGCTTAGCAGGGAGACTGGAACTTATCAAATCTACTGTATATCCTATAATACAATTTTGGATGCAATGTTTCTGTCTTCCAGTTGCTACTTTTCAAAAGATCAAACACCTGATTTTAAATTTTCTTTGGAAAAGTCGTAGTAGTAAGATCCCTTGGGAGGTCTTATGTAAACATAAAAAAGAAGGAGGTATGGGACTGAGAAACTTAGAGGAGATGAATAGAGCGTTATACATCAAATTGATTTGGAAAATAATCAACTTAGAAGGTTCTTGGGCAGTTTTTATGCATAACAAATATATAGGGCTTAAAAGTTTCTGGGATATTGAACAGCGTTCGGATGACTCCGGAGTGTGGAAATTCATTTTGAAGAATAGACGCGAAGCTTTGAATTGCCTTTCCCTTAACATTGTAGATGGCAAAACCACTTCGTTATGGTATGATCCATGGTTAAATGGAAGTTCTATTATGGAACGCATTGGAAGGGATACTGCTTTTAGAACAGGTACAGAAAATTTGTCTCTCAGTAGGATTTTAAAAAATGGCGAGTGGAAGTGGGACGTGTATAGTTTTTTATTTCAAATTCAGACTGAAATTGAAGGCGTCAAAATTCACAATAACAAGGAGAGGGATTTCTGGACCTGGAAGTGTTCTAAGGATGGTAATTACCAGTTTAAAAAAGTTTGGAATTCGGTACGATCTACGTTTGAAACTAAGTTTTGGGCGCCTATGGTCTGGAACAAAATTCACGTACCTAAAATGGCAGTTTGCCTGTTTAAAGCCATAAATGATTTTCTCTTGACTAAAGAAAGATTAATTCAGAAACACATAGTGGTGGATCAGAATTGTGTTTTCTGTAAGAGTCACATTGAAACTATAGACCATTTATTCTTTAAATGTGAGTTTTCACAAAAGATTTGGCTTTGGAGTTGTAAAAAGTTTTTTGTTAAGCCGAAGAGTTTATTTTCATTTTCCTTGAAGGAAGATTTACTGAAAATAGTTTCTATCTCTAGCTCTCATAATTTCGATTCAGATTTGTCTCAACTCTCGCTTTCAATTTGTGTCTGGCATATTTGGAAAGAAAGGAACGAAAGGATTTTTCAAAAATGTTATACGGATGGGTCGAAAATCTGCTTAAAAATTTTCCAGACTTTGAACATTAGAATGGCAAAATCTAAATACTACAAGAACATCACTGGCATGAATACAGATATTGCTAAGAAATGGGGTTTTACCTCCCAACGCTGAATTGGGGATTCTTTCATAATTTCTGTTTTCCTTTGCCACTTGACTGATCCTACGTCCTCTGGATCCAGATTTTTTGAGTACCTGTTTTATTTACAATACATTTTCTTTCCCTCTCTCTAATTTTACATTATTATTTACTTTCATCTAAAACTTCTCAGTAGCTTTTAAGTATATAGATCTGCAGGTTGCTCTAAGTGGCAGTGATCTCGACATGGATTGAAAGACATTGAACAATTTTGAAGAAAGGTTAGAAGATTTCAAGGTTTCGTCTTTACTGAGGTTAAAAGATGTGGATTATTTTGGGTGATAAAAAACTTATCTTGATTGCTATCGACTTGAGGAAGAGTTGCTGTTTCTGTTTGCCTTGCATAAACATTAGATCTGTGAGAATTCAGATCTGTACAACAATCCTGTCAACAACTTTATTGTTAGTTTTGGAAGATCTACTTTTTAGCAGAAGATTATTGAGAAAGAAAGCTTACCTTATGGTTTCTGGAGGGATCGTAGTTCGCTGTTATAGTTGATACTTTGAAGTGAGGCTGCTATTTCGTCTCAACGAAGTTTTAAGGAGGAGTTTGTCTTCTTAGTTGGCAGCCATTTTTGTTTCCTCTAGGCTGTTTTGGAAAGTATGGAGAGATGAAGTTAGAAGTGTCGGATTGCCTTCTATCCTACGAGACGAGTGTGGAAGTATCTGGAGCCTTCCAGTCTACGGGCTGTCTTCTAGGCTTTGGGCTTCGTTTTAGGCTTTTCTTTTATTGTTTGTACATGTTGTTTTTGTCTTTGAACTTGGGCCTGTTTTTGCCTTTGTATTTTGATTTGGTTGGACCTGGTTTTATATTAATAGAGAATTTGAGCCCCTTTTTCAAAAAAAAAAGAATATGTCTACGAACATAAAACCATTAAAATCATTTAAAACTTCTATATAAGGAAAGGAGGCGGGTCCAACCACTTAATACCTTCTATTTCAGAAGTGGATCTCATATCCCACTCATATGTCATAAATAGCTAATAATGTGAGAGACGGTACCCAAGCCACTTAATACTTCCCAGTGGAAAATAGGTAGACCCCGTCATTTAAGACCTATTTCCAGAAGCATGCTCCTCAATGGTACTATCTAGCTGACATCATATGGAATCTCATAGGCCACTTAATACTTCCAAGTGGAAAATAGATAAATCCCGTCATTTAAGACCTATTTCCAAAAGCGGACCCCAGTAGAGATACCACCTAACGTAACTCCTTGGCTATTTAATACTTCTTATGGGGAAAAAGGCGAGTCCAACCGCTTAATATCTCAAACCCCAAAGGAACTGGTAACCGGACTAGATGGGCAAATTTACCCTACAAAATTTGGAACTAACCTCACGTCATTACAAATATTTATAATAAGGATACCTCACATCAATAAAAGCGTACTCAACTGTTAGTACCCTCAAAGTGAAGTGCAGACTCCCGTCATTTAACTCTATTGACCTCGCATCCCCATGACTAAACAATAAATAAATTACTCTACACACACACACACTCATCTCACCATTTCATAAATAAGGCCTTATAAGGAATCTTCCTTATTACGCCTTAAATTAATAATTAGACTATATAAGAGTTTCCTCTTATTTTCGCCTCAAAATCAGTTACCGTCTTAATGGCGGAAATAAATGTAAATAAATTTCTTACTTAACTATGCCATGTACGCAATAATTATATGTTAATTACGTAAATAGAGATAAATATATATTCATGCATAATAAGTTCTAAACGCATGGATTTTACGTTCTAAACTAGCGTTAAATGTCGATTCCTTAACCCATTATTATTACAAGTCCTTTTTCTTCAATTTCCCAAGATTTCATGGAATTCTAATGTCCAAAACTGGGAATAAATATTCATAATCAAAACTGCAATAACAGGCTTGTAAATAAAATAGAAACCCAATTTATTACACCAACTCAATGGAATATCTTAAACAATAAGAATTGCAATCTAAACCCCATATTCTATTCAACTCCTCTTTTATAAAGAAATAGATAAGAATAAGTGGTGTAAACTATGAATAGGATTCGTAATCTAGACCCCTTTGTTTATTGAAGGATCACAATTTGACCCAAAGAAGAAGGAGAAGTGGAATATACCATAAAATTATCAAAAATTGCATAAATGGAAAAAATCCCATCAAATTAATGTAAATAATTGGGAATCTCAACATAGAATTGATATATCGAAATAAAAAGGAATTTTGGAGGATTTTATCTATTATATTTTCGAAATCCCAAAATCCCTAAGGCATATTTCAAAGTGGAAATCAGGGAGGCATCCCTATCATACTTTCATATTGTAAAGCGGGTCCCTGTCAAAGTTTCATTGTAAAGCGGGTCCCTGTTTTCTGGAAACGAAGAAAAATTATTGCTGAAATGTTAGCAACTTTTATAAATAAGTGCTGATATTTCAGCAACTATCTGTGTCAAAGTTTTATTGTTAAAACAAAGAAAAATTATTGCTGAAATGTCAGCAACTTTTATAAATAAGTGCTGATATTTCAGCAACTTTCATAAACTGTGTTCACAGTGTACATAAATGTTGCTGAAATATCAGCAACTTTTATAAATAAGTGTTGATATTTCAGCAACTTTCATACACTATGTTCACAGTGTACAAAAATGTTGCGGAAATGTCAGCAACTTTTATGAAATGTTGCATCATGCTCTGCAATAATCGTGAATAAAAAACAGGGACCTAATTTACACTGAAATTTAGTGAAGGACTTTTCGTGAATTTTGAAACTTAATAAGGACCTGTGCCAAAAGTACCCAATTTCAAATCCAAAATAAATACACTAAACAATTGCTGAAAAGAAATACTAAGGTTTCCACTCACCGAATAGCCTTAGCTTTGCCTTCCTTGGATTTGCATGCCTCACAATCTTTTCCAAAATCTCTCACTTTTGATATATACACATATAGGGAAGTGGTATATATATTCATTAGATTTAGAATAATTAGAGAAGAATATGATAAGAATAGATTGGAGGAAGAAGAACCAAAACAGGAAATAAGTTAAATTCTTATCTGAATTCTCTATGGGGTTTTTGAATCTTATTAAAGAGATAGCAATAGCAGAGTTTCGTCGTATTGTCCAAAACAATATGAATAAAAGTGGAGAGGATGGGGTTCTATTTATAGGAGTTGTAACGCACTAGAACCGTAGGATAGAACTAGGCAGGAAACAGGTAAATCTGAAGTTTACAACCAAATAAAACATTGCTTCAAACCCTAGCCGACACTGGCAACTTTTGTTGCCAAGTGGTCGACCGTCCTTGGGCGACCGATCGACCACTACGGTCAACCGGCTGACCTATTCAGGTCGACCGCTCCTTTTATTCAGGGGGCATTTATTTATTTCTTTTGCCATATTGTTTTATTCCCTAATTAACTTTTTCACATTAAGGGTTAATTAAACGTTTTCTTACCCCCCAAGTTAATTTTTTAAATTTAAATCCTAAACTTGATTTCTCATTTGAATTTGAATTCAAACTAAATTAATTTAAATATGAGAACTTCAAATGCTCATAACTTCTTTGTTTGAGCTCTGTTTTCATCATATTATATATGGAAACAAACCAGAATTTTGCCATGAATGCAATAGAATAACTTTGTGGTCAGGTTCCATATTGAATAAATTTTCCATATCCAAACCTTGTCATATTTAAGTTAATTTACTCCATTAATTTAGGGTTCATTTTATGGGGTGTTACAATCTTCCCCCTTAAAAAGGATTTCGTCTTGAAATCTTTCAAGGGGCGAATAATGTACCGTGCAATGACATCCATGTTATACAACCAAGTTATATACATAACCATCTACTTAATCAATAGTGCAATGTGATTATGTACTGCAGACATACTAAAATAAGCTCAATCCTAGCGTGAGTATGTGATCGTGCCATGAAAGTATGTAAGCAAATACCCTAAATATGCATAAAAATTTCTACATGAGTGTAAAGTGGTTGCGAAAAAGTGTTGCAGCCATCTCCTACCATCCAATCTAGCAACCACGATGCAACCAAAATCCTAATTTTGGAGAGAAAAGTTTCTAGAGAAAGGTTTTGGATGAAGAGTCCTCGTGCCTCCCATCAGATTTTCTCACGATTGTACTCGAACCAATCTAATTCATTATTGCGGAGCTTTCGAGTTCCATGCTCTATGATGCATGCAGTGGAACAAGATGCTATTGGCTCCATCTTAAAATCCCCCAATTGATTAGGCTTTACAATAATTGTTATGCTACGAAGGTATTTCTTCAAATGAAAAAACATCATGGACTCCAGCCAACATAAAAGTTTTCTTGTTTTTCCCATATTGGGAAAAGTCCTAATAAATCCGATGCCTACTTTCCAACTATCCAAATCATACGCTGCCTAATCAATTCTGACTTTCCAAAGTCTTGCAATATAAATCTGGTCAGAATAGAATTTGTCGGTGGTTTCACACCTAAAATTTGATGATTTGCATAGCCTCCCCAAAAAAATGCCATACTAATCGGCCATTGATGACTACAGTCCTATGTGAATTCTACTAAAGGTAAATACTAGTCCTAAGGTCTTTTAAAGTACAAGATGTAAGTTCCCAACAAATCCTCTAAGTTCCCATCCATTCCTTCAGTTTGTCTGTCGGTCTTCAGTCGGTAAATGATACTCCGATTCAACTAAGTTCCTAAAGCTACTAGCAAACCTCTCTAAATTTGCTGGTAAACTAAGGGTCCCTATCACTAGCGGTACAAAGCGCAACTCCATAAAGCTGTGGTGGAGTATCGCGGTTCCACTACTTCGAACATAAAATTTCTGCCACCTTCTTCTTAATCCTTGATCAATAGAAAATTCCATTCTCATTCCTATACATTTTCTCTTTTTCTTGGATGATGGCATGTTGTGAGCTAAATCCCTTATGTTTTCCAAAATCTAAAGTTTTGAGATCGAAACATTTACTCACTTTAGGTTGCTAACCTAATTTCCTCATTAACTTCCAGTTTTACCTATGGTCTATCGCTAGTTAAATGTTCCCATAAAATTTCCTTATTTAGTTTGCTTTCCAACATATATCAAGTGGTTTAGATCCCATTCATAAAGTCTACACAGGAATATATCTCATACCACATCATCCACTTTTCCAATAACTAAGGAAGACAACTAGCAACTATAATCCAAGAACTCCAAAAGAAAATTTTACTGGAAGTTGCCATTTATTATCAGTTAATATAAATGGTGTTGAGTTCCTAACACTCCATTTTAAATTAAGATGGGCTATCTTTAATATTTCATTCTATTGCTACCCAATTTCTTAATTTCTCCTTCTTTTTTCGGTCTTTAATAAATGTGGTCCATTTATTGATTCAGTTAATATCCATAGCAGCTGATCATTACTGTCAGAATTGGACCATTTCCAATTAATCATTCATCAATACTTTTAACCTTTTTCAAGTTTTCAAAATCCATTCATTAATCAAATCTCTTTCTTCCACAAATGCAATATCAAGTTTCCTTAATCAGTCCCCCTTTAGATTGCTTTTCCTCTCACTAATTACAAATTTATTGCCCGTTAAATTCATAATTAAAATCCATAAACCCTAATCTGTCAATTACTAACTAATACGCATATAGTCGTAGTCTATGTTGTCTATATATATTCTAGTCGTTTAGTGTAGCAGTACGATTTCTATATATAATTACTAATTCTACAACTAGAATACTCATTTCCATATTTTAATTCATCGAAGCTATCCTTCCAAAAAAATTACTGTCATAAATTAACCACAATAAGGATTTTTGATTTGTTTGAAATTATAAGGAATCATTTCTTTTCTTATTATTGAAATAAACACTGTAAACTATGGAAAGGATTATCCATCTCTTACACATCTCTATCTTTTTTAGGGCATTCCTTGTTACTTCAAACAATGCACTTTTACATGTACTTTGGAATTGGATAATTTATGGAAGTTACGTTGAAATTGCTCCAAAATTAAAATATAGAAATTCATATTCTATGGGCAATCTAATTCACAATCCAATTATAGATCTGAAATATCTTTACACTTTACCAACTTCTTCAAGTAGAGGTTTGGGACTGACTTCAACTTTACAGATCAGGTTGTACATTCTATTTCTATTTTACTCATATCCTTATAAAAACCTTAGTGTATCCCACTTTGGTCATGATCCGTACGTATCTACTCCATAAAATTTTATAAAATCATAACTTTCGCACACAAAATAAAATATCTTCATACAAATAAACTTATTTAAAAATAAGCATTTACTACTTCATTTCTTGCAATACTTAAAACATGAAGAATCAAATTCAATATCTCCATCTTTAAAAATTTAAACTTTAATAAAAACCTTTATCAAAGAATCAAAATTCCTTTGTTCCCAAATACGAATAAAATAATCTCCTGTTTTAAAACTTTACGTATCAAAACCTTTTTAAAAAAAATTAGACTTTCTAATTCATGGCATTCCAAATTTTCTTAGTTTTTCAAAAAGGAACTTATGAAAAACTTTCCTTTTAATAGCTTACTAAAATAAGGATTTACTCCTTTTATAAATAGGATTTTTTTAACACAAAATATTAAAAACTTAATTATCTTTCCAAAATAATATGTTAGACCATTTTTGTTTCAAAGAGTTTTCTACCTACAAGAATTATTGTTTACAAAATAGTAAAATTTTCACAATCATCATTTTAGAATAACAGTTATTTCCTTCTAAATATACAATAATATTTTTTACCCTATTACTCAAAATATACTATTATTTGGTGAAATATATCTCGTAACTTTGCTCTAAAACTCTTTAAATATCTTGCAACACTTTTCTTTATCAAATCCAATATTATTATTATTCTAATAACTTTTGTATTCAAATTAGGAAAAACATATAAAATTCTTACCTTTACATAAATGCTTCTCCTTATACAAAAACATCTAACTTATTTATCAGTCATCATTTAAACCCAATCAATGGTCAAAGATACCTTTTATAACTTTATACGATAGAAAAGTAGACGGACTAGACAAAGATAACTTCTTTCTCACTTTATTACCCCCTTCAATATCTCATCTATCAGAATTCACAATTCTATTATTACCTAAATTCTAGCCATCATTCTCTTCATCACCTTATATGGGAATGCTCTCCTTTCTATACTGTCGGACATTCCTTTCTTTCTATTTTCTATTTCCCTATCCCAAAATAGTGTTATTTCTATTTATAAACCTCTGAAAAGAGTTCTAAAGAAATAATTTTTAGGTTTATAAACAAGGAAAAATAGAAGGATCAAAGAACTAAAAATTGAAATCTTTTTAATCAAATTAAAAAGGTTAACAAATGAAAACTTTTCAAGATATTAATTTACAATCAAAACCATCCATCATTTTGTCTAAAAGAAATTCACAGCTTTAAAAATTGCGTTACCTTTCCAAACTTTTCCAAAACTAATGGTGGTATATTTCCAAAGTTGTCTAAAACCATAATTATATTTCTAAAAATTTCCAACTTATACAGCCTCTAAGAAGTTATAAAGGAAAGAACTTTCAATTTTATTGCATAAGAAATATAACATAGAAAAATAGAATAATACAAAAACAAGGAATTTGAAAGCTTTTCTAATCCAATCAAATTTTAAATTGAGAAGTTAATAAATGGAAACTTTTTTTTCCAACTTCTCAAGTCACCAAATTTTTAAATTAAAATCACCTAACAAAAATGTTTCACCACCCTTTTTAAATTTACAACCTCTTTTCAAACTTTTTTTAAAACAAACGGTGGTATATGTGATATCCCGGAATTTTAGGCAATATCAATTTAATAATCTGTATTAAAAATTAAATTGATTTGATAATCTTTGTTAATAAATTTGAATTAATTTAATAATCTAATTAAATAAATATTTAATTGGTGAATTTTATCTTTTATAAGTTAGTAAAATATTTTTATAATGTATATATATAATTGTACATATTGTAAATAGATAAGCTTTGGTTTGAATTTAACAAATGAAATTATGTTTTCAAATTATAATATATTTTGGTAATTTGGAAACCATGATTAATTTAATATTAAGCTTTTCAAAGCTATTTAAACAAATAACTATATGGTTTTAAAAATACTTAAAATAAATGATTTATTGTTTAAATTATATTTTAGCTTAAGTTTAAATTTAAATAAAAGGTTTGTTTTATTTCTTTTTAAATATTACTTAATAAATATGATTTTTAATTAGATATGAAAGTTTAAATAAATTAATATATGATATATTAATTCATTTAGAAAGATAAGTAATGTATATATGTAATAAGATAATTTCTTTTATTAATTATTCAAACAATATTAATAATGTATTGTTTTTATATATAGATATAAATCGACTTTAAATAAAATAGAATTGTTATTTCAAATTAAATGTATTGTTATAAATTGACTTTAATTTGGATTTAAGAATATATGTATAAGATTTTATTACACTATATAATTTGTTTTATTACATTTCCTTTAAAAAGAAATTCATATATATATTTACATAAGAATTTATTAATTAAGTTAAAAATCTTTATTAACATTTAAAATAAAAAGAAAATACTTAAAGGACAAGTGTTATTATATTAAAGCTTAATATAACATGTGCTAATTAATAAACAAAGGTATATGACAAGTGTTGAACTTTTAAACAAGTGTCATTTTAATTTTTAATTTTTGATTTTTCTTTTATTTTTTTTAAATCAAATTCAGCCTTTATGAATACATTACTTTCCTCATCTTCAATTCTTTTCTATCTTTTTCTTCAATCCTAAAGCTAAGAGTAAAAAAATCTAAAACTCAAACAAATTTCTCAAAAACAAAATCAGTGAGTAACACTCCTCAAAACAAAAATGTAAATCAAAACCTGGAAACCATTTTAAGATTTATATCAAATCTGTAACCCACTTTTTCAGTCTAGAAATCAAAGCATTAGCCTATAAATTTCTTCAACTCTAAAAATTTTCTGAAGCAACCTGGAACAAGCTTGCAAGCATCTTCTTTCAAACCTGAGATGCAGACAGAAGCAAGCAGATTTCATCTGTGATTCAGTTTCAATAACAAAGCAACTCAAAGTTTTAAAATCAAAGACATATTTCAGCAACTCAAGTTCAAAAGCTATTTTAAAAAAAACAAGACTCTGTTCATCTTCAATTGCAATCTGGTGAGTAACATTTTTATTAAAATAACTTAAGTATAAATATGGTTGCATGCTAATTTATGTGATAATTGTGTTTTGTGTGAATGTATATAGATCGGTTTTGCATATATATATGAATGTATATAGGTGTGTGCATGTTGCTGTGTATCAGTGTTTCTCTGTTTTTAAATTCCAGGCTCCAGTTTTTGATTTAAAAAATCATTATCTCTTGATCTAGTCTTGATTTGGATTTAAGACTTAAACAAAATTTGTTTGATTCATCATGAATTATAGTATAAAAATTTATTTAAGACAAAATAAGTTAAAATGTCTCTGGAAACAAGAAAATAACAGAGCAAGCTTAATATAGGGTAAATTAAATCATCCTAATTCATTGTTTCAAACATATGTTATGGAAACTTATCTTAAATCATGATTTTTAAGAATGGAATCACAATTTTTAGAGGTGTATCGAACGAGCAGTTCGAGTTTGTTTAGGGTTTGTGTTTTGGGTGTTTTCTGGTGATCTACTTGATTGTGGAGGTCGGGGTTCCTTCTGGTGGAAAGAGAGTGATCAGTGATGATGGGAAAAATATCAGTTAGGTGATTAGAGCACTGTGATGAAGGTGGTGGTTGATTTCTGTTCTTAACCCTAGTTTTAACTAGGTCTAGTATTTTGATTTGTACGTCTCCCCAATTTGATCGAGTTCAATAGTGTTTTGGGTAATGGAAGTAGGAGTGTAGAGGAAGGCTTGGCCGGAAATTCAAGATTGCTGGTGGTCGGAGGAGCATGTTTGATGACGTTCCAGGTTTTAGTCTGTTCCAGGATTGTGCTTGAAGGCTCGAATTTGATGTTGAGTTGTTATGGAGGTTTGGATTATCGGATTCTGGTGAAGAGATGATCGTCGACTTTCTTGAGGTCTTGGTGGTGACCGGAGATGGTCAGAACCACCGTGCATGTGCACGGTGCGTTTGTTTTCTGATGAGGTTGATGTTTGGTTTGGGTTTGAAGCGTGGAAAGTTGCTTGGGTTTTTTTCGAGTTCCTTGCGTGTTTTGCTCGAAGATAGGTTAGGTGAGACTCGAAGCATTTTAGAGAGGGCTCGGGTATAATAGTAGTTACAGGTTTCTCTGGAAACCTGTCAGTTTCAAATTTAAATTTGATTTTAAATTTGAAAGCAAGTTTTTAAAGCAGAATTTAAAACCAAATTTAAAATATGGATTCAAAATTGAATTTGTATCCTAGTTTAAAAATTAAATTAAGTTTTATAAATTGAATTGTTTTAAACAACTTTAAATGTTTAAAGTGTATTTTAATGGTAAGAATTTGAAAGTAAATTTGGTTTAAATTCTTTAAGTTTCTTTTATAAGATGAGTATGTCTTTAACATATAATTTTAAAGGTTTGTAAATGGTTTTTAAATTTTGTTAAAGATAAAATTGTATTCATTTTAAATCTTATATTTGAAATGAAATTTGAAAGACAATTTGAAAATAAAATGTTTTCAAATGTGTTTGTTAATGATAATTTAATCATTAATAAGAAATGTTTTTATTTTAAAGTTAATAAAGATTTCATTATTTGTGCTTCATTTAAATTATTAAGGTAATTAAAATAGACAATTAATTTATTTATGTAATTAAGTAATTAAGGGTTTGAATTAATTGATTAAGGTTAAGTTAAGTAATTAAGATAATTAATTTGAAATTAATAATGAATTAATTTAAGTTTATTACTTAAGAGAGATAATTAATGAATTGTTAATAGTTAATGAAGGTCAATAACTTAAGATTATTTAATAATTAATTAATGTGATCAATTTTAATAATTAATTAGATTAATTAATTAAGGATAATCATTTATGGAATTTGATTAAGTATAATTACTTAATGAAAGTAATTAAGGAATTAATTACTCATTGTAATTAATTAAGTTTAATGTGATTAGTTTAGGTTAATTAATTAATTTTAATTAATTTAAAATAATCACTGAATGGTTTGATAAATTGATAAGTATAATTACTTAGAAAAGTAATTAATGGGTAATTACTGGGTGTAATTAATTTAAAGATGATTTAATAATGGAAGCAATTTGGATTAAATTACTTGGAAATTATTCAAGGGATTAATTAAGAAATTAATTAAGGAGTAATTAATCTATTTAAAGAAGTAATTAAGGGTAGTTAATTACTGAATGCGATTAATCAAGAGTGATTAGTAATTATGATTTAATTAAAGATAATTACTTAATATAATTAATTTAAATAAAGTAATTAATTAAAATGTAATTAGGGATCATTAATTAATATAATTAATGATATAATTTAGGGTTGATTAATTAAGATTAGTTAATCAATAATAAGCGATTAAGTAATTAATTAATGTAATTAATTAGGATTAATGTAATTAATTATAGTTAATTAATTATTAAAGTAATTAAATGATAATTAATCAAGGATGATTAATTAAGATGGATACTTAGAGTATGATTAACTAATTGGTTTAATTAAAGATTAAGTGAGCAAGATTTATGTGATGAAAGAAATTAATTTAATTTATTTTAAATTAATTAGAGATGAAGTAATTATTTTAATTCATTTTAAATTAATTAAAGATGGTGTGATTAATATATCTTTGCTTATGCATGGTTGGATGACATTGATTGCCTTAAATGGTTTGATATCTTTGATATGAGATATGTATTGATCTGTGATATTGAGATGCTTTGGTTGAATTGTAATGACATGAGTATCTATTTGATATTGTGAATTATCTATCTGTGTGTATATAGATATTAGAATTGAATTGTTTTAACTTTAAAACAACTTGGCCTTAAAAAGATACGTTTTGGATTTCGATGAGACCGGGATCGGGTTTCCAGATTTGGATATCCGAAAACCACATCGATCCAAATTAACGATAGGCCGTGAATCTCAAGTGAAGGTGAAGATTCAGAGTGCAAGGGTTATTGTCATTAACTCTGAGGGTGATTCCAAAATGAGTGTAACGAGATAATGCCTTCGGTTTCGTTCGAACCCGGAACGAACTTGTATGGATTGAATGCTTTCAACACATCGTCAGGTGGACGATGAGCATTCTAAGAGATGTGTTCTGTAAAGGTAATCGTAGCCTCAAGCCTCATCAACCGGGAATGGCTAAAACAGGGGAGGTGCAGCAAGGCTTCGTGGGTAGCACCCACTTGAGAGCGAGATATACCCTTGTCTAGAAGTCACTTCTTATTATTCGGCTGTGTGGGCAGTTGGTTGCAAACAACTGCGGGGTTGTCTTGTTTGGAATTATCCAGTAAGGGATGGTTCTGGCTTTGTGTTGCAGGGGGTCGGAAGTGATCCTCGGTATGGTGATCTAGGCCACGTACTGTGATGGGCGGTACCCCAGTAGCCCTGCCATTGTATGGAATCCAATCTCCAATAAGTAATCTCGGATTTGATTGTATTACCCACTTGTTGGCTAGTATGCTGGAATTTAATAATGTAACAATTTCAGCTATTTCTTATTTACTTGAAAATCCTAGACCTATTGTAATATCACTAAATTTCCTATCAAATGTTTGGTTAGCGTAAGGTAAAAACTTACCCATGTTTATGTGTGGGAAGTCTTACGTGATACCTTTTGTTTCAAAGGCTTTACAAAGTTAAGCAACTTTAACCTGTTACTCACACCAGACCCATGTCTGACCCAAGTGTTTATTTTCTGTTTTATAAACTCTTGGGTACTCAAATTTTTACGAGTAGCCAAGGGATTCAGGTTAGCTTTGACGAATTGTGGAGGAGCAATGGAGCAGGAGGCTTCAACGTTGTATATATATATAGTAGTTCTGCTGTATTGATCTCTGTATTGTATTGAGTTGTAATAACTAGACAGGTGTTTATAACTGTCTAGTATGTGATGTATAATCTGTGTAACTCTGATAGTCGTTGTATATTATGTAATACTTATGTTATTAATATAATTTATTCGTTCCACTGTTGAGATTCTGATGTTGTTTCTTCTTTCTTCTCTATCTTTTCTCTTTTCTATCCCTTTCTTTCTTCAAGATGATGCGACTTTCTGGTCGATGAAAGTCGGGTCGTTACAATGGTATTAGAGCTCTAGGTTGAGTGAATACCTAGGCTTTGGAGTGATTTCTTTCTTGAGGGAGCGTATTTGTAATTTTGCTATATATATATATATATATATATATATATATTTCTACCTATATTGTTGGATTACCTGTTCCGGTTTTCCAATATATGAGTTCTAAAGGTAGATGGGGTAGTGGTGTGTGTAACACGACTATTACCTATAATAGGAGTTTGAATGTTTGGGGTTGGAAGTGTATCTGTCGAGAATGTAAACCCAATACCGTCTCGAGTAAATTTTTCAGTGGTGTAAGGATTTCACAAATCTCTGAAGGAAACCTGTTAAGGTTCGGAGTCCATTTTTGAAGTGCAGTTTGGATAACTAGAGTTTGGATCTGTCGGTTGAGCAGAAGCGAGTGATGGTATCTTTGTAACTTTTAGAAGAAGTAGCTATGTGATGAGATACCGTGACTATGGATGTTCACGAAGATGTTTCTTTGGAACAAGTTTAAGGAAGTGTGTATGCTTCGGTGTTGTGGCTGAGTTCAGCAAGGTGTTTGTGTTTGGTTTGAGGTCCGAGTTTCTCGAAGAGCTTTGGATTGAGAAGTCTTTGGCATTTGTGTCAGCAATGCAGCTCGGAGTGTTCTGTGTGCCGTCAAGAAGTCTTCTGGCTTAGCAGTTTTTCTTGAGGTGGAGTTCAAAAGCAGCAGAGTGGATCCATTTCTTCGATGGATTGTCTAGATAAGTGTAAGCTATTCTGATGGGTAAATAGAGAGCAGATTCTTTGGAATTAGGTTGGGTTGATCGCAAAAAGTGACTTGCAAAAATTGAGTGTTCTCTTGGATTATCAGAGATTTTCTGGATGTCTTCAGGGAAGTCAGAAGTTGTCCGCATCTGGAGATTTAGTTTTCTTATCGACTAAGATTCCAGGAGTGGTATCGGTGGTTCAGCTTAGTGGAAGGATGGTTCCTAAAGATAGAGTTTGGTGAAGCAAGTCAGGTTTTTGGTGGAACTTCTGAGTTTTCTTTTTATGGATCTGTTGAACCATATTTCTAGGATGTGTTGTCCAATCTGTGCTTGTGTTCTTCATCAGCATTTTCATTCTACTCCAGATCAGAGTTGTGTAGCGGAAGCAGTTTGGAAGTGCATCTGTTTTGTCTTTTTCTGGATAGGAGAAGTAAGTTCAGTCTTCTGATGTTTGAGGAGTGGAGTTTGTTCTTGGTTGTTGGTTGATCTTGAGAGGATCATTTTGATGGGTTGTTTTTGGTCCAGTTTGTTTTTAGAGGCATCAGCGAAGGTTGAGCTAATCAGGAAGGATGTAGGCAGCCCAGGATCGTCAGAAAAGTTTTGTGGATAAGAGACGAATGAATTTGGATTTCAAAAATGGAAATTTAATTTTGGATAAGTTTTCTCCAGTTAAAGGAGCTATAAGATTGGATAAGACTGGGAAGTTAGCTCTAAGATATTGGATCTTTTCTGTATTCTTGTGAGGATAAGTGTTGGTCTACAGGATTGAATTGCCAGTTTGGATAACTGGGATTCGATGTGTTTCACGTATCTCTGAGGGAGTACGTGTTTGATCTATCTCTGGTTTTGGAACCAGCAGTTCTAGAGGATTTGGTTGATTGAGCAGGACTTGACTTTGGTCTGATATCCTGTTCAGTTGTAGATCTAGATGAGTAGGAGCTCTATAGCTTAGTAGTATAGATTGTTTGGATTCTGTAGAGCGAGTATCCCGGATTTATACTTGGGAAACTCTAGGAAGTTCTATCTAGAATTTTGTTTGGATTGTTAGATTTTTTTGTTTGAGTAAATTGGTTGCTATGGTTGTTAGCATATGGTTGATAATATGTGTTGTGGTTTAAGAATTAAAATCTTAGATAGATTATTTGCTTTTAAATTTCGGGGACGAAATTCTTTTAAGGGGGGAGGAATGTGATATCCCGGAATTTTGGGCAATATCAATAATCTGTATTAAAAATTAAATTGATTTGATAATCTTTGTTAATAAATTTGAATTAATTTAATAATCTAATTAAATAAATATTTAATTGGTGAATTTTATCTTTTATAAGTTAATAAAATATTTTTATAATGTATATATATAATTGTATATATTGTAAATAGATAAGCTTTGGTTTGAATTTAACAAATGAAATTATGTTTTCAAATTCTAATATATTTTGGTAATTTGGAAATCATGATTAATTTAATATTAAGCTTTTCAAAGCTATTTAAACAAATAACTATATGGTTTTAAAAATATTTAAAATAAATGATTTATTGTTTAAATTATATTTTAGCTTAAGTTTAAATTTAAATAAAAGGTTTGTTTTATTTCTTTTTAAATTTTACTTAATAAATATGATTTTTAATTAGATATGAAAGTTTAAATAAATTAATATATGATATATTAATTCATTTAGAAAGATAAGTAATGTATATATGTAATAAGATAATTTCTTTTATTAATTATTTAAACAATATTAATAATGTATTGTTTTTATATATAGATATAAATAGACTTTAAATAAAATATAATTGTTATTTCAAATTAAATGTATTGTTATAAATTGACTTTAATTTGGATTTAAGAATATATGTATAAGATTTTATTACACTATATAATTTGTTTTATTACATTTCCTTTAAAAAGAAATTCATATATGTATTTACATAAGAATTTATTAATTAAGTTAAAAATCTTTATTAACATTTAAAATAAAAAGAAAATACTTATAGGACAAGTGTTATTATATTAAAGCTTAATATAACATGTGTTAATTAATAAACAAAGGTATATGACAAGCGTTGAACTTTTAAACAAGTGTCATTTTAATTTTTAATTTTTCTTTTATTTTTTTTTAAATCAAATTCAGCCTTTATGAATACATTACTTTCCTCCTCTTCAATTCTTTTCTATCTTTTTCTTCAATCCTAAAGCTAAGATTAAATAAATCTGAAACTCAAACAAATTTCTCAAAAACAAAATCAGTGAGTAACACTCCTCAAAACAAAAATGTAAATCAAAACCTGGAAACCATTTTTAAGATTTAAATCAAATCTGTAACCCACTTTTTCAGGCTAGAAATCAAAGCATTAGCCTGTAATTTTCTTCAACTCTGAAAATTTTCTGAAGCAACCTAGAACAAGCTTGCAAGCATCTTCTTTCAAACCTGAGATGCAGACAGAAGCAAGCAGATTTCATCTATGATTCAGTTTCAATAACAAAGAAACTCAAAGTTTTAAAATCAAAGACATATTTCAGCAACTCAAGTTCAAAAGCTATTTTAAAAAAATCAAGACTCTGTTCATCTTCAATTGCAATCTGGTGAGTAATATTTTTATTAAAATAACTTAAGTATAAATATGGTTGCATGCTAATTTCTGTGATAATTGTGTTTTGTGTGAATGTATATAGATCGGTTTTGCATATATATATGAATGTATATAGGTGTGTGCATGTTGCTGTGTATCAGTGTTTCTCTGTTTTTAAATTCCAGGCTCCAGTTTTTGATTTAAAAAATCATTATCTCTTGATATAGTCTTGATTTGGATTTAAGACTTCAACAAAATTTGTTTGATTCATCATGAATTATAGTATAAAAATTTATTTAAGACAAAATAAGTTAAAATGTCTTTGGAAACAAGAAAATAACAGAGCAAGCTTAATATAGAGTAAATTAAATCATCCTAATTCATTGTTTCAAACATATGATATGGAAACTTATCTTAAATCATGATTTTTAAGAATGGAATCACAATTTTTAGTGGTGTATCGAACGAGCAGTTCGAGTTTGTTCAGGGTTTGTATTTTGGGTGTTTTCTGGTGATCTACTTGATTGTGGAGGTCGGGGTTCCTTCTGGTGGAAAGAGAGTGATCAGTGATGATGGGAAAAATATCAGTTAGGTGATTAGAGCACTGTGATGAAGGTGGTGGTTGATTTCTGTTCTTAACCCTAGTTTTAACTAGGTCTAGTATTTTGATTTGTACGTCTCCCCAATTTGATCGAGTTCAATAGTGTTTTGGGTAATGGAAGTAGGAGTGTAGAGGAAGGCTTGGCCGGAAATTCAAGGTTGCTGGTGGTCGGAGGAGCATGTTTGATGACGTTCCAGGTTTTAGTCTGTTCCAGGATTGTGCTTGAAGGCTCGAATTTGATGTTGAGTTGTTATGGAGGTTTGGATTATCGGATTCTGGTGAAGAGATGATCGTCGACTTTCTTGAGGTCTTGGTGGTGACCGGAGATGGTCAGAACCACCGTGCATGTGCACAGTGCGTTTGTTTTCTGATGAGGTTGATGTTTGGTTTGGGTTTGAAGCGTGGAAAGTTGCTTGGGTTTTTTCGAGTTCCTTGCGTGTTTTGCTCGAAGATAGTTTAGGTGAGACTCGAAGCATTTTAGAGGGGGCTCGGGTATAATAGTTGTTACAGGTTTCTCTGGAAACCTGTCAGTTTCAAATTTAAATTTGATTTTAAATTTGAAAGCAAGTTTTTAAAGCAGAGTTTAAAACCAAATTTAAAATATGGATTCAAAATTGAATTTGTATCCTAGTTTTAAAAATTAAATTAAGTTTTATAAATTGAATTGTTTTAAACAACTTTAAATGTTTAAAGTGTATTTTAATGGTAAGAATTTGAAAGTAAATTTGGTTTAAATTCTTTAAGTTTCTTTTATAAGATGAGTATGTCTTTAACATATAATTTTAAAGGTTTGTAAATGGTTTTTAAATTTTGTTAAAGATAAAATTGTATTCATTTTAAATCTTATATTTGAAATGAAATTTGAAAGACAATTTGAAACTAAAATGTTTTCAAAAAATGTTTTCAAATGTGTTCGTTAATGATAATTTAATCATTAATAAGAAATGTTTTTATTTTAAAGTTAATAAAGATTTCATTATTTGTGCTTCATTTAAATTATTAAGGTAATTAAAATAGACAATTAATTTATTTATGTAATTAAGTAATTAAGGGTTTGAATTAATTGATTAAGGTTAAGTTAGTAATTAAGATAATTAATTTGAAATTAATAATGAATTAATTTAAGTTTATTACTTAAGAGAGATAATTAATGAATTGTTAATAGTTAATGAAGGTCAATAACTTAAGATTATTTAATAATTAATTAATGTGATCAATTTTAATAATTAATTAGATTAATTAATTAAGGATAATCATTTATGGAATTTGATTAAGTATAATTACTTAATGAAAGTAATTAAGGAATTAATTACTCATTGTAATTAATTAAGTTTAATGTGATTAGTTTAGGTTAATTAATTAAGTTTAATTAATTTAAAATAATCACTGAATGGTTTGATAAATTGATAAGTATAATTACTTAGAAAAGTAATTAATGGGTAATTACTGGGTGTAATTAATTTAAAGATGATTTAATAATGGAAGCAATTTGGATTAAATTACTTGGAAATTATTCAAGGGATTAATTAAGAAATTAATTAAGGAGTAATTAATCTATTTAAAGAAGTAATTAAGGGTAGTTAATTACTGAATGCGATTAATCAAGAGTGATTAGTAATTATGATTTAATTAAAGATAATTACTTAATATAATTAATTTAAATAAAGTAATTAATTAAAATGTAATTAGGGATCATTAATTAATATAATTAATGATATAATTTAGGGTTGATTAATTAAGATTAGTTAATCAATAATAAGCGATTAAGTAATTAATTAATGTAATTAATTAAGGATTAATGTAATTAATTATAGTTAATTAATTATTAAAGTAATTAAATGATAATTAATCAAGGATGATTAATTAAGATGGATACTTAGAGTATGATTAATTAATTGGTTTAATTAAAGATTAAGTGAGCAAGATTTATGTGATGAAAGAAATTAATTTAATTTATTTTAAATTAATTAGAGATGAAGTAATTATTTTAATTCATTTTAAATTAATTAAAGATGGTGTGATTAATATATCTTTGCTTATGTATGGTTAGATGACATTGATTGCCTTAAATGGTTTGATATCTTTGATATAAGATATGTATTGATCTGTGATATTGAGATGCTTTGGTTGAATTGCAATGACCTAAGTTATCTATTTGATATTGTGAATTATCTATCTGTGTGTATATAGATATTAGAATTGAATTGTTTTAACTTTAAAACAACTTGGCCTTAAAAAGATACGTTTTGGATTTCGATGAGACCGGGATCGGGTTTCCAGATTTGGATATCCGAAAACCACATCGATCCAAATTAACGATAGGTCGTGAATCTCAAGTGAAGGTGAAGATTCAGAGTGCAAGGGTTATTGTCGTTAACTCTGAGGGTGATTCCAAAATGAGTGTAACGAGATAATGCCTTCGGTTTCGTTCGAACCCGGAACGAACTTTTATGGATTGAATGCTTTCAACACATCGTCAGGTGGACGATGAGCATTCTAAGAGATGTGTTCTGTAAAGGTAATCGTAGCCTCAAGCCTCATCAATTGGGAATGGCTAAAACAGGGGAGGTGCAGCAGGGCTTCGTGGGTAGCACCCACTTGAGAGTGAGATATACCCCTGTCTAGAAGTCCCTTCTTATTATTCGGCTGTGTGGGCAGTTGGTTGCAAACAACTACGGGGTTGTCTTGTTCGGAAATATCCAGTAAGGGATGGTTCCGGCTTTGTGTTGCAGGTGGTCGGGAGTGATCCTCGGTACGGTGATCTAGGCCACGTACTGTGATGGGCGGTACCCCAGTAGCCCTGCCATTGTATGGAATCCAATCTCCAATAAGTAATCTCGGATTTGATTGTATTACCCACTTGTTGGCTAGTATGCTGGAATTTAATAATGTAACAATTTCAGCTATTTCTTATTTACTTGAAAATCCTAGACCTATTATAATATCACTAAATTTCCTATCAAATGTTTGGTTAGCGTAAGGTAAAAACTTACCCATGTTTATGTGTGGGAAGTCTTACGTGATACCTTTTGTTTCAAAGGCTATACAAAGTTAAGCAACTTTAACCTGTTACTCACACCAGACCCATGTCTGACCCAAGTGTTTATTTTCTGTTTTATAAACTCTTGGGTACTCAAATTTTTACGAGTAGCCAAGGGATTCAGGTTAGCTTTGACGAATTGTGGAGGAGCAATGGAGCAGGAGGCTTCAACGTTGTATATATATATAGATAGTAGTTCCGCTGTATTGATCTCTGTATTGATCTCTGTATTGTATTGAGTTGTAATAACTAGACAGGTGTTTATAACTGTCTAGTATGTGATGTATAATCTCTGTAACTCTGATAGTCGTTGTATATTATGTAATACTTATGTTATTAATATAATTTATTCGTTCCGCTGTTGAGATTCTGATGTTGTTTCCTCTTTCTTCTCTATCTTTTCTCTTTTCTATCCCTTTCTTTCTTCAAGATGATGCGACTTTCTGGTCGATGAAAGTCAGGTCGTTACAGTATAATTTAAAATTCATCTAAAATCACTTTTTGTAAAACATCGTTTGTACTAATTGTCAGCCTAACAGACGTTTCCTTAAGGTTATTAATTTCCTATCAACCTTTCCATCTACGGTCACCACTATTATTAAATATGTCTATAGGGTCCACAATGATAAGAAAGACTAGGTCCTATCAAGGAGTCAATTACTATCCAGCTTCTAAGGTGCTTCCATAAGTTGAGGTCATGCTCTCCTTAGTCTGCTCTTAAAGATATGTTCTCCGCTCCACGGGTAATCGGAGTAGGAGTAGAAATTATCTCTATTTATTCTTCCAAATCATAGTTGCCTCATCCATCCTTTCGGAATATGGTTGCAACTACTTCTCTAGTTGGAATTTTTAGAGTTAAACATAAATTCAAAATAAGTGTATATATATATAGTATGAGTTTTCGAAATATGTTTTAAAAAACCTTTTCAAAAATAATAAGCACGTCACTCATACGTATAGTATACTTTCCCCATTGATCAAGTAACCTAGAGCTCTGATACCAAATGTAATAACCCACCCCAGAACATGCCTAAATTTCGATCCAGAAAAGGCCCATTGAAACTTAGATCCATACTAAGGCAAGCTGTTGGTAGTAAAAAGAAATAACATTGCAGAGCCATAACTAAACTTTCAAAACTCATGGTGGATGGAACAAAATATAATAGTAAAGTGTACCCATTTATTTCAAAACCAGAAAAATGTCATAAAACAGAATTCCATAAAAACCGTAACATAATATCCCTTACATGGGTACACATAAAAGCAAGTAATAATAACAAATAGTGCCACAAGCCAAGCTTCTCCATCTCTAAGTATCATCACTGCCATCACTCCGTCCTTAACCTGTATTATAATGAGGAGGAAGTCAAAACAACAAGTGTCTGGTGAATAAAAATCTCGAGTCTTATCCTTTCAGTACCTAGGCGGTATATTTTAAAATAAGAATATGTCTATGAATATAAAACCATTCAAATCATTTAATGCTTATTTATAAGGAAAGGAGGGGAGTCCAACAACTTAATACTTTCCATTTCAGAAGTAGATCCCATATCCCAATCATACGTCATAAATATCTAATAATGTGAGAGACAGTACCCAAGCCACTTATTACTTCACAGTGGAAAATATATAGACCCCGTTATTTAAGACATATTTCTAGAAGCGTGCTCCTTAATGGTACTATCTAGTTGAAATCATATGGAATCTCATAAACCACTTAATACTTCTAAGTGGAAAATAGGCAGACCCCGTCATTTAAGACCTATTTCCAGAAGTGGACCTCTGTAAAGATACCACCTAACGTAACCCCTTAGCCATTTCATACTTCATCTGGGGAAAAAGGCAGTTCTAATCACTTAATACCTCAAACCCCGAAGTAGGCCCTTCGTCTTATGACTCATACACATAATGACGTTTCACATTAGTCCTCTATTCGTAGAAACTGGTAGCCAGACTAGCTGAGCAGATTTCACCTATAGAATTTGGAATGAACCTCACATCATTACAAATATTTATCATAAGGATATCTCACATACATAAAAGTGTACACAACTGCTGGTAGCTTCAAAGTGAAGGGCGGACTTCTGTCATGTAACTCTATTGACCTTGCATCCCTCTGACTTCGCCATAAATTAACTGCTTTATATATGTTTGTGTGTGTGTATATATATATATATATATATTGACACACGCACTCATCTCACCGTTTCATAAATAAGGCCTTATGATGAATCTTCCTTATTACGCCTTAAATTAATAATTAGACTATATAAGAGTTTCCTCTTATTTTTGCCTCAAAATCAATTACCTTCCTAATGGGGAAAATAAATGTAAATAAATGTCTTAATTAACTACACCATATACGCAATAATTATACGTTAATTACGTAAACAGAGATAAATAAATATTCACGACTAATAAGTTCTAAAAGCATGGATTTTATGCTCTAAACTAGCGTTAAATGTCAATTCCTTAACCAATTATTATTATAAGTCTTTTTCCTTCAATTTCCCAAGATTTTATGGAATTCTAATGTACAAAAAGGTAATAAATAATCATAACCAAAACTGCAACAATAGACGTGCAAATAAAATAGAAACTCAATTTGTTACACCAATTCAATGGAATATCTTAAGCAATAAGAATTGCAATCTAAACCCCATATTCTGTTCAACTCCTCTTTTGCAAAGAAATATATAAGAATAAGTGGCGTAAACTACGAATAGAATTCGTAATCTAGACCCCTTATTTTATTGAAGGATCATAATTTGACCCAAAGAAGGAGAAGTGGAATAGTCCATGAAATAATCAAAAATGGCATAAACGGAATAAATCCCATCAAATTAATGTAAATAATTGGGAATCTCAACATAGAATTGACATATCGAAATAAAAGGAATTTTGGGGGATTTTATCTATCATATATTCGAAATCCCAAAATCTCTAAGGCATATTCAAATCCAAAAGAAATACATTAAACAATTGCTGAAAAGAAATACTTAGGCTTCCACTCACTGAATAGTGTTAGCTTTGCCTTCCTTGGATTTGCATGCTCGACGGTCTCTTCCATAATCTCTCTCTTTTGATATATACATACATAATAGGGAAGATATATATATATGTGTGTGTGTGTGTGTGTGTGTGTATTTATTAGATTCAAAATAATTGTAGAAGAATATGATAAGAATAGTTTGGAGGAAGAAGAAACAAAATAGGAAATAATTAAATTCTTACCTTAATTCTCTATGGAGTTTCTGAATCTTATTAGAGAGATAACAATGGCAGAGTTTCGTCGTATTTCCTAAAATAATATGAATAAAAGTGGAGAGGATGGGGTTCTATTTATAGGAGTTGAAATGCACCAGAACCGTAGGATGGAAGTAGGTAGGAAACCTGTAAATCTGGAGCGTACAACTGAATAAAACAATGTTTCAAACCCTAACCACCACTGGCAACTTCTGCTGCCAAGCGGTCGGCCACCCTTAGGCAACCGGTCGACCGCTACGGTCGATCTGTTGACCTATTCAAGTCGACCGCTCCTTTTATCCAGGGATGTTTATTTAATTTCGTTGCCATATTACTTTATTCCTTAATTAACTTTTTAACATTAAGGGTTAATTGAACGTTTACTTAGCCCCCAAGCTAATTTTTTAAATTCAAATCTTAAATTTGATTTCTCATTTGAATTTGAATTCAAACTAAATTAATTTAAATCTAAGAACTTCAAATGCTCATAACTTCTTTGTTTGAGCTCCGTTTTCAGCATATTATATTTGAAAAATAGATCAGAATTTCGCCACAAAAGCAACGGATTAACTTTTATGGTCAGATTCCAAATTTTATAAAAAAATTATATCCAACCCTTATCATATTTAATTTAATTTACTCCATTTATTTAGGATTCATTTTATGAGATGTTACAATTGTCACATGATAGATTAGTTATATGTATGTATTTATTATAAAACGTAATTTTTGTGTGGATATGAAGTGCACAGCTGCATATATTTTATTATTAATTATTATCATTTTATCAATTAATATTTGTATATATTAATATGTCATTTAATTTAAATTATATGACTTGAATATATTTATGTCATCATATAATGTAAATAATTAATCTATATTTTATAAATGTATACTTACAATAATAATAATTTTGGTGACTACAAAATATTTTTTAACAATTATTTACTATTATGAATATATGGATTAAATAATTCATATAAATTAATATATTTTTTCAAAAAGTAAATTTTAAATTTTATAAAATTATTTTATCGTCATATAAACTCTCTACCTATCAAAATTTCAAAATCAATTTTTTATTTTATAAAATCATTTTATTATTTGGTCGAAAATATTTAATTAATTAAAAATATCATTTTGACTTAGAAAATTAGAAAAATTTTCAAACCTTAAAATATCATACTTGATTTTATGAAAATTTAAAATTCAAATAATATAACATGAAAATATGTTTTATTATTATTTAGTTGTATTCGACTAATTAACATATATATATATATATATATATTACTACAATAAAATTATAAATAATTTTTTTGTGTTGTGCATTCAATTTGGAAAATTTTGAAATATATATAAATTTTATTTTCATAATTAATGGATATATATATAAATACAAATACCTATTGAAACATTATTAATATACGTGTATACATATTAAAAAAATTAATAAGGATTTTGTTACCATAATACATATATATTGATATATGTATGCAAAATGATTAAAAAACGTTTTTATATTATGTGTGTCTATACATACATAAATACATACATACATACATACATACATATATATATATATTATTTAAAATTTTAATACTATAATATATATGTATACAAATCGTTAATATTTTGTATATAAGTAATATATATATATATAATTTTACATAGTTTTTAATATTTATATAAATAACAAGTTTACATACATGTATTTGGACAACATTTAATAGATATATGATGAGCTAACATGTCAATTGCTATTTAAATCTCAACATTAATATACAGACATGTTATATTTATCCGGATTATTATGTTACATATGCACACACATACATATGTGTATATGATACACATGTGTACTATTATATTTAATTGAATATAAATTAAATAAAATTCTATCTATGGTTGGTAAATTTAAATGAAATAAGAGATTTAATTTAAATTAAATTTAGAAATATTCTGAATAAATTAGACTTCATAGGCCCAATAAAGATCCAATTGGGTAAAATGTTTAAAATTCACTCATAACCTCCGCTGCGGGCTGGCCTAGTTCCAACGCTAAGTATAGTATATGTACCTTGAGTTTGCTTAATAAACACATATAGTTATCTTACCTCGTCTATTCAATATATTAATAACACAATAAATAACTTACCTAGTTTGAGATTGCTCAACAGTTAAGGAGTATGCAAGTAAGTTATTAATATATATGGTAGAGGACAACATTATATTGAGTGATATCGACTTATGGAATAATGTTTCTTATAAAATACCCTCGTGATTCAACTGTCGACCACATCGAAAATCATGGTTTACGTACATTTACGTAGGTATTTATTCCTTAAGATTATTTCGGGTTTCTTAATATCCTACTTTTAGTTTATACATTCATATTATATATGTTTTATTATTATATAACTTTTACATTTTATTTTACTTATATAATAGTCTTATGTATAATATTATATTAGTTAAGTATTATTTAATTAATTTTAATTAATTTACATTTTGATTAATTTTACATTATCTTAGCATAGCATTTATACAGAATATTTATTATATACTATAATCTTTATAGTATAATACATATATCTCATATATGTGTATTTTTATTTAATTAATCTTTAATTAATTTATTTAATTAAACAATTTTACTTAAATTATATTAATATCGAAAAATCATATTATATACATACATGTATACATATGATATCTTAAACATTTTAATATATCATTATACATTTATTAATTAATTAACTTATTTAATTAATTTATTTTATTAATAAATTTTTTAAGAATTCAAAATATATATATTTAAACGTTTTGAAATTTTTTATTATATTATAAATTTTATAATATATTTATATCTTATTTTAATTTTAACTTTTAAATTTAAAAACTTATATTTTTAATTCTCAAACAATTTGAAAATCTATATTGTAACATTTATAATATTCTTTTCATTTTAAATTTAAAATATTTTATTTTAACTTTCAAATAATTTTGAAAAATAGCCCAAGGTCCAACCCATATTGGGCCTCTTAAATTAGAGACAACCTTTTGAGCTTACATATCTATTTGGGCCAGGCTGGTACCTAAGTATGGTAGAGTACTACATTACCCAAACCAAATCTTAAACACTACCTTTCTAGACACCCTACTAATTGGGCTGTGATCTTAATTAGTTGACGCAGCGGATTAATCAAAACGATCTTCAATCGGTGAAAGTAGCAGTCGATGGATTGATGAATGCTGAATTGCCCGAATTCGTTGATCCGAAGATACCGAACTCTAGCTATCTCGAACTCGTTGATCGCGCACGATACCGGGTTCAAAGATCTTCAATTCTTCAAGCGTTGATCAAGTGCACTTGATTCCGCGAATCGGCTTCTACAATCGTTGAATCGAGCGCACTCGATTATCCGAAAGAGGAGATAGGAGATTACACTCAACTACCAATTTGAATGAAAGCACAAAGCAATCAAAAAAGAATTTTATTCAAAAATCAACAACCTTTACAAATGAAACAACTTGCCTATTTATAGGCTACAACATGCAAAGCAGAAAAAAATACAACTCCTAAGTCGGCAACCGACTTAACAACATCTCCGACTTAACATAAGTCGTATACGACTTACAACACAGTTCAGAAAACTTAAAAAAAATTACAAGTACTTAGGTCGGAAACGACCTACGACCTAACATGGGGACGACTTAAGACAGACAGCTACCACACTTGCCTTCAGCGACTTAAACCATGCGGCGACTTAAAGAAACCAGTGGTGGAGATTAACTCGCAGCAGAATCAACGCACCAGGCTTCGCGCGACTTAAGAATAGGCGGCATCAACGACTTAAGAAATCAACAGCTGAGATTAAGTCGGCAGAGAAGATCCACGCCTCCAGTCTTCACCGATCTATCCATTGACTCGTTAGGTCGTTCACGACCTAACACTTCATCAAATTGTTCTGCCTCTTCACCGCGTAGCTCCATAGATCGTTCAGACGACTTAGCACCTTCGTTAGGTCGCGAACTCGAGTTAACTCGCTGCCGAGTTATACTAGGTCGCTGGGACGACTTAGCGCCTTCATTAGGTCGCGAACTCGAGTTAACTCGCTGCCGAGTTATACTAGGTCGCTGGGACGACTTAGCGCCTTCGTTAGGTCGCGAACTCAAGTTAACTCGCTGCCGAGTTATACTAAGTCGCTGGGACGACTTATCAACTTCATTAGGTCGCGAGCATCCTTCCATAAGTCGGTTGCGACCTAGAACTTCATTCTCCCAACATTGCTCACCCAATCTTAACTCGGTGGTATTCTTTTTAGGTCGGTCTCGACTTATCAACTTGTTAGGTCGTATTCGACCTATGTCTTCATTCTGGCCTGCATCATTAGTTAACCCTAACATGGCTAATTTAGACTGCATAGGCTATTGGACTCAGATACCATTGTTAGAATGGGCCAGTCGGCAGTGGAAGTTGTGGGTGAATTTCAAAATTTTCTCTCTTATTGAATCTTTATTAGCCTTATGAAGTCTAATTCATTTGCAATATTTCTAAATATTATTTAAATAAAATCTTTTATTTTATTTTAGGTTTGTAAATTATATATTTTTATTTAATTTATATATGGATATGTGTGTGTGTGTGTCATATACACATATATATGTGTGTGCATGTGTAATGTGTCAGCCTATGCAAGTTATAACATGTTCATGTATAGATGTTGGGATTTACATCATAACGGACAGGTTAGCTTATCCAATTTGTAAATACGTGTTGTCCAAATACATGCATGCATATAAACTATCACTTATATATAAATATTATATATATATATATACATGTATGTATATATATGTACATGTTAAGTTTGTTTAAATACTTTATGCAGATGTATAATATATTTAAATAAATAAATATATGTATATACGTATTAAAACTTATAAATAAAATATAAATATATATATGCATATTATTATAATATATTTATTTAATATAAATAAGTTATTTAAATATTAAAATAAATAAAAAAATTTGTTAAATCATGAGAAATATATATATTAATATAAATAAAATAATAAAACAATATTTTATTTTATTTTAAAATATATACACAAGAATACATTTATAATATATAAACATATATATCTATATATGTATATTAATTAATTAATTTTTTTATAAAATTGTAGATCATGTATACAACATAGGGAAAATTTATTATTATTTGTATTATTTTAAAAATATTTTGATTGAATATTCATTCAATATTACATAAAATATTGACAAAAAATTATTTTCGAAACCTTTTTTCAAATTTTAAATTTCAAGCAAATCATAAAAGGTATTTTGAAGTTTAAAAAATAGATCACATTTTTTTTGGTTTGAACTTTATTAAGTAATTTATTTGTTTTCAGCCAACTTAAATTATAAATTTTAAAAATAATAAAAATATTTTTAATTTTTTATTTTATAACTGAGAGCTTATCTGATGTTAAAATAATTTTATAAAATTTATAAATAATTTTTCATAACATATTTGGTTTTATATGATTTATTTATGCAGTATATTGATTTAAATAATACTAAATAGTAATATAATCATAAAAATTATTCCCTTACAATCAAAAATTACTATTACTATGAAAAATTATATATAAAATTATATGACCAATTTTAACCATAGTATGATGATGTAATTAAATATAAACCATATATGTGTAATTAAATTATATATATATATATATATATAATTTAGTAAAATTTAATTATAATGTATATCATGTGGTTGTAATAATCTGATGTGTATAAGAAAATTAATTTTTTTTATTTTTAAAACATAAGTGTATATATATATATATGCATCTAACCAAACTAATTTGTGACAACATTGTTACATATTAGAATCGTCACCTAACTAAAAATATAATAATAATATTTTCATAAAATAAAATATTATACATAAAATTATAAACTATAATTTTATATAAAGCATACCAAAATACCAAAGCCTTGAAGTACACGTTGAAAAGATGAACTTTCCCCTTTGAAACCATTTTCAATTCAGCATATTGCTAGTCTTGAACCATTGACCTTCAGCTATCGAATAACAATCGATTTGATTTGATTTTGTAACGAATGGGGTTTTCAACCTTCGAAAATTAACACTAATATGTCCACTGTATTACATGCCGAGAAATCGAATGCCGGAAAAACCCGATTGTTAGAGAAAAGAAAGAAGGAAGAAGATAAGAAGAAAACTAAACAACTTAGAATCTCACAGCGAAACGAATAATCTATAATATACAACAAATCTTTACACAAATGCAAAACTATAATATATATATATACAGAGATCAATCAAAGTATACTAACTTATTTCAGTTGGGATAGTTATAACATCATGTCCTACAATTGTTGATACATACAACAACGAATACAGCGAAAAAATAACAATCTATGTAACGACCCATATTTTTGATAATTAAAACTATTTAATAAAATAAGATTTTGAAATTTAATACTGTGAGAAATTAAAATTTATGATTTATTAATGAGAAAAATAGTTAGAATATAATTTAATTTTATTGTTTGAATGTTATTGACAACTATTTTAATGTAATTTTAATCAATTGAAATAATTGTAAAGTTAATTTGGTAATAATTGTAAATAAAGAATAAATTAAATATTGGATTTAATGTTGAAATTATATGTTATAAATTGGAATAAGTTTATTATGAAATATGAATTCAATGTGAAATTAATATAATTAAATATTACAGTTAATATGAGTTAAGATGATAATCGTTGAATATGAATGTAATAAAATGTAAACTAATGTTAATTATATTTTATAAGGTATTGGTTGATTTAATAAAAAGAGTGTAAATCAAAATAAAAGAATTTGATTGAAATTAAAATATAATTAACCTGGATTTTATTACAGTTGTAATTTGACGCTGAAATTAGTGTAATGTTTAAATCTTGAGATTTACAAGGAATATTAACTTTTAAAAGACTATTAATTCCTGTGTAATCAAGAATGATGAAAATTGTTAACTTTTAAATTTTATTTTAAAAGTGATTAAATTGATTTTAAATAATTTATTTAATTAACATGAAAATTAGCCATTTTGTCACTATCTCAGATTTCAAAGAAACCAGTTTCATCAGATCCGTAATGTTGAATTATCGTAGGATTTCAAGATTCATAGCGATCGGACTTATCGTTTGATCGTGCGAGCTCGAAATGCGTAGAAATCGATTAAAAGAATTTAAATGAATATAATTCGATTTTAAAAGCTAACTTTTGTATACAATGGAATTAGGGTTTGAAACTAGTTCCATTGAGTTTAAAAATATCGTAAACCTATAATTTGATATATTGGATTACCTACTTTCGTTTTGGGAACGAAACAGGCTTTTCAGGTCGTTGTTATCGTTTCGACCCAAATTTGATCCATCCATTCGTTCTTATCTATCTCTGCCTATATATAGACTGTTATAAACCCTAGCAGCTTCTTTTATTTCTAATTCTTGTACGTACAATTCTATCTGTCTATCAATTATCTATTCCTTTTCCAATGGCTGTCAATTCCAAAAACCCTAATTTCAATTCAAAATTAAATCAAAAATTTAAACTCCTGAAACCATATGAAATTATATATCAATGGAAAGCTATCGACGAGCGTAATCTAGATCTGCAATTCATTTTTGCAATCGAATCACGGTTTGGCCAGAAATTGGCGATCTTTCTAAGCCGTCCATCCTAGGGTTTTCAATTCGACGGTGGATCGTTGACCGTTTGACGATCGGGAAGTTGCGTCTTGTAGAGGGCGTCGAGAGGCTTCGATCCATGCGGCTCATTTGGGTAGATGGTGCACGATTTCGCCAGAATAGGCGTTTAACCTCAGCGGCAGCGGTCAGGTTTTGGCGGCGTCTGGAGCAGCCACGCGGCCGTGGTGGGGTCGGCCTGAGGTGGGGGAGGAAGCAGCGTCATCTGATTGATGGTCAAGCATGTGGATAGGTGCCGACAATGTGATGTAGGTGGTGGCTGAAGCTTGGGTGTCGCGTTCGTACGCGATTTACGGTTGTGGAAGGTAATTCTATTTACGATTATGCCCTTGTATTATTTTTAATTAAATTTAAAATTTTTAAACTTCTAACTCGAATAACTTTTTCATACGAGCTCGGATTTGGACGCGGTTTCTTCCATTGTGATCGCATCGAAATTCGGACAACGTTGAACTATTTTGGTCAAATTTGGAAACTGTTGGATTTTTGGGCTTTTATTGGATTTTAAATCGACGATAAATCAAAGGTGAGTGATTTAACCCACTCACGAAATACTAAACCTTCTTATGTTCGTTGAACTAAATTTATGAATTGATAAGAATATTATTGGTTGATGTTTGGTAGTTTAATTTGATATTTTAATTTAATTTGAATTTATATTGAATTAAATTGCCTTTTTAAATTAATATTGAAATTAAATTGATAGTTAAATACCTGATAATTATAACCAGTTATTTGTTGTGATTTATTGACTGATTTGGATGTTGATTGTGATGGATGTTTATTTGTTGACATTCGGATGATTCGATGTTATGTTTATTATGTATGTTGTTATCACACTGCAAGTTCCCTTAGTTTGTTGTTAGGAAAAATCACTATGGGTTGAAATGATACATACCCGAATGATCTTATAGAGTAGGGAAAATCGTTATGGGTTGAAATTATAAAACCAAGTGATTTTGTTGATTTGGAAATTTTTGATTCGGGATACGGGTTGAAAGTATATATACCCTATCACTTGACCATAGGGTAGAAAATTATATACGGACACCGTCGGTCGGTTTTAAATTATTTTCTAAATGGTAAAGTATGTTTGATTTATAAATTTGATTTTAAATTTAATTTAATGATTTTATAAAAAAAATTATATTTGAAAAATAATTTATTTTATATGTTTTAAAGTTTCAAATTATAAGTTAATATATGGTTTCAAATGAAATTTTAAGTTTTTAACTTATAATTTTATTTAGTTTTAAAATATGTAATTCAAATTATTTAAAATTTTAATTTAATAAAATATTTAATATAGTTTTAATATATATTTTAAATACAATTTAAATAAAAAACATAGTAATGATTTAAGATAAAAAATGTAGACTTTTATAATAACTTTAATAGATAAAATATTTTTGTAAAAGATTTTAGAATTTTGTAAAAGGTTTTGTAAGGAATTTATAAAAGTATTGTAAGAGATTTTATAATGGATTTTATAAAAGGGTTTTATAAAAGATTTTTATAAAGGATTTTATAAATGGTTTTATAAAAGAACTTGTGTAAAGGGATTTGGAAGCGTTTTAAAGGAATTTACGTAGAAGTTTATGAAAATGGGAAGAGTTGTAAACTATTTTGGAATTTATAAATAGCTTTATAAATGGTTTTATAGCATATAAATAGTTTATAAATGGTTTAAGAGAGATTTACAAATTATTTTCGAAATTGATTGAAAGAAATCTTCCTCGGCATTTATGAATATATTTATACTTTTGGGATAAGTATATGGATATCTTGATATGAAGGTATAAACTTTTTTCTGGATTAATTATTAAAATGTTTTATAAAATGACCACGGTGGGAAATAAGCGTCTGGTTGTTAAAGAGACCGGGGTCAGATATTTTCATACTCTCTGCTAATTTCGAAACCACTTTAACAACTGTGCACGTGGTGCAGAATCCAGAACGAAGTAGGATGGTTTCGCGAACGCTTCTGGTATGATGTAAGAACGCAGCCCTGACCCCCTCGGGTTAGCTTGATATGACTAAAACATGAGCTATACCCAGCCTAGTGAGGTCGCTCCCCCAATCGGGCACATTTCTTCTATACCATATCTGTTACTTTTTGATTGATTTGGTGGCCACCTTCAATTTGATTATGGGAGTGTGTTCCAAGGTGGGCGGTAGTAGCTGCTATGCGTTACCACCAGTCCAGGAGTGCAAAACGGTAGAATCATACCCTGGGCATTGCCTCGCGTGCCTTGTCCTATGCCTTATCGAGCCCACTACGATTTCGGTTTGTGTCGTACCTATGGAGTGCTCCCTGATAGCCCACCGGTTTGGTGGAGTTTACAGTACTGTATAGACTATGACATTTATAAAAATGTGTTAAGAGGATATGGGTAATGCCTTAACGCTATTTTAATACTTTACTTTACTAATAGACACTACATATATAGCGTATATTACTACATATAAATAGTTTAACGGATCCTTAGGAGATGGAAATTCCGAACATCTCTTAAATTATTGCACGCACGTTATACACTGGATAGGAGATGTAAAATCCCGTAAACATCCCCGAAGCCATTACACTCATATTTATTTATGTTGATTTAACTTACATAAGATCTTTTAGTTCTGACTCGAGTGTTTTGTCTTTTCATTATGCTCGGGTCAGCCTAAGCTTTTCAGTGTTGAAGACATTATTTTTGGAGGACGAAGACGGAGTTTAGTATTATATTATTATTATTATTCCACTGTATCATGTTGTTCCGCTGCATTACCCTATTATACTTGCTGTATGTATAACTCTGATTGTATTGTAAAAGTGTAATCAAATGTTATTTATAAAACAGTTTCATGAACTGTTTATTTGATTATTATATTTTGTCATTCTGCAGTGAGATTCTTTGTTTTGTTTTTCCTTCTTTTCTCTTGTTTTCTTATTTACCCCATTAATGATCCTCTCTTTTGAACGGTTTGAGTTGACATGTCTGGTTTATCGTTGATTTAAACCGTCCAAAAAGGTGGGTCGTTATAGTTGGTATCAGAGCTTTGGTTTATGAATACCTTAGCCTGTTTGGGGTTAACTCATTAGAGATAGGATTAATAATACCCTAAAATGAGTCTGAGTGTATATATATGAGAGATCGTATTTTTTAGTGCTATAAAAATGTTTTATATTGTGTTGATTTATTCTGTTTAGTATTTATAAATCCTGGTCGGTACATAGGACGCTATGGTATCGATGAGGATTTCTAAACACTTAATAGGGCAGACCAACACAATATTGTTTTTGAAATATAGGTAAATGAAATAATTTTACCGAGTATTATATTTTGTATATAAAAGAATAATTTTTATAAATGAATATAGTTGTATGTGATATGTTGTTAGTTAGGAAGTGAAATTTTATAAATATTGGTTGCAAAATAGGATTTATAGTTAAAGTGAATATGAATTGGAAACTTGAGAACTTAAGTTCCGGGTTTTGAAATCGGTTTTCAAAGATTCTGGAATATAATGTTAGTATTATTTGGAAGTATTTTTTGGATATAAATATTTTCAATGTGATTTGAAAGAAATGTTTTAAAGGAATTTTCAAAGGAAATAAGTTATGTACTCCCCTCTTCTGTCACTGGAAAATAATTTCGTTGATGACGACCACATCATCGACATTCATTTTCGAGTCTCAAAGTGGGGGAGGCCACTTAGTAGCTTTGCTACGCATTTGGTTCGATAAACAGATTTTGATTTAAAATTTCTAAGTATGATTTGATATATGTAAAAGATATGAATATATATATTATTTCAAAATGATTTGAAATGAAACCCGGTATTTAGTTTTTAAAATTTTCTGATAATTAGTGGTTTTCAGTTATTATAATAGAATGGAATCTTGACTATTTTAATAAGATTGGAAACATCGAAATTGAAATCTGAACTAAGAGATAATTGTTTAATAAAAATATAAAGAGGTTGGAGATTTGTAACTTGTAAATTTAAAGATAATGAAAATTAAGAAGATATGAACTATTGAATATTTTGTTAACTAAATTCAATAAGATAAACTTGTGTAACATTCGATTACATTCTAAAAAAGCATGTATAAAACTTACCAGAAATATTTAAAAGGTTGTAATGTTAAATATGAATATGTAATAGAATATTATACAAGTAAAAACGAAAATGTTTCAAAATGAACATATGTTTATAAATAATTTTTTTTATATAAGAATATTATAAACTTAAGTTAATTTTTGAAGTTATTTATAATTAAAGTGATTAGTAAAAGTGAATACTATATTAAGTAAATGATTATAACTTCAGAAAATGTTGAAATGATTTAGAAATAGATTTAATATTCAATAATACTATATATGAAAGAAATAAATGTGAATAAAAAAAAGTAGAGAAACTTAAATATGAATTGATTCACTAATGAATATTAACTTAACTGAAAATCCAGTTATATAAGTAGATGAATGTGAATTAAATTGCAAGGAAACTTATATAATATTTTAAGAATTGATCTATTGATGTTCTAAATAATTGAATGGAAAATAATTTATGTAAGTAAATGAATGAAAAGAAAAAAAATGATATTGTATGGTGAATGAAAATAAATCAAAGGTCAATAATGTTAAAAGAAACCAATATAATAAACTTAAATAAAATTTATAATTCTTTATTGTTTGGCTCATGGGATGTTTAGGAAATGATACTTCAAATTGTTTAAGGTTGTATGAATAATCTATTAAGTAATTATCTCATGCTGTTGAGCGTAAGGTCACTTAGTAGTTTATTTATCAACCTTGAATGATGAGAAGTTTCTGAAACTGAACAAACCATTAGTTTGATTGCTATGGATGTATGATGGAAACTTTGATTGCATAAAATGGTTGTACTGTTTTGTTTGCATATGTTTTGTGTTGATTTGCTTTTGTTATTAATTGAAACAACTAAATATTTCTCTTGTGAATAATTCTCACTATTTTGGATTATATAAGTGAAATATAGGTTTATGGAAGCAATAGCTACTGCTTTTGGTTTCATAAATAAAGTTTGCTGCTCGACAAATAGGTACGTTTTCAGATTACGGTTTTTCGAACGAAATTTAATTGTTTTCCCATGGTTTGGGATGTTTATTATTAAAATATGATATATATATATATATTGAAATTATTGATATTATTATTTTTCCGGACCTAACCGCGCAAAGGAGACTTTGCCGAAATTTTTCAAAAATTTAAGACTTAGAAATTTTTTGTGAAAGTGAAAATATTTTCAAACTTTTATTGAACTTGAATATGAAAGATTTAATTGTTTATAAATTGATATTTTTTTACAATACTGAATTATGTAAGTTTAAAGTGTTTAAATTGATTATTTTGAATAAAAAAATATATCAAATTTCTTAATTCCTTCTATTCCTTTTCGAGGACGAAAAGTTTTGAGTGTGGGAGAGTGTAATGACCCATATTTTTGATAATTAAAACTATTTAATTAAATAATATTTTGAAATTTAATATTGCGAGAAATTAAAATTTATGATTTATTAATGAGAAAAATAATTAGAATATAACTTAATTTTATTGTTTGAATGGGATTGACAACTATTTTAATGTAATTTTTAATCAATTGAAAAAATTGTAAAGTTAATTTGGTTATAATTGTAAATAAGGAATAAATTAAATGTTGGATTTAATGTTGAAATTATATGTTATAAATTGGAATAGGTTTATCATGAAATATTAAATCAATGTGAAATTAATATAATTAAATATCACAGGGAATATGAGTTAAAATGATAACCGTCGAATATGAATGTAATAAAATGCAAACTAATGTTAATTATATTTCATAAGGTATTAGTTGATTTAATAAAAAGAGTGTAAATCAAAATAAAAGAATTTGATGGAAATTAAAATATAATTAGTCAGGATTTTATTACAGTTGTAATTTGGCGTTGAAATTAATGTAACGTTTAAATCTTGAGATTTATAGGGAATATTAAATTTTAAAAGATTATTAATTCCTGTGTAATCAAGAATGATGAAAATTGTTGACTTTTAAATTTTATTTTAAAAGTGATTAAATTGATTTTAAACAATTTATTTAATTAACGTGAAAATTAGCCATTTTGGCCACTGTCTCAAATTTCGATGAAACCAGTTTCATTGGATGCGTAATGTTGAATTATTATAGAATTTCAAGTTTCGTAGCGATCGGACTTATCGTTTGATCGTGCGAGTTTGAAACGCTTAGAAATCGATTAAAGGAATCTAAATGAATATAATTCGATTTTAAAATCTAACTCTGTATACAATGAAATTAGGGTTTCAAACTAGTTCCATTGAGTTTAAAAATATCGAAATCCTATATTTTGATATATTGGATGACCTATTTTCGTTTCGGGAACGAAACGGGCTTTTAAGGTCGTTGTTATCATTTCGACCCAAATTCGATCTGTCCATTCGTTCTTATCTATCTCTGCCTATATATAGGCTGTAATAAACCCTAACAGCTTCTTTTATTTCTAATTCCTATACGTACAATTCTATCTGTCTATTCAATTATCTATTCCTTCTCCAATGGCTGTCAATTCCAAAAACCCTAATTTCAATTCAAAATCAAATCAAAAATTTAAACTCCTCAAACCATATCAAATTATATATCGTTGGAAAGCTTTCGAGGAGTGTAATCTAGATTTGCAATTCTATTTTGCAATCGAATCACGGCTTGGCCAGAACTTGGCGATCTTTCTTAGTCGTCCATCCTAGGGTTTTCAATTCGACGGTGGATCGTCGATCGTTTGACGATCGGGAAGTTGCATCTTGTAGAGGGTGTCGAGAGGCTCTGATCCATGCAGCTCATTTGGGTAGATGGTGCAAGATTTCGCCAGAATTGGCGTTTAACCTCGGCGGCGGCGGTCAGGTTTTAGCGGTGTCTGGAGCTGCCGTGGCGGGGTTGGCCTGAGGTGGGGGAGGTAGTGGCGTCATCTAATCGATGGTCAAGCGTGTTGATAGGCGGCAGCAACGTGATGTAGGTGGCGGCTGAAGCTTGGATGTCACATTCATACACGATTTAGGGTTGTGGAAGGTAATTCTATTTACGATTGTGCCCTTGTATTATTTTTAATTAAATTAAAAAATTTCAAACTTTTAACTTGAATAACTTTTTCATACGAGCTCGGATTTGGACGCAGTTTCTTCCGTTGCGATCGTATCGAAATTTTGGATGACACGGAACGTATTTGGTCGAAATTGGAGACTGTTGGATTTTTGGGCTTTAATTGGATTTTAAATCGACGATAAATCAAAGGCGAGTGATTTAACTCACTCACAAAATAATAAACCTTCTTATGTTAGTTGAATTAAATTTATGAATTGATAATAATATTATTGGTTGCTGTTTGGTAGTTTAATTTGACATTTTAATTTAATTTGAATTTATATTGAATTAAATTTCCTTTTTAAATTAATATTGAAATTAAATTGATAATTAAATACCTGATATTGATAACCAGTTAATTTTTTTGATTTATTGATTGATTTGGATGTTGATTGTGATGGATGTTTATTTGTTGGCATTTGGATGATTCGATGTTATGTTTATTATGTATGTTGTTATCACACTGCAAGTTCCCTTAGTTTATTGTTAGGAAAAACCACTATGGGTTGAAATGATACATACCCGAACGATCTTATAGATTAGGGAAAATCGTTATGGGTTGAAATGATAAAACCGAGCGATTTTGTTGATTTGGAATTTTTGATTCGGGATACGGGTTGAAATGATATATACCCGGAAAATTTAACTATTTTGGGGTTGAAATGATATATACCCTATCACTTGACCATAGGGTAGAAAATTATATATGGACACCGTTGGTCACTTTTAAATTATTTTCTAAATGGTAAAGTATGTTTGATTTATAAATTTGATTATAAATTTAATTTAATGATTTTATAAAAAAATTATATTTGGAAAATAATTTATTTTATATGTTTTAAAGTTACAATTTATAAGTTAATATATGGTTTCAAATGAAATTTTAAGTTTTTAACTTATAATTTTATTTAGTTTTAAAATATATAATTTAAATAGTTTAAAATTTTAATTCAATAAAATATTTTATATAGTTTTAATATATATTTAAATATAATTTAAATAATGAATATAGTTTTGATTTAAGATAATAAATATAGACATTTATAATAACTTTAATAGATAAAATATTTTTGTAAAAGATTCTAATTGTAAGGAATTTATAAAAGTTTTGTAATAGATATTATAATGGATTTCATAAAAGGATTTCATAAAAGATTTTTATAAAGGATTTTATAAAGGGGTTTATAAAAGTACTTGTGTAAAGGGATTTGGAAGCGTTTTAAAGGAATTTACGTAGAAGTTTATGAAAATGGGAAGAGTTGTAAACTTTTTTGGAATTTATAAATAGCTTTATAAATGGTTTTATAGCATATAAATAGTTTATAAATGGTTTAAGAGAGATTTACGAATTATTTTCGAAATTAATTGAAAGAAATCTTCCTCGACATTTATGAATATATTTATACTTTTGGGATAAGTATACGGATATCTTGAAATGAAGGTATAAACTATTTTCTGGATTTATTATTAAAAATGTTTTATAAAATAACCACGGTGTGAAATAAGCGTTTGGTTGTTAAAGAGACCAGGGTCAGATATTGTCATACTCTCTACCAATTTCAAAACCACTTTAACAACCGTGCACGTGGTGGAGAATCCATAACGAAGTAAGATGGTTTGGTGAACGCTTCTGGTATGAGGTAAGAACGTAGCCCTGACCCCCTCAGGTCAGCTTGATATGACTAAAACATGAGCTATACCGAGTCAAGTGAGGTCGCTCCATCGATCGGCCACATTTCTTCGATTCCATATCTGTTACTTTGTGATTGATTTGGTGGCCACCTTCAATTCGATTATGGGAGTTTGTTCCGAGGTGGGCGGTAGTAGCTGCTACGCATTACCACCAGTCCGAGAGTGCGAAACAGTAGAATCCTACCCTAGGCATTGCCTCGCATGCCTTGTCATATGCCTTATCGAGCCCACTACGATTTTGGTTTGTGTCGTACCTATGGAGTGCTCCCTAATAGCTCACCGGTTTGGTGGAGTTTACAGTACTATATAGACTATAGCATTTATAAAAATGTGTTAAGGGGGATATGGGTAACGCCTTAACGCTATTTTAATACTTTACTTTACAGATAGACACTACATATAAAGCGTATATTACTACATATAAATAGTTTAACTGATCCTTCGGAGATGGAAATCCTGAACATCTCTTAAGTTATTGCATGCACGTTATACACTGGCTAGGAGATGTAAAATCCCGTAAACATCTCTGAAGCCATTACACTCATATTTATTTAAGTTGATTTAACTTACATAAGATCTTTTAGTTCTGACTCGAGTGTTTTGTCTTTTCACTACGCTCGGGTCAGCCTGAGCTTTTCAGCGTTGAAGACATTATTTCTGGAGGTCAAAGATGGAGTTTAGTATTATATTATTATTATTATTCCACTTTATCATGTTGTTCCACTACATTATCTTATTATACCTGTTGTATGTATAACTCAGATTGTATTGTAAAAGTGTAATCAAATGTTATTTGTAAAACAGCTTCATGAACTGTTTATTTGATTATTATATTTTGTCATTCTGCTGTGAGATTCTGTGTTTTGTTTTTCCTTCTATTCTCTTATTTTCTTATTTACCCCATTAACAATCCTCCCTTTTGAATGGTTTGAGTTGACATGTGTGGTTTATTGTCTATTTAAACCATCCAAAAAGTTGGGTCGTTGCAATCTACGTGAATACGTCTCCGATCCTCCAATTCATCTCCAAAAGCATCCAAACTAAATCTGTAAATGCTCAGTCTGACCCGAGCGTTATAATAAAATAACACCTGAGTCGGTCTGGAAAACTAGCGTGAGAAAACACACCCAACTAAATTTTAAAGTTATCTTAAAATATTTGAAATCAAAAGTATCTCGTGAGACCACGCCGCCCATAAACACGGACGGGTTTTTACCTTACGAAAACCAAACATTTTCTATAGAAAATCCATTGATATTATAATAATGTCTAGATACAAATACTTATTAATCTTAGCCGAAATTGTTACATTAATCAAATTCCAGCATAATAGCTATACAACTAAAACCGTAAAGGCTCGTATTGGAGAATGGAATCCATACAATGACTGGGTTACTGGGGTATCGCTCGTCACAATGCATCTCTAGATAAAATATCACCGATGTCGAACCTATCAACCCTTGCCAACACAAGACCGGTCTACCCTTTACTGGATAGTACCGAATAAGTTCACCCTTTGGTTCAAATTGGCAACTGTACTGAAGCATACATAAGTTAATAGTAGGGACTATAGATAGGATGACCTTACCCTTATGGGAGCGGCCCACCTAGCCTTGCTGTATCTCCCATGTTTTAGTCATTTTCGGTTGATGAGGCTTGAGGCTACATTTTACCTTTTTATATAGCACTTCCCACTTGGAATGCTAATACTGCCATCTAGGTGATAATGCAATACCATCATTCATTCGTACAAGTCTGTTCTGGGACTCAAAGAAACACTCTAGAGCTCGTCTCCAATTCCATCATCTTCATGATGTCTTTACTTAAAACGCATTTATTGGATCGAAGTGGTTTTCGGGTAACATATCTGATCCCGTTCTCTTCGAAACAACTCTTCGATAATTCCCGGTAAACTCAACCCCGGTTCTTTAGAAAACAAACAGTCAAAGATAAGATCGAAGATCGTCTCCTAATCATTAGTGGATGGATTTACTTATCATTGTTCTAGGAGAACGAAACGAGATTTATACGTACAGTACAGCATTATCGGAGATGACCGTGCCATATAACTCCCGTGTTTCTCCTAGATATTTCCAAAGTTACGTTTGGGTCCAAATTCGGCAGTCAGTTATTTAGCTATCGAATAACAATCATTCAATCGTGGATTTAATTCCATAGGGAAAACCAACATTGGTTCAGCATATAATCAATCACTAGCCTCGTTTTATAAATCTTTCATAAATAAAACCATTTGTAAATTTCTTGTATAAGAATACTTTTACATAGATATATCCACCAATTCCTATATTTTCAATGCTTAGAAAATATCCATATACTTATCTCAATGGTATAAGTATATTTACATACTGAGTAAGATGCCATTTTTATAAAATTCAAAAATCATCTATAAACTCCTTCCAATTCTCTAAAACAATTTATAAACCATTTTATAAAACTTCTGGAACCATTTATAAAACATCTTTATACATTTCAATCAATTATAAATTCTCTTTGTACACTTCTAAAGCTCATTTGTAAATCCATTAAAACTCTAAACCATTTATAAACTTCTTTTGTAAATCTATAAACTCGTTTCTTAAGTCTGTTAATAAATATCTAACCATTTACAAAACTTGTTAAAAAACACTTCAACGTGTAAATAATCTTCCTTACATCTCCAACCTATTTTATAAGCTCGCTTATAAAATCCAAGTCTTTCAACTCTATTCATGGGTCTTTAAAACATTTATAAACAATTAAAAATCTTTTACTTCAAAACACCATTATATAGTAATAATTATTAACAATAAACATTATAAATAAATGAAAATTATTTAACCTTAAACATCTTAATAATAATTAATAACTTCAAAATATTGTTAAATAAACAATAATAATTAATCTTTACCATTTTTATAAATAATAATAATAATTTATTTTCATAATCTTATTAATAATCCTTATTATTAATTTCAAACCATAATTATTCTTGAAATAATTAACATTTCAAAATATTAACATTTTTATAAATCCTTTAAAATAATATTAACGATAAACATATAATTTTAAAACAATACTGATATAATTAAATAATCTTAAAATAATATTGTTACAGTTAAATAACTCTAAAATAATATTAATACAATTAAATAACCTTAAAATAATATTTCTATAGTTAAATAACTCTAAAAAATATTAATATAATTAAATAAATTTAAAATAATATTAATGCGATTAAATAGATAATACTTAAACAAAATATTTTCAAAACCCAATTTTCGGATATAAAAATCGTTTTTTGTCTCAAAAACCAATTCTAGCTTAAACGGCAATTTATAGTATTTAAAATACTAATTTGAGGCCAATAGCCCCCAACACTTAACCAATATCGATATTGAATTTGTATCACTACTAGGTTTTATATTCAAACATATAACGATGTTATAACCACAGTGTTCAAAATTATGTTCATTATTCAATAATTCATATAAAAGAAATATTATTGAAACAATTCAATAATAGCGAGGAATCCCGTTGGAACCCTCCAACCTGTTTCCTCCTTTAATACAAACGTTATATAATCATAAAATATAAATCAACCGCTTCGAGACAGATTCGTATACAAAGGGTCATCCGCTCTTACACGGGAACGTAATAGGGTCTTATCCGCTCTAATAGGCGGGTATATTGAAGCCAACTAATATAAATATAGTAATTCATTCAAACAATCATTCAACAATTTTTATCAACTATATATGATATAGTTAACCAAAAAGGTGAGTTTAACTCACCGAAATTTTCTGTTGTCGCCGAGGCATTCCGATTTGGAACTAAAATCGAACAACGTCTGATTTTAGCCCAAATTTCAACGGTCTCCAAATTCATCCAAACCAGTTCCGTTGTGAAGCTTTCGTCATCACGAGCGCAACGCAAAAAATTTCGTCTCGATGGGACCTCGTATAAGTGAGTTATGCAATTTATAAGTTATCGGATTTTTAAATTAAAAATAACAACCCAACTTTAAATTAATTACATGTTTTCCTCTCCCCTTTCTTCCGCAATAATATATCCCATGTTCCAAAACACTGATATGCGCCCACTCGCGTGCACATCCCCAGCCGACACCAAGCTCCGGCCCCCTAACCCCAAATCCGACATTACCAAACACATCCCCTTCTCGAACTCGACCTGCCGACACCCCTCAATCGCCCTCCGAGCAACCACATCAAAACGTGACCACCAAGCCTCCTCCTCGAACGTGCCAGGTCGATATTAGCCTCTCTTGACTGGACATTTCAAAATTTTGTGGCAACATGTATTTTGGCAAGAGAAACTCCCTGGTGAACTCCAATTTGACAATCGATGCTTGAATTTGCTAGAAACTTAAACCCTAGCTCACGCCTCTACAGTCGACCCTTCCAAATGCTCACTGCACATCTCAAAATGCACAAAAATTCAAAGATTTCAATCTATGGATCTCAAAGATACTTGTTTTAGATTTTATCGTTAAGTAAAACTCGAGTTATAAATTTTGAAGTTTGAAATCTTTTTCTTTCTTACTGGTAGATTTTAATCAATGGAAGTAAGTATGGGCTGCACGTAAAGGGAAAAGGTGGGAACGTGGGGTATGGTCTTATACAGTTGAAGATCATTGACTAGGAATGGCTGATATATATGTATATATTATTTAAATTTAAATTATCGGGCTATAAAATGATTGAAAATTCTCGATCTCTAACCGAGGCATGCCGCCTGGCGTTCTATATGTTATACCCCTATTTCGAACATAATGGAACTTGTTTCGAGGCCTAATTCGATCGTATGCAGAAGATAGGTTTTTGAACCCAATTATTATATTAAATTTTCAATATTAAGTTCTACGCGTTTCGATCTCGCATGACCAAAGGATTCATCTGATCGCCATGAAATTTGACGACGTGTTATAATTCATCATTATGGATTCAATGAAACTGGTTTCGTCGAAATCCGAGACAGTGCCCCAGAAGGCTATTTTTACCTGTTAATTTAAATGAATTATTTTCAAAATTAGTTAAATCACTTTTAAATCCAATTTAAAAGTTCTATTATCTTCGTCCTTTTTAAATAGAATTTTAATAATCTTTGAAATCATTTTTATCCAAATTATAACCTAAGATTCAATTATTTTAAACAATTTCAATTATTAAATTTAATAATTTAATTATCAAACAAATCATTATATTTGAAATTTTAGCTATTTGACTTATAAAAATAATTATTCAATATTTAAAATCAATTAAATGTTACAAAATCAAATGACTGAAATTCTGGGTCGTTACAAATTTGCACTTGAGAAATTAGGAAGATGGAAGAGAGGTAATTGGCCAGCAATAGATTAGGTTGGAGGCTCTCAAAAATCCTTTAAAGTTTAAGGATGAAGATGCTTATATAGAGGAGAATTAAGAAATATTTGAGGATTAAGATCCTATATCTCTCTTACTAATTCTCTTCATTTTAGCCCTCCGTCTCGAAGTCTATGATGCACCATCTTATGGCCAAATTAACCCCTCATTATGTCCAAATTTTCTATCCCCTTCATAAGCTTTTAAACCTCTCTAGAGCCCAAATAAAATATTATACAATTAAATCCAATTTAATCGCTTATCGATATTGTATATCGATTAATATATTTATCACTATTGTAAATATATCTAATAATATTTATTCATCAAATCATAATCATATTTACAATTAATATTTCATAAATATTAATTAATTTATAACAATTATAAATTAATTAATTTATAAAAATTATAAATTAATTAAATCATTTGGTCAAAGGAGAATTCTTCTTTTCGGTTGTGTGACTCGTCAAGTGTAAATTTGGTCAGCGATTAATATCAATCTATTTGAATATTAATGTTCACACATCACTTAACAGGTGGTGCGACATTTTGACCAAAATTATCACTTACTTGGTTTTGGTAAAATTCAATTTCACTTTGTTAAGTGTTACCTGGTTGTGACTTTTATTTACACCAATTCTCTTCGTGAAAACTATATCACTTTGAACTTATGGAATTTGGTAATGGTCAAAATTCCAATATCTTCAAATTCAACTTTATAGTCCAAACACAAATTCCTTAGTTTAATAATAACAATAATTATTAATCGAACTGCTCTGGCCAGATACATTGACTTTGAATTGACTTGAGTTAACCATTATACTAATCCCATATAACCGAGGAGACGAATCCTCTCTTAAATAGTGCTTCACTTTCAATAGTTCCATTCAACCCAACAATAGTGTGACGACCGCCCTATACCACCGGCACAAATAATAACTAAATGGCACGGTTGTCCATGCCCGACCGATATAGGACGATCATCAAAGTTGAAATATAGCATATAACTTGTCATATCTCACAGCGGATGGATAAAATATAATATCACAGGGATAACAGAAGACACAGTAATAACAATGTGAACAGACCATCATCATCATAGTATAATATCCATAGAGTTATACATTAATGGTAGAGTTTATACAATGGGAACAAACTCAAATAAACTGTCTCAACAAATAGTAATAAGTAAGCACTGTCACGGGCTCCTTAGCACTGCACAACGGAATAAGCCTAGACTACATATATGTATGTAATGCGAGATAGCTCCATCCAGCTCATCCTCCGAACCGCCACTGCATCACCTAGACCTGTTATCTAGTCTACTCATTTAAGAGTACCCAAGATAATAAGAGGCAAAGCATAAGACCTTGGGTCATACAATAGTCTGGTGTGAGCGGTAAACGAGTCTCAAAATACTATATAGGTAAATATGGTAAGGAACAAGAGTACATGAACTATACTCGACCTATCCCTACAAACAAAGACATAGCATACAACACTATAATATGCTACTCTATAATAACATAAAGATATAACATAAACCAAATAAAGGATATCAGTCTTCTAGGTATTCCTACCTCCAATACCTACTTCCCTTGATACCTATGAGCGATAGTCTACTAAAGAGAGCAACCAAAGCAACCATATCATCCATCAAATAGTGTTAAATATCACTCCATGTGCTCTAAATATATGATAGCTCGTATGGCCTCCTTTCTACTAGGGACTAATAGAAATCTCGGTTCTCCGTTGTACTCTTGTATCTTGCAGCCCAAAGTTGGATGCAGGTCTCTTAGCCCAAAACTAGACACTATAACCGAAGCTATAGGTCCAGGGTATACAGGTCCCTTCATTGACCCATGGGCGTCCCCAGTTACAATACCCCTGCTTCGAGTACAAAAGAAAATGCTCCAAGCATCAATGATTCCTTAGCACATACATTGTAACAACCCGCATATTTTACGATTTTATATTTAAATGTTTTATTTAAATATAGCGTCGTTAGTCAGATTTAGGTCCGAAATGTCACTTTCTGCAAATGGTCGAATTAGGACTCGGGACCACTTCCATTGGGTCTAAAATGAAGTTTGCGATCTTTTTGAGTATAAGCTTCGATATGTTTGGAGTAAGTTGAATTTTGCAATTTTCTAATTGGGTTTTTGGTTTGGGTTTCACCTAACTCACCCTATACCCTAACTCAGCCCCTTCTCCTCTCCATTCACTCATTTCATTTCTTTTTCTCTAGCTCAACTGAAAATGGGGGAAGAGAATGAGAAATAGAAAACACCAAGCCCTAGTTTCCTTTGCAAACTCAAATTCTTGCTCCAAAATCAAAGAGAAGCTTAGGTAAGCCTTCTTTTCACCTCTCCATCTATCTCTCTCTCCAATTTCAGAAAATCCCTAAACCCTAATTTAGGAAATACTTGTTTTGATCTTAGATTGGAGCTTGTAGAGTAGAAGTGAAGAGTGGTTGATCTTTTCTTTGCATTTGAGCTTCTCATCTTTGTTTTTGAGTAAAAGGTGAGTTTTTGAAACTCACATCTAAGCCTATAGCTTTTGTTGTGGTTGGGTAAGAATTCCTAACATCTATTCATGTTCATTTGCTTTTAATTTGGATTGATTCGGTGAATTTGCCAATTTTTTTATTTTTGAAGCCAAATCTTTGAAAATCCTTTTTGGATGTTTGAACATGTTTACCGGGATGTATCGAAGAGGTTTTAAGGTTGGGTTGTCGTTTGGAATAAGTCCCGAGTCGTAGTTGCTCGATCGATCGTTCCCGGTATAGTTTTGCCCCATTGGGGGGCTAGACTGATTCTGCCCAGGAAGTAGGTTCAATCGACTGAACCAGGGGAAAAAACATTCTGTCCCTGTAACAGTCGACTGACCTCTGGGTTCAGTTGACTGACCTGGGGGGACAGAAAATTCTTGTCCCTGTGTCAGTCGACTGACACATTGGGTCAATCGACTGACCTGGAAACATAAAGTTTCCAGGCACTGGGCCAGTCGACTGACCCCCTAGTTCAGTCGACTGACCTGCTTGTCTTAGCCCAATTTGTTTATTTGCTTTGGTTTTCCAATTTTGATCGATTCGTGTCGGTCCAATTAGTTTTTATCGCATTTTTGACTTTGATGATTTCTTTTTGGTTTCTTACACGGGTTTTTATAAAATGATCTTTTTTAAATTGTATTAAAAGCTCGTTTCTCCAATTTATAATTTCTATATAAAACACACACGATTTTGCACTTCGAGCGAAGAGGGAGGAGAATTAAATGATTAAATAAAACGCGTGCTATGAACACTTGGGTTTATCTTTCCAGTTAATTCCTAATCTATTCGTTTGACCATTTTGACATTTGGGTCTGGTTTACCGATGAGATGAGTGTGAAATTGACTAACGGTTAGTAAACCGTTTAGTGCGAACGTGTGGTATGGGACTCACGTTAACATTTTTCGGGTTCCTTTCTAAGAGTTGTGACACATTCTGCTAGTTAGTGGTGTCCAGTACTGGGTCTTTGGACCTTCGCCACTACGGTTTGTTGCCTTCGGGGTTTGTTGCCTTCGGGCTTGAGCCTTCGAAGTTTGTTGCCTTCGGGGTTTGTTGCCTTCGGGCTTGAGCCTTCGGGGTTTGTTGCCTTCGGGCTTGAGCCTTCGGGGTTTGTTGCCTTCGGGTATGTTGCCTTCGGGCTTGTACCTTCGGGTTTGTGCCTTCGGGTTTGTTTCCTTTGGGTTTGTGGATCCTTGTTATACAGTACTGAGCTCGAGCATCTTTTGTTTCTTTGACAATTATATTTCCCTAGTGTATCGCCTTTCGGTGTAGGTTCTTTGAACCACACGATATATAGCGATTACCTTGTGGAAACTTGTGTACCTTTATTGGTATTTGTTATTTGCCTTTTTGGCTTGTTTTGGGATATGATATCCTTGGTTTATTTGAGTTGCCTATGAGATGAGGCTTGTTTTGATTCATCTTTTGTTAGATGATCTGGTTATCTCTTTTGGAGATATTTGTGGTACTTTATGACCTTGTATGTTCATTATCATTTAGTTTATCTAACTGATTTGTTTAGCTAGACTGACCCGTGTATTTTATACTCGGGTCAGAACGAGATGTTTCAGGTTAGGTACATTGGACTTAGCCTATTTTGCTTCCGCATGGACTATTCCGCTAGCTCCTTTTTGTTATAGCATTTTGTGTAGCCCTTTTTGGCTGTAACTCTGATATGTATTCTTTTGACTCGCCTGTATATTGTGGTTTGCTTTACCACTTGACATGTATCATTTTGCAAACTCTGTAATGTATTTGTATATGTGTAAATGTATGTGATGATCTAATGTTCTGTGATGTGTATTACATTTGAGTTGTTATATTTTATTATGATAGATCCTTCAGCCACCTATGGCTTTGTATTAAGTATTTATTGGACATGTTGATCCAGCAATTGTCGACGTATTCAATAGATAATTAAGACAAGGTTATAGATGGTCGCTCCTATCCAGCTCTATTCTCCGCATTAGCAGACGGTGTTACCTAGTAATACTCTTTGCTAATGTGGGTCTCGGTGTGGGGCGTCAGCTTGGTATCGGAGCCAGGTTCAGAACAAAATATGATAAACATAGAATAGAGACACATATTACGGTACATCAAAGGGTAGTACGAATGTTAAGAATCTATGAATCATCGTGCCTTTATTCTTTCCGTGCCATTTGGGTTGATAGAATTTTGGGAATACGTCTAGGAATGCATTTTATTCCATAGTATTCCATATTTGAATTAATGATATCTACCTTGTGAATAATCTTTATCTTATCTTATCTTTCAGCTAATGGCTGGAAGAGGCAGAGGACGACGCTCGGATGCTGGGCAATCCAGTGGCTCGCATCCGGACGGCGTTTATATGTCTGCCGATCAGTTTTTGGAGTTATTTGGGAGCACACAGCCTCCAGCTCCTATTCGTGCATCTCCTCCATGCAAGTCTGCCTTTGCACGCCTGTGCCGTGATTTTTCTCATCTTGGAGGAAAGCCATTCAAAGGCTCTGAATCCGTTCTTGAGGTCCAAGCTTGGATTCGCACATGCGAGCATATCTTTTCTCGCATGGATCTTTCGGACCACGATCGAGTTCTTGTAACTTCTAGCTTATTGCAAGAGCGTGACCTTGATTGGTACGAGCTTCTTATATCCGAACATGATGAGTCTGTTCTTTCTTGGACTCAGTTTTGGGAATGATTCGAACTCAAATTCGTTCTTGAATCTGAGAAAGTTTTATTGGCCCGTCGCTTTCTTGAGTTGAAGCAAGGGAAGTCCTCAATCTCTGAATATGTTGCATCATTCGAGGCCTTATCTAAGTGTGGTCTTGAATTCATTAGCACCTCTTATAAGAAGAATATGAAGTTTTTCTTTGGTCTTAAGAAATATCTTAAGAAGTCTTTAATGCTCCAGCTTAAGCTTTCTTTTGAGGAGTTGGTTGATTCGGCACTTCATCTCGAAGCCATCGAGAAGGAGTGTGATAGTGGTGATGATGTTGAGGTTCGCAAGAACCCCAATAAGAAGAAGTTTCCATTTCATAAGTAGGGATTTCTCCCTTCCAAGAAGAAAAAGCCTGTTGAATCTGGTTCTAACTCTCAATCTGCTGGAACACATTCCATTCGAAAGTGTTTCAATTGTGGTTCTCCTGATTATATGATTCGAGCTTGTACTAAGCCTCTCTTCTACCGTTATTGCAAGAAGGAAGGTCATCATGTTTCCTCCTGCCCTACTATTCCTGCTAATGCCAAGTCTGGCAAGCTTTTTGTTGCTAAGGCTTTTGGAGGTTCTTCTCAGCCCAGAGGTATATCTCCATCTATTTTGGAAGGTTCTATTTTATTTCTAGACCGTAGTATTCGAGTTCTTTTCGATACGGGTGCTTCGCATTCTTTCGTATAGAAAAAGCTCATCGATGATTTGTCTTTGGATGTTTCTTGTATGGTTAATTCATTGAGGATTGCGAATCCTATTGGGGGATCCGCAACCCTTAGCATGCTTTGTGATGATGTTGAGATTTTTTTGTGGCTTTTCTTTTCGTGTGAATCTACACGTTATTTCTTACTTCGGATTTGATATGATTTTGGGTATGGACTGGCTAGTGAGATACGATGCCAGGATTATTTGTTCTGAAAGAATTTTATATCTTCGACACCCAGATTCGTCTACTCAGCTGCCACTTGTTCTTCGGAATGTGGATAATTCCGAAATGGCCTTATATTCTCTTGACTCACGAGATGATGATGATATATCTCGTATTCCTATTGTTTGTGACTTCTCTGATGTTTTTGAGCCGGTTTCGGGCTTGCCACCCAAGCGGGCGATCGAGTTCCGCATTGATCTCATTACAGGCACACAGCCAGTTGGCCGTCCTCCTACGAGGATGTCTACAAAAGAAAATGAGGAACTCAAGAAGCAGCTTTTAGAACTTGAGTCTAAACAGTTGATTCAGTCCAGTTTTTCACCGTGGGGGTGTCGCGGTTGTCTTCGTGAAGAAGTCCGATGGAACACTTAGGCTCTGCATCGACTATCGCAAGCTTAACGAGTTAACCATCAGGAACAGGTATCCATTGCCCAGGATCGATGATATGTTTGATCTATTAAGTAGCGCTAAGGTCTTCTCTCAACTCGACCTTGCCACTGGTTTTCATCAGCTCCGAGTCGCGGATGATAGCATACCTCTTACAGCTTTCCGCACTCGATATGGTTCTTTCGAGTGGCTCGTTATGCCGTTCTCTTTGATGAACGCCCCTGCTTTATTTGTTGATCTTATGAATCGAGTATTCCGGGAATATCTCGATAAGTTCATCCTTGTGTTCATTAACGACATTCTTGTTTATTCTAAGTCTGAAGCCGAGCATGCTAATCACTTGAGAATTGTCTTGAGTACTCTTTGTCACCATCAGCTTAAAGCCAAATTCTCCAAGTGCCATTATTGGGAGAATAAGGTTAAGTTCTTAGGCCATGTTGTATCTTCCGACGGCATTTCGGTCGATCCCTTAAAGGTCGAAGCTATCCAGAATTGGAAGATGCCTGAGAATGTTCATGAGATTCGTAGTTTCCTTGGATTGGCGAGTTATTACCGTCGGTTCATTAAGGATTTTTCCCGTGTTGTGCTTCCTCTCACCAGCCTTACTTGAAAAGGAATTCGTTATATTTGGTCTGATAAGTGTGAAGCTTCCTTTCAGACATTAAAGGAACTTCTCACTAATGATCCTATTCTTGTGGTTCCCGAGGGGAATCATGATCTTGTTGTCTACACCGATGCTTGTGGTAGTGGTCTCGGTGCCGTGCTTATGCAGAAGGATCGGGTAGTTGCTTATGCTTCTACGCAAATGCGTACGAATGAAGTTCGCTATGCCACTCATGATCTTGAGTTAGCCTCCATTGTCTTCGCCTTGAAGATTTGGCGACACTATTTATTAGGCGAGCGCTTCATTCTCTATACCGATCATAAATCCTTGAAGTATTTGTTCACTCAGAAGGAACTCAATATGAGGCAACAACGTTGGCTCGAGTTTCTTGCCTCATATGTCTTTGATATCCAATATACCCCTGGTAAGGGTAATCATGTTGCTGATGCGCTTAGTCGTAGACATTCGGCTGTCGTTTCTATGATGCTTGTCGAATGGGATATTCTTGAGACTCTATATTTTTGTGATATTCGTGATCGAGCTCCATCCTCTGATTCTCCGATAGAATTATTCAGTTTGGAAGCTCGACCCTCTCTATTGGATCGTATTGCCGAAGCTCAGCGGCGTGATCCTGATCTTGTGCATCTTATTCAGCTTTATGAGACTGAATCCCGTGATGAGGCGTTGCGGGATTTCAGCGTTGATTTTCATGGGTGTCTTCGCAAGAAGAACCGTCTTGTTGTGCCTTCTGATTCTGCACTTAGGCATGACATTCTTGATGACTGTCATCATTCTAAGTATACCATTCATCCTGGCAGTAGTAAGATGTATGCCGATATGCATCGCCTTTATTATTGGGAAGGCATGAAGCGCGATGTGGCGAGTTATGTGAGTAATTGCATGACTTGTCAATGAATTAAAGCCGAACATCAGCGCCCTTCTGGTCTCCTTCAGCCTCTAGAGATTCCATTGTGGAAATGGGATCAGATTTCGATGGATTTCATTGATGGCTTACCTCGTACGAGATCGGGCCATTCTAGCATTTGGGTTATTGTTGATCGCCTCAGCAAGTCAGCTCATTTTGTCCCTATTAAATCTAATAGGACTGCTTCTCTTTTGGCTAAGTTGTATATCAAGGAAATCGTGAGACTTCACGGTGTTCCTAGTTCGATTTTGAGTGACTGTGATTCTTTATTCACAAGTCATTTCTAGCAGAGTCTTCAGCAAGCTTTGGGAACAAAGCTTAATTTCAGCACAGCTTATCATCCACAGTCTGATGGACAGACTGAACGGGTGAATCGTATCTTAGAGGATCTCCTCCGTATTTGTATTCTTGATTTCGGAGGTAGTTGGGAGGATCATCTACCCCTTGTAGAGTTCTCCTAAAACAATAGTTTTCAGTCCAGCATCGGTATGGCTCCTTTCGAAGCCTTATACGGAAGGCCATTTCGATCACCTTCTTGTTGGTTGGAATCTGGGGAGAAGCTTATTCTTGGCCCGGAGTTTGTTCATGATTCTTCTGAGAAGATTGATCTTATTCGTCAGAGAATGAAAGAGGCACAGAGCCGCCAGAAATCCTACGCGGATAACCATAGGAAGCCTCTCGAGTTCTCGGTTGATGATCTTGTCTTTATTCGTGTTTCTCCTTTGAAAGGGGTTATGCGCTTCAGTATAACAGGGAAATTGGCTCCTCGCTTTGTAGGACCATTTCCTATTATTGAACGTATTGGCCCTGTGGCTTATAGAGTTTCACTTCCAGCTCATCTATCCATGGTTCACAACGTGTTTCACGTCTCTCAGCTTCGGACATGTCTTCGAGAATCGGATTCTGTTATCAATTCTCCTGATTTGCAAGGGCTTGAGATCTCACCAGACTTATCTATTGTACAGCAGCCTATTCGCGTACTTGCCTCAGAGGTGAGACACCTTCGAAACAAGGACGTGCCGCTCATTAAAGTTCAATGGTCCGCTAATCTCAATGACTGTACTTGCGAAACCAGAGAGTTTATCGAGCGATCCTATCCGGGTTTTCTATCTTTGCTTTGCAATGGTGAGACTATCTCTTTATCTCAAGCTTATTTTCTTTCCTTTTTGGGTGTAAGTATGTAGTTGTTACAAATTCTTCTCTAGGAATTGCATGGATGCAATTTTGTTAAGGAGGGGAGATCTGTAACAACCCGCATATTTTACGATTTCATATTTAAATGTTTTATTTAAATATAGCGTCGTTGGTCGGATTTAGGTCCGAAATGTCACTTTCTGCAAACGGTCGAATTAGGACTCGGGACCACTTCCATTGAGTCTAAAATGGCGTTTGCGATCTTTTTGAGTATAAGCTTCGATATGTTTGGAGTAAGTTGAATTTTGCTATTTTCTAATTGGGCTTTTGGGTTTGGGTTTCACCCAACTGACCCTATACCCTAACTCAGCCCCTTCTCCTCTCCATTCACTCATTTCATTTCTTTTTCTCTAGCTCAACTGAAAATGGGGGAAGAGAATGTGAAGTAGAAAACACCAAGCCCTAGTTTCCTTTGCAAACTCAAATTCTTGCTCCAAAATCAAAGAGAAGCTTAGGTAAGCCTTCTTTTCACCTTCTCCATCTATCTCTCTCTCCAATTTCAGAAAATTCCTAAACCTTAATTTAGGAAATACTTATTTTGATCTTAGATTGGAGCTTGTAGAGTAGAAGTGAAGAGTGGTTGATCTTTTCTTTGCATTTGAGCTTCTCATCTTTGTTTTTGAGTAAAAGGTGAGTTTTTGAAACTCACATCTAAGCCTATAGCTTTTGTTGTGGTTGGGTAAGAATTTCTAACATCTATTCATGTTCATTTGCTTTTGATTTGGATTGATTCGGTGAATTTGCCAATTTTTTGATTTTTGAAGCCAAATCTTTGAAAATCCTTTTTGGATGTTTAAACATGTTTACCGGGATGTATCGAAGAGGCTTTAAGGCTGGGTTGTCGTTTGGCATAAGTCCCGAGTCGCAGTTGCTCGATCGATCGTTCCCGGTATAGTTTTGCCCCATTAGGGGGGCTAGACTGATTCTGCCCAGGAAGCAGGTTCAGTCGACTGAACCAGTAGGTCAGTCGACTGAACCAGGGGCAGAAAACATTCTGTCCCTGTATCAGTCGACTGACCTCTGGGTTCATTCGACTGACCTGGAGGGACAGAAAATTCTTGTCCCTGTGTCAGTCGACCGACACCCTGGGTCAGTCGACTGACCTGGAAACATAAAGTTTCCAAGCACTGGGCCAGTCGACTGACCCCCGGGTTCAGTCGACTGACCTTCTTGTCTCAGCCCAATTTGTTTATTTGCTTTGGTTTTCCAATTTTGATCGATTCGTGTCGGTCCAATTAGTTGTTATCGCATTTTTGACTTTGATGATTCCTTTTTTATTTCGTACACGAGTTTTTATAAAATGATCTTTTTTAAATTGTATTAAAAGCTCGTTTCTCCAGTTTATAATTTCTATATAAAACACACACGATTTTGCACTTCGAGCGAAGAGGGAGGAGAATTAAATGATTAAATAAAACACGTGCTATGAACACGTGGGTTTATCTTTCCAGTTAATTCCTAATCTATTAGTTTGACCGTTTTGACCTTTGGGTCTGGTTTACCGATGAGATGAGTGTGAAATTGGCTGTAAACCATTTAGTGCGAACGTGTGGTATGGTACTCACGTTAACATTTTTCGGGTTCCTTTCTGAGAGTTGTGACACATTCTGCTAGTTAGTGGTGTCCAGTGCTGGGTCTTCGGACCTTCGCCACTATGGTTTGTTGCCTTCGGGGTTTGTTGCCTTCGGGCTTGAGCCTTCGGGGTTTGTTGCCTTCGGGCTTGAGCCTTCGGGGTTTGTTGCCTTCGGGTATGTTGCCTTCGGGCTTGTACCTTCGGGTTTGTGCCTTCGGGTTTGTTTCCTTCGGGTTTGTGGATCCTTGTTATACAGTACTGAGCTCGAGCATCTTTTGTTTCTTTGACAATTATATTTCCCTAGTGTATCGCCTTTCGGTGTAGGTTCTTTGAACCACACGATATATAGCGATTACCTTGTGGAAACTTGTGTACCTTTATTGGTATTTGTTATTTGCCTTTTTGGCTTGTTTTGGGATATGATATCCTTGGTTTATTTGAGTTGCCTATGAGATGAGGCTTGTTTTGATTCATCTTTTGTTAGATGATCTGGTTATCTCTTTTGGAGATATTTGTGGTACTTTATGACCTTGTATGTTCATTATCATTTAGTTTATCTAACTGATTTGTTTAGCTAGACTGACCCGTGTATTTTATACTCGGGTCAGAACGAGATGTTTCAGGTTAGGTACATTGGACTTAGCCTATTTTGCTTCCGCATGGACTATTCCGCTAGCTCCTTTTTGTTATAGCATTTTGTGTAGCCCTTTTTGGCTGTAACTCTGATATGTATTCTTTTGACTCGCCTGTATATTGTGGTTTGCTTTACCACTTGACATGTATCATTTTGCAAACTCTGTAATGTATCTGTATATGTGTAAATGTATGTGATGATCTAATGTTCTGTGATGTGTATTACATTTGAGTTGTTATATTTTATTATGATAGATCCTTCAGCCACCTATGGCTTTGTATTAAGTATTTATTGGACATGTTGATCCAGCAATTGTCGACGTATTCAATAGATAATTAAGACAAGGTTATAGATGGTCGCTCCTATCCAGCTCTATTCTCCGCATTAGCAGACGGTGTTACCTAGTAATACTCTTTGCTAATGTGGGTCTCGGTGTGGGGCGTCACATACATCAGAGCCCATCTTTGCTCCATTTTGATACCGAGCCCTCCTTGCTCAATCTAGTATCCATTATTCATGAGGAACCTTCGTCGTTCCCCGATCATACAACCCACCCCCTTTGCGAGCCGCCATCTTCGGAACCTACTCCCAACACGAACCAACATCCGAAGACCGTATCTTTTCATCATGGGGTATATCATCATCCAACCTAATACGAACAAGCCATAGGCTCCAACATGACCCATAGAACCTCAACAACGATCCCTAGAAGTTCCACCATCCCTAAACTCACTATGTGAAATCAGTGCCGACCTCTCCAATTATCCACTCCATGGCTATGTTTCCTTCCACTCTTTCCTTGCTTCTTTTACTCCATGCCTAGATGCTTTGACCCCGACCTGTCTACCCAAATGTCATCGCAGAACAAGTCCTCTCTTCAAAGCACCATACTTAATATTCTAGAATCAAGTCATCATAGCCTCAAGCACCTAGCTAATCAGCAATCCAATATCTCAAGCAACCTCAAATAGGAATACCCATGCCCTCACCAAAATTGTCGCCACCATGGTCCAACCTATAGAGGTCGGTACCGACCTCTCATTTAGGTGAGGACTTCTGTACTAAATGACTTGGAATCTGTGACTTGAACCACGAGCTCTTCCACCATCCAAAGCCTCCCCTCCAAATTTCATCCAAATCTGACCATCTTGGCCTCCGATATGCTCAATTCTCCAACCTAACTTTCTATGCAACCACGACACTAGCAGACAATATCAAATCGTATCATCCAACATAGAGTAACAAGCAATATCATCTAACCGAACATGTAATCCATCAAAATAAGACATACAAGTCAATTTCTAACATAAATCTACATATACCATGAATATATGAGCATAAGCAAGAGTGATTTCTAATCAATCTAGATCATATACATAGTTTAACATGTATTTAAAGTTAAAAAAGGTTTTATGGCCAAAAATTGATTCAAAACATGTTAAATCTTATAATTCTACCATATAAACATGCATAGTATAATGAGAAGGTAAAAACCACTCACCAATTACCAAATTCGATCAATATGTATGTAAATTCAATCTGAACAGCAACGGAATGCACTTCAAACCAAGCAAAACGATGATGTCTATCTTCTACTTGATGATCTAATCTCTACTCCACAATTTAATTTGATTTAGAGAGTAATTTGGGTGATTTTGGATGTAATTAAGATGGATCTAGGGCTAATAGGGTTTTGACCTGATTTAGAATGAGAGGGAAAAGTTTTATCTTGACTCTTCACCCCTCTGTTTATAGTATTCTCTAGTTAGACTAATAGGCCAACTAATGGGCTTCACTAATTACACACTAACTCTGACCAGTAATTTTAATAATTTAAAACAGGCAAAATTTATAACCGTAAGCCAATTTTTCTATTATAACTAATCTATGGAATTGAAACCATCATTCTGAAGCAATGAAACTATTTTGAAACCCTAATTCAACTCCTATCAAAAGTTATATCCCAAACAAGGTTTCCAATGTCAAAATTGTCACATAGAAATTCACAAAAAATCATAGGTGTGTAAAACGTCCCTAAGAGTCATATCCTAAAATTGTTGAATCATACGACCTCATACGAATAAAATAAAAATATTTTACTATCCTATAATATGTAAAATATGAGTCATTACATATAGTTACTCGATGGATGCCATGCCATGATTTGACTATAATTAAAGCCGAGCTTTCATGTTGAAGATCGACAATATTCTCAAGTCAAGATAACTGTGTAAATCAGTCACATCGATATATTCTGTTTGCCTTAGTTATATTAATCAATAGAAAACTATCGAGTGAGTCGTTCTATAGTTATCTAATAACTATCAGTACGTAACCCCTAGGTGCCCCCATCAATCATTAGTAATGCACTACCCAACATTTGGAGAGCATTACATACTCTAGTCTCAACGAGTACATTGATATCTAGTACATTGATATCTCAAGTATATAATAGAAATAAAACACCTTCTATTTCGAATAAGATTGGTTACCGAGTTATATATATGTAACAAATTACATAATTGTCCCTAGGGCATACCCCTAACTCTATCAAGTTGGAGATAAAAGGCTACAGTTTTTCTACTTGAGATGAAGTTACAAGGATTTGGAAGGTTAACAAGGAGATGCTCCATGCAAAAAAGGGAAGTAACAATGCATTCAAATTGCTTGGGAAAATGGTGGAGAATGAAGGGACTTTCTTAAAGTGGTGTTAGAGAGGCAAATTTGCTAGAATCAAGGTGGAGCTAGCAAAGGAAAGCCATAAAGACCGCATGAAGGCCATTGTAGTATTAAAAACAGTTTTGATTTATTGATGATGTGAATGTTCAATTGGGGGCATGCATAATTAGGCGGTTTGGAGGTTAGCCAATTTTTGGAATAGAGACATTTGTTTTTATGAAAATCTTCGCGATTATTTGGAGTTTGAGGTTCAAAGTGGAGCTTGGATGACATTTATGGAATATCACATCTAGGTGGAGATAGTTAGATTTTGATGATATCTTAGTAGATTTTAGAGATATTTGAATCAATGTGGAATTGTAACTCAAATAAATTACCTCTTTTACAAATTTTATAGGTTTTGAAAAGTGATTAATTGCCTCTTTTATTACGTTAAAAAAGGCATAGAATTATCTACATGGAAGGATTTATTTTGGAAGATAGAAATAATCAACGACTAATTAAAGAATGCATTTTATCAAGACTGTTATAATAGGCATATATATCGTTCGTAGATGTGTGTGGAACAAAAGTCATATTTTTGTGGTTTTGGGGATTGAAATATCTACTCAATTTTTAAGCTTTCTCTTGTAATTATTTTGTGAATTAATAAAGGTTTTGTTTGGAGGAATTTATTTATCATTGTTTTCTCCACTTCTTATCTCTTCTAAAATCTAATTGTGTAGAGATCCTAGAAAAACCATAATAGATGTTAGTGTACATTTAGAGGAGAAGAACTCTAACCTTATCAAGTTAGAATTACCTCCTGATGTAGCTGTTTTGGATTCGTTGAGTTTGGTTAGGCCTATGGTGGTTTCACTGAGTGATGTGGGTTTGGATCTAGAAGCGTCGATTCCAGGTGCGAGTTCAGAATTGGTGGGTGGTGAATCCTATCTTGTATCAGAGTCGGAGCTTGTCTCTCAAGTATAAAATGCCCTTTTAGGTGTAAATCACTATAGCCAGCCAGCTCGGTTAGGAGGGGTGCATAGATTCATGATTCTCATTCTCGCTTGGCTACTAGGGCTTTCACTTCTAAATCAGGTTCGGTAGAATATCTAGGTAGCTCATATTCTCCTAGTATTGCATGCCTTGCCTTCTAGTTCTATGCTTGAGATAGCTAGAAGTATGGGATTTGTTTTTAACATGGATTGGGTACTTTACAAATCATGGGTATAATTCTTATTAAACCTACATAAGTAAACAAATTATGAAGGTTTCCAACTGAGGGTTGAGCAACCGACAACTAATAACTCTTGGTAGTTCCAAGTATATGATCATGATAAATAACTTCATAACCAACATTGAGTTAGCATTCTCAGTGATGAATCACGTATATCGCACTTACATAGTAATTTAACATTACAATGTCTGGGCTCGCACTGAGTATATACCTCGATGATATATGGTCTACTAAAGCATCTATGTCACCTTGTTAATGGTAAATATTTTCTATGCTCTGTAACATTCAACTTGAAGCTAAAGAAATCACTATAGCAATTTCCATATAACTTCAACCAGCTCCCAACCGTGTATCCCCACTATTGCAAACACTTTGCCTCCCTTCCCTGGTTCCAACATATTTAACATGTGACCAGGCATGCCCCAGTAACAATAAAGGATTCTTGTTGCACAGCCATTGCACATCATATCGAGTTTCACGTTACACCCACCATGAAGTGTGAATCTAGGTATGTTATCTAGTGTAGAATTGATACTTCCTATTGCACCTGCTCCATGTAGCTACGTGAACTTCTAAAAGTCGAGGAAGTGGGAAAAAATCTCTGATTCGCCTTACTTAACCTGCATCAGATCTAGGTTCAACCTGGGCTTACCGAAACAATTCAAGCGTCTGAAAATCTACTTCAGAAGTCTGACCCTCTTTTTTTGAATATTTTTCTAGGCATTCAAATGGCTAACTTCCTTTCTAAGACATCTGATTTTGATTCCAGATGTCTGAAAAGAATTCAGACGTCTAAATCGAGTCGAATTTGAACTAATTTCTTTTGGGTTAACATTGTATGAATCCAAATGTTTAAACTCTAAATCCGATGTGTGATTAATGTTTGAGACGTCTAGTTAGGATTTTTTAGATTTTTATAATTTTTTAATTTTCGTTTGTTTTCATTCGTCTTCTTCGTGGTTTTGATTGTAGACTTAAGTGCTTATCTTAATAGCGTTTTGGTAGAGGTTTCACCTTTGTTTACATGCAACTTCAGATAAAATTTTCCAATGAACCACTTATGTATTTGCAAAAAAAGTCTATCTATATTTCAAATCATATAATCAATTCAAAATAACTATAGGGTTATTTGATTGCCTTTATTTGTCCAAATCAAACCAAATATTTATCAAATCATATCAAATTGTCATATAAGGATTTATATCTAAATTTAAGGCGATATCCTAGTACATCTTTTCTACAATCATTTCTATTAGACTACTTCTTAGGGTTTTCATCATGTGTACACTTAAGATTCATAACTGAACTTAATCATTTTAAATAAACATCAAATTGGGACATCCATTCCAAACTCAAATATTATATTTAAATCAGGTAGAATTATAAAGGAATTTAATTACTTATGAATAATCATAATGTCGTAATCAATTCACTCACCTTTAAAATCTCTTCCTTCAAACTTGATTTGAATCTCCTTTCCAAGGCCTCAAAGTTGATTGATTCGCCCTTCCTTCTCTCTTTCTCCTCTAATCTTGATTCTCTCTCCTTCTCCTTTGAATTTGATGTGTTTTATTTTATTTTTGGTGTGAAATTTTTTGAAGAGAATAGAAGTACTATTTAGATTTGAGAAGTTTTTGTAGATGAAGAAGAAGAACTATACATACAGAATAGAGAGGTGGCGGCTAGAGTTTAGAGTGAAAAGGAGTGAGGGTAAGAGTCATATGTATAGTTGAAAACCAGGGTTATCAGGCCTAACACCAAAATTGATAGTCATGAAAATGCCATTGGTTATAGATTTCAAAAATTTTGCTTGTTGTATCAAATTTAACTAGTTATATATGTTTTCTAACTACAAGCGACATTCCAAACGCAATGGAAAAGGTCCCCAGGCCTGATTCAATTTTTTGAAACTTTTTTATTTTATCCTTTTATTGAAATTACAATTTTACATTTATTTATATTTTAATTTATTACTAAAATTTTTGAGGTGTTACATTCATCCCTGAAATTTCAAAGAGTGGAAAAATGTAATTTGCTCATACAACCACTCTACAACCATCTATTTAACCATCAATCATTTACAAACATTGTTCTTAAATTCAAAATTCTAATGTAGTATGTACATATAGGTATGGAACGCATATGAACATATAGTTAAGGTAAATTAAGCGATCTCCTGAACTAGTCGATCTCCTAAAATGCAAGCGCTTATGCAATGTATCCAAGATGTATACAACGTCCAAAACTAGCAATTCTATAATGGATGAGCAGCCAATTAATACACATAAAAAAATGCAAAAACTATTATATGCATAACCGATAAAATCAAATGGATACTATTATGTGTGCCCTATGTCAACATGAACATATCATCTCATATATGCAATACTAACTAATAAAATAAACGTATTAGCAACCATCATCCAAAACATATCCTAATGACACGTTCACAACCATGATCTGGCATTTAATTACTTCTACCTATGGAATATACCAAGCTAAATACTATGTGCACTAGTAATTATACTAGCTTAAATGGAAACGTACTAGAAAAAAGCTCTAGATGTGTAACTTAGATTTTCTCCTTGGGCTCCCACATAGTCTCAGTTGGACCGTCTCTCCCTACTAGACTCTAACTAGTCTAACTACTTTATTGTAGAGTCACCTTGTCCATGCTCAATAATACGGGTAGGTGTACAGCGACCAAGTGACTCTCTCTTCACTTTAAAGTCTTCGAACCGACTCAGCTCGACCACAGTAGCTGAATCATGTAAACATTTCTACATGTGTGACACATGGAAGACATTATGAACATCGACAAACTTTTCAGGAAACTTAATCTATAAGCAAGCTTCCATACTCTCTCCATGATTAAAACCTACAAACCTTAGCGATAAATTTCTCGAACTACCAAAGGTCATAACAGTCTAAGCGGGAAGACCTTCACAAAGATCATGTCGCCCACTATGAACTCCAACATGTGCGTCTCTCGTCAGCATATGATTTATGCCTATCTTGGGCAGTGTTCATCCTTCTGTGGATCAAGTCTACTTTCTCCAAAGTCTCTTATCATATCCGATCAAAGAATGATTCTATCTATAGTGTCCCACCAACAAAATGGTGATCTATAAGGCCTCCTGCACAACACCTTAAACGGTGTCATCCTAATATTTGCCTGATAGCTATTAGTATATGAAAATTCTACTAAAGGCAAGTGATCGTCTCAAAAACTTCCAAAATCCTAAATATACATCTAAAGCAAGTCCTTCAATACTCTATTCACCCTTTCGGTCTGTCCATATGTTTGTGGAGGATAAGCGTTACTCAAATTTAGTGCCTATGACCTTCTGAAGATTCCTCCAAAACACGCTAGTGAAAAATAGATCACGGTCACTGAAAATGCTAGATCCATGCTACTGAATAATCTCTCACGTATAAGGTCGTCAAAGTTGCAGCTGCCCTTGTATTCCTGATTGAAATGAAATGAGCGAATTTGGTCGGTCATTCGACTATAAACCTGATACTCTCATTCCTCCTTCTGCTCATAGATAGCCCATCAACCAAGTACATAGAAATACTCTCCCATTTCCACTGCGGAATATCCAAAGGCTGCAATAATCCACCAGCCTTCTTCTACTCCACCTTTATCCTCTAAAAAGTCGCATAGTTGGTAAAAACTCGGCTATATGTCCCTTCATACTAGATCAGTAAAATACTCTCTTCATATTAAGATACATTTTGTCACCACCAGAATGGACAGTCATCTTAGAAGTCATTCTAGAACGATAGGACTTTGTCAGTATCATGTCGACCAACTCTTTATCAAAAGGTGCACATAACCTACCATATCTTCGTGACCATCATTTTGAATCCATGGAATAGAGATCCAAATGATTCGAATGCCCTCCTCTATTCAGCTTCTCAAAAATATCAAATAACTCCTTGTCTTTCCTCTAACTTGAACCAATACAGTCTATAAGTAAAAGCCGAACATCTAAAGCTGCCAACAATCTTAATGTAATGTCTGGTGAAGGTCGAAAATCTAATGTAGAAATGAACTCCAAGTGCTTCCATTCAAAAAACATAGGGCTCAACGTCGCATGCTTTCTACTCAAGGCATTGGCTACAACATTGCCCATGCCAAGTGTATATAAGATACTAAAATCATTTGATGCCAAGAACTCCATCCACATCTGCAGCCTCAAAATTTAAAATCTTTTGGAAGAATAAATACTTAAATGACTTATGATATATGAATAGCTCAAATCACTCCCTTAAAAGATAATGCCACCATGATTTGAGGGCGAAGACAATCAATGCCAACTCATGATCATGGATTGGGTAGTTTCTCTCATGTACGCGCAGTTTCTCAAATGTGCCTTCCATTGTTGACTAGCATAACAAACAACTCTATTCTCCTACATTAACACTGCGCTCAGTCATGTACCACGAGCATAGGTATACACTGCAAATGCGTTCTTACCATCGGGAGTACTAAAACAGATGCACTGGTCAATAACTCCTTCAACTTAATAAGCGCATCTTTGCATTTTAAGTTCCATAAAAAAAACTAAAATTTTCTCGGTAAGGCGTGTCAACGGTGTGGAAAGTTTAGTGAATTCCTTAATGAACTTCCTATAGTAACTGGCCAAACCAAGGAAACTTCTCAACTCTGTGGCATTCATTGGTATGTGCCACTCCTATACTACAACAACATTATTAGAATCAATTGCTAGTCCATGCTCAGAGACAACAGATCCTAAAAAGTGAACCACTTTACATCAAAAGTGATATTTGGAAAATTTTGCCTTTAGCTTATGCTTACGGAGAGCATTAAGCATTTATCCTAAATGCAGCACGTGCTCTTCCTCGCTCTTCGAATAGACAAGTATGTCATTAATGAATAACATCACAAACTTATTTAGCAACCTCTAAAGACTTGACTCATGAGGTCAACGAAATATGCTAGTTAATTGAACAGTCCAAATAGCATGACTAACTATTCGTAAAGTCCGTTAGGTGTGCAAAAAGTGGTTTTTAAATAATATCCTCAGTTACACACGACTAATGGAACCCGATAACCGAGTCAAGCTGAGAGAATATCTTTCCTTCGACTAACTAATCAAAGATATCGTCTATATGGGCAGTAGATAACGATTCTTCTTTGTTTAACTTATTCAATTCACTATAATCGACGCAAAGCCTTAAAGTGTAATCTATTTTTTATAGTAAAGATAATTGGTGCTCCCCATTTTGAAATACTTCAGCGAATAAAGCACTTCTCCAATAATTCATTTAATTTCTTGCTTATTTAACTCACATCTTTCTCTAGAAGCCATATGCCTAAAGGGTAAAGGAACCTGCGTAGAATTCTCTTCAAGACAAATTCAAAATTTGGTCTCACTATGGAAAGAGATACTAAAAACTTCGAAAAAGACATCTGGGTAGACAGAACAACTAGTATTGAAGCTAACTCATCATGTGACAGGCCTAAAGAATGTGTCTAACTCAACATAACTAAAGTCTTGGGATCGTAGTAAACCTTAAGGCTGCATGCACTATGAGTGCCCTACTTAACCACCTTCCTATCACAATCTAGCACTGCTCAATACATAGTTATCCATTGCATTCCCAAAATTAAATCAAACCCATAGAATCCCAAAACAAAAGCATCGCAATCGAACTGGATACACAGAATATATAACTTAAAACCCTTACAAATTATGGTAAATGAATCGATCCTCTAACTAGGTTTGATACTACTAGAGAGTTTGTAACTATACTAGCTTCTAGGTGCAATTCATCTACTAGTCTACTCGAAATAAATGAGTGTGATTCTCTGGTATCAAATAGAGTATGAATAGATAAATCAAAAGGAGTAAACATACCTTCTATGATGACCTTCATTCCCATATCCATAGTTGGACCAACATTCGAGCTAGGAATAACATCTTTTGCATATGCTGGAACCACCTGGGTAAAAGTCTTAGGTGCATTCTGACAATCTCTCTTCATGTGCCCAAATTCGTTACATTTGTAGCATTTGATCTTCGAAATGCTCATCCTGCAATCCCTTGTTAAATGCCCCTTACGCTGGCACTTCTTATGCTTAAACTTTGGCTTCTTTACCTTGCTTTGAGTTCCTATTCCTCTTCTGTGGTGGTCTTGTTGAACTGGCTTCATATTTTCCTTCTTAGGTTCCTCCTTCCTAATTGAATCCAACAACGCCATTGTAACGACCCGGATTTTTGGACCTATCAAAATCACCGAAAACACATCCATTCTGAAACTACCAACTTAATTCACAATATTAGTTGATAAATATTCAACATTACTAAATGTATAGGATACGACTTCAATAATACAACTTATTAGAGTAATCATTTATTCTATAGGTGTGCTTAAATACAAAGAAGACTCAACATACAATAAATCTACCACTGCACAACTATGATGAGCAAGATAGTAATGTCTTATTCCTGCATACTCCATAAACATGTCAAATGCGGAATAAGATAGTAAGCAGGAAATATACAACAACATAAGACAAACAGCAACCAATAAAAAGATAAACAGGAAAGGGTTTTATTATTATTTGGGGCTGCATCACTACCACTTGTGATTGCCTACGTACCCCTATCTAATTGGGTACCCAATTAGATATAGGATTAATCCAACGTAGTTCTCCAACCGTAAATAGGACTCAAGGATCCTACAATGCAATAAACAAATATACAATTCCTAAATTACTTACTTAGGCTTACATCATTTCATTTAGATTTTGAAAATCGATTTAACTGCATTATTTTCAAAATATAATCTATTTCAAAAATAATCTCTTCAAACTAAATTCCCGATTTTATTTCAAAAACATTGAAATAATAATATATACATTTTTTGTATCAAATTATACTTTACTTTGGAATCTTAAAACAAATCACTTTTGAAATATTTATTTGGAAATCCCAAAACATTACTATAAAAGCATATCATAATATATGCAACCGGATCGGGAGGTTTCTTTCAATAACAAGGCGACTGGATCCCAACCTTCATGAAATATGTAAACAAAGTATATCCTTTTATCAAAGAGTGGACTATAATGCGGGTTAAAGTAACTCCTCTTTGCCCACTTTTTAGGTTACAGGTTACCCGAACAATGGTAACATAACAAATCACTTTGTTTCCCGATATGACAAATCATTTTGCATTAATAATCACAAATACTTTCAACACGATATTGTTTATTTTTCCAAAATCTTTTCAAAAGCCATTTCTAAACCTCTAGGATTTAAGTTCTCGAATTAACAGCTTTTAAATCCTTTTTGATCCAAAACATTTAAATCAATATTTATTCTAAAATATCTAAAATATCTCTTTGGAAAACATTTCATCCGAAAGATAAGTATCTCATTTAAAATTATAATAAACTCCTTTTATTATAATTAATTGCTTAACCAATATTATAATCAAATATCTTATAGTTAAATAGTGAGATTCTAATCACAAGATGTTCGTTCTCAATTTATATGTAATTATAATCTACTCAATTCATGCATGTAAAAGGTAAATGTTCATAAGCTGGTCGACCAAAATAAATAATCAATATACAATAATAAATGCTCATAAACTGGCCGAGCACAATTCAAACAACCAAACAAACAATAATAACAACAACATATTATTAATAACTATAAATGGACAATAACACACAAATCAGGATTAATTGGCATATATAAATAAATGTTCAAAATTAACCTATTTGATTTATAATAGCAGAATGAGGTTTTGTTCTGCTAAATAGATGTACATATAATCTACTCAATTTAACTACATTATTTATAACTAAATTTAACTCTTAATATTTAACAATATTAATACTTCACTAATTCTATCCACAAGCTATACTATGTATTCTATTTGCATCCACCGGCTCGGCATGAAGAGGAGAATGGTTTGGCCACTTTCCGACAATGCTTCATTGAGCATATTATTAGGGTTTGCATGATTAGGGTTTCGACCCTAAAACTCGACGATAACATCAGACTTTGTCCGTGGGGATGTGTTCAAGGCTTTAGGAGGACGAGAGCGCGGAGAAGTGAATGGGGAGGTCTAAAATCACTTCTGAAGATGGTGCGTTTATATGAGGTCGAAGGTAGTTAGTAGCTCGGGCAAATGAAGAAGAAAGGTAACTTTTATTTTAGTCCCACTTATTATTAAAATAACGTTTTTAACCCTCGGTTTACAAATATTTATGGTTCTAATATTCAAACATCATTTTGGGAACAATTTCTACCATTGGATTCATATTGAAATTATAGACATAATGACATCATTTAATAGTGAATAACATACTAACATATGACAGTATAAACTATATTCTAAAATTTTAACATATAGTTTAAATGATTTTATATCAACACCATCAATTAGAAATTAATAGATTATCTTAATATTCATTTCACTTAGATATTTGATATTCTAATTTTAAAAAATTATATTTATATATAATAAATATTTCTCATGGATTTATGTGTATACAAACATATTTAATACGTGCATTATAACACACACACACGTATATATTCTCTATGTGTGTGCATGCGTGCGTGCGTGCATTTGTGTAAACACTTAAATAATTTTCATGTTCTTACTTGTATGAGCACATACACTTTCATATCATCGTTATACATTAGAGTAGTAAATATGAATACTCCTTTTTTCGTCATACAACATATCACGTTTATGACAATATATTAATTTTGAAATAAAATATACATTTAAGTTTAAATCATTATTTTTAAACTATATAATAAAATATTTTTAAATTTTAAATACAATTCAAATCAAAATTAAATCAACATAAATTTGTATCCAATAATATCTCAAAAAATATTAAATATGGTAAAATATTCAACATATTATTCACATTAACACCAGTTAATAACTCGGTGCATAATGAACTAAAAAAGGTATTTTTTGGAATTTTCTACGACCCTAAATTTACCACTTTGTAAAATAATATTTATTTTTGAATATTCAAATATAAGATTTTGTAACACAAATTATAATGTTCTGAACAATAATTATGATGGTAAACTTGTTTTAAAATTATATTTACAAATATAGATATTTGGGATTTCCGTCAAAAAAACAACGATAATCAGTTTTTGGTAAAATAGATATTTTCATACACTTATCTCTCCATTTAAGCAAGAATATGTAATAAAATTATTTATTTTATTTTTGGAAATAAAATGTCTTTATGACATCATCAATGATGTCGTCATTTTTAAATAACTGGTTTTTGAATTTAAATTGAGTTTAAATAATTTAATAATTATTTTAAATGATGAATAATCCATTTCAATTCTTATAATGAAGATAATTGATTTATAATAGTTTAATAAATGTATAAACTTGTTTTATAAAGATATGCAAATTTCGTCGCACTTTGGCAATTTAACAGTAGGATTTTACAACACTTGTCTGAATATTGATTTATATGGTTTGATAATTCAAATGAGCACGTTTTAATTATTCTAAGATGATTAGAAATATATTTTCAAGATTTGTTTACAAATATATATTTTAACTAAGAAGTAAAAATATGACCAGAATTCGAATCGCGGATTCACCACAATTTAACGAATAAAAGTCATATCGAAACTTTGCAAATTGATTTGCCAAAAATAAACATAAATGCACCCATACATATGCACATGAACACATCTATTTACATATATATTTACCATTAACATTTATTAACTTACTTAAGGTAAATACATAAAAATCTAGATATTTTCTAAGCAAAACAAAACAAAACATACCATCACTTACAAGTACATAGGGTGGCACAAGGGGGAGGGTGGTTCGACCATGTAAGGGGTGTGAGTGTAGCACATGGGTGATGTGAATAATGATGATGATGTTGTAGATATTTTGCTAAAAAAGGCTGTAAATACATGTCCATATCCTCTCATTTCCTTACACCAAAAACTCTTCTTCCTTCTTCTTGAGCTCTTTATTGCTCATTAATGGCTTCCAAGTCTTCATAAATTATTCCATAGTCGTAGCGAAGCTCTGTTGAAAATACACTTTCAAATATATGGCCTTAGTTTGAAATTAAAGCGAGCGATCACCTTCTCTTCTTTCTTCTTTCTTGGTCAAGCTCATTTACGCATCTCTACACTCTCTAGTATAAGGCCGAGCACACACAAAGATCCTAGGGCAGGATTCTTAAGCTTCGGTGCGGTGATAGCGGAGCTATAGTCAATTTAAGTACATCAATGACAAACGAATGTGAGAATTACTCTTCTAGTTTATTTTATTAAACTATATAATGATATGATATATTTTTCCATGCTTGTTTTCTATGTTTGATTACCATGTTTTGAATGTGATAGTATGTTTGCTTGGTGATGGAAATATTCCTTGGTAAATACACGTTGAATCTACACAAAGAAATCACTTTCTTTTATGAAAGTGTTACGGCATAGTGAAATCTCATTAAACACGAATAAAAATATTTTAAAAAAGGTTTATAAATGTTTTATAAACATTAAAATCATTTTGGAAAATTTTTAAAAAGATATGAAATAAGTGTCAAAATAAGCCATCACGTTTCGGCAGTTCGCAAATTTCACGACCCGAAAAGTTAAAAGAACGTGTAGGGTGGATTATTAGTCGGAATTCCTTGAAATAAGAATTTTCGAACCCTTAGAGTTATAGTTTTCAAATGAAAATGAAAAATCGAGATTTCATTTAGTAAATGTTAAGATATGTCCAAATTAAGTTTTCAAAAACGTCATAGTTTGGTAGTTCGAAAACCAAACTTTCAAATTCTTTTAAAATCCATATTTTTAATCTTAAAAATATGGAATAAATTCTAAAAATATGTTAAAATATTTTGAAATAGTTTTGAATGGAAAAATTGGAAATATAAAAGGTTTAAAATGAGATTTGGGCTATGAAGCCCTTAAAAGCACTATTCATTGGCAATTTAGCAAAGAAATTTGGAAATTTCGGAAATATGATTAAAACTTGGGTTTCTCTTCTCGAATCCTTTATAAATGATTTTCAAATACGAAATCAAGTATTTTTAAAGGGTTCAGAGTCGATCAAATAACTTGACCGCCTTATGGGTGAAAGAGAGGTATTCTCTTCGCTTGGGTTTGGAAAACTAGTTTTATGCTCTCCCTTGTTATCCGGACTGGCTCGACAGAGTGGATAATTACTTTGATTTACTCAGATCATAAAAGAAAATGAGAGTTGGAATTTTCTACAAAGTTAAATAAGGTTTCAAATAAGATTCCATGGTAAAAAACATTCCAGTTAAACTATGTATTAAATTCCGATGAGGGAACTTATACTATCTATGTGAATTTAGAAGGTAATTCACCAATTTTCGATGAATAATATGCATGGGAATTACTAATGGGTGCAACTAAACTAAAATATATGGATCCCTTTTTCTCAATGCTAAATGGTTTGGTTTACAATAAACGATGTCTTAAATAACATTATTTTTAACCCATTAAAGATATGTTTGGGAAATGTGAAATCTTCACTAAGATTTGAATTATGCTTTTCCTACGTAATTAAATATGAAATGTTTTGGTATTTCCGAAGTTAAAAAGGGATTTTAATTAACCAAAGGATTTGATAGAAGTGGTTTAATAATCCCGTATATGCTAAAAAAGAAAATGGTTTAGAGAATATAGCTCTAAAAGATATTTGATTTGATAAAAAGATAAATTGATTGGATGTTGATTGATAAATAACCTATATACTTGATACATTTTTATTGTGGATTGGTTCGAAGGGACCGGGATCAGATTTGGACGACTCCTATTTGAGAACCACTTTGAACCAACATATGCGTTCGAAAGTGAAGACATGTTGAGGACAATGATTTTTGAAGACAGAGATCTTCATAATGTAGGACTGCTTACCACTAACATCTGGAGTGATCCCATATTATATATATGGTGGCTGTAGTGCCTCCGTTTTGAAAATCTTCGATTTGCTAGGATTACTCGCTACTAATCCTAGGGGTGATTCCCAAATAGGATGTAGTAGGATTAGTACCTTCGGTTTGTCCTGTTCCTGGAGAACTTGTATGGACGAGTGTTCGACATTGTATTTCTAAGATCATGTACATTAGTTTTTACAAACGTATATCTGTTTTGTGGTGTAGGAGGTAACCCCACTTACACTTAAAACCCTTCCTTGAGATGTATAAGCTCGGGGGTCGAACTTTTATGGAAATCGATAATGTATTATTAGAAATGGCAATGTGGCATTCAAAGTGGGATTTTTTTTGTAAAAGGTAATACGTTACCTCAAACCTCACACCTGGAAATGGCAGAAACAGGGTATGCCACAAGGCTATATGGGTCAAACCCATTAGGGTATGCTCATCACCTTTCTAGATTTCCTTCTATATATCGGGTTTGTTGTGTATGCTATGAGATGTCTCGGATAGGTCAGGAACGACCAGGGTGATGTCATATTCGGTACTATTCAGGATCATTGTGTTGATCACCGGAAAGGAGTATGCCGGTCTTGCCAGATGCAGAGGACTGTCTGTGGGTCCTCGATACATTCCTCTAGAGATGTACTATATGGAAGGTAGTCCCTTACCTGCAATTCTATGGAATCCATTCTCCAATAAGTGCCTTCGGACTTAGTTGTATACTTATTATGCTCGAATTTAATCGATGTAACAACTTCGGCTAAAATTGATATGTATTTGTAATCTAGACACTGTTATAATATCATTGGATTTTACGTAGCAATGTTTTGTTTATCATAAGGTAAAAACTCATCCATGTTTATATGCGGCGTGGTCTTACGAGATACCCTTTGATTTCAAAAATATCCATGTTTTGAGTTTTCTCACACCAGTCCCATGACTGACCTGGAGTTTTTTTCCATAAACTCTAAGTGCCCTATTATTCCAGGCAGCCAAGTAGTTCAGGTCTAGCTTGGAACATTTTGGAGGAGCTTGAAGTAGGAGCTGGAGTTTCCTCTATAGATAGTTATCCATTTCCATTTCTGTTGCATGTTTACTGTTTGTATTCAGCATTAGTAGGGACAGAGATAAAGAACTGTCCAGGCTGAGATTAGGATAGACTCTGGTGTATGTATTTAAAATTTCCACTGGAATGATTATATATTAGAATAATATATATTATTCCATTCGTTTTAAGATTCTATTTTGTCTTTATTTTTCTTCTTACCCTTGATCAATCCATCTTTTCGAAACTTGGATATTCGGCACGTGAATACCGTAGATGTATTAATGTCAATTTTTGAGGGTCTAAAAGGTGGATCATCACACTTGGTATTAGAGCTTAGGTTGAGCGAACACCTAGGCCTGGTAGGGATAAAATCTCATCAGAGATAGGGTTAGTAATACCCTAGGATGAGTAACTCATTAAGATAAGGTAAGCGACACCTTAGAATGAGTTTGAGCATATTATATATAAGCGCGTATTTGTTATTGTCTTATTCCTGCATACTCCTGCATACTCCATAAACATGTCAAACGCGGAATAAGATAGTAAGCAGGAAATATACAACAACATAAGACAAACAGCAACCAATAAAAAGATAAACAGGAAAGGGTTATATTATTATTTGGGGCTGCATCACTACCATTTGTGATTGCTTACGTACCCCTATCTAATTGGGTACCCAATTAGATATAGGATTAATCCAACGTAGTTCTCCTACCGCAAATAGGACTCAAGGATCCTACAATGCAATAAACAAATATACAATTCCCAAATTACTTACTTAGGCTTACATTATTTCATTTAGATTTTGAAAATCGATTTAACTGCATTATTTTCAAAATATAATCTATTTCAAAAATAATCTCTTCAAACTAAATTCCCGATTTTATTTCAAAAACATTGAAATAATAATATATACATTTTTTGTATCAAATTATACTTTACTTGGGAATCTTAAAACAAATCACTTTTGAAATATTTATTTGGAAATCCTAAAACATTACTATAAAAGCATATCAAAATATGTGCAACCGGATCAGGAGGTTTCTTTCAATAACAAGGCGACTGGATCCCAACCTTCATGAAATATGTAAACAAAGTATATCCTTTTATCAAAGAGTGGACTATAATGTGGGTTAAAGTAACTCCTCTTTGCCCACTTTTTAGGTTACAGGTTACCCGAACAACGGTAACATAACAAATCACTTTGTTTCCCAATATGACAAATCATTTTGCATTAATAATCACAAATACTTTCAACACGATATTGTTTATTTTTCCAAAATCTTTTCAAAAGCCATTTCTAAACCTCCCGGATTTAAGTTCTCGAACTAACAGGTTTTAAATCCTTTTTGATCCAAAACATTTAAATCAACATTTATTCTAAAATATCTCTTTGGAAAACATTTCATCCGAAAGATAAGTATCTCTTTTAAAATTATAATAAACTCCTTTTATTATAATTAATTGCTTAACCAATATTATAATCAAATATCTTATAGTTTAATTGTGAGTTTCTAATCACAAGATGTTCGTTCTCAATTTATATGTAATTATAATCTACTCAATTCATGCATGTAAAAGGTAAATGTTCATAAGCTGGTCGACCAAAATCAACAATCAATGTACAATAATAAATGCTCATAAACTAGCCGAGCACAATTCAAACAACCAAACAAACAATAACAACAACACATTATTATTAATTACTATAAATGGACAATAACACACAAATCAGGATTAATTGGCATATATAAATAAATGTTCAAAATTAACCTATTTGATTTATAATAGTAGAATGAGGTTTTGTTCTGCTAAATAGATGTACAGATAATCTACTCAATTTAACTACATTAATTGTAACTAAATTTAACTCCTAATATTTAACAATATTTTATACTTCACTAATTCTATCCACAAGCTATACTATGTATTCTATTTGTAAATACGAATCTATCGTCGAAGGATGCGGGTTATATAGACTTCATATAGGGTAATTAAACATGTTCAAAGTTAAGCTATTTAGCATCTAAAATCAAAAGAACTAAATTAACTTAACTAAATTATAACCGATATTACCCAATCTCCACCATGCAAAAATGCAACCCCCAAAGACAAGCAAGCCCAAATATTAGCAAAGTCAATTCCTAAGCTATGGTAAATTTTCTAGAAACACTGTGTTTAGCAAAGTCGATACATACTTTGATATGTAGATTGTTTAATATTAGTAAAGGATGAGTACATACGTGAAAGTCACACAATCATAACTCCTAGCTTTCGACCGTAAATAATTTAATGACATACTTGAGAAATTAGCATCAATTTTATATTGATTTAACTAATTTTATTAACATTATTAGAAGTATTCAAAATTAATTAATAAAATATATTATTATTTTATATTTATTTAATTATTTACATAGGTCAAAATGAATTTTATTAAATAATAAATAATATATGGTAGGTGAGACATTTAATATTGGTTAATTATTAGAAGACTACCCAAATCGATAATAGTTAAATGGTTTATTATTAAATTGGGTTGATGAATCTAACTAATAAATAAAATTTAGCCAATGGAAATATATTTAAGAGATATTTTTGTAGCCTCTAAAGTTACAAATAAACCAATAGAGCCTCCATTTAAAACACGAATTTGTTATTCTCTCTTCGTTCATGAATTATAACTTAGTAGTGGATTTCGAAATACCATCACTGAATTAGAGAAATGTTCTCTCTAAGGCGAAGCTGACGATTCAAGGTGTAATCGAATGACAAGATCATCGAGAAAACTAAAATTTTGACTTTTAGATTAAAATTAAGTTATATTATATTTTTAAAAATTAATTTTGAATTAAAATTGATTATACAAATACGATTACGAATCGTTTGTTTTTAATTTTTAATAGAAAAAAGGAATCATTACTTGTCTATGTGCACGACTCTACTTTTGCCACCAGTTCATTATCATTGGAAACCAAGACGATTGCATCCACCGGCTCGACATGAAGAGGAGAATGGTTTGGCCACTTCCCGGCAATGCTTCATTGAGCATATTATTACGGTTTGCATGATTAGGGTTTCAACCCTAAAACTCGACGATGACATCAGACTTTGTCCATGGGGATGTGTTCAAGGCTTTAGGAGGACGAGAGCGCGGAGAAGTGAATGGGGAGGTCTAAAATCACTTCTGAAGATGGTGCGTTTATATAAGGTCGAAGGTAGTTAGTAGCTCGGGCAAATGAAGAAGAAAGGTAACTTTTATTTTAGTCCCACTTATTATTAAAATAACATTTTTAACCCTCGGTTTACAAATATTTATGGTTCTAATATTCAAACATCGTTTTGGGAACAATTTCTACCATTGGATTCATATTGAAATTATAGACATAATGACGTCATTTAATAGTGAATAACATACCAACATATGACAATGTAAACTATATTCTAAAATTTTAACATATTGTTTAAATGATTTTATATCAACACCATCAATTAGAAATTAATAGATTATGATAATATTCATTTCACTTAGATATTTGATACTCTAATTTGAAAAAATTATATTTATATATAATAAATATTTCTCATGGATTTATGTGTATACATACATATTTAATATGTGCATTATAACACACACACACACGTATATATTCTCTATGTGTGTGCATGCGTGCGTGCGTGCGTGTATGTAAACACTTAAATAATTTTCATGTTCTTACTTGTATGAGCACATACACTTTCATATCATCGTTATACATTAGAGTAGTAAATATGAATACTCCTTTTTTCGTCATACAACATATCACGTTCATGACAATATATTAATTTTGAAATAAAATATACATTTAAGTTTAAATCATTATTTTTAAACTAAATAATAAAATATTTTTAAATTTTAAATACAATTCAAATCAACATAAATTTGTATCCAATAATATCTCAAAAAATATTAAATATGGTATAATATTCAACATATTATTCACATTAACACCAGTTAATAACTCGGTGCATAATGAACTAAAAAAGGTATTTTTTGGAATTTTCTACGACCCTAAATTTACCACTTTGTAAAATAATATTTATTTTTTAATATTCAAATATAAGATTTTGTAACACAAATTATAATGTTTTGAACAATAATTATGATGGTAAACTTGTTTTAAAATTATATTTACAAATATAGATATATGGGATTTCCGTCAGAAAAACAACGATAATAAGTTTTTGGTAAAATAGATATTTTCATACACTTATATCTCCATTTAAGCAAGAATATGTAATAAAATTATTTATTTTATTTCTGGAAATAAAATGTCTTTATGACATCATCAATGATGTCGTCATTTTTAAATAACTGGTTTTTGAATTTAAATTGAGTTTAAATAATTTAATAATTATTTTAAATGATGAATAATCCATTTTAATTCTTATAATTATGGTAATTGATTTATAATAGTTTTATAAACGTATAAACTTGTTCTATAAAGATATGCAAATTTTGTCACACTTTGGCAATTTAACAGTAGGATTTTACAACACTTGTCTGAATATAGATTTATATGGTTTGATAATTCAAATGAGCACGTTTTAATTATTCTAAGATGATTAGAAATATATTTTCAAGATTTGTTTACAAATATATATTTTAACTAAGAAGTAAAAATATGATCAGAATTCGAATCACGGATTCACCACAGTTTAACGAATAAAAGTCATATCGAAACTTTGCAAATTGATTTGCCAAAAATAAACATAAAAGCACCCATACATATGCACATGAACACATCTATTTACATATATATTTACCATTAACATTTATTAAATTACTTAAGGTAAATACATAAAAATCTAGATATTTTCTAAGCAAAACAAAACAAAACATACCATCACTTACAAGTGCATGGGGTGGCACAAGGGGGAGGGTGGTTCGACCATGTAAGGGGTGTGAGTGTAGCACATGGGTGATGGGAATAATGATGATGATGTTGTAGATATTTTGCTAAAAAAGGCTATAAATACATGTCCACATCCTCTCATTTCCTTACACTAGAAACTCTTCTTCTTCCTTCTTCTTGAGCTCTTTATTGCTCATTAATGGCTTCTAAGTCTTCATAAATTATTCCATAGTCGTAGCGAAGCTCTGTTGAAAATACACTTTCAAATATATCGCCTTAGTTTGAAATTAAAGCGAGCGATCACCTTCTCTTCTTTCTTCTTTCTTGGTCGAGCTCATTTACGCATCTCTACACTCTCTAGTATAAGGCCGAGCACACACAAAGATCCTAGGGCAGGATTCATAAGCTTCGGTGCGGTGATAGCAGAGCTATAGTCAATTTAAGTACATCAAGGACAAACAAATGTGAGAATTACTCTTCTAGTTTATTTTATTAAACTATATAATGATATGATATATTTTTCCATGCTTGTTTTCTATGTTTGATTACCATGTTTTGAATGTGATAGTATGTTTGCTTGGTGATGGAAATATTCCTTGGTAAATACACGTTGAATCTACACAAAGAAATCACTTTCTTTTATGAAAGTGTTACGGCATAGTGAAACCTCATTAAACACGAATAAAAATATTTTAAAAATGGTTTATAAACATTAAAATCATTTTGGAAAAGTTTTGAAAAGATATGAAATAAGAGTCAAAATAAGCCATCACGTTTCGGTAGTTCGCAAATTTCACGACCCGAAAAGTTAAAAGAACATGTAGGGTGGATTATTAGTCGGAATTCCTTGAAATAAGAATTTTCGAACCCTTAGAGTTATAGTTTTCAAATGAAAATGAAAAATCGAGATTTCATTTAGTAAATTTTAAGATATGTCCAAATTAAGTTTTCAAAAATGTCATAGTTTGGCAGTTCGAAAACCAAAGTTTCAAATTCTTTTAAAATCCATATTTTTAATCTTAAAAATATGGAATAAATTCTAAAAATATGTTAAAATATTTTGAAATAGTTTTGAATGGAAAAATTGGAAATATAAAAGGTTTAAAATGAGATTTGGGCTACGAAGCCCTTAAAAGCACTATTCATTGGCAATTTAGCAAAGAAATTTGGAAATTTCGGAAATAGGATTAAAACTTGGGTTTCTCTTCTCGAATCCTTTATAAATGATTTTCAAATACGAAATCAAGTATTTTTAAAGGGTTCAGAGTCGATCAAATAACTTGACCGCCTTATGGGTGAAAGAGAGGTATTCTATAGGCTTGGGTTTGGAAAACTAGTTTTCTGCTCTCCCTTGTTATCCGGACTGGCCCGACAGAGTGGATAATTACTTTGATTTACTCAGATCATAAAAGAAAATGAGATTTGGAATTTTCTACAAAGTTAAATAAGGTTTCAAATAAGATTCCATGGTAAAAAAACATTCCAGTTAAACTATGTATTAATTTCCGATGAGGGAACTTATACTATCTATGTGAATTTAGAAGGTAATTCACCAATTTTCGACGAATAATATGCATGGGAATTACTAATGGGTGCAACTAAACTAAAATATATGGATCCCTTTTTTCTCAATGCTAAATGGTTTGGTTTACAATAAACGATGTCTTAAATAACATTATTTTTAAGCCACTAAAGATATGTTTGGGAAATGTGAAATCTTCACTAAGATTTGAATTATGCTTTTCCTAAGTAATTAAATATGAAATGTTTTGGTATTTCCGAAGTTAAAAAGGGATTTTAATTAACCAAAGGATTTGATAAAAGAGGTTTAATAATCCTGTATATGCTGAAAAAGAAAATGGTTTAGAGAATATAGCTCTAAAAGATATTTGATTTGATAAAAAGATAAATTGATTGGATGTTGATTGATAAATAACCTATATACTTGATATATTTTTATTGTGGATTGGTTCGAAGGGACCGGGATCAGATTTGGATGACTCCTATTCGAGAAACACTTCGAACCAACATATGCGTTCGAAAGTGAAGACATGTTGAGGACAATGATTTTTGAAGACGGAGATCTTCATAATGTAGGACTGCTTACCACTAACCTCTGGAGTGATCCCATATTATATATATGGTGGCAGTAGTGCCTTCGTTCTGAAAATCTTTGATTTGTAAGGACTACTCGCTACTAATCCTAGGGGTGATTCCCAAATAGGATGTATTAGGATTAGTACCTTCGGTTTGTCCTGTTCCTGGAGAACTTGTATGGACGAGTGTTCGACATTGTATATCTAAGATCATGTTCATTAGTTTTTACAAACATATATCTGTTTGGTGGTGTAGGAGGTAACCCCACTTACACTTAAAACCCTTCCTTGAGATGTACAAGCTCGGGGGTCGTACTTTTATGGAAATCGATAATGTGTTATTAGAAATGGCAATGTGGCATTCAAAGTGGGATTTTTTTGTAAAAGGTAATACGTTACCTCAAACCTCACAACTGGAAATGGCTGAAACAGGGTATGCCGCAAGGCTATGTGGGTTAAACCCATTAGGGTATGCTCATTACCTTTCTAGATTGCCTTCTATATATCGGGTTTGTTGTGTTTGCTATGAGATGTCTCGGATAGGTCAGGAACGACCAGGGTGATGTCATATTCGGTACTATTCAGGATCATTGTGTTGATCACCGGAAAGGAGTATGTCGGTCTTGCCAGATGCAGAGGACTGTCTGTGGGTCCTCGATACATTCCTCTAGAGATGTACTGTATGGAAGGTAGTCCCATACCTGCAAAATCTATGGAATCCATTCTTCAATAAGTGCCTTCAGACTTAGTTGTATACTTATTATGCTTGAATTTAATCAATGTAACAACTTCGGCTAAGATTGATATGTATTTGTAATCTAGACACTGTTATAATATCATTGGATTTTATGTAGCAATGCTTTGTTTATCGTAAGGTAAAAACTCATCCGTGTTTATATGCGGCGTGGTCTTACGAGATACCCTTTGTTTTCAAAAATATCCATGTTTTGAGTTTTCTCACACCAGTCCCATGACTGACCTGGAGTTTTTTCCCTTAAACTCTAGGTGCCCTATTATTCCAAGCAGCCAAGTAGTTCAGGTCTACCTTGGAACATTTTGGAGGAGCTTGAAGTAGGAGCTGGAGTTTCCTCTATAGATAGTTATCCATTTCCATTTTTGTTGCATGTTTACTGTTTGTATTCAGCATTAGTAGGGACAGAGATAAATAACTGTCCAGGCTGAGATTAGGATAGACTCCGGTGTATGTATTTAAAATTTCCACTGGAATGATTATATATTAGAATAATATATATTATTCCATTCGTTTTAAGATTCTATCTTGTCTTTATTTTTCTTTTTACCCTTGATAAATCCATCTTTTCGAAACTTGGATATTCAGCACGTGAATACTGTAAATGTATTAATGTCAATTTTTGAGGGTCTAAAAGGTGGATCGTCACACTTGGTATCAGAGCTTAGGTTGAGCGAACACCTAGGCCTGGTAGGGATAAAATCTCATCAGAGATAGGGTTAGTAATACCCTAGGATGAGTAACTCATTAAGATAAGGTAAGCCACACCTTAGAATGAGTTTGAGCATATTATATATAAGCGCGTATTTGTTATTGTTATACATAAAAATGATTTTTGTTTTAGAAATTGGTATATGAAATAATTTTATCTAGGATTATATTTTGAATATCAAGGAATATCTTTCAAAGGATATACTTATTTATGTAGTGTTTGGTTGTTAAGAGAATGATAATATTCCGTTATTATCATTGATTGATTAGTTGTTTGATTTAAAAGTTTAAATTTGAACACCTCGTGAATTTAAATTCAAAATTTAACTATGTGGTGTTCAATAAATAATATTAGTTTAAGGTTAAATTAATTTATTTAAGATAAATGATTTTATAAATGGGATAATTGTTTAAAATTAGGTAAGTTAAATCTTAGTATGAACATCTTGTGATTATAATTTCACAGTTTGACTATAAGATGTTTAATAATAATGCTGAGAAGATTAAGAATATTAGTTAAAGAGCGATATAAATAAAACCTGATAAGTTGGATAATGTTTATAAAATAAGTATTTATAGAATATTAATCTGAAACATTTTGAAAAAAAAAGAGTTTTTTAAAAGGATTTTGAAAGGTGATAATAATAATGTTTAGGAAATATTTAGGAAAAATTTACAAAAGATTTTTGGAAGAAATAAAATAGTTGGACGTAGATATCATGGGAAGATATCTAAGTTAGAAAAACTATCTTTAATAATTGGTTGAACAGGGTTCTCGATTTGCCTTGTGATATTCCGAATAATCTTCTAAATACTAATAGAATATTAGTTTGGGGAAGTAGTATCAAGCGCTTAGTAAATTATTCTTGTGAGGTTAAAATAGATTTAAGTTAGGATAAACCTAAATTAATAATTCTTAACAACTGATTAAAATTTAATAATCTGACATTAGATTGGGTTATGATAATTAAAATGCTTAGTATTTGTCCTTAAGTGTTGTTTGTTATATTTTTAGAAGCCTTCTAGCTACAGGGGAAGTTATTCCAAGAGGTTATGATAATTAAAATACGTTGATATTAGATTGGGGCGAAAAGGATGATCTGACAATTCTTTCTGTTAGTCCTTGAGATGATGGTTTTGATGACAACAACCTTAGAATAAGATTATAAAATATAAATACTAACCTTATAGTTTAGATTGAAGATTCATGAGTATCAAGAATATCAAGATTATCAAGAGTTCAAGATTTCAAGATATGTATTAAGTCTAGAATTATGTTAAAACTTCATAATAGCACTGAAATATTCACTCCATTTTTCTTTTGGGATGGAACCCATTTCTACCTTTTTAGTGGCTTACAAACCCACGACAAGTAGCTTATAAACCTACGACAAGTGGCTTACAAACCCACGAACATCCAGGTTTTGTACAAGTTCTCGAGTCCTGATGTGATGAGATATTCTGCAGGAAGAAGCTTGCAAAACTACTTCAAAATGATTTTCAAAACTACTTCAGAATGATTTTCAAAATGTTTTAGCCATAAAAATTATCTTTTCAAATGATTTCAAAAAAATGTTTTAGCCTTAAAATATTCTTTGTTTTTTGTTTTTAATAAACTCGTGTTTTTAAACTTCGTTTGTTTTAAACTATCTTTATACTTAGATTCAAATATAAAATTATAGTAAAATTTTATATATATTATTCTCTATATTTATCTGTGTATTTTATCTATAGTCAAGTATATTTATAAAGTTTAAAATAGTTTAATATAAGATAAAGGTTATTTTCAAAGAAAAACAAAACATCAAAATTTCCTTTGGGATGTCGACATGCCCTAGTACCCCATGTCGACATAGTGTTAGTTAGGACCAAAAATTTGAATTTCAAAAGAAGTGTCTATTCGCCATAACCTTTCACGAATGGACATGACTGTTGTTCTTCTATAAATAGGGGTTAGTTTCAACGAATTTTATATCATATTTTCTGGTTTTTCACTTCTCTTCTTCTTCCACGTTTTCTTATTCAAAATTCTATCATCTCTCTGCCGAAATCAACATTGAATCTAACTAGATAATCTCTGGTTTGATTCTCTATCACTATCTCAACAAGATCCAAGTGCTATTTAGAGTATAGGCTTCTATGTAATCTATCTAGCGAGAAAAGGTGTGATTGTAGCCTTGGAAATCAATCAAGCGAGAAAAGGTGTGATTGTAGCCTTGGAAATCAATTGGGTGAACTTGTTGCACCGGAAATCAAGTATCTCTACCCAGAGGATTGTGATTTTGGAGGGTGTACCTCGTAGCCTTGAAACCGAGGGTTGTAATTGTTGAATTGCTTTTGAAAGGAAATCCGTCCTTAGTTGTGCGGGACTGGATATAGGGTAACTCCGAACCAGTATAAAATCCGGTGTGTTCTTTCCTTTACTGCATTTACTTTATTTTTGCATCTGTGTTTGTTTCTGTGATTATATCTGTGTCTGAATATTACATACATTTGTGTTCAAATTAACATAAACTCAAAAAGATTTAGTAATTTCTTATAAACACTATTCACCCCCCCCCTTTAGTGTTATTTCTAGCCTTAAGATCCATATTCCGCATTCCTCACATTTGGTATCAGAGCAAGGCTTTCAAAAGTTTCATAATCAGATTTTTGAAAAAGTTTTTTTTAATGGCTATGTTTAAGAAATTTGTTAATGCATGTTTAGAAATATTCAGATCATCATTTTCTCTTGAGTCTGCATATAATCAATATTCAAATACAAGTTGTCTACTAAGATTGTTTGATGTGCAGGAATCATGCTTTATGCGAATTGAGGAATCAATCCAGAACAAACAAACTGTGCAGATCAAAAAGAATAAATGGATACTCGATAGTGGATGTTCTAGACACTTGACTGGGAATCTAGATATGCTGAATGATATAATATACAAAGACGGAGGACTGGTTAACTTTGGAGACAATTCAAAAGGTTATGTGATCGGCATCGGAAAAGTCGGTAACTTTGAAACTCCTATTATTACTAATGTTTTTCTAGTTAAGAATCTGAAACACAATCTGCTAAGTATAAGTCAACTATGCGATAAAGGATATAAAATTAAATTTGAAAAAGATAAGTGTCACATTGAAGACAATAATTCAACCATAATATTTGAGGGAATTAGGAAAAAGAATATTTATATTCTTAGTATGAAAATTTCAAATGATAACTTGTGTCTTTTGGCAAATGCAAGAGACCCTTGGATTTGGCATAAGAGATTTGGGCATTTAAATTTCAAACTCTTATCTAGACTGTCAAAACATGATCTAGTAAGAGGCCTCCCTAAAATGAATTTTAAAGCAGATAGTCTATGTGATGCATGTCAACTAGGAAAACTTAGAAAAAGTTCCTTTAAATTAAAAGATATGATTTCAAATTCAAAACCTCTTGAATTACTTCATCTTGATTTATTTGGTCCATCTCAAATTCAGTCAATAAATCACAGTAAATATGTTTTTGTAATTGTAGATGATTATTCTAGATTTACATGGACAATATTTTTAAAACATAAAAGTGATACTTTTGAATATTTTAAGAATTTTTCAAAAAGGGTTCAAAATCAATTTTCTCAAAAAATTATAACCATCCGTAGTGATCACGGTGGTGAATTTGAAAATGAAAAGTTTGAAGAATTCTGCAATAAAAAGGGAATAATTCACAATTTTTCATTTCCAAGAACTCCACAACAAAACGGAGTAGTAGAACGTAAAAATAGGACGATTCAAGAGTGTGCGAGAACTATGATTTCTAATAGCAATTTACCAAAGTACTTTTGGGCAGAAGCAGTTGCTACTGCCTGTTATATTTTAAATAGAATTTATTTAGACCTTTAACTGATAAGACATCTTATGAACTTATTTACTCAAAGAAACCTAAGGTATCTTATTTCAGAATTTTTGGAAGTAAATGTTTTATTTTAAATACAAAAGATAACTTAAATAAATTTGATCCTAAATCCGACAAAGGTATCTTTATCGGATACTCTAATAGAAGTAAAGCATACAGAGTATTTAATTTAGGAACTAATACCATCGAAGAAACAATGCATGTTTTATTTGATGAAAATTTCAAAAAATATGAAGAAATAAATGATGAAGAGGATTTAATCACTCCAAATCAAGAGTCAACTGAAAATAATAATGAATTAAATCATCCTAATAAAAGGATTAAACTTTTAAAAGATCACCCTATAGAAAATATACTTGGAGATATGCAATCTGTTGTTAAAACTAGAAACCAACTAAGTCAAATGAGTAATGTAGCTTTTATATCAACTGTTGAACCCAAAAATCCAAAAGAAGCATCAACTAATGATTCATGGATTTTGGCTATGCAAGAAGAATTAAATCAATTCACTAGAAATGATGTTTGGGAACTTGTTCCTAGACCTGAAAATAAAACAATAATTGGAACTAAATGGATTTATAAAAATAAAATGAATGAATAAGGAGAGGTTGTTAGAAATAAAGCTCGGTTAGTCGCTCAAGGTTATTGTCAAGAAGAAGGAATAGATTTTGATGAAACCTTTGCCCCCGTAGCAAGATTAGAAGCTATTAGGATTCTACTTGCTTTCGCAAATCATAATAATTTCAAATTATTTCAAATGGATATTAAAAGTGCATTTTTAAATGGTTTTGTAAAAGAAGAAGTATTTGTTAAACAACCACCACTTTTTGAAAATGATAAATTTCCAAATCATGTTTACAAACTTAAGAATCTATATGGTCTAAAGCAAGCTCCTAGAGCCTGGTATGATAGACTAAGATCTTACTTGTTACAATCAAATTTTGAAATAGGTAAAGTAGATAATACTCTTTTTATTAAAAGAAATAAAAATGATATTCAACTAGTACAAGTCTACGTAGATGACATCATTTTTGGATCAACTAATTTTGAAATAAATAAAGAATATTCTGAAATAATGACAAAAGAGTTTGAGATGAGTCATATGGTTGAATTAAATTTCTTTTTAGGATTACAAATAAAACAATTAGATAATGGTATCTTTATTAGTCAAGAAAAATATGCTAAAGACCTAGTTAGTAAATTTGGTTTGACTACTACGAGTGGAAAACCCACTCCCATGGCAACCAATGAGTACCTTAGTAAAGAAGATCTCTCGAAAGATGTAGATCAAAAATTATATAGAGGAATGATTGGATCACTACTATATATCACTGCAAGTAGACCTGATATCATGCATAGTGTCTGTCTCTATGCAAGGTATCAATCCCAACCTAAAGAAACTCATTTAAAAGCTGTAAAACGTATTATAAGATATGTTAAACACACCTTTGATTATGGCTTATTTTATCCTAAAAATGATTCGTTTGACTTAATATCTTACTGTGATGCTGATTATACTGGTTGTAAATCAGACCGAAAAAGTACAAGTGGAAATTGTCACTTTTTAGGGCATTCTCTGATTTCCTGGTTTAGTAAAAAGCAAAACACAGTTTCTCTATCAACAACTGAAGCAGAGTATATTTCTGCTGCTTTGGCTTGTTCTCAAGTAATATATATGCAACAAACTTTAAAAGATTTTGCTTTAAATATCTCAAAATCACTAATTTATTGTGACAATACTAGTGCAATAAATTTATCCAAAAATACTACTCAACATGCTCGAACTAAACATATTGATACCAGACACCATTTTCTCAGAGATAATATAAGTAAAGAAGTAATTACTCTCGACTATATCAATTCTGAAAATCAAATTGCTGATATCTTAACAAAACCCTTAAATGAATCTACATTTACTAAATTAAGAAGAGAATTAGGTATTTGTTCATTAACTGAAATATAAAATATAAATAACAAGTATAATTAAAAATTAACTCAAAATAAATTAAATAGGCCAAAATTCAAGAATCATGTCGACATTCCCCCTAACCCATGTTGACATATAACGTTTTTTAAATTTTTAAATTTTTCCCACCAAAATTCAAATAAGTGGTTATAAGTTTCTCCTATTTTGAAATTTTCTTAATTCTCTCTGTTCTCTTTCTGTTCTATCTTCTGAAATCAATTTATCAATGGCTTCCTCTTCCAAATCAAACATAAAATCAACTTTTTCGTTCCCATCGCCTACTTCTGGTCCGTTTCAACTATCAACGCTCGCTCGTGTGACGAAAATGGAGGATTCTCTGAAGGATACCCTTCAGTTAATGACTGAAATCCAAGTGATGCAACTTCGAATGGCCAAAGAACAAGAGAGGCAAGGCAAAATCCTTAGGAATTTGCAAAAATTTCTTATGGATAATCATGCTAACCCAATCTTGATTGACGAGGATTCTTCAGGAGATCATGAACAAGAGGAAAGTGAAGAAGAAGAAGAAGAACCAATGGAAGAAGAGCATGCGGAAGACAACGACAAAGTCATTTGCGTTGGTGAAGTATGTTTTGACAAACGTGGAAATTTCTGTTTCCATTATCCAAATTGTTTGATCCATAGATCTCCAATTGTCAAAGATACTCTGTAGTTTCTTCTCTTTCGTTTTTCATCGTTTTGTGTATACTTGTTACGTTTTACGAAAATGTAGATTTAAACATATATAAATATAAATATTGTGTGTTCTTATATATGATTCCTATATATGTTATATATAAGTATTATATAGGTATTTGGTTAGGAATATTAGTAGTTTAGGACTAAGTTTTAGATTTACAAGTAAGTATCGATGATAACACTATCATCATATAGGATATTAGACTAAGAGTTATATAGTTTAGAGTTTGTTTTTGTTGACGACAAAGGGGGAGAAATATAAAATAGGGTAGTTAGGCATAGATTAAGGGGGAGTTATTAGTTTTAGGAAGAGTTATTAGGATAGAAGTAATATTTTATAAACAAAGGTTGTCATCATCAAAAAGGGGGAGATTGTTAGTCCTTGAGATGATGGTTTTGATGACAACAACTTAGAATAAGATTATAAAATATAAATACTAACATTATAGTTTAGATATATATGTATATGCAGGATTTAACCATGCAGGTACAAAGAATGAAGACTGTACAATATAGAGATTCAAGATATCAAGATTGAAGACTCATGAGTATCAAGAATATCAAGATTATCAAGAGTTTCAGATTTCAAGATAAGTATTGGGTCTAGAATTATGTTAAAACTTCATAATAGCACTGAAATTTTCACTCCATTTTTCTTTTGGGATGGAACCCATTTCTACCTTTTTAGTGGCTTACAAACCCACAACAAGTAGCTTACAAACCTACGACAAGTGGCTTACAAACCCACGAACATCCTGGTTTTGTACAAGTTCTCGAGTCCTGATGTGATGAGATATTCTGCAGGAAGAAGCTTGCAAAACTACTTCAAAATGATTTTCAAAACTACTTCAGAATGATTTTCAAAAATTTTTGGCCTTAAAAATTATCTTTTCAAATGATTTTCAAAAAAATGTTTTAGCCTTAAAATATTCTTTGTTTTTTGTTTTTAATAAACTCGTATTTTTAAACTTCGTTTGTTTTAAACTATCTTTATACTTAGATTTAAATATAAAATTATAGTAAAATTTTATATATATTATTCTCTATATTTATCTATGTATTTTATCTATAGTCAAGTATATTTATAAAGTTTAAAATAGTTTAATATAAGATAAAGGTTATTTTCAAAGAAAAACAAAACATCAAAATTTCCTTTGGGATGTCGACATGCCCTAGTACCCCATGTCGACATAGTGTCAGTTAGGACCAAAAATTTGAATTTCAAAAGAAGTGTCTATTTGCCATAACCTTTCACGAATGGACATGACTATTGTTCTTCTATAAATAGGGGTTAGTTTCAATGAATTTTATATCAAATTTTCTGATTTTTCACTTCTCTTCTTCTTCCACATTTTCTTATTCAAAATTCTATCATCACTCTGCCGAAATCAACATTGAATCTAACTAAATAATCTCTGGTTATATTCTCTATCACTATCTCAACAAGATCCAAGTGCTATTTAGAGTTATAGGCTTCTTTGTAATCTATCTAGCGAGAAAAGGTGTGATTGTAGCCTTGGAAATCAATTGGGTGAACTTGTTGCCCCGGAAATCAAGTATCTCTACCCAGAGGATTGTGATTCTGGAGGGTGTACCTCGTAGCCTTGAAACCGAGGGTTGTAATTGTTGAATTGCTTTTGAAAGGAAATTCGTACTTAGTTGTGCGGGACTGGATGTAGGGTAACTCCGAACCAGTATAAAATCCGGTGTGTTCTTTCCTTTACTGCATTTACTTTATTTATGCATCTATGTTTGTTTCTATGATTATATCTGTGTCTGAATATTACATACATTTGTGTTCAAATTAACATAAACTCAAAAAGATGTAGTAATTTCTTATAAACACTATTCACCCCCCCCCCCCCCCCGCTCTAGTGTTATTTCTAGCCTTAAGATCCATATTCCGCATTCCTCACATTTTCTAGTGATGAAGAGGAACCTGAAAGATGGCCGCCTAGCAATGGTTGGCCATATATAGAGGAAGAGCTTAATCGGTATACTCAACTAGATGAGGATGGTTATGCTATGGTTGAGATACTTTTAACACCAGAGACTTCAGAGCTTGTTATGATATCCAGTGATGAAGAAACAGCCTAGGCATCAAACGACATAGAGATAGTCATGGTGTTAGAACCATGGAGTTGCACCAAGAATCCTCAGACATAATGTGGATAACATATCAAGAAAGTTCGGAACCAAACCAAGATGAGGAGGTAATTCAGGAAGAAGAAGTAGTTATAGAGAAAGAATCCGAACTAGAGGAAGATCCAAATACCGCAATAAATAGTCAAGACTCCGCTGCATATGATGCGTGGATTGATAATTGTCGAATGAAGAGGATAATGGTAGTAATGATAATAACATCATTTGGAAGATTGGCGAGAATGATAATGTTGTTTGGGAAGAACAATCGCCAGTTTCAGGCATCGGTTGTGATGATATAGAAGAGTTTGAGGAAGAATTTGAGAATCCTTGGGAGGAGGAAGGCTAAGGTCTAGAGGAATTGGCTGAGGAAGATGCTTTACCAGGAGTTCTGGCTGGATTGGGTCATGTTCCGTGGGTCCCTCAAGCACAACATCGGCAACCAATGGGATGGAATTTAATTCATCAGAATGAGGATAAGAATAAAGCAGACAATGAGCTGGATAGTGAAGATGAAGACGATATGAGGGAATTATGGTATATGAGTTTGGGAATTTAGATGGACCATCAGCATTGAAATCAGAAGGATAGTTGGGTATTATAATGAGATTTGAAGAGTAGTTGATAGTTATATAATATATATTTTAAGTAGAAGTGTATGGTGGCTTAAGTATGTTTGTAATATGGTTGTGTATTTCCGGTATGTATAATACCTAAGCATGGTTTGGATGGCTTATGTAAGATATTAAGGCTTGTATAAAATAAATATGGTCATTTGTTATTACTTCTCTCATTTGTAGTCACATAAATCACTTAAGAAAATTTATAAGAATTCATGATAAAGAAAATAAAATTTAAAAGGAGAGTTTTCTTTGTAAGGTAAAACTGTATCCTTATGAAATATTTAAGAACTTAAACCAAAATTTTGCAAAATATTTTCGTATAAATTTTGGAAAGGATAAAGAGCACGTGCGTCGTACACGGATTAATTCATTGCACAATTTGGCCTAAGATTCGGATATAGAACTTTGATGTCCGAAAAGAATTTATTACTCGATGCTCAATGGCGAACATTGATGAGGGTGTGTAGTCGGATACTTACGTTCTCTATTATAGTTGTGAGCTATGCAAAGAAAATAAAAGTTTCCGAGCCTGATCAGAGTTCGCACTAGAGAATTAGAGGATCAATACTAGTTCGGAAGCAAAGTGGTATATTCGAATTTAAGATTGAATTAGATATACCATAATGATAATCTGTGCGCATAGCATGGGTTTGGGTAAGTATCACTGGGTTTTGGATTTGGTAAATTTCGGGGACAAAATTCTATTAAGGATGGAGAATGTAACGAACCGTAAATTTATCACTTTGAAAATAATAATTATTTTTGAATATTCAAATATAAGAATTTATAACACAAATTATAATGTTTTGAACAATAATTAATGATGGTAAATTTGTTTTAAAATTATATTTACAAATATAGATATTTGGGATTTCCGTCAGAAAAGCAACGAAAATCAGTTTTCGGTTAGAAGATACAAAATTGGATACATACACTTATTTCTCCATTTAAGCAATAATAAGTAATAAAATTATTTATTTTATTTTTGGAAATAAAATGTCTTTATGACATCATTAATGATGTCATCATTTTTAAATATTGGTTTTTGAATTTAAATTGATTTTAAATAATTTAATAATTATTTTAAATGATGAATAATCTATTTTAATTCTTATATAATGATAATAATTGATTTATAATAGTTTTGTAAATGTATAATTTTTTTATAATGATATGCAGATTTCGTCGCACTTTGGCAGTTTAACCGTAGGATTTTACAACACTTGTCTGATATTGATTTATACGGTTTGATAATTTAATGAGCATGTTTTAATTATTCTAAGATGATCAGAAATATATTTTAAATATTTCTTTACAAATATATATATATATATATATATATATATTAACTAAGAAGTAAAAATATGACCGGAATACGAATCCTGGATTCACCACGGTTTAACGGATAAAAGTTATATTGAAACATTGCAACTTGATTAATCAAAAATAAAAATAAAAGCATCCATACATATGCACATGTACACACACACAGACACACACACATATATATATATATATATATTTACCATTAACATTTACTAACTTACTTAAGGTAAATATATAAAAATATAGATATTTTCTAAGCAAAACAAAACAAATCTTACCATCACCTACATGCACATAGGGCGACACAAGGAGGGAGGGTGGTTTAGCAATATAAGGGGGGTGTGGGTGTAGCATATGAGTGATGGGAATGATGATGATGATGTTGTAGATATTTTGCTAAAAAAGCTATAAATACATGTCCATATCCTCTCATTTCCTTACACCAAAAACATTTCTTTTTCTTCCATCTTATTGAGCTCCTTAATGCTCATTAATGACTTCCAAGTCTTCATAAATTATTTTATAGTCGTAGCGAAGCTCTGCTGAAAATACACTTCCAAATATAGATAGATATCGCCTTAGTTTGAAATTAAAGTGAGTGATCACCTTCTCTTCTTTCTTCTTGCTTGGACGAACTCATCTAAGCATCTCAACTCACTCTTGTACAAGGCCAAACACACCCAAGGATCCCAGGCAGGATTCATAAGCTTCGGTACGGTGATAGCAGAGCTATAGTCAATTTTAGTACATCTAGAGACAAATGAATGTGAGAATTACTCCGCTAGTTTATTTTATTAAACTATATGATGATATGCTATGTTTTTCCGTACTTGTTTTCTATGTTTGATCATCATGTTTTAGACATGATAGTATGTTTGCTTGGTGATGGAAATAATTCATGGTAAATACATGTCGAATTTACACAAAGAAATCACTTTCTTTTATGAATTGTAAAAGAGTTACAGCATAGTTAAAACTCTTTAAACATGAATAAAAATGGATTAAAAATGGTTTATAAATGTTTTATAAACATTAAAACTCATTTCAGAATTTTTTTGAAAAGATATGAAATTAGAGTCAAAATAAGCCATCACGTTTTGGCAGTTCCCGATTTGTTGATCCGAAAAGTTAAACGAATATGTATGATGGATTATAAGTTGGAATTCTTTGAAATAAGAATATTTCGGACCCATGGAGTTATAGTTTTCAAATGAAAAAGAAAATTCGAAATTTCATGTAGTAAAGTTTGGGATGTATCCAAACCAAGTTTTAAAATACGTCGTGATTTGGCAGTTCAAAAACCAAAGTTTCAAAAATACGAAATAAATTCTAAAAATATTTTAAGGGTTTTAAATGGAAAAATTGGACGTACAGAAGGTTTAAAATGAGATTTGTGCTACGAAGCCCTTGAAAGCAGTATTCATCGGTAATTTAGCATAGGAATTTGGAAATTTTGAAAATAAGATTTAAACTTGGGTTTTTCTTCCCGAATTCTTTATAAATGATTTTCAAATAAGAAATAAATTATTTATAAAGGGTTTAGAGTCGATCAAATAACTTGGCCTCCTTATGGGTGACAAAGAGTTAGTTTTTATGCTTAGCTTTGGAAAACCAGTTCCTGCTCTCCCTAGCTATCGGGACTGTCCCGATGGAGGGGATAGTTAATTTGATTTACTTGAATCATAAAAGAAAAGAGATTTGGAATTTTCTACAAAGTTAAACAAGATTCAAGTAAGATTTGATGGTAAAGAAAACATTCTAGTTAAGCTCTATATTAAATTCCGATGAGGGAACTTATACTATCCGTGTGAATATAAAAGGTGATTTCACCGTTATTCGACGAATAGTACGCGTTGAATACGAGAATTAATATTGAGTATAGTTAATCTAAAATAAATGGATCCCTTTTTTTCTTAATACTAACTGATTTGGGTTTACAGTAAATGATTTCTTAAATAATATTATTTTTGACCCATTAAAGATATGTTTTGAAATGTGGAAATAAGATTTGAATTATAATTTTCCTAAGTAAGTAAAGATGAAATGTTTTGGTATCTCCAAAGTTAAAATGGAGTTTTAATTAAACAAAGGATTTGATAAAAGAGGTTTAATAATCCTGTATATGTTGAAAAAGAAAATGGTTTAAAGAATATATCTCTGAAAGATACCTGATTTGGTAAAAAGATAAACTGATTGGTTGTTGATTGATAAATCACATATATACTTGACATCTTTTTATCATTGATTGGTTCGAAGAGATCGGGATCGATTTTAGAGTAAAAGGTGAGTTTTTGAGTAAAAGGTGAGTTTTTGAAACTCACATCTAAGCCTATAGCTTTTGTTGTGGTTGGGTAAGAATTTCTAACATCTATTCATGTTCATTTGCTTTTGATTTGGATTGATTCGATGAATTTGCCATTTTTTGATTTTTGAAGCTAAATCTTTGAAAATCCTTTTTGGATGTTTAAACATGTTTACCAGGATGTATCGAAGAGGGTTTAAGGCTAGGTTATCGTTTGGCATAAGTCCCGAGTCACAGTTGCTCGATCGATCATTCCCGGTATAGTTTTGCCCCATTGGGGGGGCTAGACTGATTCTGCCCAAGAAGCAGGTTCAGTTGACTGAACCAGTAGGTCAGTCGACTGAACCAGGGGCAGAAAACATTTTGTCCCTGTATCAGTCGACTGACCTCTGGGTTCATTCGACTGACCTGGGGGGATAGAAAATTCTTGTCCCTGTGTCAGTCGACTAACACCCTGGGTCAGTCGACTGACCTGGAAACATAAAGTTTCCAGGCATTGGGCCAGTCGACTGACCCCCTGGTTCAGTCGACTGACCTGCTTGTCGCAGCCCAATTTGTTTATTTGCTTTGGTTTTCCAATTTTGATCGATTCGTGTCGGTCCAATTAGTTGTTATCGCATTTTTGACTTTGATGATTCCTTTTTGGTTTTGTACACGGGTTTTTATAAAATGATCTTTTTTAAATTGTATTAAAAGCTCATTTCTCCAATTTATAATTTCTATATAAAACACACACGATTTTGCACTTTGAGCGAAGAGGGAGGAGAATTAAATGATTAAATAAAATGTGTGCTATGAACACGTGGGTTTATCTTTCCAGTTAATTCCTAATCTATCAGTTTGACTGTTTTGACCTTTGGGTCTGGTTTACCGATGAGATGAGTGTGAAATTGACTAACGGTTAGTAAACCTTTTGTTAGTAAACCGTTTAGTGCAAACGTGTGGTATGAGACTCACGTTAACATTTTTCAGGTTCCTTTCTGAGAGTTGTGACACATTCTTCCAGTTAGTGGTGTCCAGTACTGGGTCTCCGGACCTTCGCCACTACGGTTTGTTGCCTTCGGGGTTTGTTGCCTTCGGGGTTTGTTGCCTTCGGGGTTTGTTGCCTTCGGGGTTTGTTGCCTTCTCGCTTGACACTTCAGGGTTTGTTGCCTTCGGGCTTGAGCCTTCGGGGTTTGTTGCCTTCGGGTATGTTGCCTTCGGGCTTGTACCTTCGGGCTTGTACCTTCGGGTTTGTTGCCTTCTGGTTTGTGGATCCTTGTTATACAGTACTGAGCTCGAGCATCTTTTGTTTCTTTGACAATTATATTTCACTAGTGTATCGCCTTTCGGTGTAGGTTCTTTGAACCACACGATATATAGCGATTACCTTGTGGAAAGTTGTGTACCTGTATTGGTATTTGTTATTTTCCTTTTTGGCTTGTTTTGGGATATGATATCCTTGGATTATTTGAGTTGCCTATGAGATGAGGCTTGTTTTGATTCATCTTTTGTTAGATGATCTGGTTATCTCTTTTGGAGATATTTGTGGTACTTTATGACCTTGTATGTTCATTATCATTTAGTTTATCTAACTGATTTTTTTAGCTAGACTGACCCGTGTATTTTATACTCGGGTCAGACCGAGATGTTTCAGGTTAGGTACATTGGACTTAGCCTATTTTGCTTCTGCATGGACTATTCCACTAGCTCCTTTTTGTTATAGCTTTTTGTGTAGTCCTTTTTGGCTGTAACTCTGATATGTATTCTTTTGACTCGCCTGTATATTGTGGTTTGCTTTACCTCTTGACATGTATCATTTTGCAAACTCTGTAATGTATCTGTATATGTGTAAATGTATGTGATGATCTACTGTTCTGTGATTTGTATTACATTTGAGTTGTTATATTTTATTCCGATAGATCCTTCAGCCACCTATGCCTTTGTATTAAGTATTTATTGGACATGTCGATCCAGCAATTGTCGGCGTATTCAATAGATAATTAAGACAAGGTTATAGATGGTCGCTCATATCTAGCTCTATTCTCCGCATTAGCTGACGGTGTTACCTAGTAATACACTTTGCTAATGTGGGTCTCGGAGTGGGGCGTCACATACATCTGAGCCCATCTTTGCTCCATTTTGATACTGAGCCCTTCTTGCTCAATCTAGTATCCATTATTCATGAGGAACCTTCGTCGTTCCCCGATCATACAACCCACCCCCTTTGCGAGCTGCCATCTTCGGAACCTACTCCCAACACGAACCGACATCCGAAGACCATATCTTTTCTTCATGGGGTATATCATCATCCAACCTGATACGAATAAGCCATAGGCTCCAACACGACCCATAGAACCTCAACAACGATCCCTAGAAGTTCCACCATCCCTAAACTCACTATGTGAAGTCAGTGCCGACCTCTCCACTTATCCACTCCATGGCTATGTTTCCTTCCACTCTTTCCTTGCTTCTTTTACTCCATGCCTAGATGCTTTGACCCCGACCTGTCTACCCAAATGTCATCGCAGAACAAGTCCTCTCTTCAAAGCACCATACTTAATATTCTAGAAACAAGTCGTCATAGCCTCAAGCACTTAGCAAATCAGCAATCCAATATCTCAAGCAACCTCAAATAGGAACACCCATGCCCTCACAAAAATTGTCGCCGCCATGGTCCAACCTACAAAGGTCGGTACCGACCTCTCATGTAGGTGAGGACTTCTGTTCTTAATGACTTGGAATCTATGACTTGAACCACGAGCTCTTCCACCATCCAAAGCCTCCCCTCCAAGTTTCATCCAAATCTGACCATCTTGGCCTCCGATATGCTCAATTCTCCAACCTAACTTTCTATGCAACCACGACACTAGCAGACAATATCAAATCGTATCATCCAACATAGAGTAACAAGCAATATCATCTAACCGAACATGTAATCCATCAAAATAAGACATACAAGTCAATTTCTAACATAAATCTAGATATACCATGAATATATGAGCATAAGCAAGAGTGATTTCTAATCAATCTAGATCATATACATAGTTTAACATGTATTAAAGTTAAAAAAGGTTTTATGGCCAAAAATTGATTCAAAACATGTTAAATCTTATAATTCTACCATATAAACATGCATAGTATAATGAGAAGGTAAAAACCACTCACCAATTACCAAATTCGATCAATATGTATGTAAATTCAATCTGAACAGCAACAGAATGCACTTCAAACCAAGCAAAACGATGATGTCTATCTTCTACTTGATGATCTAATCTCTACTCCGCGATTTAATTTGATTTAGAGAGTAATTTGGGTGATTTTGGATGAAATTAAGATGGATCTAGGGCTAATAGGGTTTTGACCTGATGTAGAATGAAAGGGAAAAGTTTTATCTTGACTCTTCACCCCTCTGTTTATAGTATTCTCTAGTTAGACTAATAGGCCAACTAATGGGCTTCACTAATTACACACTAACTCTGACCAGTAATTTTAATAATTTAAAACAGGCAAAATTTCTAACCGTAAGCCAAATTTTCTATTATAACTAATCTATGGAATTGAAACCATCATTCTGAAGCAATGAAACTATTTTGAAACCCTAATTCAACTCCTATCAAAAGTTATATCCCAAACAAGGTTTCCAATGTCAAAATTGTCACATAGAAATTCACAAAAAATCATAGGTGTGTAAAACGTCCCTAAGAGTCATATCCTAAAATTGTTGAATCATACGACCTCATACAAATAAAATAAAAATATTTTACTATCCTATAATATGTAAAATACGAGTCGTTACATATAGTTACTCGATGGATGCCATGCCATGATTTGACTATAATAAAGCCGAGCTTTCATGTTGAAGATCGACAGTATTCTCATGTCAAGATAACTGTGTAAATCAGTCACATCGATATATTCTGTTTGCCTTCGTTATATTAACCAATAGAAAACTATCGAGTGAGTCGTTCTATAGTTATCTAATAACTATCAGTACGTAACCACTAGGTGCCCCCATCAATCATTAGTAATGCACTACCCAACATTTGGAGAGCATTACATACTCTAGTCTCAACGAGTACAATGATATCTAGTCTTGATGAATCTTGATTAGGAACATTTAAAAAGGTATATTTGTTTTTATTATGATAAATTACTTACGGTTACAACACTTTGTAACTACTACCACAAAACATACCATTTATGAATTTTCTATTAAATATACTTTTCATTTAATTAATTAATTAATATAACAAATTATATCAAGTATATAATAGAAATAAACCACCTTCTATTTTGAATAAGATTGGTTACCGAGTTATATATATGTAACAAATTACATAATTGTCCCTAGGGCATACCCCTAACTCTATCAAGTTGGAGATAAAAGGCTACAGTTTTTCGACTTGAGATGAAGTTACAAGGATTTGGAAGGTTAACAAGGAGATGCTCCATGCAAAAAAGGGAAGTAACAATGCATTCAAATTACTTGGGAAAATGGTGGAGAATGAAGGGACTTTCTTAAAGTGGTGTTAGAGAGGCAAATTTGCTAGAATCAAGGTGGAGCCATTGCACACCATATCGAGTTTCACGTTACACCCGCCATGAAGTGTGAATCTAGGTATGTTATCCAGTATAGAATTGATACTTCCTATTGCACCTGCTCCATGTAGCTACGTGAACTTCTAAAAGTCGAGGAAGTGGGAACAAATCTCTGATTCGCCTTACTTGGCCTGCATCAGATCTAGGTTCAACCTGGGCTTACCGAAACAATTCAAGCGTCTGAAAATCTACTTCAGAAGTCTGACCCTCTTTTTTTGAATATTTTTCTAGGCATTCAGATGGCTAACTTCCTTTCTAAGACGTTTGATTTTGATTCCAGATGTCTGAAAAGAATTCAGACGTCTAAATCGAGTCGAAGTTGAACTAATTTCTTTTGGGTTAACATTGTATGAATCCAAACGTTTTGTCTGATTAATGTTTGAGACGTCTAGTTAGGATTTTGTAGATTTTTATAATTTGTTAATTTTCGTTTGTTTTCATTCGTCTTCTTCGTGGTTTCGATTGTAGACTTAAGGGCTTATCTTAATAGCGTTTTGGTGGAGGTTTCACCTTTGTTTACATGCAACTTCATATAAAATTTTCCAATGAACCACTTATGTATTTGCAAAAAAAGTCTATCTATATTTCAAATCATATAATCAATTCAAAATAACTATAGGGTTATTTGATTGCCTTTATTTGTCCAAATCAAACCAAATATTTATCAAATCATATCAAATTGTCATATAAGGATTTATATCTAAATTTAAGGCGATATCCTAGTACATCTTTTCTACAATCATTTCTATTAGACTACTTCTTAGGGTTTTCATCATGTGTACACTTAAGATTCATAACTAAACTTAATCATTTTAAATAAACATCAAATTGGGACATCCATTCCAAACTCAAAGATTATATTTAAATCAGGTAGAATTATAAAGGAATTTAATTACTTATGAATAATCATAATGTCGTAATCAATTCACTCACCTTTAAAATGTCTTCCTTCAAACTTGATTTGAATCTCCTTTCCAAGGCCTCAAAGTTGATTGATTCGCCCTTCCTTCTCTCTTTCTCCTCTAATCTCGATTCTCTCTCCCTCTTCTTTGAATTTGATTTGTTTTATTTTATTTTTGGTGTGGAAATTTTTGAAGAGAATAGAAGTACTGTTTAGATTTGAGAAGTTTTTGTAGATGAAGAAGAAGAACTGTACATACAGAATAGAAAGGTGGCGGCTAGAGTTTAGAGTGAAAAGGAGTGAGGGTAAGAGTCTTATGTATAGTTGAAAACCAGGGTTATCAGGCCTAACACCGAAATTGATAGTCATGAAAATGCCATCGGTTATAGCTTTCACAAATTTTGCCTGTTGTATCAAATTTAACTAGTTATATATGTTTTCTAACAAAAAGCGACATTCCAAACGCAATGGAAAAGGTCCCCAGGCCTGATTCAATTTTTTGAAACTTTTTTATTTTATCCTTTTATTGAAATTACATTTTTACATTTATTTATATTTTAATTTATTATTAAAATTTTTGAGGTGTTACATTCATCCCTGAAATTTCAAAGAGTGGAAAAATTTAATTTGCTCATACATCCACTATCTACAACCATCTATTTAACCATCAATCATTTACAAACATAGTTCTTAAATTCAAAATTCTAATGTAGTATGTACATATAGGTATGGAACGCATATGAACATATAGTTAAGGTAAATTAAGCGATCTCCTGAACTAGTCGATCTCCTAAAATGCAAGCGCTTATGCAATGTATCCAAGATGTATACAACGTCCTAAACTTGCAATTCTATAATGGATGAGCAACCAATTAATACACATAAAAAAATGCAACAACTATTATATGCATAACCGATAAAATCAAATGGATACTATTATGTGTGCCCTATGTCAACATAAACATATCATCTCATATATGCAATACTAACTAATAAAATAAACGTATTAGCAACCATCATCCAAAACATATACCTAATGACACGTTCACAACCATGATCTGGCATCTAATTACTTCTACCTATGGAATATACCAAGCTAAATACTATGTGCACTAGTAATTATACTAGCTTAAATGGAAACGTACTAGAAAAAAGCTCTAGATGGATAACTTAGATTTTCTCCTCGGGCTCCCACATAGTCTCAGTTGGACCGTCTCTCCCTACTAGACTCTAACTAGTCTAACTACTTTATTGTAGAGTCACCTTGTCCATGCTCAATAATACGGGAAGGTGTACAGCGAACAAGTGACTCCCTCTTCACTTTAACGTCTTCGAACCGACTCAGCTCGACCACAGTAGCTGAATCATGTAAACATTTCCGCATGTGTGACACATGGAAGACATTATGAACTTCGACAAACTTTTCAGGAAACTTAATCTGTAAGCAAGCTTCCATACTCTCTCCATGATTAAAACCTACAAACCTTAGTGATAAATTTCTCGAACTACCAAAGCTCATAACAGTCTAAGCGGGAAGACCTTCACAAAGATCATGTCGCCCACTACGAACTCCAACATGTGCGTCTCTCGTCAGCATATGATTTATGCCTATCTTGGGCAGTGTTCATCCTTCTGTGGATCAAGTCTACTTTCTCCAAAGTCTCTTATCATATCCGATCAAAGAATCTATCTATAGTGTCCCACCAACAAAATGGTGATCTATAAGGCCTCCTGCACAATACCTTGAACGGTGTCATCCCAATATTTGCTTGATAGCTATTAGTATATGAAAATTCTACTAAGGCAAGTGATCGTCTCAAAAACTTCCAAAATCCTAAATATACATCTAAAGCAAGTCCTTCAATACTCTATTCACCCTTTCGATCGGTCCATATGTTTGTGGAGGATAAGCGTTACTCAAATTTAGTGCCCATGACCTTCTGAAGATTCCTCCAAAACACGCTAGTGAAAAATAGATCACGGTCACTGAAAATGCTAGATCCATGCAACTGAATAATCTCTCACGTATAAGGTCGTCAAAGTTGCAACTGCCCTAGTATTCCTGATTGAAATGAAATGAGCGAATTTGGTCGGTCATTCCACTATAAACCTGATACTCTCATTCCTCCTTCTACTCGTAGATAGCCCATCAACCAAGTCCATAGAAATACTCTCCCATTTCCACTGCGAAATATCCAAAGGCTGCAATAATCCACTAGCCTTCTTCTACTCCACCTTTATCCTCTAAAAAGTCGCATAGTTGGTAAAAACTCGGCTATATGTCCCTTCATACTAGGTCAATAAAATACTCTCTTCATATCACGATACATTTTGTCACCGCCAGAATGGATAGTCATCTTAGAAGTCATCCTAGAACGATAGGACTTTGTCAGTATCATGTCGACCAACTTTTTATCAAAAGGTGCACATAACCTACCATATCTTCGCGACCATCATTTTGAATCCATGGAATAGAGATCCAAATGATTTGAATGCCCTCCTCTATTCAGCTTCTCAAAAATATCGAATAACTCCTTGTCTTTCCTCTAACTTGAACCAATACAGTCTATAAGTAAAAGCCGAACATCTAAAGCTGCCAACAATCTTAGTGTAATGTCTGGTGAAGGTCAAAAATCTAATGTAGAAATGAACTCCAAGTGCTTCCATTCAAAAAACATAGGGCTCAACGTCGCATGCTTTCTACTCAAGGCATCGGCTACAACATTGCCCATTCCAAGTGTATATAAGACACTGAAATCATCTGATGCCAAGAACTCCATCCACATCTGCTGCCTCAAAATTCAAAACCTTTTGGAAGAATAAATACTTGAATGACTTATGATATATGAATAGCTCAAATCACTCTCCTAAAAGATAATGCCACCATGATTTGAGGGCGAAGACAATCAACGCCAACTCAAGATCATGGATTGGGTAGTTTCTCTTGTGTACGCGTAGTTTCTCTCATGTGCCTTCCATTGTTGACTAGCATAACAAACAACTCTATTCTCCTACATTAACACTGCGCTTAGTCATGTACCACGAGCTTAGGTATACACTGCAAATGCGTTATTACCATCAGGGAGTACTAAAATAGATGCACTGGTCAATAACTCCTTCAACTTAATAAGCGCATCTTCGCATTTTAAGTTCCATGAAAAAACTAAAATTTTCTCGGTGTAAGGCGTGTCAACGGTGTGGAAAGTTTAGCGAATTCCTTAATGAACTTCCTATAGTAACTGGCCCAACCAAGGAAACTTCTGAACTCTGTGGCATTCTTTGGTATGTGCCACTCCTATACTACAACAACATTATTAGGATCAATTGCTAGTCCATGCTCAGAGACAACATATCCTAAAAAGTGAACCTCTTTACATCAAAAGTGATATTTGGAAAATTTTGCCTTTAGCTTATGCTTACGGAGAGCATTGAGCATTTATCCTAAATGCAGCACGTGTTCTTCCTCGCTCTTCGAATAGACAAGTATTGCATCAATGAATAACATCACAAACTTATTTAGCAACCTCTAAAGACTTGACTCATGAGGTCAACGAAATATGCTAGTTAATTGAACAGTCCAAATAGCATGACTAACTATTCGTAAAGTCCGTCAGGTGTGCAAAAAGTGGTTTTTAAATAATATCCTCAGTTACACACAACTAATGGAACCCGATAACCGAGTCAAGCTGAGAGAATATCTCTCCTTCGACTAACTGATCAAAGATATCGTCTATATGGGCAGTAGATAACGATTCTTCTTTGTTTAACTTATTCAATTCACTATAATCGATGCAAAGCCTTAAAGTGTAATCTGTTTTTTATAGCAAAGAAAATTGGTGCTCCCCATTTTGAAATACTTCAGCGAATAAAGCACATCTCCAATAATTCATGTAATTGCTTGCTTATTTAACTCACATCTTTCTCTAGAAGCCATATGCCTAAAGGGTAAGGGAACCTGCGTAGAATTCTCTTCAAGACAAATTCAAAATTTGGTCTCACTATGGAAAGAGATACTAAAAACTTCGAAAAAGACATCTGGGTAGACAGAACAACTAGTATTGAAGCTAACTCATCGTGTGACAGGCCTAAAGAATGTGTCTAACTCAACATAACTAAAGTCTTGGGATCGTAGTAAACCTTAAGGCTGCATCCACTATAAGTGCCCTACTGAACTACCTTCCTATCACAATCTAGCACTGCTCAATACATAGTTATCCATTGCATTCCCAAAATTAAATCAAACCCATAGAATCCCAAAACAAAAGCATCGCAATCGAACTAGATACACATAATATATAACTTAAAACCCTTACAAATTATGGTAAATGAATCGATCCTCTAACTAGGTTTGATACTACTAGAGAGTTTGTAACTATATTAGCTTCTAGGTGCAATTCATCTACTAGTCTACTCGAAATAAATGATTGTGATTCTCTGGTATCAAATAAAGTATGAATAAATAAATCAAAAAGAGTAAGCATACCTTCTATGATGACCTTCATTCCCATACCCATAGTTGGACCAACATTCGAGCTAGGAATAACATCTTTTGCATATGCTGGAACCACCTTGGTAAAAGTCTTAGGTGCATTCTGACAATCTCTCTTCATGTGCCCAAATTCGTTACATTTGTAGCATTTGATCTTCGAAATGCTCATCCTGCAATCCCTTGTTAAATGCCCCTTACGCTGGCACTTCTTATGCTTAAACTTTGGTTTCTTTACCTTGCTTTGAGTTCCTATTCCTCTTCTGTGGTGGTCTTGTTGAACCGGCTTCATATCTGCCTTCTTAGGTTCCTCCTTCCTAATTGAATCCAACAACGCCATTGTAACGACCCGGATTTTTGGACCTATCAAAATCGCCAAAAACACATCCGTTCTGAAACTACCAACTTAATTCACAATATTATTTGATAAATATTCAACATTACTAAATGTATAGGATACGACTTCAATAATACAACTTATTAGAGTAATCATTTATTCTATAGGTGTGCTTAAATACAAAGAAGACTCAATATACAATAAATCTACCACTGCACAACTATGATGAGCAAGATAGTAATGTCTTATTCCTGCATACTCCATAAACATGTCAAACGCGGAATAAGATAGTAAGCAGGAAATATACAACAACATAAGACAAACAACAACCAATAAAAAGATAAACAGGAAAGGGTTATATTATTATTTGGAGCTGCATCACTACCATTTGTGATTGCCTACGTACCCCTATCTAATTAGGTACCCAATTAGATATAGGATAAATCCAACGTAGTTCTCCTACTGCAAATAGGACTCAAGGATCCTACAATGCAATAAACAAATATACAATTCCCAAATTACTTACTTAGGCTTACATAATTTCATTTAGATTTTGAAAATCGATTTAACTGCATTATTTTCAAAATATAATCTATTTCAAAAATAATCTCTTCAAACTAAATTCCCGATTTTATTTCAAAAACATTGAAATAATAATATATACAATTTTTGTATCAAATTATACTTTACATGGGAATCCTAAAACAAATCACTTTTGAAATATTTATTTGGAAATCCCAAAACATTACTATAAAAGCATATCAAAATATATGCAACCGAATCAGGAGGTTTCTTTCAATAACAAGGCGACTGGATCCCAACCTTCATGAAATATGTAAACAAAGTATATCCTTTTATCAAAGAGTGGACTATAATGCGGGTTAAAGTAACTCCTCTTTGCCCACTTTTTAGGTTACAGGTTACCTGAACAACGGTAACATAACAAATCACTTTGTTTCCCGATATGACAAATCATTTTGCATTAATAATCACAAATACTTTCAACACGATATTGTTTATTTTTCCAAAATCTTTTCAAAAGCCATTTCTAAACCTCCAGGATTTAAGTTCTCGAATTAACAGCTTTTAAATCCATTTTGATCCAAAACATTTAAATCAAAATTTATTCTAAAATATCTCTTTGGAAAACATTTCATCCGAAAGATAAGTATCTCTTTTAAAATTATAGTAAACTCCTTTTATTATAATTAATTGCTTAACCAGTATTATAATCAAATATCTTATAGTTAAATTGTGAGATTCTAATCACAAGATGTTCTTCTCAATTTATATGTAATTATAATCTACTCAATTCATGCATGTAAAAGGTAAATGTTCATAAGCTGGTCGACCAAAATCAACAATCAATATACAATAATAAATGCTCATAAACTAGCCGAGCACAATTCAAACAACCAAACAAACAATAACAACAAAACTTTATTATTAATAACTATAAATGGACAATAACACACAAATCAGGATTAACTGGCATATATAAATAAATGTTCAAAATTAACCTATTTGATTTATAATAGCAGAATGAGGTTTTGTTCTACTAAATAGATGTACAGATAATCTACTCAATTTAACTACATTATTTGTAACTAAATTTAACTCCTAATATTTAACAATATTTTATACTTCACTAATTCTATCCATAAGTTATACTATGTATTCTATTTGTAAATACGAATCTATCGTCGAAGGATGCAGGTTAAATGGACTTCATATAGGGTAATTAAACATGTTCAAAGTTAAGCTATTTAGCATCTAAAATCAAAAGAACTAAATTAACTTAACTAAACTATAACTGATATTACCCAATCTCCACCATGCAAAAATGCAACCCCCAAAGACAAGCAAGCCCAAATATTAGCAAAGTCAATTCCTAAGCTATGGTAAATTTTCTAGAAACACTGTGTTTAGCAAAGTCGATACATACTTTGATATGTAGATTGTTTAAATATTAGAAAGGGATGAGTACATACGTGAAAGTCACACAATCATAACTCCTAGCTTTCAACCGTAAATAATTTAATGACATACTTGAGAAATTAGCATCAATTTTATATTGATTTAACTAATTTTATTAACATTATTAGAAGTATTCAAAATTAATTAATAAAATATATTATTATATATTTATTTAATTATTTACATAGGTCAAAATGAATTTTATTAAATAATAAATAATATACGGTAGGTGAGACTTTTAATATTGGTTAATTATTAGAAGACTACCCATATCGATAATAGTTAAATGGTTTATTATTAAATTGGGTTGATGAATCTAACTAATAAATAAAATTTGGCCAATGGAAATATATTTAAGAGATATTTTTGTAGCATCTAATATTACAAATAAACCAATAGAGCCTCCATTTAAAACACGAATTTGTTATTCTCTCTTCGTTCATGAATTATAACTTAGTAGTGGATTTTGAAATACCATCACTGAATTAGAGAAATGTTCTCTCTGAGGCGAAGCTGACGATTCAAGGTGTAATCGAATGACAAGATCATCGAGAAAACTAAAATTTTGACTTTTAGATTAAAATTAAATTATATTAGATTTTTAAAAATTAATTTTGAATTAAAATTGATTATACAAATACTATTACGAACCGTTTGTTTTTAATTTTTAATAGAAAAAAGGAACCATTAACTGTCTATGTGCACGACTCTGCTTTTGCCACCAGTTCATTATCATTGGAAGCCAAGACGATTGCATCCACCGGCTTGGCATGAAGAGGAGAATGGTTTGGCCACTTCCCGGCAATGCTTCATTGAGCATATTATTAGGGTTTGCATGATTAGGGTTTCGACCCTAAAACTCGACGATGACATCAGACTTTGTCCGTGGGGATGTGTTCAAGGCTTTAGGAGGACGAGAGCGTGGAGAAGTGAATGGGGAGGTCTAAAATCACTTCTGAAGATGGTGCGTTTATATGAGGTCGAAGGTAGTTAGTAGCTCGGGAAAATGAAGAAGAAAGGTAACTTTTATTTTAGTCCCACTTATTATTAAAATAACGTTTTTAACCCTCGGTTTACAAATATTTATGGTTCTAATATTCAAACATCGGTTTGGGAACAATTCCTACCATTGGATTCATATTGAAATTATAGACATAATGACGTCATTTAATAGGGAATAACATACTAACATATGACAGTGTAAACTATATTCTAAAATTTTAACATATTGTTTAAATGATTTTATATCAGCACCATCAATTAGAAATTAATAGATTATGATAATATTCATTTCACTTAGATATTTGATACTCTAATTTGAAAAAATTATATTTATATATAATAAATATTTCTCATGGATTTATGTGTATACATACATATTTAATATGTGCATTATAACACACACACGTATATATTCTCTATGTGTGTGCATGCGTGCGTGTGTGCGTGCGTGTGTGTAAACACTTAAATAATTTTCATGTTCTTACTTGTATGAGCACATACACTTTCATATCATCGTTATACATTAGAGTAGTAAATATGAATACTCCTTTTTTCGTCATACAACATATCACGTTCATGACAATATATTAATTTTGAAATAAAATATACATTTAAGTTTAAATCATTATTTTTAAACTAAATAATAAAATATTTTTAAATTTTAAATACAATTCAAATCAAAATTAAATCAACATAAATTTGTATCCAATAATATCTCAAAAAATATTAAATATGGTATAATATTCAACATATTATTCACATTAACACCAGTTAATAACTCGGTGCATAATGAACTAAAAAAGGTATTTTTTGGAATTTTCTACGATCCTAAATTTACCACTTTATAAAATAATATTTATTTTTGAATATTCAAATATAAGATTTTGTAACACAAATTATAATGTTTTGAACAATAATTATGATGGTAAACTTGGTTTAAAATTATATTTACAAATATAGATATTTGGGATTTCCATCAGAAAAACAACGATAATCAGTTTTTGGTAAAATAGATATTTTCATACACTTATCTCTCCATTTAAGCAAGAATATGTAATAAAATTATTTATTTTATTTTTGGAAATAAAATGTCTTTATGACATCATCAATGATGTCGTCATTTTTAAATAACTGGTTTTTGAATTTAAATTGAGTTTAAATAATTTAATAATTATTTTAAATGACGAATAATCCATTTTAATTCTTATAATTATGATAATTGATTTATAATAGTTTTATAAATGTATAAACTTGTTTTATAAAGATATGCAAATTTCGTCGCACTTTGGCAATTTAACAGTAGGATTTTACAACACTTGTCTGAATAATTATTTATATGGTTTGATAATTCAAATGAGCACGTTTTAATTATTCTAAGATGATTAGAAATATATTTTCAAGATTTGTTTACAAATATATATTTTAACTAAAAAGTAAAAATATGACCAGAATTCGAATCCCGGATTCACCACAGTTTAACGAATAAAAATCATATCGAAACTTTGCAAATTGATTTGCCAAAAATAAACATAAAAGCACCCATACATATGCGCATGAACACATCTATTTACATATATATTTACCATTAACATTTGTTAACTTAATTAAGGTAAATACATAAAAATCTAGATATTTTCTAAGCAAAACAAAACAAAACATACCATCACTTACAAGTACATGAGGTGGCACAAGGGGGAGGGTGGTTCGACCATGTAAGGGGTGTGAGTGTAGCACATGGGTGATGGGAATAATGACGATGATGTTGTAGATATTTTGCTAAAAAAGGCAATAAATACATTTCCATATCCTCTCATTTCCTTACACCAAAAACTCTTCTTCTTCCTTCTTCTTGAGCTCTTTATTGCTCATTAATGGCTTCTAAGTCTTCATAAATTATTCCATAGTCGTAGCGAAGCTCTGTTGAAAATACACTTTCAAATATATCGCCTTAGTTTGAAATTAAAGCGAGCGATCACCTTCTCTTCTTTCTTCTTCTTGGTCGAGCTCATTTACGCATCTCTACACTCTCTAGTATAAGGCCGAGCACACACAAAGATCTAGGGCAGGATTCATAAGCTTCGGTGCGGTGATAGCGGAGCTATAGTCAATTTAAGTACATCAAGGACAAACGAATGTGAGAATTACTCTTCTAGTTTATTTTATTAAACTATATAATGATATGATATATTTTTCCATGCTTGTTTTCTATGTTTGATTACCATGTTTTGAATGTGATAGTATGTTTGCTTGGTGATGGAAATATTACTTGGTAAATACACGTTGAATCTACACAAAGAAATCACTTTCTTTTATGAAAGTGTTACGGCATAGTGAAACCTCATTAAACACGAATAAAAATATTTTAAAAATGGTTTATAAACATTAAAATCATTTTGGAAAAGTTTTGAAAAGATATGAAATAAGAGTCAAAATAAGCCATCACGTTTCGGCAGTTCGCAAATTTCACGACTCGAAAAGTTAAAAGAACGTGTAGGGTGGATTATTAGTCGGAATTCCTTGAAATAAGAATTTTCGAACCCTTAGAGTTATAGTTTTCAAATTAAAATGAAAAATCGAGATTTCATTTAGTAAATTTTAAGATATGTCCAAATTAAGGTTTCAAAAACGTCATAGTTTGGCAGTTCGAAAACCAAAGTTTCAAATTCTTTTAAAATCCATGTTTTTAATCTTAAAAATATGGAATAAATTCTAAAAATATGTTAAAATATTTTGAAATAGTTTTAAATGGAAAAATTGGAAATATAAAAGTTTTAAAATGAGATTTGGGCTACGAAGCCATGAAAAGCACTATTCATTGGCAATTTAGCAAAGAAATTTGGAAATTTCGGAAATAGGATTAAAACTTGGGTTTCTCTTCTCAAATCCTTTATAAATGATTTTCAAATACGAAATCAAGTATTTTTAAAGGGTTTAGAGTCGATCAAATAACTTGACCGCCTTATGGGTGAAAGAGAGGTATTCTCTAGGCTTGGGTTTGGAAAACTAGTTTTCTGCTCTCCCTTGTTATCCGGACTGGCCCGATAGAGTGGATAATTACTTTGATTTACTCAGGTCATAAAAGAAAATGAGATTTGGAATTATCTACAAAGTTAAATAAGGTTTCAAATAAGATTCCGATGGTAAAAAAACATTCCAGTTGAACTATGTATTAAATTCCGATGAGGGAACTTATATTATCTGTGTGAATTTAAAAGGTAATTTCACCATTATTCGACGAATAATATGCATGGGAATTAGTAATGAGTGCTAGTAATCTAAAATATATGGATCCTTTTTTTCTCAATGCTAAATGGTTTGGTTTACAATAAATGATGTCTTAAATAACATTATTTTTAACCTACTAAAGATATGTTTGGGAAATGTGAAATCTTCACTAAGATTTGAATTATGCTTTTCCTAAGTAATTAAATATGAAATGATTTGGTATTTCTGAAGTTAAAAAGGGATTTTAATTAACCAAAGGATTTGATAAAAGAGGTTTAATAATCCCGTATATGCTGAAAAAGAAAATGGTTTAGAGAATATAGCTCTAAAAGATATTTGATTTGATAAAAAGATAAATTGATTGGATGTTGATTGATAAATAACCTATATACTTGATATATTTTTATTGTGGATTGGTTCGAAGGGACCGGGATCAGATTTGGATGACTCCTATTCGAGAACCACTTCGAACCAACATATGCGTTCGAAAGTGAAGACATGTTGAGGACAATGATTTTTGAAGACGGAGATCTTCATAATGTAGGACTGCTTACCACTAACCTCTGGAGTGATCCCATATTATATATATGGTGGCAGTAGTGCCTTCGTTCTGAAAATCATTGATTTGCAAGGACTACTCGCTACTAATCCTAGGGGTGATTCCCAAATAGGATGTAGTAGGATTAGTACCTTCAGTTTGTCCTGTTCCTGGAGAACTTGTATGGACGAGTGTTCGACATTGTATATCTAACATCATGTTCATTAGTTTTTACAAACGTATATCTGTTTGGTGGTGTAGGAGGTAACCCCACTTACACTTAAAACCCTTCCTTGAGATGTACAAGCTCGGGGGTCGTACTTTTATGGAAATCGATAATGTGTTATTAGAAATGGCAATGTGGCATTCAAAGTGGGATTTTTTTGTAAAAGGTAATACGTTACCTCAAACCTCACAACTGGAAATGGCTGAAACAGGGTATGCCGCAAGGCTATGTGGGTCAAACCCATTAGGGTATGCTCATTACCTTTCTAGATTGCCTTCTATATATCGGGTTTGTTGTGTATGCTATGAGATGTCTCAGATAGGTCAGGAACGACCAGGGTGATGCCATATTCGGTACTATTCAGGATCATTGTGTTGATCACCGGAAAGGAGTATGTCGGTCTTGCCAGATGCAGAGGACTGTCTGTGGGTCCTCGATACATTCTTCTAGAGATGTACTGTATGGAAGGTAGTCCCATACCTGCAATTCTATGGAATCCATTCTCCAATAAGTGCCTTCGGACTTAGTTGTATACTTATTATGCTTGAATTTAATCAATGTAACAACTTCGGCTAAGATTGATATGTATTTGTAATCTAGACACTATTATAATATCATTGGATTTTACGTAGCAATGTTTTGTTTATCATAAGGTAAAAACTCATCTGTGTTTATATGCGGCGTGGTCTTACGAGATACCCTTTGTTTTCAAAAATATCCATGTTTTGAGTTTGCTCACACCAGTCCCATGACTGACCTGGAGTTTTTTTCCTTAAACTCTAGGTGCCCTATTATTCCAAGCAGCCAAGTAGTTTAGATCTAGCTTGGAACATTTTCGAGGAGCTTGAAGTAGGAGCTGGAGTTTCCTCTATAGATAGTTATCCATTTCCATTTCTGTTGCATGTTTACTGTTTGTATTCAGCATTAGTAGGGACAGAGATAAATAACTATCCAGGCTGAGATTAGGATAGACTCTGGTGTATGTATTTAAAATTTCCACTGGAATGATTATATATTAGAATAATATATATTATTCCATTCTTTTTAAGATTCTATCTTGTCTTTATTTTTCTTTTTACCCTTGATCAATCCATCTTTTCGAAACTTGGATATTCGGCACGTGAATACCGTAGATGTATTAATGTCAATTTTTGAGGGTCTAAAAGATGGATCGTCACACTTGGTATCAGAGCTTAGGTTGAGCGAACACCTAGGCCTGGTAGGGATAAAATCTCATCAGAGATAGGGTTAGTAATACCCTAGGATGAGTAACTCATTAAGATAAGGTAAGCGACACCTTAGAATGAGTTTGAGCATATTATATATAAGCGCGTATTTGTTATTGTTATACATAAAAATGATTTTTGTTTTAGAAATTGGTAAATGAAATAATTTTATCTAGGATTATATATTGAATATCAAGGAATATCTTTCAAAGGATATACTTATTTATGTAGTGTTTGGTTGTTAAGAGAATGATAATATTCCATTATTATCATTAATTGATTAGTTGTTTGATTTAAAAGTTTAAATATGAACACCTCGTGAATTTAAATTCACAATTTAACTATGTGGTGTTCAATAAATAATATTAGTTTAAGGTTAAATTAATTTATTTAAGACAAATGATTTTATAAATGGGATAATTGTTTAAAATTAGGTAAGTTAAATCTTAGTATGAACATCTTATGATTATAATTTCACAGTTTGACTATAAGATGTTTAATAATAATGCTGAGAAGATTAAGAATATTAGTTAAAGAGCGATATAAATAAAACATGATAAGTTGGATAATGTTTATAAAATAAGTATTTATAGAATATTTATCTGAAACATTTTGAAAAAAAGAGTTTTTTAAAAGGATTTTGAAAGGTGATAATAATAATGTTTAGGAAAAATTTTGGAAAAATTTTCAAAAGATTTTTGGAAGAAATAAAATAGTTGGACGTAGATATCATGGGTAGATATCTAAGTTAGAAAAACTATCTTTAATAATTGGTTGAACAGAGTTCTCGATTTGCCTTGTGATATTCCGAATAATCTTCTAAATACTAATAGAATATTAGTTTGGGGAAGCAGTATCAAGCGCTTAGTAAATTATTCTTGTGAGGTTAAAATAGATTTAAGTTAGGATAAACCTAAATTAATAATTCTTAACAACTGATTAAAATTTAATAATCTGACATTAGATTGGGTTATGATAATTAAAATGCTTAATATTTGTCCTTAAGTGTTGTTTGTTATATTTTTAGAAGCCTTCTAGCTACAAGGGAAGTTATTCCAAGAGGTTATGATAATTAAAATGCGTTGATATTAGATTGGGGCGAAAAGGATGATCTGACAATTCTTTCTGTTAGTCCTTGAGATGATGGTTTTGATGACAACAACCTTAAAATAAGATTATAAAATATAAATACTAACATTATAGTTTAGATATATATGTATATGCAGGATTTAACCATGCAGGTACAAAGAATGAAGACTGTACAATATAGAGATTCAAGATATCAAGATTGAAGACTCATGAGTATCAAGAATACCAATATTATCAAGAGTTCAAGATTTCAAGATAAGTATTGAGTCTAGAATTATGTTAAAACTTCATAATAGCACTGAAACCTTCACTCCATTTTTCTTTTGGGATGGAACCCATTTCTACCTTTTTAGTGGCTTACAAACCCACGACAAGTAGCTTACAAACCTACGACAAGTGGCTTACAAACCCACGAACATCCTGGTTTTGTACAAGTTCTCGAGTCCTGATGTGATGAGATATTCTGCAGGAAGAAGCTTGAAAAACTACTTCAAAATGATTTTCAAAACTACTTCAGAATGATTTTCAAAATTTCTTTTCAAAATGTTTTAGCCTTAAAAATTATCTTTTCAAATGATTTTCAAAAAAATGTTTTAGCCTTAAATTTTTTTTGTTTTTTTTAATAAACTCGTGTTTTTAAACCTCATTTGTTTTAAACTACCTTTATACTTAGATTTAAATATAAAATTATAGTAAAATTATATATATATAATTCTCTATATTTATCTATGTATTTTATCTATAGTCAAGTATATTTATAAAGTTTAAAATAGTTTAATATAAGATAAAGGTTATTTTCAAAGAAAAACAAAACACCAAAATTTCCTTTGGGATGTTGACATGCCCTAGTACCCCATGTCGACATAGTGTCAGTTAGGACCAAAATATGATCTAGTAAGAATCTGAAACTCCTATTATTACTAATGTTTTTCTAGTTAAGAATCTGAAACACAATCTGCTAAGTATAAGTCAACTATGCGATAAAGGATATAAAATTAAATTTGAAAAAGATAAGTGTCACATTGAAGACAATAATTCAACCATAATATTTGAGGGAATTAGGAAAAAGAATATTTATATTCTTAGTATGAAAATTTCAAATGATAACTTGTGTCTTTTGGCAAATGCAAGAGACCCTTGGATTTGGCATAAGAGATTTGGGCATTTAAATTTCAAACTCTTATCTAGACTGTCAAAACATGATCTAGTAAGAGGCCTCCCTAAAATGAATTTTAAAGCAGATAGTCTATGTGATGCATGTCAACTAGGAAAACTTAGAAAAAGTTCCTTTAAATTAAAAGATATGATTTCAAATTCAAAACCTCTTGAATTACTTCATCTTGATTTATTTGGTCCATCTCAAATTCAGTCAATAAATCACAGTAAATATGTTTTTGTAATTGTAGATGATTATTCTAGATTTACATGGACAATATTTTTAAAACATAAAAGTGAACTTTTGAATATTTTAAGAATTTTTCAAAAAGGGTTCAAAATCAATTTTCTCAAAAAATTATAACCATCCGTAGTGATCACGGTGGTGAATTTGAAAATGAAAAGTTTGAAGAATTCTGCAATAAAAAGGGAATAATTCACAATTTTTCATTTCCAAGAACTCCACAACAAAACGGAGTAGTAGAACATAAAAATAGGACGATTCAAGAGTGTGCGAGAACTATGATTTCTAATAGTAATTTACCAAAGTACTTTTGGGCAGAAGCAGTTGCTACCGCCTATTATATTTTAAATAGAATTTTAATTAGACCTTTAACTGATAAGACATCTTATGAACTTATTTACTCAAAGAAACCTAAGGTATCTTATTTCAGAATTTTTGGAAGTAAATGTTTTATTTTAAATACAAAAGATAACTTAGATAAATTTGATCCTAAATCCAACAAAGGTATTTTTATCGGATACTCTAATAGAAGTAAAGCATACAGAGTATTTAATTTAAGAACTAATACCATCGAAGAAACAATGCATGTTTCATTTGATGAAAATTTCAAAATATTTGAAGAAATAAATGATGAAGAGGATTTAATCACTCAAAATCAAGAGTCAACTGAAACTAATAATGAATTAAATCATCCTAATAAAAGGATTAAACTTTTAAAAGATCACCCTATAGAAAATATACTTGGAGATATGCAATCTGTTGTTAAAACTAGAAACCAACTAAGTCAAATGTGTAATGTAGCTTTTATATCAACTATTGAACCCAAAAATCCAGAAGAAGCATCAACTGATGATTCATGGATTTTGGCTATGCAAGAAGAATTAAATCAATTCACTAGAAATGATGTTTGGGAACTTGTTCCTAGACCTGAAAATAAAACAATAATTGTAACTAAATGGGTTAATAAAAATAAAATGAATGAACAAGGAGAGGTTGTTAGAAATAAAGCTCGGTTAGTCGCTCAAGGTTATTATCAAGAAGAAGGAATAGATTTTGATGAAACCTTTGCCCCCGTAGCAAGATTAGAAGCTATTAGGATTCTACTTGCTTTCGCAAATCATAATAATTTCAAATTATTTCAAATGGATGTAAAAAGTGCATTTTTAAATGGTTTTGTAAAAGAAGAAGTATTTGTTAAACAACCACCACTTTTTGAAAATGATAAATTTCCAAATCATGTTTACAAACTTAAGAAAGCTCTATATAGTATAAAGCAAGCTCCTAGAGCCTGGTATGATAGAATAAGATCTTACTTGTTACAATCAAATTTTGAAATAGGTAAAGTAGATAATACTCTTTTTATTAAAAGAAATAAAAATGATATTCAACTAGTACAAGTCTACGTAGATGACATCATTTTTGGATCAACTAATTTTGAAATGAATAAAGAATTTTCTGAAATAATGACAAAAGAGTTTGAGATGAGTCATATGGGTGAATTAAATTTCTATTTAGGATTACAAATAAAATAATTAGATAATGGTATCTTTATTAGTCAAGAAAAATATGCTAAAGACCTAGTTAGTAAATTTGGTTTGACTACTGCGAGTGGAAAACCCACTCCCATGGCAACCAATGAGTACCTTAGTAAAGAAGATCTCTCGAAAGATGTAGATCAAAAATTATATAGAGGAATGATTGGATCACTACTCTATATCACTACGAGCAGACCTGATATCATGCATAGTGTCTGTCTCTGTGCAAGGTATCAATCCCAACCTAAAGAAACTCACTTAAAAGCTGTAAAACGTATTATAAGATATGTTAAACACACATTTGATTATGGCTTATTTTATCCCAAAATTGATTCGTTTGACTTAATATCTTACTGTGATGCTGATTATGCTGGTTGTAAATCAGACCGAAAAAGTACAAGTGGAACTTATCACTTTTTAGGGCATTCTCTGATTTCCTGGTTTAGTAAAAAGAAAAACACAGTTTCTCTATCAACAACTGAAGCAGAGTATATTTCTGCTGCTTTGGCTTGTTCTCAAGTAATATATATGCAACAAACTTTAAAAGATTTTGGTTTAAATATCTCAAAATCACCAATTTATTGTGATAATACTAGTGCAATAGATTTATCCAAAAATACTACTCAACATGCTCGAACTAAACATATTGATATCAGACACCATTTTCTCAGAGATAATATAAGTAGAGAAGTAATTACTCTCGACTATATCAATTCTGAAAATCAAATTGCTGATATCTTAACAAAACCCTTAAATGAATCTACATTTACTAAATTAAGAAGAGAATTAGTTATTTGTTCATTAACTGAAATATAAAATATAAATAATAAGTATAATTAAAAGTTAACTCAAAATAAATTAAATAGGCAAAAATTCAAGAACCATGTCGACATCCCCCTTAGACCCATGTCAACATATAACGTTTTTTAATTTTTAAAATTTTTCCCACCAAAATTCAAATAAGTGGTTATAAATTTCTCCTATTTTGAAATTTTCTTCATTCTCTCTGTTCACTTTCTGTTCTATCTTCTGAAATCAATTTATCAATGGCCTCCTCTTCCAAATCAAACATAAAATCAACTTTTTCGTTCCCATTGCCTACTTCTGGTCCGTTTCAACTATCAACGCTCGCTCGTGTGACGAAAATGGAGGATTCTCTGAAGGATACCCTTCAGTTAATGAATGAAATCCAAGTGATGCAACTTCGAATGGCCAAAGAACAAGAGAGGCAAGGCAAAATCCTTAGGAATTTGCAAAAATTTCTTATGGATAATCATGCTAACCCAATCTTGATTGACGAGGATTCTTCAGGAGATCATGAACAAGAGGAAAGTGAAGAAGAAGAAGAACCAATGGAAGAAGAGCATGCGGAATACAACGACAAAGTCATTTGCGTTGGCGAAGTATGTTTTGAAAAATGTGGAAATTTCTGTTTCCATTATCCAAATTGTTCGATCCATAGATCTCCAATTGTCAAGGATACTCTGTAGTTTCTTCTCTTTCGTTTTTCATCGTTTTGTGTATACTTGTTACGTTTTACGAAAATGTAAATTTAAATATATATAAAAATAAATATTGTGTGTTCTTATATATGATTCCTATATATGTTATATATAAGTATTATATAGGTATTTGGTTAGGAATATTAGTAGTTTAGGACTAAGTTTTAGGTTGACAAGTAAGTATTGATGATAACACTATCATTATATAGGATATTAGACTAAGAGTTATATAGTTTAGAGTTTGTTTTTGTTGAGGACAAAGGGGGAGAAATATAAAATAGGGTAGTTAGGCATAGATTAAGGGGGAGTTATTAGTTTTAGGGGGAGTTATTAGGATAGAAGTAATATTTTATAAACAAAGGTTGTCATCATCAAAAAGGGGGAGATTGTTAGTCCTTGAGATGATGGTTTTGATGACAACAACCTTAGAATAAGATTATAAAATATAAATACTAACATTATAGTTTAGATATATATGTATATGCAGGATTTAACCATGCAGGTACAAAAAATGAAGACTGTACAGTATAGAGATTCAAGATATCAAGATTGAAGACTCATAAGTATCAAGAATATCAAGATTATCAAGAGTTCAAGATAAGTATCGAGTCTAGAATTATGTTAAAACTTCATAATAGCACTGAAATCTTCACTCCATTTTTCTTTTGGGATGGAACCCATTTCTACCTTTTTAGTGGCTTACAAACCCACGACAAGTAGCTTACAAACCTACGACAAGTGGCTTACAAACCCACGAACATCCTGGTTTTGTACAAGTTCTCGAGTCCTGATGTGATGAGATATTCTGTAGGAAGAAGCTTGAAAAACTACTTCAAAATGATTTTCAAAACTACTTCAGAATGATTTTCAAAATTTCTTTTCAAAATGTTTTAGCCTTAAAAATTATCTTTTCAAATGATTTTCAAAAAAATGTTTTAGCCTTAAAATATTCTTTGTTTTTTGTTTTTAATAAACTCGTGTTTTTAAACTTCATTTGTTTTAAACTATCTTTATACTTAGATTTAAATATAAAATTATAGTAAAATTTTATATATATTATTCTCTATATTTATCTATGTATTTTATCTATAGTCAAGTATATTTATAAAGTTTAAAATAGTTTAATATAAGATAAAGGTTATTTTCAAAGAAAAACAAAACACCAAAATTTCCTTTGGGATGTCGACATGCCCTAGTACCCCATGTCGACATAGTGTCAGTTAGGACCAAAAATTTGAATTTCAAAAGAAGTGTCTATTCGCCATAACCTTTCACGAATGGACATGACTGTTGTTCTTCTATAAATAGGGGTTAGTTTCAACGAATTTTATATCAGATTTTCTGATTTTTCACTTCTCTTCTTCTTCCACATTTTCTTATTCAAAATTCTATCATCACTCTGCCGAAATCAACATTGAATCTAACTAAATAATATATGGTTTGATTCTCTATCACTGTCTCAACAAGATCCAAGTGCTATTCAGAGTTATAGGCTTCTTTGTAATCTATCTAGCGAGAAAAGGTGTGATTGTAGCCTTGGAAATCAATCAAGCGAGAAAAGGTGTGATTGTAGACTTGGAAATCAATTGGGTGAACTTGTTGCCCCGGAAATCAAGTATCTCTACCCAGAGGATTGTGATTCTGGAGGGTGTACCTCGTAGCCTTGAAACCGAGGGTTGTAATTGTTGAATTGCTTTTGAAAGGAAATCCGTACTTAGTTGTGCGGGACTGGATGTAGGGTAACTCCGAATAAGTATAAAATCCGGTGTGTTCTTTCCTTTACTGCATTTACTTTATTTCTGCATCTGTGTTTGTTTCTGTGATTATATCTGTGTCTGAATATTACATACATTTGTGTTCAAATTAACATAAACTCAAAAAAATAGTAATTTCTTATAAACACTATTCACCCCCCCTCCCTCTAGTGTTATTTCTAGCCTTAAGATCCATATTCCGCATTCCTCGCACTTTCTAGTGATGAAGAGGAACCTGAAAGATGGCTGCCTAGAATGGTTGGCCATATATAGAGGAAGAGCTTGATCGGTATACTCAACTGGATGAGGATGGTTATGTTATGGTTGAGATACTTATAACACCAGAGACTTTAGAGCTTGTTATGATATCCAGTGATGAAGAAACAGCCTAGGCATCAAACGACATAGAGATAGTCATGGTGTTAGAACCATGGAGTTGCACCAAGAATCCTCAGACATAATGTGGATAACATATCAAGAAAGTTCGAAACCAAACCAAGATGAGGAGGTAATTCAGGAAGAAGAAGTAGCTATAGAGAAAGAATCCGAACTAGAGGAAGATCCAAATACCGCAATAAATAGTCAAGACTCCGCTGCATATGATGCGTGGATTGATAAATGTCGAATGAAGTGGATAATGGTAGTAATGATAATAACATCATTTGGAAGATGGGCGAGAATGATAATGTTGTTTGGGAAGAACAATCGCCAGTTTCAAGCATCGGTTGTGATGATATAGAAGAGTTTGAGGAAGAATTTGAGAATCCTTGGGAGGAGGAAGGCTAAGGTCTAGAGGAATTGGCCGAGGAAGATGCTTTACCAGGAGTTCCGGCTGGATTGGGTCATGTTTCGTGGGTCCCTCAAGCACAACATCGGCAACCAATGGGATGGAATTTAATTCATCAGAATGAGGATAAGAATAAAGCAGACAATGAGCTGGATAGTGAAGATGAAGACGATATGAGGGAATTATGGTATATGAGTTTGGGAATTTAGATGGACCATCAGCATCGAAATCAGAAGGATAGTTGGGTATTATGATGAGATTTGAAGAGTAGTTGATAGTTATATAATATAGTATTTTAAGTAGAAGTGTATGGTGGCTTAAGTATGTTTGTAATATGGTTGTGTATTTCCGGTATGTATAATACCTAAGTATGGTTTGGATGGCTTATGTAAGATATTAAGGCTTGTATAAAATAAATATGGTCATTTGTTATGACTTCTCTCATTTGTAGTCACATAAATCACTTAAGAAAATTTATAAGAATTCTTGATAAAGAAAATAAAATTTAAAAGGAGAGTTTTCTTTGTAAGGTAAAACTGTATCCTTATGAAATATTTAAGAACTTAAACTTTTGCAAAATATTTTCGTATAAATTTTGAAAAGGATAAAGAGCACGTGCGTCGTACACGGATTAATTCATTGCACAATTTGGCCTATGATTCGGATATAGAACTTTGATGTCCGAAAAGAATTTATTACTTAATGCTCAATGGCGAACATTGATGAGGGTGTGTAGTTGGATACGTACGTTCTCTATTATAGTTGTGAGCTATGCAAAGAAAATAAAAGTTTCCGAGCCTGATCAGAGTCCGCACTAGAGAATTAGAGGATCAATACTAGTTCGGAAGCAAAGTGGTATATTCGAATTTAAGATCGAATCAGATATACCATAATGATAATCTGTGCACATAGCATGGGTTTGGGTAAGTATTACTGGGTTTTGGATTTGGTAAATTTCGGGGACAAAATTCTTTTAAGGATGGAGAATGTAACGAACCGTAAATTTATCACTTTGAAAATAATTATTATTTTTGAATATTCAAATATAAGAATTTATAACACAAATTATAATGTTTTAAACAATAATTAAGGATGGTAAACTTGTTTTAAAATTATATTTACAAATATAGATATTTGGGATTTCCGTCAAAAAAGCAACGAAAATCAGTTTTCGGTTAGAAGATACAAAATTGGATACATACACTTATTTCTCCATTTAAGCAATAATAAGTAATAAAATTATTTATTTTATTTTTGGAAATAAAATGTCTTTATGACATCATTAATGATGTCATCATTTTTAAATAATTGGTTTTTGAATTTAAATTGATTTTAAATAATTTAATAATTATTTAAAATGATGAATAATCTATTTTAATTCTTATATAATGATAATAATTGATTATAATAGTTTTATAAATGTATAAACTTGTTTTATAAAGATATGCAGATTTCGTCGCACTTTGGCAGTTTAACCGTAGGATTTTACAACACTTGTCTGATATTGATTTATACGGTTTGATAATTTAATGAGCATGTTTTAATTATTCTAAGATGATCAGAAATATATTTTCAAGATTTCTTTACAAATATATATATTTTAACTAAGAAGTAAAAATATGACCGGAATACGAATCCTGGATTCACCACGGTTTAACGGATAGAAGTTATATTGAAACATTGCAACTTGATTAATCAAAAATAAAAATAAAAGCATCCATATATATGCACATGTACACACATACATACATACATATATATATATATATATATATATATATATTTACCATTAACATTTACTAACTTACTTAAGGTAAATATATAAAAATCTAGATATTTTCTAAGCAAAACAAAACAAAACTTACCATCACCTACAAGCACATAGGGCGACACAAGGGGGGAGGGTGGTTTAGCCATATAAGGGGGTGTGGGTGTAGCATATGGGTGATGGGAATGATGATGATGATGTTGTAGATATTTTGCTAAAAAAGGCTATAAATACATGTCCATATCCTCTCATTTCCTTACACCAAAAACATTTCTTTTTCTTCCTTCTTCTTGAGCTCCTTAATGCTCATTAATGACTTCCAAGTCTTCATAAATTATTTCATAGTCGTAGCGAAGCTCTGCTGAAAATACACTTCCAAATATAGATAGGTATCGCCTTAGTTTGAAATTAAAGTGAGTAATCACCTTCTCTTCTTTCTTCTTGCTTGGCCGAACTCATCTAAGCATCTCAAATCACTCTTGTACAAGGCCAAACACACCCAAGGATCCTAGGGCAGGATTCATAAGCTTCGGTACGGTGATAGCAGAGCTATAGTCAATTTTAGTACATCTAGAGACAAATGAATGTAAGAATTACTCCGCTAGTTTATTTTATTAAACTATATGATGATATGCTATGTTTTGCCGTACTTGTTTTCTATGTTTGATCATCATGTTTTAGACATGATAGTATGTTTGCTTGGTGATGGAAATAATTCATGGTAAATACATGTCGAATTTACACAAAGAAATCACTTTCTTTTATGAATTGTAAAAGAGTTACAGCATAGTTAAAACTCTTTAAACATGAATAAAAATGGATTAAAAATGGTTTATAAATGTTTTATAAACATTAAAACTCATTTCGGAATTTTTTTTGAAAAGGTATGAAATTAGAGTCAAAATAAGCCATCACGTTTTGGCAGTTCCCGATTTCTTGATCCGAAAAGTTAAACGAATATGTATGGTGGATTATAAGTTGGAATTCTTTGAAATAAGAATTTTTCGGACCCTTGGAGTTATAGTTTTCAAATGAAAAAGAAAATTCGAAATTTCATGTAGTAAAGTTTGGGATGTATCCAAACCAAGTTTTAAAATACGTCGTGATTTGGCAGTTCGAAAACCAAAGTTTCAAAAATACGAAATAAATTCTAAAAATATTTTAAAGAGTTTTAAATGGAAAAATTGGATGTACAGAAGGTTTAAAATGAGATTTGTGCTACGAAGCCCTTGAAAGCAGTATTCATCGGTAATTTAACATAGGAATTTGGAAATTTCGAAAATAAGATTTAAACTAGGGTTTTTCTTCCCGAATTCTTTATAAATGATTTTCAAATAAGAAATAAAGTATTTTTAAAGGGTTTAGAGTTGATCAAATAACTTGGCCGCCTTATGGGTGACAAAGAGTTAGTCTTTATGATTAGCTTTGGAAAACCAGTTCCTGCTCTCCCTAGCTATCGGGGCTGTCCCGATGGAGGGGATAGTTAATTTGATTTACTTGAATCATAAAAGAAAAGTGATTTGGAATTTTCTACAAAGTTAAACAAGATTCAAGTAAGATTTGATGGTAAAGAAAACATTCTAGTTAAACTCTGTATTAAATTCCGATGAGGGAACTTATACTATCCGTGTGAATATAAAAGGTGATTTCACCGTTATTCGACGAATAGTACGCGTTGAATACGAGAATTAATATTGAGTATAGTTAATCTAGAATAAATGGGTCCTTTTTTTCTTAATACTAACTGATTTGGGTTTGCAATAAATGATTTCTTAAATAATATTATTTTTGACCCATTAAAGATATGTTTTGAAATGTGGAAATAAGATTTGAATTATAATTTTCCTAAGTAAGTAAAGATGAAATGTTTTGGTATCTCAAAAGTTAAAATGGAGTTTTAATTAAACAAAGGATTTGATAAAAGAGGTTTAATAATCCTGTATATGTTGAAAAAGAAAATGGTTTAAAGAATATATCTCTGAAAGATACCTGATTTGGTAAAAAGATAAACTGATTGGATGTTGATTGATAAATCACATATATACTTGACATCTTTTTATCGTTGATTGGTTCGAAGAGATCGGGATCGATTTTAGATGACTCCTATCCGAGAACCACTTCGAACCAACATATGCATTCAAAAGTGAAGATATGTTAAGGACGATGATTTTTGAAGATGAAGATCATCATAATGTAGGGCCGTTTGCCACTAATCTCTGGGGTGATACCCATATTATATATATATGGTGGCAGTAGTGCTTTAGTTCTGAAAATATTTTATTTACAAGGACTACTCGTTACTAATCCTATTTCCAAACAGGATGTAGTTGGAGGAATACCTTGGGTTTGTCCTATTCCTGGATACTTGTATGGACGAGTGTCTGACATTGCATTTCTAAGACCACGTACATTGGTTTTTACAAACGTGCGTCTGTTTGGTGGTTAGGAGGTAACTGCTCTTACACTTAACACCCTTTCCTGAAACGTACGAGCTTGGGGGTTGTACTTTTGTGGAAATCAATAATATGTTATTAGAAATGGTAATGTTTCATTAAAGTGGGATTTGTTTTGCAAAAGGTAATACGCTACCTCAGACCTCACACCCGGGAATGGCTAAAACTGGGTATGCCATAAGGCTATGTGGGTCGCACTTATTAGGGCATAGTTATTACCTTTCTAGATAACCCTCTATGTATCGGGTTTGTTGTGTACGCTTTGAGATGACTCGGATAGGTCGGGAACGATCATGATGATGTCGTATTCGGTACTATTCAGGATCATTGTGTTGATCACCGGAATGGAGTAGGTCGGCCATGCCTGATGCAGAGGACTTTCTGTGGGTCCTCGGTACATTCCTCTAGAGATGTACTATATAGAAGGTAGTCCCTTACCTGCCATTGTATCGAATTCATTCTCCAATAAGTGCCTTCGGAATTAGTAGTATACCCATTGTGCTGGAATTTAATCAATGTAATAATTTCAGCTAAGATTAATAATATATATTTGTAATCTAGATACTATTATAATATCATCGGATTTTACGTAGCAATGTTTTGGTTATCATAAGGTAAAAACTCATCCATATTTATGTGTGGCGTGGTCTTATGAGATACCGTTTGTTTTCAAAAATATCCATGTTTTCTGTTTTCGCACACCAGTCCCATGATTGGCAAGAGTTTATTTTCTTTTTCCTTAAACTTTAGGTACCCAATTTATCAGAGCAGCCAAATAGTTCAGATCTGGCTTGGAACATTTTTGAGGAGCTTAGAGTAGGAGCTAGAGTTTCCACTATAGATAGTTAGCCATTTCCATTTCTGCGGCATTTGTTTACTGTTTGTATTCAGCATTAGTAGGGACAAAGATTTATAACTGTCGAGGTTGAGATTAGGATAGACTTTGATGTATGTATTTAAAATTTCTGCTGTAAAGATTATATATTGAAATAATATATGTTATTCTTTTCGTATAAGATTCTATTTTGTCTTTATTTTTCTTTTTACCCTTGATCAATCTGTCTTTCTGGCACTTAGATATTTGGTACATGAATACCGTTGATCAATTAGTGTCTATTTCTAAGGGTCGAAAGGGCAGATTGTCACACTTTTCTTTTTCACCTCACTGCTTGTTGGAGTTAATCCTACAAAATCAATATGTAAGCATTCATATAGGTCCTACCAACGATACTAACATCATTTATTATCAATTCAGCCCAAATCCAACTTTACATAAGCATTTAAATGGCCAAATTTCAAAATAATGAGTTTAAGGGAAAAAAAATTATAGGTACCATACAGGCATACACACTCACCCTTAACTCCAAGTTGCAGTCCAAAAATAGGATATAACTTCTGAATGTTTCAATTAGATCTAACCTATTATGGAGATAATCCAAAATGAGATTTGTTCAAATGGGCTTGAAAAACTTCCTTTATTTTTTATTTTGGACGGTATTTGTTTGATTTTAGGAAGTGTTGTTTTTTATATTTTTTGGGCAGGTTGTGGTTAATTTCTTTAATCTAGAGGGAGCAAAATGAGTATAAAAATATGATTTATTTTTTTTATATAAAAAAATTAATGTTTAGTGGAGTGAGGAAAAGAGATTTGAATGGAGTGGAGATTAGTTAGGATATAGTTAGGGTAAATGAGCTAGTACATTTTTGGATTATGCAGAAATTTGATAAGCTATCTAATTTTATTTTTTTTCATAACTTCACTATCGCTACTCTAAATTGCTATTATGAATACATATTCTTTACCTACTCGACCTAAAGGTTCCAAGTCCAGATTTATTATGATCTAACAATCACTTTTCAATTACTATTTTAAACTAAGGGGATTTTCACTTCAAGGACTTATTTGTGCAGGTAATAAGTTTTAAGGACACTATTTTAAAAAAATTAATTTTAAGGACATTTTACAGGAAAAAGATAAAAGAATTTATCATTTTCAGTTATACAGAAATAATGATAAAAAGATTTATCATTTTTCTGTATAACTTAAAAAGATAAATGAATTTATCATTATCCTGTAAATTGTCCTTAAAACTAATTATTTAGAAGTGTTGTCCTTAAAACTTATTACCTTGAAAATAGAAGCCCTTCAACATAATTTCCACTTAAACTAATGTGTTAATTAACCAGTTAATCAATCTTATTAATACCTATTAATTAACGGGTCATTACATGGTCGTTATACTTTCCAACAATAAACCACCATACTGAACTTGGATGTTTCAATTTTTTTGATCTCTAATTTTAACATATCATACTTGCATCTTCTCCCTGAAATATAATATCAAAAATTATCATCATATGTGATACTAACAATACAATGTGTTTATTTAATGAAAGAATAAATCAGTAGGACATTCAAATCCTTAAAAGACAACCACTTAAAAATCACTTTAGAAATAAAAATGATGTTTGTAGTCATTTTTGAGGATCAAATGAAAGTCTCTTATAAGTTGTCAATAAGGAAAGAATAATTAGGGATCATCGGTGGAAGTCTAAGGGTCATCATAATTTAAAGGGGTTGAGCATGATTAAGGTGGATTGACGAGGAGTGGGCTTGGTGTATTCGATGAAGGTAGAGACTGAGGAATAGACATATCTAGCACAAGGGAGAGAAACCGGGAGAGAGAAGTATGAGAAATTTGAGATAAAGACAATAATAAATTAAGATCACCATTAACCCTTTTTGCAAAATTTGTAAAAGAGAAAACATTTGACTAACGTCAAAGAAGGAAACATATTTTTTCCAAAGAATGTAAGTTTTGCACATATCTTTAAGTAATTACTTACATCAAATAAAGTTCTATTACTTCAATCATCCTTTGAAAATTTTTATAGAGTTGTCAGTTTCGATGTTCAAACTCATAACATTTTATCTCACATGCAAACCATCAACCAACTAAGCCGATCTTAGCGGTCAATCCTTCTTTGTTGGAAGTGGTAACTTCAATATCTGTGAACTTGTAAACATAAATAGTGATAGGTTTGACATATTTTAAAATATTATTTGAGAATGGTCCACTCTTACATTTCTTCATAAATTTGAATTGGTGGTGGTGGAATTTATAGATTTTTTTGTTTCAACAATCATACATCGACCGCTTTTTATAACCGAATTTCCAACCGATACTAATCCTAGTCACATAATTATCGGCACCGCTTGAAATCAACAGACCACTCATGCACTTATGTGTTTCCATATGCCATTTCCCCGGTTGAAATAGCAGTTCCTTTTTTTTCGGCGTATTTTCCTCTTTGCTATGTTATAAATTCATTTTCTCATTCATGATTTGCTTCAATTCTCCTTACCATATCAAAACTCCTTGAATCTATCATTATCATTCACCCACTTGATCATAAAACCTATTTATTGAACCATAGGTTGATGTTATTGGGATGACCTAAGAGATACTGGAATTAGTGGAAATTGAGGTAAAACACCATTTATTAGGGTTTTTAATTTGTATTTACTAATGGTTGTGTAAACCAAATTGTATAAATCGCAAGGGAGATAAAGACCACTTCTTTACTATGTAGTAAGACCGTGGGCATTATTTATTAACTATTATACCCTTTGAATCTGTATTGCTACCATTAGAGTGTCGGCTTAACGCTTTGATGAAGAATCCATACTTTGTTACAAAGAATATGGTGATTCGTGTAAAATCAATATGGTAATTTTTAGCGTTAAGTAGAATTCGGGTGTAATAAATGCTTTTATTTTTGCCCTTGAAGGGGGTTGAAAAGCAATTTACACCTATTGTGAATTAATCAATGCATGTAATTATAGTAGTTTCTTAAGTTATAGTATATTGAAGGAGTTGTCTCATACATTAAATTTCCACGTACTCATTTGTCTATATAATCTGGATCACGCAATTAAGGCTGCATTTGTTTTTCTTAACAAGTTCTTAATGGAACTTCTAGTCAGAACTTTCATTATTGTTTGATTTTGATAATTCCTATAATGATTTAAACAACTTATTCAAAAATAAGTGTCCAGGACTTTTTTGTTATTGACTATTAGTTCTTAAAGCTAAATAATAATTCTTTCCGTTAACAGCGTCATTAAAATTTACAAATTATAATAAATTTAAATTTTAAAATTAATTTTTCAAATTTCAAAATTAAAAATGAATTCAATCTGTAAATTCTAAAATTGTAAAAATCTAACTTTTGAAAAATTTCAAATTTGAGAGTTCAAGTATTTAAATTTCAGTTTAGAATTTAATATTTTGAAAATTAATTATTTGCACAAAATAAAAAATAAAAATTTTTGTAAATTAATTATTAAACTAAAATTTATGAGAAATTAAAATTAAATTTAACATTTTTTCTAAAGTTACAATTTTGAACATTAATTAGAAATTCAATAATTAATAATAATTTCGGAAATTTAATCTTTTAAAGAAATATTGTTTAACTTTTCTAGTATCCAAATTTCTCTTAGTTCTAACTGTTTGAAATTTATCATAGTAATTCTAACAAAAAAAATTAAATTTTAAAATTTCAAATTTCTCATTTAATATAATTATTATTTAAAGTACCAATAAATAAAGAGTGTGCTTTTGCCAGGTAATGTATACTTGATCTCATTTTAATATTTCAAACTTCTCGTTTTAATCATTATTTAAAAGCCCATAAATAAATATTTCATTCTTTAATTTTGACCTAATTTTAACCGTTTGGTTTTGAGCCAGGATTACCGTAAATCAGTTACTAACCGAGAGCGGTTCACATTTTTTGTGATGAAATGTAACTAATAAAATTAATTGTTAGCCTAACGATTTCATTTTTTTTATCAACGAAACATACAGCTGTAAGTCCGCAAAATTAATGAATCGTCAATTAATTGCATACAGCATTGGCTAATCAACATTCATTAGCCAGTCTGTTTCTTTCTTGCATTAATGCAAGTACTGATGATTATTCATTTTCTTCTGGGGATAGAATTAACGAAGATGCTATGTTTTAGTTTGTGTATGCTTACTGTAACGTTCTTTACCTCTTCGTTTTACTTTCTCTTTCCTTTTATACTAAGCAGTTAATTAATTAATTAAAACAAAGAAAGGCATGAATATAATTATTCTCCTTAAACCCTTTATTACATTCCTAACATACCGATCTCAAATACATTATTTAATCTGTCCAGTGTCACAAATTCTTTAGTCTAAGACTCCTTCGCTTTTTCATCAACAACTGAAGAGAAATTTTTTATTTAAGAAAAGATATATAATATGGATGCGGAGCGATTGATGATGAAGATGCACGAATTTGCAGCAGAGCTAATAAGAGAAGTACGCAGTAAAATTAAAAATATTCTTTTTATTTCAAGATTTTAGTTTTATATATGACACCGTTCGAACCATTTGTTTACTATGTATTTTATTGAATTGAAGGGTTTTCTGGATGATCAGTTCAAGCAATTGTTAAGCTTGCCAACTAGTACGCCAGTATTTATTGTCGACATGGTCACACTTTATTTGTCAGAATACGAGAAGATGCTCGGTGAAATGTAAGAAAATATTATGGTTTTTATTTGTTTTGCTACTCGAATTTTATATTGTTTTCTTTATTTTTCAAACTTTATGTTCAATGAAGGATGCTGAACACCAGTGATCTCGACAAGTTTGTATTCCTTGCAATGCAGTTAAAAGGAAGCAGTTTAAGGTATCGTCTTATACACACACACTCTCTCTCCCTCTTACGTCTCCTTTTTTTTTAATTAAAATTTATTGTAAAATTTGAAATAGACAGCGATGAGATGTTATGTAATATTAATGGTGCCCGTAACAGTACATTGAATAAAATTAATGGTCATCAAGAGATTAAGTCAAATAAGTTTGCAGTGCATGAAAGCACATTAATGCACGTTATTGTTATGCTTTTCATGTTTATATCTCAAAGGCTTCACCTTCCACTGCCGTAAGTATGCAGTTTTTCTTTTTCTATGCATTTTGGTATAGGGACTTATTTGCATTGTAAAGATTAGGTTTATAATGTATAATGTCTTATTAATTTAAACATTAGTTATTTCTACAAAAAAAAAAATATATTGTTTTTTATTTATGCACGATCAAAAATTTAAGTATTAAAAACCTTAAATTCAAAAAAATTATTCATTACAACAGAAATTTTGCTCATACAAAAAGCTTTTCATTTCCGTCTATTGTGCAAAATTTGTTTTATGACTAATTGTGAGGAATTTATGATGATATTAGGGGTCTTTATAAAATATTTGTAAAGAACAATATCTCTTTTATGCTAGCATGTATGAATAATGAATTTGAATGGTTGATGTTTTGAAAAATAAACAGCATGGGCGCTAGAAGAGTGGCAAATATTTGTGAAGCTATCCTTGCGTGCTGCAAAAAGAACGATGAAAAAGGGTATGTAGGTGTGAAAATATTTAAAATTTTTTGAATAAATATAATTGCTTTGAATCTAAAAACAAGGTTACACAAATTTTAATTCAGCAAGATTTTCAATGAAATCATAAATTGTTGCATTTATGCAGTGGCATTCAAGGTTTGGTGCAACTGAAAGAAGAGTTATTCATCACGAAAAGCAAGCTACAGCCATTTTTGTCACTGTGAATTAACGTGTTTTGTCTATCGCGTATTATCAACGGATCGAGTTATAGCTATTCAACTTTTGGAGCCGTATGAAGTTATATCTGTATATTGAGGAGAAAGGTTAAACCATCAGTAGACGATGACAAAGACTGTATTGCCTTTTGGCATTTGGATATTTTTATAAATATTGTAGAAATTCGTGTGCAATTATTCATACATATCATTTGTTGCTGCTAATTTTGTTTTGCCTTGGTTGATCATTTTTTGGATGTTATTTCACTCTTCATGCATGGCTTGAATAGCTGACGGTAACAGGGTTCAAGATTCCGACCGGCATGACGGAATTCCGACGGTACTATCCTGATTCCACTGTTGACTGAACCGAAATTCATCCAAAAACTCAGTTCAGTCAAGACAGTTGATAAAATTATTGTAAAATAAACGAAACTGGAAATAATCAGCAAATAATTGATGGTAAAAGCAGAAGCTTTATAAAACATAAAAAATATAGAAAGATTCAAGTTAAAAGAAGTAAATCAAACAAAAATATAAAAGAACTTGAGAATCAATATAGGGCTGCATCGATGTTTTAATTGATTAAGGCTTCTAATGTTTCGATTCTCGTTTATTCGATTTTGATGTATTCAAAACCGTTTGAGTTAGGGTTTTTACCATTTGATTTAGGGCTTGACCGGAAAGAAAGAAAGAAAACATAATGATTTATTCAGAACTGTGTATAATATGTTTTATCATTAAACTTAATGATTGGACTTTAGGCTCAACGGGTTTGGGCTAGATGCAGTCTTAATATATTTATTGCAATTTAAGCATATTTATTTGATAAAGAGATTTTAATTGGACCATATGACTTTGGCAAAATGTAAAACTGTTGTATTTAAAGTATTTTTATACGAAATCGGAAATATAACGGAATTTTCGAAGCGGAACTGAAACTTTCAAAATTTTAAATGACCGAAATGGAACCGAAAACCGAAATTTTGAACCCTGGTAGTATTACTGCAGTCCTCTTGATCAAAACATCATCTTCTAACTTAGTACTCGGGATTGAATTGTTTAATGATAAGGATGGAACACTAAATTTACGCTAAAATCTGTTAGTGTGTGACTTTGAAATTTTCTTCAAGAAATTGATCGTACACACTACAAACGAGATTGCTAAAGGGTTAATAGTGATATTCTTCATAAATACAACAAAGAGCCTTCATGTAGATAGCTATTATCTGCAAGAACGAGTTGTTTCTTTATTGAACCATTTTCATATCTTAAAAATAAGAATGTAGGAAGAAGAAGGTATATATTTTCTGTAAATAAATCATATTCTACTTTGCCGAATAAACATGAAGTTAGAAACGAAATAAATTTTAGGACCTTATGAAATTAACTCCAGCCATTAATGAACCTTATCACTCTCTCTATATGGTTTAGAATACGAATACACAAGTGATTGAATTTCGAGATCAAAACTTGAATTTATAGCCAAGCTTCCATCAACCTTTAATGGTCATGTCCACTAAGCTTCACAGAATGAGTTAATTAAAATGAACGTTAATGGTCATGTGCCTCACTACTATCAAGGATGTTTGCAAAATGAAGTGCACACATAGTGGAGATGCGGGGGATGTCGAAAACTTGAACATAGTATCGGAGCTGATGGTTCGAGGGGATCAATATAATCCAGTGTTGACCTAGGTATGCTCTAGGATGTGGCTTGAGCTCGGGATTGTCGCTAAGATGGAGTTATATGTGTAGGATCGATTTTACCCTAGAGGGGTGGTGAATAGGGTATACTAATAATTATAAAAATAATAAATGCGGAAGTATATAAAATAATCGTAGCACTGATAATAGCAGAATAATAGCAACACAGATAATAGCATAATATAAAAAGCAGAAATAGAACAACATAGATTTACAAAGTTTCGGCAAAACCCTGCCTATGTGCTGCCCCCAAGGTTTCTACTAGAAATTAAGTAGTCATACGCTTACACACGTAAACTCGCGACACCCGCTATCGACTAACCTAACTCTACGCTCAAATCTCTACCACAACTCAGTCACTGAGTTGCGAATTCTCGAACTACACCACCGTAGTTCATCCCCTAGTCACACGACTAGAAAATTAAAAAAGTTTAACAACAAAATACAAATTAAAACAATAAAAAACAATAAAACCCTAATTTAAATAATTTAAAGCCCAAAGGAATTATTGCCGGCCCAAAAATAAGTAAATGATAAAACAATATCCCTCTTTTCTTTTATACTATCGGCCGTATCTTTTTTCTTTGAAAAAAATGGTTGCTTCCTTTTTGCTCGTTCCTTCTTCGATCTGAAATTAGGGTGCCTGTGAAATTTGAATCGCCGCCTGTATCTGATCAATCGCAGTGATTATCTCCTCTGTTTGGCTTGGACAATTGATCCTCTAGCTGTGATGATTTCGGTCGATCCAATTTTATCGAGTTCGAACTGAATTTGGTATGTGTTTTATGCTCTTTGTTTTACTGGTTAATTTACTTGAACTCGATGATATTAATGCCGATGATGTAGATGGTTTATATAGGGATGAAAACCCTAAATTTACGTTCGAATATATTTTTGAATTCGTCTGTTAAAAATTTGGCTCGGCCGTTGATTTTGCATCAATGCTTGTGATGTTTTCTGACTTCTTCAATTCGTATATTTTTTGCTTGGTTATCACGGCTTTGATTTCTGATTTGTTCGACTTCCTTAGCCACCACGGTTTTGATTCTTTGGTACTTTGAATTTATGTTGACTTTGGTCACTTGATTTTGTGAAAATATTTACTTATTGCTATCACCTGACTTTTTGTAAAAAACTGCAAATCGACATTGGTTTGAAATCCCCTGCTACGTTGTCTTTATTCGAAACTGCTACTTGGAAAATTTGATCATTTGATTGATTTTTGCCTCGGCCTTGACTTTGTTGTAATTGTTAAATGCTCTGTTACTTGCTGACTTTTTCAGCTTGATCAATTTCGAAATTCACTGCAACTGGTTGTGTGTATACATATATAAGTATATATGTATACATATGTGTTTGTGAGTAAAATGATTGCTGCACTGTTTTGTTTGTCTGGTTCATTGTAGTTCACTGTATTGAGTTTTGGTTTGCATCGAGTACATGTCTATATGCTTCACTGCATCCCATATTATTACTGCATATATATATATGTATGTATGTATACGTGTGTGTTTGCGCACGTATATATGTATACTTGTGAAGCTTTGCTCGACTTGACACTCTGTTGCTTGCCATTTTCACCATGCCTGATTATGTATGCTGTCATGTGAACTCTGCAGCATTGTGTCTTATCCACCACTTTTTATCCGTGCATATATACCTTGTTATTTGGTCAGAATTATTGTAGTACACATTGGTTCATCGGCCTTGGTTCTGGTTACATGTGCACCATCTATATTTGTTCATTTTTATGCCTATGCACTTGGTTGATTGCACGGTCCACTTTGCTTATGCTGATTCAACCTGCTACGATTTCACTTATATATGTATATGCATGTCTGGTTTTCCTGTACACTTTGTTGTTGAGCCTAATCTCTGTGTTGATGTTCATGCAAAAAGTATTGCATTCATGTTCTTGTGCACTTATGGTTGCACTTATGGTCTGCACTTGTATTCGCATGCTTGAAGTCTTGATTGATTGAGTTGAACCTGCATGCTTGATGTGTTATTCATGTAGTCTGCTTGAAGTTGCCTCTAGTCATTTTCTTGAATCTAAACACTCGAGCTGTTTGCATTTTTGTGAGCTAGTCATTTCCAGTTGTATACATACATACATTTATGTATGTATATAAGTTGTTGTGATCATTTGCTATGTATTTGAAGTCTGGTTGGACTGTCTAGCCTCTGTTGTGTTTAAAAAGAGTTTGTAGTTATGTTTTGGCACTAGTTTGAGTAATGTGTACTATTCATTTGCCTTTTGAGTTGACCCATTTGAATGTCGAGGCTATGTTGCTTGAGAACTTGTATTCATGTGTACTCACTGAAATTATTGGTCGAGGCAGTCTGACCCATTCATCTGGACTCATATATGTGTATACATATATATATATATATGTGCATATATGTATATATATTTATGTGGTCTTTGTCTTTGTGTAATACATGTGTCGTATCCCATTTATACTTGATTTTTTCATGTGTGTATTTGCACCTATGTTGAATCCAGCTTATAGCTCGGGTTTGACCTTGTGCTCACCTGTCCCTGCAGTTTTATCAAATGTATATTGGTGTGCACGGCCTTGTGGCATGTACAGTGATACACTGTGCATGTCACAGGTTGTTCGTGTATGATGAATTCAGAATAAATATGATGATGAACAACTCAAATAACTGAGGCATATAATATTTTCAAAACACTTTATTTTACACTGCAAAAAATATTTCTTTTTCAATTTTACTGCTTTAGTGTTTATTTTGCAGATCGCTCAGATGCTGGATTCAATTTGGAATAGAGTCGAAGATAAAATACGAGTGAATGAGTGATATGTAGTAAGGTGCAAATGTAAATTAAAAATTGCAATGTAATCGAAATTGTATTGTAATCAAAAATTGTATATAGTGAGAGCTCAAATTTGTACTATTCAAAATTGTAATAAAATATTTGTTTGAATAAAATATCCGTTTGAATTTAAATTCAGTGTTACTTATTTTATTCAGCAAATATTTATTTAATTAAAATAGTAAATTAACAAATACATTTAAATGAATATATCTATGTTTATTATCATCAAACAATAATCATATACTAGCATATTCAACGATCTTCCCCTTTTGATGATAACAAACATATATTTAAGATTTTGAATTTATTAAATGTATTTGATCATTCAATTTGCTCCCCCTATTTGAATGCACCCTCTCTACACAAAGCTCCCCCTTCATATATGCATGAAAATAAATAAAAATATGCAAATGAACCTAGATGCAAGTAGAAAATACAAAATAAAATATTTGACCTTTATTTGCCAAAATCTTAACTTTTCTCTCCCCATTTTGTTATCAGCAAAAGAGTAATAGTGTTAGAAAAATAGAGATAATGTGATAGACAGTAATACAACATTAATACCCAATCGAGTATAAATATTAAATTTTAATAAAAAAATCGTAAATACTCTATTAGGCGCATATTCCACTTTAGAACGATAGGGATGATGCAAAACCATATAGCTGTATCTATTTGTGGTATATTTATATCAGGAATTTGAATATCTACTAACTATGCATAACCGTTAGGACTTTTAAATGAGATTAGTAGTATTTCAAATTTTTATAAAAAAATGAATTCAAGTATCTTATAACCACGCATAACCGTGATGACTTTTAAATGGGATTAGAATCAACTTGTCTATTTAATCAATCAGTTTTGATATGTGTTCCATACATGCATAACCGTGAGGACTTTTAAATGAGCATGAAAGTATATAATCAAAAATTCCAAGTAATCCACCTATGCATAACCGTGATGACTTTTAAATGAGAGTGAATACTTTGGATGTTTTTATTGCTAAAAATATAATAAAATGAAAAACGAATGATTTCTCGTTTAAAATACCACATATTGACATACTATATTGGATTTTGATGAGTGATGGTCATTAGAAATATGATAGAAATGGAGATGGTCATGGAATTTTTACCCATCAAAAGTTATTATAAATCTTGTTTAAATTTCTAAAGAAATTTACTAAATATACTGTCTCAAGTTATAATATATGATTAATATCAACACTCATCACTTTTCAATCACTATTTATCTTTTCGATAATCATTAGGGAGTCAGATTAGTTAATGTAGTCATTTAAGATCAAATCCAAAAATAATTATAAAATCAAATTTTATAAAATAACTAATCTGAAACAAGGTCAACAAAAAACAAATTATTTTCCGGAAGGGGTTTTATGAGAAAAATGTCTGCTATTTGAAAATTAGTTGAAATGAAAAATATGCATATATTTTCTTTGAAAACGATGCAACTACTGAATGTTTCTACATAAAACACGTTCCACTAGTACTTTTTCTATCAATTAGATTACCAGTGTAATCTGCATCTGAATTTCTCTTAGACTCAAAATTATCATTAGTTGGATATCATAGACCAGACCGCCAAGTGTGCAACAAAATACCTTAAAATCATTTTTAACAGCTTTTAAATTAAATTCTTTTGGATTTGAATTGAAGCCGTGTAAATAAACAAATAGTGAACATAGTGTCAGCAGTAAAATAACCAAATATATCCACGAATATCTTGAGTAATCATCAACCAATAAAACACAATCATTAGTCCAAGCAAACCTATATGAAGTAGTTTAAAGACTCTAGAGATGCATGTAGTGTTCTCGGCATAAAAAGATAATTAGCCAACAATTTTCATAAGTTAGAATCATAATCAACATTCATTATCACATAACTGGCTGATTTAAATCAAATTATGGTGTAGATTTTGACATTTAATAAATCGTTCAAAATAAATATACCGTTACCTATTTTACCTTTACGATAATTTTTTATTGTTACCCATTGTGATTCTGCCACCTTTATACTAGGCTAAGGAACTTTGATTTGTCGTCCGTCGTGTGCCTGGAACAGCCAGAATCCAGATAGCACTATTGTTGTTCCTTAGCCTGCCACCATACCTACACGAGAGAAGATTTTTGTGACCTATTTGTTTTTATAGGTCCATGGTTGTTAGTGGCAAATGATTTTGTAAAATATGTTTGTGGAGACCCAAAACTATTTATATTTGTTCCTTTTGGCACCCAAATTTGTTTGACTTTAAGGGATTTTATATTCGTGCCTTTTGGAACCCAAATTGGAATTGTTTTCACGTGTTTGGGTCTATACCCACAATTATTGTGATTGTGTCCAATTTTTCTACAAATTGTGCACTTTGAATTGACTTGATTAATTTAACATCTAATACGTTCAGATTGATTATACCCAAGTCCTTGTCTAACAGGATTGACAGTTTGTTTCCCTAATAGCATATTTAATGATTTTTGTCCTTTAGAAAACTTTCTTAAAGTTGTAGACAATTGTCGGACTTGTGATTTAAGAGATTCATTTTCCTTCAATAATTGTGTGCACTTTTTAATAGAATTTTCTCTCCTAGTATTTTCACTTTCTTTCAAAATCACAATTTCATATTCAAGCGATCTAATTTTAATTTCTGATTTTTTAATTTCTTCTTCGAATGTTGGACACTTTTCACACTTAGGGCACTTGGTTTGATAGTTTTTAACTAATTGATCAAGATGTTTATTTAAATCTATCAAAGTATCGATTTATGATTATATTTTAGCATATTTCTCCCTAAGTCTTTCAAAACAGCCATTTACTTCATGAAAATATATAAGTAATTCCGAATGAGTAAGTTTTGATACCTCGCTTGGCTTGTCATCATCACTGTCAGTTATTTCTCCTTGAAGACACAATTTTGCTTTTTCATTTTCACTACCAGTGCTTTCGTCACTTTCATCAGTTTCATCAGTTTCATCCCAAGTAGCTGCAAAACTTCTCCTCTTCGGTTTCTTTCCTTGGCCGAGTCGATTTTGAGGACAATTTGGCTTGATGTGACTGGGTTTGTTGCACTTGTGACAAATGATCTCTTGCTCTTTTGGGTTGTCTAGAACTTTGACTATTCTGCTTTTCAATTGTTGATTTAGAGTTGGATTTCCGTATTTGCGATTCCACCTTTTGAATTTCTTTATTATCAGCGCCAGTTCTGCTGCACCATCATCATTACCATCATCTTCACTTTCGGTTGTTCCTTTGAGAGCTATTGATTTCTTTCGAGTATCACCTCCTTCACGTTCTTCCTTGAATTTCATTTCTAGCTCATAAGTTGTGAGATTTCCGATGAGTTCTTCAACTTTGATTTGTTTCAAATCTTTGGATTCTTGAATGGTTGTAACTTTCGCTTCAAAACTTCATGGAAGGACTCTGAGGATTTTTCGGACTATTTCCAATTCTGTGTATTATTTTCTGAGTGCTTTTGATTTGTATACAATATTGGAAAGTTGTCCATACATCTCTTTGACATTTTCATCCTTGGCCATTGTGAAGTTCTTGTATTCGCTACTAAGCATGGCAAGGCGAGATTCCTTGACTTGAGATGTTCCTTTGTAACGACCCGTATTTTTACGAATCGAAAGATTGTAAAACAGTTGTCATTAGGTCGTAGTGTTGTTAAGTCGTTCAGAGTTTAGGTCGTGTAGAAGTCTGGGTCGGTTGAGCGACTTAGTGAAGTGGAGCGACCTAAGGATTGGAACGACCTAAGGGGTTAGGTCGTGTGATAGTTAGGTCGTGTTATAGTTTAGGTCGGTCGAGCGACCTAAGGAAGTTGGTGGTAGCAGTTGGCGACTTAAGGAAATTGGGACGTGTTGGGATTTAAGTCGTATAACAGTTTAGGTCGGTGGAGCGACTTAGGGAGTGGAACGACTTAACAGGATAAGCGACTTAGGAGTTCATTGCTTCGGGAAGTTAGCGACTTAGGGACTGGACGAGATAAGGCTTAAGTCGTTATAGTTAGGTCGTGAGACCTTGTGTTGAAGTTAGGTCGTAAGCGACCTAAGGTGGACTGCTGTGTGTAGTTAGGTCGCGTGAGGACTTATGTTGTTAAGTCGCTAGGTCGTGCGCATGTGTGTTAGGTTAGGTCGCGTGAAGGCTTAAGGGGTTAGGTCGCTGAGTGTTAGGTCGTGAGCGACCTAGGAGCGAGCTAAGGTTAGGTCGTAAGTCGCGCACGTGTGTTATGGCTTAGGTCGTTTAGTTTAGGTCGTTGTGACCCTGCGTGTAGTTAGGTCGTTAGATGACCTAAAGGTGTTATGTCGTTAAGTCGTAAGGACGTTAAGTCATTGAGTTGTTGAGTCGTTGAGTCTTAGGTCGTGCCTAAGTGTTAGATCGCGCGTATGTGTTAAGCCGCGCACGTGTTAGGTCGGCAATGCTGTTGGGTCGTAGGTCGAAGGGGATGGTTAAGTTGTAGGTCGAAGGGGTTTGTTAAGTCATAGGTTGGGGATTTTTTTTAAGTCGTGACCGACTTAAGGGGGCGAACGACTTATAGTTCTGCCTATAAATAAGCGGGGTATCGTCACTTTTTAGGATCCGGATTTGGAAGCGAAGAAGTCCTACCATTTTGAGAGCTCGAGTGCTGCACTTCTTCACTTCTTTTCTTCACTCTAATCTTGTGATTCCTTCCATCCAAATCGAAGATCAAATCGAAAATCCAAGAGCATAGATTGAAGATCTACAACCATCGAAGAGAGATTTCATCGTTTGAAGCGGAATTTTGGAGAATCGAGCTAGATCCTTCGCTGTCCAGATCTGAAGTGTGTTGCTTTTAAGGTGTTTAGGTGATTTGGTGAGTGGTGGTTATCTCTCACACGGATCCAAAGGAGTATATCGGATTAGTGGCTTGATTTTGTGTTAAAATAGTGATTTCCATGCATTTCCTAAAACTTAAGTATAGATCTATTGTTCATGATGATTTGACATCCATTTTACTACATGTTAACCTATGCAAGTTCATTCATCAAGTTGTAGAGATATTGCTCATGATTCATGCTTGTTAGATTTAGACTCTTTATTTACAAGATTGCCATTATTGTTATAATTGTTTATTAGATCATGTTTGAATGCTTGATTACTTGGATTAATGATTGACTTGATTGATTGTTATAAATTAGTTGATTGATGATTTGATTTGGAGAAGTTGGTTGAAGATGATTCAAAAGCTAAGGGAAAGGCTCTTGAATAAGAAAAGCTGCTCGTGGCATATGACGCGGATGATAAAGCTCATATGGATAGATTTGATGATGATGTTGAGATGAGGCTTTGCTATGATGAGATGAAGCGAGGCATGATGTGAGATAACCTTGGTTAAATCCAGACGGGATCATTCCAAGCATGTTGATGACTCGGTGAAATGGTTCGAGTTTGAGGATAATGATTGGCTCGAGAGGCGTTTGAGTTAGTATGAGAATAGTCGTCGAGGAGGATGACTAGAAGGCTGAGATTTCATCGTTGTTGAAGATTCTAGCAGACTCAAAGCAAGAGTACGCTGGGCAGATTCGATAGTCCCAAAAGACTACAGTGGGTAGTCGAGTACTCTGGGCAGATTCGATAGTCCTAGGCACGGGCTGCGACAACGTGCAGAGTTCTCTCTAAAACCGGGGTTACCATTAGCCCTTGACGGACGGCTGAAAGAATGTGCTGGTCATTCAATTAACGGTGGTATCGAAGCAATGATAACAGTGATAGCCAAAGTCATGGATGTTTGGTTGTATCGTCATTCGGTCTCAAGAGCGATATTTTCTGGGTGCTTATCTGATCTTGGTTTAGGCCTTGGGGGTTTGTACTTGGAAAACATCGACCTTGACTCGAGTGATAATTGCTTTACTTTAAATGTTTGCTTTACTATGTTTACTTCTGCTTAGTGTGTCTGGGGGCTATCACTGTAGAAAGAGGTGGAGTGGGAGGGTTGGGTTCCTATTCCTTTTACCTTTATGCTCTTTTGGTATGTTGTTAGTTAATTTACCGCTCACTAAGACTGTTGTCTGACTCAAGGTTTTATGTTCAACTCTTATTACCTTGGGCTGTTCATCCATTTTGGGATGGGCAAACTAGGTAGCAGGTGACAGGTTCTGTTCTTAGTTACCAACGATGTTGATGACGAAGACGAGCTGGAGGCTTGCGTATTATTTTCTTACTATATGTACTGGATGTTCCGCTGCTTGTATATTCTCTGAGTGATATGTAGTGAGGCTGGATGTATTGACTATACAGATTTTTGTATCAAACTACTATGAGGCTTATTTGATGCAATTCTGTTCTGTGTAGCTTCACTATGTATATTTTTCTCTATTGTATTTTATCCATGCGTTGTGAGTAATACGATAGACTCTACTGCTTTAACTTACCTCTGACGACCATCCATGGCTGCCTGGCACACTTTACAGCGCACTATTTCTATGTTTAGTGCAGGGGTCATGGGCGGTCGTCACATCCTTCGTGAGTCACTTCAAGTGTGTGCCAGATTTCCTGCGCAGTTTATCAATGTGAGACACGATTATATTCGATTTGATCCAATGAACAAATAATAGAATTCATAGCTTTAGCATTAGCATTCTGTAATCTATTTTCAAGATCTGTCCATTGATCCATCGGTTTATCTATTTCCTGATTATCTACCACTATAGTTGGTGTCCTATATCCTGTCTCAACTATATTCCAAGCATCAATGGGTTTCAAAAAAAAATTCATTCTATTTTTCCAGTAAGCATATTCACCATTAAACATTGGTGGTCTAACTACGGACTGACCCTCAACAAAAGCATTAATAAACGAAGCCATTTAAAAATTTTAAAACAAAAATTTGTTTTTGAAAAATCAATTTTTTTTTAAAAAACTTGACTTTTGTTCCTATCTCTGATACCACCACTATAAGAAATAATAATATTAACGGCAATTAAGAACGGCGTTTTTATTCAACCTGTTGTGTTCTCTCCGCGTAACAAGTAAATAAAATAAGAAAACGCTGTATGAACGAAAATTTATAAGGCGGGATCCAAAATTTTAACTGCTGCTCCTTTTTCTTCCATTTCCTTTATCCTCTTCCCATTGATCCAAAAAACCCTAAGTTCTCCACTCTCCTTTTCATTCTTCAAATTGACCACCACAAATGCAAACTCTATAGGGACTGACGTGTCCTCAGATACGTAACCAGCTTTCTCTACAAAAATCCAACTTCTAGCTCGCGATTCCGATTGCTGGCGGCAGTCTCTTTGACATCAGTTTTGATTGCTTCTTCTCTCTCCATCGTCACCAACAGCGCAAACCTTTCATTGGCCTCCTCCATTTACAATTCTCTCACCCCACCAATTCAGAAGGTATCCATTATAAACACATTTCAATTTTCTTTCTTATTTGTTATTACAAATTTTATTTATGAAATTAATGTCGAATTGCAACTTTTTTAATGCTTAATAACCATTTTTGTAGATTTGAGGTATTGCACAGAATCAACCGCACTTAAATCTTTCAAGTGACTCTTAGTATAAACATAACTATAGGATGAAATCTAGTAATATGTGAAGATTTCAAATTTAAAACCAGTATTGAAATGAAAACATCACAAAAACGAATGTAATACCAGCAATTTAGCATGAGAATGAACTAAAAATTACATATGTTCTTCTTATTGATTGGTTGGCAGAGAGCACCAAGTAAATACTTGCGACGATTTTAGTATTATGCTCCTTGGATTAGATGAAAATCTGCTTCCCTTTGTAGGAAAATTGATGTAATTCCTTGCTGATCAAATTCATGGTTGATTATCATGGTTGAAAATAGAACCAACTTTATATTACTGATTATCATTGTTGAACTAGGATCTTTAAAATTAAAGAGGATGAAATGTGATGCTTGACAAGCAAGTATGTTTATATTAGTTCATTGAAATGGTCATATAATATAAACTTTTGGTTTTTAGGTGTAGTATCGACCAATCACTAGTCCACTAGTAGTTTTCACAAAATTTTGATTACTATGACATTGTTCTACTGTTTGCATTATGGAGGTCTGAGAATCAAATGTGTCAGAGTTGTAGGAGTTGGGATACCTATCAACAAGAGAGCTGAAGTATCACTTCTTTATGTATTTTGTTTCAGAAGCTGAAAATATTAAAAGCCAATGACATTATTTTGTACACTTCTTTATGCTTTTTAATTTGAGTTGTCCATCAAGTTTTGTCCAACATTATGTTTGTTCATCCACGCACACACAATTTTGTATTCATTACTGCTTTATACCATTTGCATTTTATAGAAAGTTTGTTTCCATATTAAAATTTGTCTGTCCTATAGTTTTATACTCCGTTTCGCCTTGGATGAACATCAGTTATAATAAACACATTTAGTTCATTAATCTTATTCTAGCCTTTATTTTATTTTCGCATTTGATTGTACAAATATAGTTAATAACCACCAGATTATATACATTTTTCAGTCAATGGCGATGACAATTTGCTATTTGGATTTTGCATTGAAACAGTTTCCACATATGAGAAAATTAATATAAAAGTTGATGAGAATTTTCATGAATTGTCTCCTCGCTATGCTCTTTTTTGTCTTACCAGTGAGGGGAAGCTAATCCCGTTTCATGCTGCGAGGTTTGTTCTTGTCCTAATCTGTGTATGATTTTTCCTCTTTTTATAAAGGTTAGTATTGTAGATGTTTTATTTGTAATTTCCTTTGACTTTTTTATTGCTGCGTTTATGATTTCAGAACCTCTCGATCTTTGCAATTCATTATCTATGACTAGAGATGCAAACAATGGTCATACGCTACAAGGCTCTGACGTAGCAGAACATGAAGATTCTTTAAATGGGAAATTGGATATGTCAATAGCCCAGTCTCTACTTGAATGTATAAGGGCTTCCAAATCCCAAGATAAAAACAAGCGATTTTACAATGTAACACACAAATAATTTACATAATTATCATAAGTGTTTCTTTTGTAATTCTTAGTATTATGTCGAGCTTTTTATGTTAAAAATGGCATGTTAACCAGTGCTGGCATGTTCACTCCCAGTTGCACCGGCACAACACTGCCAATTCATTATCAAATTCTGCATCGGCGTCGGCTGTAGCGGAGTGCGTGCAACATTTTATTACAGCAATGGATAGTTTGAGACTTAACATGGTGGCTTTGGATCAGGTGCATCCGTTGCTTTCTAACCAATGAAACTTGGTGGAAATATCCTGCCTCCTAACTTTAAAGGGAAAGTGAAACTGGGGGATTGGCTTGGTAGGTTGAGCAAGATGGGTGCAGCGGACGAGTTAACAGAGCAACAGTGTAGGCAGCTGCTTTTTGATTTGGAATCTTCCTATTCTTCTTTCATGGATGCTTTACCTTCTACTTCTTAATAGGGGCTTCATATACATTCAGGCAAGTGGGTTATATTGTCAATGCTCATAACTCTTTTGATATTCGTCTAAGCATTTAGTTAATTTGGTCGATGGAATGATTTTTTTGGCTTATAATGATATTATAGTTGTCGGTAATAAACATTATAACATTGTATTGTCGGACATGAGCGCAAGTGGAATTCAAAGTTGCGGGCTTTAAGAATCCTACGGTACAGTAATTATGTTATGAGCTAGTATTTGTAAATTTATTTGAAATATAATGATATAAATAAACAATATGATAACAAATGTGAGTAAAACCTCAAGGCAGGGCACTTCAGCATAAACTACTTGAACTTCAATATCATCTCTACATAATACTTTACTCTGATATGTCCACCAAAAATATTAATATTTTTGAATCAAAATAATGGTTCTACATTTAATAAATTCTAATGTGCAAAGAAAATCAAAATAAGATATTTTTTGCAGAGACAATATATTACAAAATAATCTAAAATCATGCTAATAGTTTGGCTATAGTTTATATGCATGAACTAGATTGTTTGACCAACATTGGAAAACAAAGTGTGTGTATTTGTTGAATTATTTGATGCAAATAATTGTTTCAAATATCTGAGGAATAGTAATGTTATGTTTGAATGAATCTCTAATTAATTTATGTATGTTGTCAGCTGGATGGATTGGGAATGATGTTGTTTCGGTTGTTATCGATGAAAGCGATCCATATTTCAATACAACAGGGAGGGTAAAGCTCACAACTGTTAATCGATGCTTATAGAAACTTCAATTAAATCAGCTCTTACACCTTCTTAAGTTTTAATAGGAATTGAACCATCTTCGTGGAGTGGCAGTTCTGATGACTGTTGTGATGATTATCGCTCTTCTCTCTTTAATAGCCATCATCTGTCGCATATTTATGGCTACATCTGTCCGAAAGTTTTACTAAATATCAAGCTGATGCAAAGTTTCCCAGCCTGTGATTTTTTAATTACTTAATGGGTTTAGTTTATATGCTCCTCAAACCGTTCTTTTTTACCACTACCCTTTTCAGTCTTTGTATTTTAATTTTAAAGATTTGTTCAAATCCTGACATTTAATGCTGTATTTAAACTATACCAATATTTTAAGAAGAAATATTGACAAAATAGCATCTTGATTTTTTACCATCTGAATCCACTGCGTATGCCTTTATATGTGTCATATATTTGTTTGCTAATTTAGCTTCTTTTCAATTTTATGTTGCATGCATACATGAATAAATTCATACATTTGTTTCAAAAAAATACATTCATACATACTAAACTTTTTTGTGCCATCGGTAATCCATAGGCATGGAAGGCAGACATACAAATAGATAGCTTGCCTAGAAACAACACTTCAGAATGGTTAGTTGCAATGACAGATGATGAAAGAAACTATCATTATCATTTTCATTTATCATTCATCATTTTATAATTTCTTTATCTTCTATTCTTGAAACTAACTATTTTGAAGTGATGCCATAGAAGCTTACTACCCAAGCAGCCCTTCAATCTAACTTCTTGAACATAAAAACTCTCCGAGCTTTATGAATTGTTGGATGATGCTAACTGTGCTACTATACATGCAGGCAGCTTCAAAAGTCATTGGTGAAGTTGAAGCACTAATTATTTTCCCAATCCTTCCTTATACAATCCTCGCAGTCTTTTATATGTTTGGGATTTCTGCTGCAATGCACCTATTGTTCTGGTCAGATTCTCAAAAACGACTACAGCTCAAATTGTTATGCGTATGATCTAAAATCAAACAAGGTAACAAAACCGATGTTCATTTTGCTTGATCTAGCATTTCATATGGCTCACACTTTATGCTTGCATATCATAGACTATGATCAATCACTTTGGATAGATTATGATATATATTTTTGTATTGACTGGTTTAAAATATCCATCTGTTATATTTTAGTGGATTGATATAAGATGAATTTCTTGAAAACATGGTATTTTTTGTTACATGCCTAATCTGTGATATTAGTGATGCGCATGTACTTACCTTAACTCTTGGCAGCATTTCTAAAGTTCAGATTACCATATCTATAGTATTGGTTTAGGATCAAGTTTTTATTAACACTTCTCTAATCAAATTTTAGAGCTCTTCTACCTCTATAATACATTATGGTACAAAGAAATGAGAAGCTTAATTTGCATTGACAGTTTGACACAAAATTTTGGAGCACACGAAAACGTTTACACAATTTTTGAAACAAAAATAGGTAGTAAAAGTGTAGTTAAAGTTGGTGCAGTTATTTCGATACTCATGTCCTTGCTCGGTCAATTTATCCTTTTCTTCTCCTTTAAGCTAGGTCAACATATTTCGTATCAAGAAAACAACTCAAAACATTTTAGAGAAAATGCCTTCTAAACAACAGAGAGGGAATCACTTTAGCCTATTTGTAAATCCATCTACATTTATTTTTTGGATTATATGTTTTGTGTGATGCTAGAATGTAATATATTGTATTATTATGAATGCATGAAATGTACATAAGAGCCATCAGTTTCAGAGGAGACAATGCAATATAAAATTTGCTAATTCTGTTAAATTCAGTTTGGCATTTTTTCAAATTGGCAGATTAAATTAAACTGACTAATCACTGAAAATATTGGATAATTGATTGTTGATTGCTAGTTGTGTGCAATATATGGCAAAAACTAAGGAGAATGATGATTATGTCCATTTCAACAGTACTTGTCTGTGTAGGTAAAGCTGGAGGATTCATTGCTTCAATCCCAGATGTCATGGTTGCTACTCTTCTCCGCTTCATTTGGGCCATACTTGCATTTAGGTATATAATTATTTAACTCTTTAATAGATTTGCATCATAATTATTCCCTTTACTTATTTCTATAGGTACACAAAACATTGCTTCGTTATATGAAAGATTTCTAGCTAAAACTGTTAAAAAAAATGTATGTTTTTATTCCTTTAAATATGTATGCTATGATGGAGTATATTTTTTTATATATAATATGAACCTGATCATGTTTTGATCGAGTACATATATATTGAACTAGGGTGTGCGGAAAAGCACTAACCGTGCAAAGGAGACGTTGTTGGATTTTTATGAAATCCGATAGGTATACAAGTATATAATTGAGTACAAGTACAACTCTTCTTTTTTATATTTCTTATTGTATTACTTCTATATTTAGTTGAATTGAGGAAGCAGATCTTATGTTGCCTGCAACTGACAAATAAGACGGATCAATATATAGCATTTAAGGTATTTAATGTACATATTTTGCTTAATATATTAATTTTACTAACTTTAATCTTAAACAGTTAATTTAGAACTGTGTTTGGAATTTGTAGGTAAGAACAACCAATCCAAAGAACTATTATGTGCACAGGGTTGTAGGGATTGTTGTTCCTGGATCGACATGTGATATAACAGGTAAATTCTTTTTCAGATTTTAATTGCAATATTGTGAATGGGTAAGCAATTTATATTATTGATTATTGATAATATGGATCATTATTATTTTACGACCCTAATTAAACTGAATTTAACTACTGTTGATGTGGTAATGTGAACTTTCTAGTCTTTTTGATTTTGTATCATTGAGGGATAAAGTTCATTGATAATTTTATTTAATTTTATCGTGCAATTGGTAGAAGATTTTTTTACCTTGCTCTTTCTAACCACAACTCACCTCCATTTATATTAATTCCATTTGCCTCCCAAAAGGGAGGTTACACATGGAAATTATGGATAAAGAAAGGGAATATGACTTAGTTGAGCTTCTCCAACAATTATATAACTTAAGAAGATTGAAAATAAAATTACATGATGTAAATTGTTCTGGTCAATGCTTTTTCTGAACTTCATATTTTTTCAGCTTAGTGCCCAACTACTGCCTAGTGATATTACAACGATCCATATAGACACAGCCTTCAATATAATTGCTTATGATGTTGTTAAAAGCTCTGATCGAGGTCTATTAGGCTTCGTTTAAGCTGAACTTTTGAGCATTGGTGCTAAATGCCTAATAATGTTTGCTAATGGATGATCAGGATTTATTTAATCTGTTTCCATTCAAATTTTAGAAAGTCCAGATAAGGATCAACATATATTGATCAGAGAGAATGTTATGGAAACGAAGTTCGACACTATTGCCTTCTGCCTCATACTATATTAAAAACTTGCTCTAAATTACACATCTAAGTTGATGTTTATTGTGATTTCTGTTTATTTACTTAGGAAAATACATATCTCAGACAACCTAAGATCATGTTCCAAAACTTAAGTATCGTTATTTCCATGATTCAATGCATGACCTTCATTGATTATTTTAGTTTTATTCCCCTTTTACCCAATACTTTGATTTATCAAAGTATTTTTACTACTGTGTTTACCTACTAATATAACAGAAGTTGAAGCCTAATATTCCTACGATTTATCTGCTAAATGTCTAAAACGCTATACGTACAATGGCTGTCATGTCCCCTGTTTTCTTCCAACTTAACTACAACAGACCTAGGTTAGGTGCTACAATGAGTTATCATTAACTTTTTTACGGTCCTTCCATATTGAATCAAATCAATAATTATGTTAATTTTGGGTTTAAAATGAAATGGGAAATTGATCAGTTTTGTCCGTTGTGAACTCCATATAAAAGTATAAGATTCATATACTTTTATGAATTATAATTGAGCAAAAGCCACTTTATACTTAATAAAACATGATCATTAAACCTTTGGGTGAACAAACAAAGTCAAATTTGAAATAATGATTAATAACCAAATTGAAACTTAATTATCTAACATTTGTTAAAAAGTTAATTTTAAAGTACCAACTAATGGATACTGCTTCACTATTATTTATATGTACTTTAGATGTTTAACTCCTTTAAAAACATATTAAGTTATCGGTGATGTATAGAAACATTTTCTCATATCCCTTCTTACTATCATAGTTTACTATAGATTTTCAATATTGTAATAAATCTAAGATTTTTGACTTCAAACCAATATTTTATTTATGCATGCAAAATCATAAGTTAGCTATTCACTAATCTTCTTATCGTGTTGATAATCTCTTATAAGTGTTATAGATATCTGATGTGATACCTTAATTCACTTTCATGATTATATGAAGCTATGTGACTATTAGTATCAAGCAAGGAAGCTATACTTGAAGCAGCATGCCTATTTTGGTTGTACATACCTTTATACATATGTGAATTTTGTAAAGGTTGACGTTATATTTGTAGACCTATTGCTAGTTGGTGTATGTAAATTTATTTTGAGTTTGCTCCTTTTGGTTTTTTTGTGAAGTTATTATATCGTTTTTTTTAATGTATTCCATCCACAATTTGTTCATTTTAAACTTTGTCTGATCAACTATGACTATAAACACATGAACAAAAGTAGTCAATAAAAAAATGACAGTACAAAAGGAAAAAACGATCACCTGGGAGTTTATCATTATGCATTTATTATTCATTAAGCGATCTTTTGTTTGTATTCTAACATCCTTTATTAGTATCATGCATTGGTGAACTCCAATATCGTCAATTAGGCACCATTATACACACTGATAGCATTTACTATTTATGTTTGTAATAATTTTATATATGCATGTAATTGTAGGACTTAAAATTACATTACTATGGTGTAAACTAAAGTTGTGCAATTTATACGCTTTGAAGTGCAATAATATATTACTTCAGTTGTATACCTGAATGTGTGTAATGTATATTAATCAAATCTGAGAACTAATCTATTTTCCCAAATTTTACCATATTAATATTTAGAAAATATATGATTTCTTCAAATTAATGCATGTCTTTTGATGTGATGAGGGATATATATATATATATATAATTTTTTAGAATATACCAACTATTTTGAACGATATTGTGCAAACATTTATCCGATGATCAAGTGCACTACTGATTTCATGACGAGAAGGATTGAGGTATATTTCACGACAAGAAGGAAGGAGAGTATTCCATAAAATTATTTAAGCAGTACGGTAAACTACTTAAATTTACTAGGTAATTTCACCATGGATATGTTGCCATTTTGCAAGATGACTACAGAGTACATTTAGTGCCCAAAAAGAAAATAATTTGTATCTCTAATAAAATTATTTACCTAAAAGCAATAAATCAACAATAGGGCATCATTGGTCCAACTTAAAATTCATTTTCAAATTTAGTTAGATATTTCTATGCACAGGTCCATTCGGGAGTGCAATTGTACCGGTATATATGTATACATTTAGTTAAGTTTGTTTTATGGAAATATAATGATCACACATTGACTGTTTTCTAATCATAGTAAAAATACACATTGCTTGGTTTTAAGGATTGCAAGGTGTCTACATGATGCATATGGGATGATTATACACACGTTTATGTATGTATATGAAAAATGGTTACAATTATATCATAAAAGAAATGCCAAAATAAAATCACAACTTCTTTACTAAAATAATATTAAGTTATCCAATTTATTAGACTATAAAATGAATTTATCAAATGGAGTAATTGAGAAATTATACATTATCAAAAAAAGCATAATGGTACACAACATTGTTTTGTCTACATATTCAATACGTGCATTACTTAGCATTTTCATTTTTCAAACATTAAATGGGATATACGAAATTACTAACTTATATTTGATATTTGATATTGTAATAATGTTTCTAATTCCTTCCCGTAAATAGTATATTTTGATTATTTTTCAAAATAATTTAATTTTCTAACTACAACAAGTATATTTTTGCCATACCCATGTGCGAAGCACGGGTTAGCACTAGTTCAATTAACGATTCAGAGAGATCATGGAACTAACTATCGATCTTGAACGACCGTGAATTCAATTAATGATCCGAAGAGATCATGGACTTAACTATCGATCCTGAACGATCATGAATTCAACTAATGTTCTAGAGAGGTCGGGATTCTAACTAGCAATCCAAAGAGATTGAACTTTCAACTAACAATCCAAAGAGATCGAGATTTCAACTAGCAATTCAGGGAGATCAAGCTTTCAACTAACGATCCGAAGCGATCAGGAATTAAATCAATCATTGAATGCATAACCCCGAGAAATTGAGATCTAAACCTTGGCTTTGAACGCCAGTTGACCTTGAAGTGTTTCAGTAGCGATTACCGAACCGAGCCATTGATTTCGACATGTGACTGCTAACCCCGGATGAACACAGGATGATCCTAATTCATGACATGACCCATGACTTATTGATTCTAGGAGAACACGAAATCATTGTCTATGATTGACACTCAAGCAAGGACTACAGTCTTTAGCTATCATGGTCTGGAACGATCTTTTATTTACAGGTGAATCCAAAGGAACAAGATGATTCGTCATAGTTTGATCAACTAAAAGCCAGAAAAATCAACCACTAATGTTGCATCAACTTTGATACCTATTCTTGAGTAAAGCATATGTAACGACCCGGTATTTTAGACCATTCGCATCCGCACATGTCGGACTTGAATAGTTCAAAATACCGCGTTGTTAATTTAAATTTGGCAAAACTGAGCATATACAGTAAATAAATAGAACATAGATCACAGACAGAGTAATAATTTGCAGCGGAAACAAAAGATAGTAGTTCATGAAGCTACTATATACATATCAGAGTTAAATAAGGTACAACAGATGTCTCGAATACATAATCAAATACAATATCAGAATACATCACTAGAATCAACTGGATATCAGAAAGCTGGATAGATAGCTGGATCTCCAAGCGAAGCTCCAACTCCAAAGGTGAGTCTCGAATACTGGTACACTCAGTCTGACCCGAGCGTAAAGCAAAACACAAAACACTCGAGTCAAGATTAACATTCTTATATCAATAAATCCAACTCAAGTGAAATAGCAACTGAAATACAAGTAACTCAAAGGATGTTTGGAATAACCATCCTTTAAGGACCCGTTAAACTATCTACTATATAGTAGTGTACGGTAGATAGATAATGCCTATCAGTAATATAAAATATCAAAATAGTGTTAAGGCGTTACCATTATCCCCCTTAACACATTTTATATAAGCGTTATAGTCTATACAGCACTGTAAACTCCACCGTAAACTAGTAGGATATCAGGGAATACTCTATAGGTATAATACAAAACAAATTCGTAGTGGTCGCGTATATAGGGATCCAAGTATGACAAGGCACATGAGGCAATACCCAAGGTAGTGAAACTACCGTTTGCCTGATCCGGACTGGTGAGAACGCATTGCCGCAGCGATCGCAACACCGCGAAACAACACTCCCAAATCAAGGGTGCACCAATCGACAACAAGTAATGAGTAGTTTTCGAAGAAGTGTGTTCGCTCGAGGTAGCTAGCCCCCATTTGGCCCGGCACGGCTCCTGTTTTAGTCATTTCCAATTTGACACAAGTGTCAAGGCTATCCATTATCGTTCTCTTTCTTCAGTCATCACGTACATCATTCCAACCACTTCATTCTGGATCACACTCCGCGTGTAGTTATTAAAGTGGTTTTCGGTTTAGACAGTGAGTATGTCCTTAACCGATTCCGGTCTCTTTAATAACTTTCGTAATTATTACACCGATTGGTCGTTCATTCATTTCAAAACCAAATCAATTTCAATTTCAATTGGAATTCGTAAATCGACATTCGTTAGTCTTTCTAAATCAATTTCCATAATTTACATTTCAAAACATCCAAATTACCATTTCAAAATCTTATATTTCAATTTCTATTTCTATTTAAAACAATTCAAATATTTTCAAGTTCGTAAATAGTTTCATTCCAAATCATTTATATATTTAATTTAACCTTTAAATCAATTTAATTCATTTATCGATTTCATTCAATATTCATTTAACTAAATTTGCCATTCAAAACAATTTCTATTAAATTTCCAATTCATTAAATCCATTATTTAAATTCGACTTCATTATATCAAAACTTACAAATTGAATTAAATTATATTCATCAAATCAAATTCTTTAAATTTCAAGTCTTACATTAATTTCAATAAATCACATTTTATTTCTTGTTAAAGAAATTCAATTTCACTTATTTACTTACTTAAATAATTTTCCAAAACTTAATTAATAAAGAAATTCAATTTCAATTATTTACGAAGTAAAAATTCACTTATTCAAAAGTTCAATTTCTCTTATCAAAGAATTCAAATTTTATTTGATTATTAAATAATTCAATCTTATTTAATTATTAAAATAATTTCAAAACTTGATTATTAAATAATTTCAAACTTAATTCAATCGTTTCTCAAATTAAACAAGGTTCTTTCATCAATTACATTGTTAATATTTTGTTTTATATTTTTAAATATTAACATTTTCCTTTCATAAAAATTTAAATTCCAACTTCATTTCAAAACCTTATCATTTATTCAAATAAAATCTTCATTTTATTTTTAAAACAAATCATTGACCAATCGGGTTTTATTTAATTCTCTATCCTAAGTCAAGTTCATTTGGGTATTTATCATTTCAACCCGATTCCAATTCAATTCAAAATCAAAACATAGCAAAGGGAACTTGCAGTGTGATAACTGGGATGGTGTCAAAGTAAATAAAAAAGCAATAACAACAATCAATATCAATCCAATAATCAATTCAAATAATCCCGAAATAATCGTATTAATTCACATTGTTATTTGTGTAAATTAATAAAATTATTTCTAGAATCTACACTATCATTTCATGTAGATTAAAGATTATTACACTATTATTTATACGGTTCTTCAATTGTCATTCGATTTCAATTTTAACACTACAACAATTAATCAAATATACGTTCAATGGTTCAAAGTGTAATTATCACTATTCTACATGTCAATTAATTTAACAATTAAAAGGGGTCATATTCAACTAATCAAATTCAACATATGTGTCGATTCAAATTTTAATTATCCTACGTCAAATTTATTTGCATAATATTTATCACTTTATACATTACAATTTTAACGTCCAATTATAAACATCAAACAATCAATCATTTAACAACCAAACTGGATTATCATTGCATATATAACAGATAATGGTGTCAGATGTCACAGGTGAACTGATACAGGTAATAACAGTGTAAATATCTAACAGCAGCATATTTCAATTGTCGTTCCAATTGAAATCAAATTTAATAAATAAAAGAACATTAATCGTGAGTGATTGCTCACCTTTCGAGGTTAGAGAGGTTCGACGATGAAATGAGATAAGTTACAAATCCAAGTACGAATTTCGAAGCAAAGCACGATGGATGCGAGTTCGACGGACAAGCTGACCAATAGGAATAGACGAAATCACATCAGAACTGAATTGATAAAGATAAATGGTATAAATGGTCTCATATATATATATCTAACTATATATAACTATTTACATATAAAAGTCATATTTTAAATTCAAAACACATTTTAAACTTAAATATTTATATATATATATATATAAGTATTAAAAATCAATTTTTTTCAAACTAGAAACATATATTAAAACCAAATATATATATCGTATATTATTTTTTTGAAATAAAAACTTATGGAGATATACAAACACAATATATATTCAACAACAAACTTATCATTTAAATCTATACATACATTGCCCAGTCATTCACATCAACTAACATCACATTTTATATATATATGCATATTCAATAGTTATATAAGCAGATAAATATATATAGGCAATATATAATTCCTACTGTTCAAAACCAAAGCAACACAGAAACTGACTAAAGTCAGTTACAAAACAATATATATAATATGAAGTAGCGTACATGTTTAATATAAACAATATTATATCTATGACGTGTAGATGCATTTAACAACAAAATTATATGTACTATAAAGTTGATTTATGTGAATGGATATATATAACATAAAATAAACTATAGATCATATATATACATACCCTGATATATTATGTAAACAAAACATTCTGGAAACAAAGTGTCACAAGGATCTAGACAATAAAATAACATGGCTTATATAAATTCACATAAAAAACATACTATACATACTTACATAAATAACATATAAAAGCTAATAAAATAACATATATTTAGTAAACACCTTCCAGATAAAATGTGGACTATATGAATGATATAGTTTTTATATATATATAGTACATATAAACACCTACCTACATACAGTAACATATATACAAGACTTTACAAGTACTGTGACTTTATATATATAAATACAACCTAAAACAACCTATATAGCCCTTCATATCAGATCTTATGGTTCCAATACTTCATATAAACTACTAGTAAATGGATACAAACTTCATAGCTAATATATATCGACAATGTATAATAGATATCATATAAATTTGTATAAAAAAAACGATATATATAAACATAAAAATATTTATACCTACATAAACTTATATTTTATAACACTAGTTGATATACAAATTTATATAACTTATATATATACGGCAGTTTTCAGTTCATATATCAGCAGTTCATATACCTTTTTATAAAACAGAACTTATACAAATTCTTATATATATAGCAGACCAAAATATATATTCAACATAAATTAGGATTTCATAAACAAATACATATGATACTTACTTAAACAAGGCTACACAAAAATTACATATATATAGGCTGTCATGCATATTATTCAAAATAGCAAGTATAAAATATACTTTATATTTATATGAAAACTATAACACATATATATCATATATACCTCAACAGAAAATGAGCGGTCAGAGGAGGGAGGGCTGTCGCCAAAAGCTGTGTCAGTTTGTGGGGTCTACGCGCGCGCGCGGAAGGTGGCTACGCCGGCCGAGGGAAGGTCCGGACGAGCTGCTGTGGCGGGTTGCTTTGAAGGCGGAGGCCGGTCAAGGTTACAGGCGCGTGGCTATCGAGGTGATGGGTGGCGGAGAAAGATGAGTGAGGTCGGATTGAGGGAAGAGAAGGTGCGAGACGTGGGGTCGAGTTGGATAGGTGGTGGATCTCGGTGGAATGTTCGGTGGTTGTTGTTGAGGGATGGAAGGAAGAGAGGAGGCCGAAGTTGAAGGAGGGGAGAGGCAAGGCTCGGTTGCCTAGAACGTGTGGAGGAGGAAGACATGGAAGTGAGGGTGAGCTTGGGTTTTGTATGCGAATGGTGGCTCAGGCATTCAAGGAGGAAGAGCAACAGGGAGAGGGAATGGGCTGGCTTCAAAGAGAAGAGGAGGAAGTTGGATTGAAAGTAATGTATGCGTGTACCATAAATTTTTGAACAGGTGGAAGTTCAAAAGTAGATGTTGAATTCGAGAGTATTAATGGAAAATGTCTGTTGGCTTAACCATGTAAAAGAATGAATAGTCACTAGAAATTCAAAAGCCCAATTTTGAAACCAATATGGTTCAACGTTTACAGATTTTGCCGTCCACCGGTCATCGAAACACATATACGAATATACTGTGGAGACCAGTACGACGAGACGATCAAAATGGTATATAGATATCAGTGGTACAATCGAATTAAAAAAAATTCGAAATTTCTAATAGCGGAAAATGCAAGAAAAACGCTAAAAAATAAGATCGACGGAGCCAAAGATGTCCGAATTTGGAAAAACGACAAACTGACATCTTGCTCAGAAGATGCTTTAAAATTTTTCTATGTAAAAATATTTAGGTTCCAAAAACATTTATTTTCATCGCTTTTTAACTGATTAAATTGAAGTAAATTTACGCGCGAAATAAACTTTCATATTTTCTGACAAAAATTTTCAGTTTGCTATGTTTAATTAGACGCATTCCAAATAATAAATTTTTATTTCAAATCTTATCGTTTAAAATTTCACAAAATTTCGGCTAATTACGTTATTAAAACAGTTAAAATTTACAGGTCGTTACACTCTCCCCCACTCAAAACTTTTCGTCCCCGAAAAGGAACGAGATAGGAGAATAGAAACAACCAGAAAGAAAAACAGATTTTGAAATACAAAATAGAAATTAATTTAAACCATATAAATTCAAATTTAAATTAATTGATATTCAATAATTAATTTAATCCATTTGATTTCACTAACATCAATCTCAACTATTTCTAAATTCATTATCTTATTATCCAATTATCTTCAATTTAAAATTTCTAAAACCATAAATTTGAATAGTCTTTTATTATAATCATATTTTTTTCAACAATTTAAATTCTTCTTTATTCCAAATTATTGTTAAGTTTATTTCACTTAATATATCTTATTACATATATTTAAACCATATAAATTAATTTAAACCTTATAAATTTCAATTTAAATTAATTTATATTCACTAATTGCTTTTAAATTCAAGGTATTTCCATAAGTTGATCAAATTTCAATTTATTAATTCTTTCAAAACAAATTTATTTGTCTCATCTATTATTCAATTAACTTATTATTCTATCATCTTTAATAGAATTTTTTTATAATCAAAATCTAAGTGTATAACATTTATTATAAACACTAAAATTTTATTTATAAAATCATTTTATATTGTATATTATCCAATTGCATTTTAACTTCTGAATAATTTAGGTAAGTTATATTGAAATGCAATTTAGTACTATACAAATAAAATTTTCAAATTCAATTATCTCAAGTTTAAATACTTATTCAAAATTTAGCTTTATTTATAATTGAAAACATCTTTTAACATGATTTTTTTAAGAATTAAATTTCCGTTTAATTTCAAACCCTTTAGAATAATTATGTATATACTATATATATTAAATCAAATTAAATTTAAAATAATATTCCCATATATATATATATAAATCAAGTCATACTTAAGAAATTCAAATTAAAATATTTCCCAAACAAAACCGTAGCAAAGCTACAGAATGGTTTCTCCACTTCGAAACTCGAAAATGAATGTCGATGATGCGGCCGCCATCACCGAAATTATTTTCCAGCGACAAAGAGAAGAGTACTGATTTCAATATTTAAATTCTTTGAAAACGGTTTTTATTTGAAAATACGTTCAATAATATACATTTTAAAAATTTAAAAACCAAAGCTTGAAATTTTAGGAATTTAAATTCTCAAATTCTTACTTTAATTTCATTTAAATTTCTATATAAATCTATAAATTAACTTCTATAATTCCATTTATTTTTATGTTGGAATAATCAATGATTTACAAAACAAATAGTGAAAATCAAATATTACCTTTCTGACAACCAATTCTGTAACGACCCGTATTTTTACGGATCGAAACATCGTAAAACAGTTGTCATTGGGTCATATAGAAGATAAGCCATGTGTAGCTTAGGTCGTCTGGAAGATAAGTCGTGTGGTGGCTTAGGTCGAGTGAATGACTTAAGAGTTAACGACCTAGTAGTTAGCGTATTGGTTTAGGTCGTATTGGTTTAGGTCGTACTGGTTTAGGTCGTATGCTAGTTTGGGACGACCTATAGGATTTGACCGACCTAAGGAATAGGCGACTTAAGGAAGACGACGACCTAAGAGTTAGCGGTATAAGAAACTGGGCGAGTTGGCGACTTAAGGGGTTAGCGACCTAAGGGTTGAGTGAGTTAACGACCTAAGGTAGTTAGGTCGTGGACAAGTTAAGTGATTAGGTCGTTGAGTCTATGCCGTGTTAGTTAGGTCGCTAGACGACCTAAGAATGTTAGGTCGTGAGTTGTTAGGTCGCGTGTATGTTAGGTCGCGACTTCTGTTAGCATCTCAGTTAGGTCGTGTAGCGTTAAGTCGCTAAGCCGCATATGTGTGTTAAGTCATAGGTCATGACATTATTAGGTCGTGACATTATTAGGTCGTGACATTTTTAGGTCGTGACATAGTTAGGTCATGGCTTCTGTTAAGTCGTTAGGTCGGCACTGTTGCTAAGCCGCTTGAGTGTGTTAGGTCATAGGTCGCGCGCATATGTTAGGTCGCATATGTGGTAGGTCGCGCGCAGGTGTTAGGTCGTAGTGTTTTTAGGTCGTAGGTCGTGGACGACATAAGGGGGCGGACGACCTAAGGGAAATCAGCCTATAAATAGGCGGGTTCTTCTTCATTTTTGGGATCCGGATTTTGAAGCGACGAAGTGCTGCCATTTTGAGAGCTCGAGTTCTACAATTCTTCACTTCTTTTCTCCACTCTAATATTGTGATTCCTTCCATCTAAATCGAAGATCAAATCGAAGATCCAAGAGCTTAGATTGAAGATCTTCATCCATCGAAGAGAGATTTCATCGTTTGAAGCGGGATTGTGATAGATCGAGTTAGATCCTTCACTGTCCAGATCTGAAGTGTGTTGCTTTTGAGGTGTTTAGGTGATTTGGTGAGTGGTGATTATCTCTCACACGGATCCAAAGGAGTATATCGGATCGTTGGCTTGATTTTGTGTTAAAGTAGTGATTTCCATACATTTCCGTAAACTTAAGTATAGATCCATTATTCATGATGATTTGACATCCATTTTACTACATGTTAACCTATGCAAGTTCATTCATCAAGTTATAGAGATATTGCTCATGTTTCATGCTTGTTAGATTTAGACTCTTTATTTACAAGATTGCCATTATTGTTATAATTGTGTATTAGATCATATTTGAATGTTTGATTACTTGGATTAATGATTGACTTGATTGATTGTTATGGATTAGTTGATTGATGATTTGATTTAGACAAGATGGTCGAAGATGATTCAAAAGCTAAGGTAAAGGCTCTTGAATTGGAAAAGCTGCTCGTGGCATATGTGGCGAATGATGAAGCTCATATGGATAGATTTGATGATGATGATGTTGAGATGAGGCTTTGCTATGATGAGATGAAGCGAGGCATGATATGAGAGAGCCTTGGTTTAATCCAGACGGGATCATTCCAAGCATGTTGATAACTCGGTGAAATGGTTCGGGTTTGAGGATAATGGTTGGCTCGAGAGGCGCTTGAGCTAGTATGGAAATAGTCGTCGAGGAGGATGACTAGAAGGCTGAGATTTCATCGTTGTTGAAGGTTCTAGCATGCTCAAAGCAAGAGTACGCTGGGCAGATTCGATAGTCCCTAAAGACTACTGATTGATAGTCGAGTACTCTGGGTAGATTCGATAGTCCTAGGCACGGGCTGCGACGACGTGCGGAGTTATGTCTAGAACCGGGGTTGCCATTAACCCTTGACGGACGGCTGAAAGAATGTGTCGGTCATTCAATTAACGGTGGTATCGAAGCAATGATAACAGTGATAGCCAGAGTCATGGATGTTTGGTTGTATCGTCATTCCGTCTTAAGAGCGGTATTTTCCGGGTGCTTATTTGATCTTGGTTTAGGCCTTGGGGGTTTGTACTTGGAAAGCATCGCCCTTGACTCGAGTGATAATTACTTTAATTTAAATGTTTGCTTTGTTATGTTTACTTCTGCTTAGTGTGTGTCTGGGGGCTATCACTGTAGAAAGAGGTGGAGTGGGAGGGTTGGATTCCTATTCCTTTTTCCTTTATGCTCTTTTGGTATGTTGTTAGTTAATTTACCGCTCACTAAGACTGTTGTCTGACTCAAGGCTTTATGTTTAACTCTTATTGCCTTGGGCTGTCCATCCATTTTGGGATGGGCAGACTAGGTAGCAGGTGACAGGTGCTGTTCTTACTTACCGACGATGCTGATGACGAAGACGAGCTGGAGGATTGCGTATTAGTTTCTTACTATATGTACTGGATGTTCCGCTGCTTGTATATTCTCTGAGTGATATGTAGTGAGGCTTGATGTATTGACTATTCAGACGTTGTACCAAACTATTATGAGGTTTAATAGAGATTCTGTTCTGTAAAGCTTCACTATATATACTTTCTATTGTATTTTATCCATGCGCTGTGAGTTATACGATAGAAACTACTGTTTTAATTTAACCTTGGCAACCGTCCATGGCTGCCTGGCACACTTTACAGCGCACTATTCCTATGTTCAGTGCAGGGGTCATGGGCGGTCGTCACAAATTTAGTTAACAATTCAATTTCAGAAAATGTGTACTTATAAAAAAATATAATCATACAAGATTATTTTATTTACCAAATTTTGAAAATACTATTATGTCAGTTTGCTCTGTTCAAGTGTTTTGGAAATCCTATCGATAGCGTTGATCAGAGGAATCGATCGGAAACCCAAATCAACATCAACAACTCAAACAACACAGTATATATTAAACATTTATATATTAGTTTACAAATACATTTCTTTGCTCGACGATACAGGAATGAATTTTCAAAATAAGGATAGGGATTCAAATTTTGTTGACTCAAATCAAAGAGAATTTTGATTCGAAAATAAGTTTGAAACAGAAGATAAGATAATTCAATTACCACAATCGGGAGATGGATGAGTTTATTTAATTCACGGGCAACCTTAACCGGGTCGTCCGTAACTTCAAGAATAAGATCGATGCTGAATTCTGAGGTAAATCAACACTCGATCTCAAGAGATGGAATTCAGGTATAGTAAGAGATAGATAACATCGTAAACCGAGGATACAGAAATCTACGGTAAATCAATGCCTATTGTACTTTTTTTTTGCTCCTTTACGAATCGTTCGAAGATTAGCGAGACCGCCGATTTATTATAGATATCATTCAAAATGGAGTTTGGGGTGCTCCAGAATTGAAAGAAGACGAATAGTGAAGGACACGAATGAATTTCGGAACCGAGGGGAACGTTCCAAAATTCAAAGGAATTGAGTCAAAAGAAGAGATTGAAACTCGAATGAGAGTGATTCTGTAAATACATTTACCATATATACTAAGTTTTTCCTAGAGCTACCAAAGCTCTGATACCAACTGTAACGACCCGGTATTTTAGACTATTCGCATCCGCACATGTCGGACTTGAATAATTCAAAATACCACGTTGTTAATTTAAATTTGGCAAAATTGAGCATATACAGTAAATAAATAGAACACAGATCACAGACACAGAGTAATAATTTGTAGCGGAAACAAAAGATAGTAGTTCATGAAGCTACTATATACATATCAGAGTTAAATAAGGTACAACAGATGTCTCGAATACATAATCAAATACAATATCAGAATACATCACTAGAATCAACTGGATATCAGAAAGCTGGATAGATAGCTGGATCTCCAAGCGAAGCTCCAACTCCAAAGGTGAGTCTCGAATACTGGTACACTCAGTCTGACCCGAGCGTAAAGCAAAACACAAAACACTCGAGTCAGGATTAACATTCTTATATCAATAAATCCAACTCAAGTGAAATAGCAACTGAAATACAAGTAACTCAAAGGATGTTTGGAATAACCATCCTTTAAGGATCCGTTAAACTATCTACTATGTAGTAGTGTACGGTAGATAGATAATGCCTATCAGTAATATAAAATATCAAAATAGTGTTAAGGCGTTACCATTATCCCCCTTAACACATTTTATATAAGCGTTATAGTCTATACAGCACTGTAAACTCCACCGTAAACTAGTGGGATATCAGGGAATACTCCATAGGTATAACACAAAACAATTTCGTAGTGTCGCGTATATAGGGATCCAAGTATGACAAGGCACATGAGGCAATACCCAAGGTAGTGAAACTACCGTTTGCCTGATCCAGACCGGTGAGAACGCATCGCCGCAGCGATCGCAACACCGCGAAACAACACTCCCAAATCAAGGGAGCACCAATCGACAACAAGTAACGAGTAGTTTTCGAAGAAGTGTGTTCGCTCGAGGTAGCTAGCCCCCATTTGGCCCGGCACGGCTCCTGTTTTAGTCATTTCCAATTTGATACAAGTGTCAAGGCTATCCATTATCGTTCTCTTTCTTCAGTCATCACGTACATCATTCCAACCACTTCATTCTGGATCACACTTCGCGTGTAGTTATTAAAGTGGTTTTCGGTTTAGACAGTGAGTATGTCCCTAACCGATTCCGGTCTCTTTAATAACTTTCGTAATTATTACACCGATTGGTCGTTTATTCATTTCAAAACCAAATCAATTTCAATTTCAATTGGAATTCGTAAATCGACATTCGTTAGTCTTTCTAAATCAATTTCCATAATTTACGTTTCAAAACATCCAAATTACCATTTCAAAATCTTATATTTCAATTTCAATTTCTATTTAAAACAATTCAAATATTTTCAAGTTCGTAAATAAGTTTCATTCCAAATCATTTATATATTTAATTTAACCTTTAAATCAATTTAAATTCATTTATCGATTTCATTCAATATTCATTTAACTAAATTTGCCATTCAAAACAATTTCTATTAAATTTCCAATTCATTAAATCCATTATTTAAATTCAACTTCATTATATCAAAACTTACAAATTGAATTAAATTATATTCATCAAATCAAATTCTTTAAATTTCAAGTCTTACATTAATTTCAATAAATCACATTTTATTTCTTGTTAAAGAAATTCAATTTCACTTATTTACTTACTTAAATAATTTTCCAAAACTTAATTAATAAAGAAATTCAATTTCAATTATTTACGAAGTAAAAATTCACTTATTCAAAAGTTTAATTTCTCTTATCAAAGAATTCAAAGTTTATTTGATTATTAAATAATTCAATCTTATTTAATTATTAAAATAATTTCAAAACTTGATTATTAAATAATTTCAAACTTAATTCAATCGTTTCTCAAATTAAACAAGGTTCTTTCATCAATTACATTGTTAATATTTTGTTTCATATTTTTAAATATTAACATTTTCCTTTCATAAAAATTTAAATTCCAACTTCATTTCAAAACCTTATCATTTATTCAAATAAAATCTTCATTTTATTTTTAAAACAAATCATTGACCAATCGGGTTTTATTTAATTCTCTATCCTAAGTCAAGTTCATTTGGGTATTTATCATTTCAACCCGATTCCAATTCAATTCAAAATCAAAACATAGCAAAGGGAACTTGCAGTGTGATAACTGGGATGGTGTCAAAGTAAATAAACAAGCAATAACAACAATCAATATCAATCCAATAATCAATTCAAATAATCCCGAAATAATCGTATTAATTCACATTGTTATTTGTGTAAATTAATAAAATTATTTCTAGAATCTACACTATCATTTCATGTAGATTAAAGATTATTACACTATTATTTATACGGTTCTTCAATTGTCATTCGATTTCAATTTTAACACTACAACAATTAATCAAATATACGTTCAATGGTTCAAAGTGTAATTATCACAATTCTACATGTCAATTAATTTAACAATTAAACGGGGTCATATTCAACTAATCAAATTCAACATGTGTGTCGATTCAAATTTTAATTATCCTACGTCAAATTTAGTTGCATAATATTTATCACATTATACATTACAATTTTAACGTCCAATTGTAAACATCAAACAATCTATCATTTAACAACCAAACTGGATTATCATTGCATATATAACAGATAATGGTGTCAGATGTCACAGGTGAACTGATATAGGTAATAACAGTGTAAATATCTAACAGCAGCATATTTCAATTGTCGTTTCAATTGAAATCAAATTTAATAAATAAAAGAACATTAATCGTGAGTGATTGCTCACCTTTCGAGGTTAGAGAGGTTCGACGATGAAATGAGATAAGTTACAAATCCAAGTACGAATTTCGAAGCAAAGCACGACGGATGCGAGTTCGACGGACAAGCTGACCAATAGGAATAAACGAAATCACATCAGAACTGAATCGATAAAGATAAATGGTATAAATGGTCTCATATATATATATATATCTAACTATATATAACTATTTACATATAAAAGTCATATTTTAAATTCAAAACACATTTTAAACTTAAATATATATATATAAGTATTAAAAATCATTTTTTTTTCAAACTAGAAACATATATTAAAACCAAATATATATATCGTATATTATTTTTTTGAAATAAAAACTTATGGAGATATACAAACACAATATATATTCAACAACAAACTTATCATTTAAATCTATACATACATTGCCCAGTCATTCACATCAACTAACATCACATTTTATATATATATGCATATTCAATAGTTATATAAGCAGATAAATATATATAGGCAATATATAATTCCTACTGTTCAAAACCAAAGCAACACAGAAACTGACTAAAGTCAGTTACAAAACAATATATATAATATGAAGTAGCGTACATGTTTAATATAAACAATATTATATCTATGACGTGTAGATGCATTTAACAACAAAATTATATGTACTATAAAGTTGATTTATGTGAATGGATATATATAACATAAAATAAACTATAGATCATATATATACATACCCTGATATATTATGTAAACAAAACATTCTGGAAACAAAGTGTCACAAGGATCTAGACAATAAAATAACACGGCTTATATAAATTCACATAAAAAAACATACTATACATACTTACATAAATAACATATAAAAGCTAATAAAATAACATATATTTAGTAAACACCTTCCAGATAAAATGTGGACTATATGAATGATATAGTTTTTTTATATATATAGTACATATAAACACCTACCTACATACAGTAACATATATACAAGACTTTACAAGTACTGTGACTTTATATATATAAATACAACCTAAAACAACCTATATAGCCCTTCATATCAGATCTTATGGTTCCAATACTTCATATAAACTACTAGTAAATGGATACAAACTTCATAGCTAATATATATCGACAATGTATAATAGATATCATATAAATTTGTATCAAAAAAACGATATATATAAACATAAAAATATTTATACCTACATTGTAACGACCCGCCACTCATTCCACAGAATGACGCATCGTTATGAAGAAAGAAAGGGGTAGAAAATAGAAAAGAAGAGAAGAAAGAAAGAAACAACAACAACGATCTCACAGCGGAACGAATAAATTATATTAATAACATAAACTATTACATAGTATACAACACTTTACAGAGTTACACAGCATTTACATCACTTACTAGACAGTTATAAACATCTGTCTAGACATTACAACTCAATACACTACAGAGATACAGACACAGCGGAACTACTATATATATCTACAACGCTGAAGCCTTCTGCTCCATTGCTCCTCCATAATTCGTCAAAGCTAAACCTGAATCCCTTGGCTACTCGTAAAAATTTGAGTACCCAAGAGTTTATAAAACAGAAATAAACACTTGGGTCAGACATGGGTCTGGTGTGAGTAACAGGTTAAACTTGCTTAACTTCAAAACCTTTAGAAAGAAAAGGTATCACGTAAGACTTCCCACAAATAAACATGGGTAAGTTTTTACCTTACGCTAACCAAAACATTTGATAGGAAATCCAGTTATATTATAATAGGGTCTAGGGTTTTTAAATAAATATGAAATAGCTGAAATTGTTACATTATTAAATTCCAGCATACTAGCCACAAAGTGGGTTATACAATCAAAACCGTAAGGGCACGTAGGAAGAATGGGTTTCCATACAATGGCAGGGCTACTGGGGTACCGCCCGTCACAGTACGTGGCCTAGATCACCGTACCGAGGATCACTCCCAATCCCCTGCAACACAAGGTCGGAACATCCCTTACTGGATAATTCCCGCACAAGATACCTCACGGTTGGGATCAGCAACCGCACCACTAAGTCGAAAATAGAAAGGGACATCTAGACAGAGGTAACCTTGTCCTACTTGGGTGCTACCCACTAACCTTGCTGCACCTCCCCTGTTTTAGCCATTCCCGGTTTGTGAGGCTTGAGGTCACGATTACCTTTAAATAGAACACATCCATCTTAGAATGCTCATCGTCCACCTGACGATGTGCTGAAAGCATTCAATCCAAACAAGTTCGTTCCGGGTTCGAACGAAACCGAAGGCATTATCTCGTTACACTCGTTTTGGAATCACCCTCAGAGTTAACGACAATAACCCTTGCACTCTGAATCTTCATCTTCACTTGATTCACGACCTATCGTAAATTTGGATCGATGTGGTATTCGGGTCTCCAGACCTGGAAATCCGGTATACGGAAACCCGATCCCGGTCTCATTGAAATCCAAAGCGTATCTTTTAAGGCCAAGTTGTTTTAAAGGTTAAAACAATTTAATTCATTATCTTTATACACAAAGAAAGATAATTCACAACAGATAATCAACATTATCAGATAATCCATACAATTCAACTAACATCCATATCACACAGCATATATCTCATCAGAGATATCAATCAAAGTCAAGTATCCAATACTAACACCATTCATAAGTAATGATTTATATCATTTTAATTTAAATTGAATTAAATTAATTACTTCATTTTATAAATCCTGCTTACTTAACCATTAATTAATTACAATTTAATTAATTAATTATCTTCTAATATTTCATTTCAATTAATCATCTTTGATTAATTATCTTTTAATTACATTCAAGTAATTTATTCTCAATTAATTACTTAAATTAATTATCCTTAACCACTTATAGTAATTAACCTTTAATTACTTCATTAATTAATTAACTAAAATTAATTAACTTAATCAACTATAATTAATTACATTAATCCTTAATTAATTACATTAATCCTTAATTAATTACATTGATTAATTACTTCATTTATTAATTATTACTTAATTAACCAATCTTAATTACATCATTAATTATATTAATTAATGATCCTTAATTACAACTTAATTATCAATTACTTAATTAAATTAATTACATTAAGTAATTAACCTTTAACTTAAACAACATTTATTAATCACTCTTGATTAATCTTCAATCAGTAATTAATTACCCTTAATCACTTTCATTAACTAAATTAATTACTCCTTAATTAATTTCTTAATTAATCCCTTGATTAATTATTCAAAGTAATTAACTCAAATTACTTCTATTAATACTATCATTATTCAACTAATTACTTCCAGTAATTATCTTATTATTTACTTTCCTAAATAATCTTACTTTAATAATTACATTAAGTAATTATTATCAAATCATCTCTTGATTATTCTAAATTAATTAAACTTAATTAATTTATTTAACTAAATCAAATTAACTTCAATTAATTACAATAAGTAATTAATTCTTAATTACTTCCAATAAGTAATTACATTTAACCAAATTCTATAATTGATTATCTTTAAATTAATTAATCTAATTAACTATTAAAATTAATCTTATTAATTAATTATTTAATAATCCATAGTTAATGACTTCATCAACTATTATTTAATTACTTTCCTTAAGTAATTAACTTATATTAATGATTATTAATTCTAAATTAATAAATCTTAATAACCAATTTATTAATCTCTAATTACTAAATTAATTAAGTGTTAACCATAACTTAATTAATGTTTAATTACTCTATTAATTAATCCTTAATCATTAATTAATACTCTAATTTATAATCCTCAATTATAAATTAATCATCCCTAATTAATTAATCTTAATCATAAATAAATTAGTTTAAACCTTTAATTACCTATTTAATTAATCCAAATGATTAATTAATCAAACAATTTAATTATCCAATAAATTTTCTAATTAATTCAATGAACACAAATCTCTAATTACTTTAAGATAAAACATTTTCTTATCAAAGGTTAAATTATCATTCTTAAATACATTTGAAAACATCCATTTCAAATTTAACTTTTAAATTTCATTTTAAATTCTAGATTTAAAATGAATACTAATTTGTTTTAAACAAAGTTTAAATACCAATTTAAAAACTTTTACATGTTGAAGAATTATATTTATAAAAGAATTTTACAAAGAGTTTAAATCAAATTCCTTTTTAATTTCAAACATTTAAATATAACTAACATTTAAAACATTTATTTATAAAAATTATTTTATTTCCAATCTAAGTTTTAAAAGCAAACTTGAATCTATATATTAAACTTTGATTTAATCCCTGTTTTACTATTTCTTTACAGTTTTAAATTTAGTTTAAAGTTTTTTTTAAACAGACAGTTTTTCTTTTTCAAAAACCTGACAACAACTTACATACTCGAGCACACACACTAAAAACTTCGAGTCGCATAGCTAAATTCTTCGAGCATCACTCGAACAAAACTCGAGAAAAACTCAAGCACCCCTCTGTTAAAATCCCAGACTTCACCAGATATACTTACGATCTCGTGCACGTGCACGGTAGATTCCATCACCTCCGGCCATCGACGACTTTCCCCACCAGTCGACGTTCATCCACCAACCAGAAAACGATCACTCGATCACCCAAAATGCCAGAGGAACAAAATCGAGCATCCAAAACTAACTCGAACCCAAAACTGGAACATCTTAAATCTCTGGAAACTGCCTCGTCTTCAAAATCCCGACCATCAGAACTTCTACAACTCCGACCATATCTTCATCATCGACCAAGCTTCACTCCCTCAAAATCCTGAAGCACTCGATCCACTTGAGAAAGCGTGAAGATCATTTTCCCTAACCTAGTTAGAACTAGGGTTAAAAATTCAAATCCTAAATCATTTCTTCCTCGATGTTTTAATTCGATTTCCAGTAATTTTCCCTATATCCTCGATCATTCCACCATCACTACTGAAGATTTCAACATACCAAACTATCGAGATCAACAGAATTACTCACATATTCATTTATAGCTAAAACTAGAACTGCATCTTCAATTCGAAACTAAAAATTATGATTTATGTTTTAAAAATCGAGTTTTAGTATAAGTAATCAACTTATACTCCTGGTTTTATGAATTACAAGATTTGAGTTTTTCACTTTTATGTATATGCACAGATATATTCTTTTCTTTTGGTTTACAGAGACATTTGGCTTTAAAGTTGACTTAATTAAGATTTTCAAACATTCCTCTATGATAAATCAACAAATTTTGTTTGTAAGTTAAATACTAACAAGAACTAAATCAAGTGGTAAAAGATTTAAAAGGAATTCTTGAGTCTGGGCAAACAGAACAGAACAGAGATCATATTCATACATGCATACAATACATCCATATATACCAAACCCAACATGCATTTGAAACCAAACATAATACAGGGAATTTCATCACATTTATTTACTGCAAACATGATTATCACATGAAAAATTCAAGCAACTAAACTTACTTAAGATAGTTATAAATAAAAACTGTTACTCACCAAACATGCAGATGAACAGAGCCCTATTATTTTGAAAACTGTTTTGAAGACTTGAAAATATAAGGCCAAATCTTCTTTGCTTTTGATAAAACTTGTGATATGTTGTTTTAGACTTGCATGCAGACTTGAACAAATCCAGATTCTTTTTACTTTTGAATTTAAACTTGCATGTTGCTTCCAGAGATGAAAAATGCAGGCAGTTCTCTGAGTTGATTCCAGATTTGAAAAGAATGCCTACTGGTTTCTTGTATTGATTCCAGATTGAAGAAAGAATGCAGACAGAAGAGTTGATTTGGAAAAGAGTTCAGGATTTGAATTTGGAAACTTGTTTATAAATTGTTGAATTTAGTTTTTGGTTTGAGCATTTGAATTTCTGATTTGTTTCAGATTTTAGTTAGAGGAAAGATTATTGATTTCTCTTGGCTTTTGAAAAATGAGAAGATTAGAAAAGAATGAGAAATGAAGAAATGCAAATGTTAATATACATGTATATTTATGATTTATAAAATAAAAGAAAATGAAAATAAATAAGGACACTTGTCCTATACATTTGTTTATTTAATTACACATGTTATAATGAAGCTTTAGATAATTGACACATGTCCTTTAAGTAATTACTCATAATTCCTTTTATTTTAAAATTATTTAAAAAGCCTTTTCTTATTTATTTAAACACTTATCTATATATATTTCTTTTTAAAGAGAAACAAAAACTAATTATATTTATAAATAAAAGTTTATACAAATATTTTAAAATCCAAAACAATTTAAATATTTATTCTTTTGAATTTCAAAACTTTAAATTCAAATTTAAATAAAATTAAATCCTAAGATTCAATTTAAAAGTTAAGTTATATATATTTACATACACTATTTATTCCATTTAAAATAACAATTCCTTTTTAGTATTAAAATTCATACATATTAAAAATAATACATTATACTTATTAACTTTTAAAAGATAAAATCATCAATTAATACTAATTTAATCAGATTATTAAATTAAATTCAAATCTTATTATCAAAGATTATCCATATCAATTTAATTATTCAACAGATTATTAAATTGATATTGTTAAAATTTCCGGGATATTACATTCCTCCCCCCTTAAAATAATTTCGTCCCCGAAATTTAAACAAAGGTAATTTAATAATCTTATTAAAGATTTTAATTCAAAACACAAGCATATACTATCATCCATATGCTAACAACCATAGCAACCAATTCATTCAATCAATCAATTCTAACTATCTAGACTAAATTCTAGATAAAATTCCTCGAGTTTCCCAAGTATATATATATACCGGAATACTCGCTCTACAAACAATCTAAACTACTAAGCTATAGATCTCCTACTCATCTAGATCTACAGAACTAAACAGACTATCAGACTACAGACGAGTCTGACTCAACTACCAAACTTCCAGAACTGCTGATTCAACAACCAAAGATAGATCAAATACGTACTTCCTCAGAGATACGTAAAACTCAATGAATTCCAGTTATCCAAACTGACAATTCAATTCAGAAGACCAAATACTTATCCAAATCAGAACACAGACGAGATCCAAACACAACTCTACTTCACAACATCAGTAGATTCCAAACTTACTTCTCCCATCCAGAGATACACTCCAAACTGCTTCCGCTGCACCATTCTGATCTGGAGTAGAATGAAAATACTGATGAAGAACACAAGCACAGACTGGACAATACATCCTAGAAAATAAGGTTCACTGATCCATAAAGAAAACTTAGATACTCCAGCAAAACTTGAGCTTTTTCACCAACTCCATCTCTAGGAAACATCCTTCCACTAGACTGAACCACCGGTATCACTCCTGGAATCCAGTCGATAAGAAAACTCAACCTTCAGATGCGGACAAACTTCTGACTTCTCTGAAGACATCCAGAAAAACTCTGACAACCCAAGAGAACACTCAGACAATCGCAAGTCACTTTTGCGATCAACCCAACCTAATTCCAAACAGACTGTTCTCTCTTGACCAATCAGAACAGCTTACACTTATTTATCCAATTTATCGAAGAAATGGATCCACTCTGCTGCTTCTGAACTTCACTTCCAGAAAAACTGCTCATCCAGAAAACTTCCTGCCAATGCACAGAATACTCCGAGCTGCACTACTGCCACAGGTGCCAAAGACTTCTCAATCCAAAGCTTCTCGAGAAACTCGATTCCCAAACAGAATCACCATAGTGAACTCAGCCACAACACCGAAACAGACACACTTCATTAACTTGTTCCAAAGAAAACATCTTCGGGAACATCCATAGTCACTGCATCTCATCACACAGCTACTATTACCTGAGATACCATCACTCGCTTCTGTTCAACCGACAGATCCAACTCTACTCATCCAAACTTCAGAGATAAACTCCGAACCTTAACAGGTTTCCTTCAGAGATCGATGAAATCCTCACAATTGCAAAGTTCACTCGAGACGGTATTGGGTCTACAGTCTCGACAGATACACTTCCAACCTCAACATTCAGACTCCAACCATTTGTAGTCGTGTTACACACACCACTACCCTATCTACCTTTATAATTTATATTGGAAAACCTGTACGGGTAACCCAACAGATAGGTAAAAATATATATATATTTAAAATGATACTTTTTATATAGAAATTATTTCTGGGTAAAATTATTTCATTTACCTTTTTAAAACAATATTGTGTCTGTTGGCCTGGTCCAAGTGTTTAGAGATCCCTATCAATAACGTTAGCTACTCGTATTGACCAGAATCCATATACCACTCAACCGATCAATTAACACAATATAAAACCATTTTATATAACTAACAAATACGCGCTCTCGTATATATATATACACTCGGACTCAAACAGGTTGCTACAGATCCTATCTCTAATGAACAACCCTTCCGAACCTAGGTATTCACTCAACCTAGTGTTTTGATATTCACTTAACCAAAAGCTTAGGCATTCGCTCAACCTATGCTCTGATACCACTGTAACGACCCGCCACTCATTCCACAGAATGACGCATCGTTATGAAGAAAGAAAGGGGTAGAAAATAGAAAAGAAGAGAAGAAAGAAAGAAACAACAACAACGATCTCACAGCGGAACGAATAAATTATATTAATAACATAAACTATTACATAGTATACAACACTTTACAGAGTTACACAGCATTTACATCACTTACTAGACAGTTATAAACATCTGTCTAGACATTACAACTCAATACACTACAGAGATACAGACACAGCGGAACTACTATATATATCTACAACGCTGAAGCCTTCTGCTCCATTGCTCCTCCACAATTCGTCAAAGCTAAACCTGAATCCCTTGGCTACTCGTAAAAATTTGAGTACCCAAGAGTTTATAAAACAGAAATAAACACTTGGGTCAGACATGGGTCTGGTGTGAGTAACAGGTTAAACTTGCTTAACTTCAAAACCTTTAGAAAGAAAAGGTATCACGTAAGACTTCCCACAAATAAACATGGGTAAGTTTTTACCTTACGCTAACCAAAACATTTGATAGGAAATCCAGTTATATTATAATAGGGTCTAGGGTTTTTAAATAAATATGAAATAGCTGAAATTGTTACATTATTAAATTCCAGCATACTAGCCACAAAGTGGATTATACAATCAAAACCGTAAGGGCACGTAGGAAGAATGGGTTTCCATACAATGGCAGGGCTACTGGGGTACCGCCCGTCACAGTACGTGGCCTAGATCACCGTACCGAGGATCACTCCCAATCCCCTGCAACACAAGGTCGGAACATCCCTTACTGGATAATTCCCGCACAAGATACCTCACGGTTGGGATCAACAACCGCACCACTAAGTCGAAAATAGAAAGGGACATCTAGACAGAGGTAACCTTGTCCTACTTGGGTGCTACCCACTAACCTTGCTGCACCTCCCCTGTTTTAGCCATTCCCGGTTTGTGAGGCTTGAGGTCACGATTACCTTTAAATAGAACACATCCATCTTAGAATGCTCATCGTCCACCTGACGATGTGCTGAAAGCATTCAATCCATACAAGTTCGTTCCGGGTTCGAACGAAACCGAAGGCATTATCTCGTTACACTCGTTTTGGAATCACCCTCAGAGTTAACGACAATAACCCTTGCACTCTGAATCTTCATCTTCACTTGATTCACGACCTATCGTAAATTTGGATCGATGTGGTATTCGGGTCTCCAGACCTGGAAATCCGGTATACGGAAACCCGATCCCGGTCTCATCGAAATCCAAAGCGTATCTTTTAAGGCCAAGTTGTTTTAAAGGTTAAAACAATTTAATTCATTATCTTTATACACAAAGAAAGATAATTCACAACAGATAATCAACATTATCAGATAATCCGTACAATTCAACTAACATCCATATCACACAGCATATATCTCATCAGAGATATCAATCAAAGTCAAGTATCCAATACTAACACCCATTCATAAGTAATGATTTATATCATCTTAATTTAAATTGAATTAAATTAATTACTTCATTTTATAAATCCTGCTTACTTAACCATTAATTAATTACAATTTAATTAATTAATTATCTTCTAATATTTCATTTCAATTAATCATCTTTGATTAATTATCTTTTAATTACATTCAAGTAATTTATTCTCAATTAATTACTTAAATTAATTATCCTTAACCACTTATAGTAATTAACCTTTAATTACTTCATTAATTAATTAACTAAAATTAATTAACTTAATCAACTATAATTAATTACATTAATCCTTAATTAATTACATTGATTAATTACTTCATTTATTAATTATTACTTAATTAACCAATCTTAATTACATCATTAATTATATTAATTAATGATCCTTAATTACAACTTAATTATCAATTACTTAATTAAATTAATTACATTAAGTAATTAACCTTTAACTTAAACAACATTTATTAATCACTCTTGATTAATCTTCAATCAGTAATTAATTACCCTTAATCACTTTCATTAACTAAATTAATTACTCCTTAATTAATTTCTTAATTAATCCCTTGATTAATTATTCAAAGTAATTAACTCAAATTACTTCTATTAATACTATCATTATTCAACTAATTACTTCCAGTAATTATCTTATTATTTACTTTCCTAAATAATCTTACTTTAATAATTACATTAAGTAATTATTATCAAATCATCTCTTGATTATTCTAAATTAATTAAACTTAATTAATTTATTTAACTAAATCAAATTAACTTCAATTAATTACAATAAGTAATTAATTCTTAATTACTTCCAATAAGTAATTACATTTAACCAAATTCTATAATTGATTATCTTTAAATTAATTAATCTAATTAACTATTAAAATTAATCTTATTAATTAATTATTTAATAATCCATAGTTAATGACTTCATCAACTATTATTTAATTACTTTCCTTAAGTAATTAACTTATATTAATGATTATTAATTCTAAATTAATAAATCTTAATAACCAATTTATTAATCTCTAATTACTAAATTAATTAAGTGTTAACCATAACTTAATTAATGTTTAATTACTCTATTAATTAATCCTTAATCATTAATTAATACTCTAATTTATAATCCTCAATTATAAATTAATCATCCCTAATTAATTAATCTTAATCATAAATAAATTAGTTTAAACCTTTAATTACCTATTTAATTAATCCAAATGATTAATTAATCAAACAATTTAATTATCCAATAAATTTTCTAATTAATTCAATGAACACAAATCTCTAATTACTTTAAGATAAAACATTTTCTTATCAAAGGTTAAATTATCATTCTTAAATACATTTGAAAACATCCATTTCAAATTTAACTTTTAAATTTCATTTTAAATTCTAGATTTAAAATGAATACTAATTTGTTTTAAACAAAGTTTAAATACCAATTTAAAAACTTTTACATGTTGAAGAATTATATTTATAAAAGAATTTTACAAAGAGTTTAAATCAAATTCCTTTTTAATTTCAAACATTTAAATATAACTAACATTTAAAACATTTATTTATAAAAATTATTTTATTTCCAATCTAAGTTTTAAAAGCAAACTTGAATCTATATATTAAACTTTGATTTAATCCCTGTTTTACTATTTCTTTACAGTTTTAAATTTAGTTTAAAGTTTTTTTTAAACAGACAGTTTTTCTTTTTCAAAAACCTGACAACAACTTACATACTCGAGCACACACACTAAAAACTTCGAGTCGCATAGCTAAATTCTTCGAGCATCACTCGAACAAAACTCGAGAAAAACTCAAGCACCCCTCTGTTAAAATCCCAGACTTCACCAGATATACTTACGATCTCGTGCACGTGCACGGTAGATTCCATCACCTCCGGCCATCGACGACTTTCCCCACCAGTCGACGTTCATCCACCAACCAGAAAACGATCACTCGATCACCCAAAATGCCAGAGGAACAAAATCGAGCATCCAAAACTAACTCGAACCCAAAACTGGAACATCTTAAATCTCTGGAAACTGCCTCGTCTTCAAAATCCCGACCATCAGAACTTCTACAACTCCGACCATATCTTCATCATCGACCAAGCTTCACTCCCTCAAAAGCCTGAAGCACTCGATCCACTTGAGAAAGCGTGAAGATCATTTTCCCTAACCTAGTTAGAACTAGGGTTAAAAATTCAAATCCTAAATCATTTCTTCCTCGATGTTTTAATTCGATTTCCAGTAATTTTCCCTATATCCTCGATCATTCCACCATCACTACTGAAGATTTCAACATACCAAACTATCGAGATCAACAGAATTACTCACATATTCATTTATAGCTAAAACCAGAACTGCATCTTCAATTCGAAACTAAAAATTATGATTTATGTTTTAAAAATCGAGTTTTAGTATAAGTAATCAACTTATACTCCTGGTTTTACGAATTACAAGATTTGAGTTTTTCACTTTTATGTATATGCACAGATATATTCTTTTCTTTTGGTTTACAGAGACATTTGGCTTTAAAGTTGACTTAATTAAGATTTTCAAACATTCCTCTATGATAAATCAACAAATTTTGTTTGTAAGTTAAATACTAACAAGAACTAAATCAAGTGGTAAAAGATTTAAAAGGAATTCTTGAGTCTGGGCAAACAGAACAGAACAGAGATCATATTCATACATGCATACAATACATCCATATATACCAAACCCAACATGCATTTGAAACCAAACATAATACAGGGAATTTCATCACATTTATTTACTGCAAACATGATTATCACATGAAAAATTCAAGCAACTAAACTTACTTAAGATAGTTATAAATAAAAACTGTTACTCACCAAACATGCAGATGAACAGAGCCCTATTATTTTGAAAACTGTTTTGAAGACTTGAAAATATAAGGCCAAATCTTCTTTGCTTTTGATAAAACTTGTGATATGTTGTTTTAGACTTGCATGCAGACTTGAACAAATCCAGATTCTTTTTACTTTTGAATTTAAACTTGCATGTTACTTCCAGAGATGAAAAATGCAGGCAGTTCTCTGAGTTGATTCCAGATTTGAAAAGAATGCCTACTGGTTTCTTGTATTGATTCCAGATTGAAGAAAGAATGCAGACAGAAGAGTTGATTTGGAAAAGAGTTTCAGGATTTGAATTTGGAAACTTGTTTACAAATTGTTGAATTTAGTTTTTGGTTTGAGCATTTGAATTTCTGATTTGTTTCAGATTTTAGTTAGAGGAAAGATTATTGATTTCTCTTGGCTTTTGAAAAATGAGAAGATTAGAAAAGAATGAGAAATGAAGAAATGCAAATGTTAATATACATGTATATTTATGATTTATAAAATAAAAGAAAATGAAAATAAATAAGGACACTTGTCCTATACATTTGTTTATTTAATTACACATGTTATAATGAAGCTTTAGATAATTGACACATGTCCTTTAAGTAATTACTCATAATTCTTTTTATTTTAAAATTATTTAAAAAGCCTTTTCTTATTTATTTAAACACTTATCTATATATATTTCTTTTTAAAGAGAAACAAAAACTAATTATATTTATAAATAAAAGTTTATACAAATATTTTAAAATCCAAAACAATTTAAATATTTATTCTTTTGAATTTCAAAACTTTAAATTCAAATTTAAATAAAATTAAATCCTAAGATTCAATTTAAAAGTTAAGTTATATATATTTACATACACTATTTATTCCATTTAAAATAACAATTCCTTTTTAGCATTAAAATTCATACATATTAAAAATAATACATTATACTTATTAACTTTTAAAAGATAAAATCATCAATTAATACTAATTTAATCAGATTATTAAATTAAATTCAAATCTTATTATCAAAGATTATCCATATCAATTTAATTATTCAACAGATTATTAAATTGATATTGTTAAAATTTCCGGGATATTACATACATAAACTTATATTTTATAACACTAGTTGATATACAAATTTATATAACTTATATATATACACGGCAGTTTTCAGTTCATATATCAGCAGTTCATATACCTTTTTATAAAACAGAACTTATACAAATTCTTATATATATAGCAGACCAAAATATATATTCAACATAAATTAGGATTTCATAAACAAATACATATGATACTTACTTAAACAAGGCTACACAAAAATTACATATATATAGGTTGTCATGCATATTATTCAAAACAGCAAGTATAAAATATACTTTATATTTATATGAAAACTATAACACATATATATCATATATACCTCAACAGAAAATGAGCGGTCAGAGGAGGGAGGGCTGTTGCCAAAGCTGTGTCAGTTTGTGGGGTCTGCGCGCGCGCGGAAGGTGGCTACGCCGGCCGAGGGAAGGTCCGGACGAGCTGCTGTGGCGGGTTGCTTTGAAGGCGGAGGCCGGTCAAGGTTACAGGCGCGTGGCTATCGAGGTGATGGGTGGCGGAGAAAGATGAGTGAGGTCGGATTGAGGGAAGAGAAGGTGCGAGACGTGGGGTCGAGTTGGATAGGTGGTGGATCTCGGTGGAATGTTCGGTGGTTGTTGTTGAGGGATGGAAGGAAGAGAGGAGGCCTAAGTTGAAGGAGGGGAGAGGCAAGGCTCGGTTGCCTAGAACGTGTGGAGGAGGAAGACATGGAAGTGAGGGTGAGCTTGTGTTTTGTATGCGATTGGTGGCTCAGGAATTCAAGGAGGAAGAGCAACAGGGAGAGGGAATGGGCTGGCTTCAAAGAGAAGAGGAGGAAGTTGGATTGAAAGTAATGTATGTGTGTACCATAAATTTTTGAACAGGTGGAAGTTCAAAAGTAGATGTTGAATTCGAGAGTATTAATGGAAAATGTCCGTTGACTTAACCACGCAAAGGAATGAATAGTCACTAGAAATTCAAAAGCCCAATTTTGAAACCGATATGGTTCAACGTTTACAGATTTTGCCGTCCACCGGTCATCGAAACACATATACGAATATACTGTGGAGACCAGCACGACGAGACGATCAAAATGGTATATAGATATCAGTGGTACAATCGAATTAAAAAAAAATTCGAATTTTCTAATAGCGGAAAATTCAAGAAAAACGCTGAAAAATAAGATCGACGGAGCCAAAGATGTCCGAATTTGGAAAAATGACAAACTGACATCTTGCTCAGAAGATGCTTTAAAAATTTTCTATGTAAAAATATTTAGGTTCCGAAAACATTTTATTTTCATCGCTTTTTAACTGATTAAATTGAAGTAAATTTACGCGCGAAATAAACTTTCATATTTTCTGACGAAAATTTTCAGTTTGCTATGTTTAATTAGACGCATTCCAAATAATAAATTTTTATTTCAAATCTTATCGTTTAAAATTTCACAAAATTTCGGCTAATTACGTTATTAAAACAGTTAATATTTACGGGTCGTTACAGCATACCTTCCATTCGCAAGGCGTACTATAAGAGGCAAGTGTTATCCAGCCTTTTGAGCTGGCCATATTCGTATGAATTGAACCGATCAAGCAGGAATCTAGAACGATAACCCTAAACTTAGATACCAAATAGAGTCAGGAGTCAAGGTTGCCAATATGCAAACAACCTCCTAAAGTGCCCAACCATATTGCTTCAAGTACCAGCAGAGAATCTAACATTTAAACAAATTCATGGATTGGTACCAATCCATGCCTACAGATTGGTACTAATCCCCACTTCAAATCCACGCAAACAAGCCTAGAAACCAACTACAACCAAGATCGCAAGATAACAACTAGGCTATTCAAAAATTTCCAAAGCATCATCTATCAAAGTGATGGATCAGTACCGATCCACTCCCATGGATCAGTGCCGATCCATAAATCTCTCTAGAAAAACTCCAACTTCCTCCTACTACCAAATATTGATGCCAAAAGCTTATTCCAAGCTCCTAAGATCAATCTCATGCAACTTCCTATCGATCTTCTCAAGCACATGAAACCAACAACTCCATCCCTCCACCGATCCATCATTTGGACTTAGAAATAAGCTCATAACAATACAAAAATGTTTGGAATCACAATGCTAACGACATATTACTTCATCCCAAAGTGGCAAGAAGGATCCATAAGATAATCTTATAGATCAACATCGATCCATGCATATGGATCAGTACCGATCCATAACTGCGTGCTGACATGGCCATGTTTTACTGAGAACAATGACTGCTAGGTAATGGAGATCGTGGAGGAGGATGTGATGAAGCATTTTCCGCCAACCTACAGCTATAAATAGGAGGCCAGGGGTTTATTTTCAATGAACTTTTCGTTTCTTGGTAATTATTACACATTTCCTTGTAATCTCCCATGGAGCGGTACCGAACCGTAAGAACTATACTTGTAAACAGCCACCAAATCAGCAATAATGCTAACTGAACGTATGCAACGATTAGCCGAATCACTATAAAACATTTGTGTCTTGCTTTTGCTTGTTTTCATTTAGTTTCTTCACTCTTTTCTCTACTATACTCATTTAGGTGTTTATGCTACTTTTGGTTCAATATATATATATATATATATTAGCATATGTAACATATAATTACGTAGTTAATAGGTTATTAATTATCATTAAATCTCCCTTAGGAAAGAAGTTAATTGTAAAGGTGAAATAAGACTTTTCTTATAAGGCATTGATATGGAATGCTATGAGATGTGTGATAATAAGTTAAGAGATTGTTGTAAATTATGACTAAGTTATAGGGATGTGAGGTCAGCTAAAAGCACATGGAAGTTTGCCCAACTAATCTGGCTACCAACAGTGTGACTTTGGAGCTGATGTGAGACATCATCTATAAAAAGTACCATGGAGAATGCGAGGTTAGTCCCAAATTCTATAAGGTGAACCTATCCAGCTAATCTGGTTACTAGTACCTACGAATAGTCGGACTAATGTGAGACGTCACAGTTGGATTATGGATCATAATGCAAAGGATCTGCTTCGGGGTTGAAGGTATTAAGTGGCTGATTAAGTGCTCACATCCTCCGTATGTAGGAAGCATTAAACAATTAGGGTTAGTGATTAGGTATGATAGAGGATATCTCGAGGAGGGTCCCTTTGGTCTTGAGGTATTAAGAGGCTATTATAGGGTCCACCTCACCCATAAAAATAAATATAAGTGGCCTGAATAGATTCTGTGCAATGTCAGCTAGATAGCACCGGAGAAGAATCCACCTTGGGATGGGTATTAAATGACGGGACCAGCCTTGAATGAGTTATTAAATGGTCAGAGTCTACATAGTTCCTATTAAAAAGGCATTAAGTGGCGTGTGTGCTACCTCTTACATCGTTAGGATATTATTGACGATAGATATGAATTATTGGGTTGAAAGAGTAATGGTTATGGAATTAGACTGGGAAAGCATTAAGGCTTTTAGTTGGAAGGCTTAAAATATAATTAGGATATGTAAGACATATTCTTATTTAAATTTTATTGCCCAAGTGCTATTATAGAAAGATTTGAAATATTTATTCAACAGGCATTGTTGTTTTGACTTTCTCATTACAACACAATTTAGAGATGATGATGCAAATTTTTGAATATTATGGCGGAGACACAGACTTATGACAGTAATTTAGTTATCTATGTTATTTTTATATTTCTGATGTACCCATTGAGACATGATGTATTTTAAGATATTGTACCACGAATATTTAGCGTTGTCATATGGGATTATGTTGTTTTTTTTGTATTTTTAATAAATGGGTATTGTTTTGATATCATATTTTATCTTTCCGTTGTGAGATTCTGAATGTGTAGATAGATAAATTTGTGTATTGTTCTTTACATAAATTTTACCAACTAGCAGCCAGTTTTGGAATGGGTCTAAGGTTCGATGGGTCTAATCTGGATCGAAAATTAGGTCCATTTCAAGGCGGATTGTTACATTTAGTATCAGAGCTTAGGTTACCCGATCAATGGGGATAGGGATACGTATGAGTGACGTACTTGTTATTTTTAAAAGTATATTTCAAAAACCTTCTATATATACACACACACTTATTTTGAACATACGCCTAACTCTATAAATGTCGACTATAGAAGTAATTGCAACCATATTCCAAAAGGATGGACGAGGCGACTATGAGTGGGAAAAAATAAAATAGAGATAAATTTATACTCCTAGCCCGATTACCCCATGGGGCAGAGGTCGTATCGTAAGGATTGGACGAAGAAGAGCATGACCATGACATATAGAAGCACCTCAGAGGCTGAATGGTACTTGACTCGTTCGTTGGGCCTAGACTGCCTTATGATTGTGGATTTCAATGGATTGTCGGATGAAGACATACATTTCATCCAAATAGATGGGAGTTAAGAAACTATATGTTGTAAGCATCCAGAAGCAAGGAATGATAGGAGGGAAGTAACATGTAAAGAAGGAGTGGAGTAAGTTCCCGCAAGAAGGTGTACATTACTCACCGCAAGGAGATAACCAAATTTTTATAAATATTGAGTAGGGAAGAAGGAAGTTTAATAGAAAAGATAATTAAAGTCAATTTGTAAATCCAACCCCAAGTGAAAGAATTTGATAAAAGGTTTTTGGAAAATTCCTTGAAATGTTTTGAATGGGTTTTTTAAAGGATTTATTGGCAAGTTGTTTTGAAAAGACAAGGAAATTTGGAAATTCATAATTTAATAAAATTGGTGGAGTCAAAAGTCGGTTTAAAGATTTTCGATAAAGGGATTTTTCATTTTTGAAAAAAATATAAAATAGAGTGTAGGTTGGACTAGACGATTTCTCATATTTCACAAATTTGGAAGTTCTTTTTTAATTCTTTCTAAAAAGAGAATAAATGGAAATGGAACTTGGTTAAAATTAAGGTATAGAGAATACAAGGATAAGAATGCCCAATAAATATGATAGGAGGAACACTCCCATATAAGAAAAATACGGAGGATAATAGCAGATGTAGAAGCCATTCAGATAGGAGAAACATTAATAGAGGCAATATCAAGAAATTTAGATAGCAACAACATTAGGAACTTATATAAAGTAGGATTAGTAATCTAGTTAGAAATATATAGGAGAGAAGTTATAGGAATAGCATAGGAAATAATATGATAGAAGTTATCTTTGTCTACTCCACTTTTCATTGTTTAGAGTTATAGAAGATGTTTTTGAAAATTAATTGGTATGATAATTGAGTTTTTGAATGTTTTAGGTTAAAATTCCTACTTTTAAAGAAGTAAGTCTTTGAGGTAAAGATCATTGAGAAGGGAAATTGATTTACTAAGCAATTTTTCATTTTAGGGTTAAGGATAAAGCGGCAAATGTTTTGAAAAATTATATTCGAATGCTTTGGAAAATTTTTATTTAAATGCTTTTGAGAAGTTGAGTTCAAATCTTTTTGAAAGATTTTGTTAAAGTGAGAAAAAAAATAAAAATATGGTGTTAAATGCTTTTGGAAATTCGATTCTTCGAACTGTTTTGCAAATTGGAAATTCTTTTGGAAAATATGTTTAAAAGTATTCTTTTGAAATGAGAAAATTTCTGAATTCAAATGCCACATACTAGTGTAATGGGGGTTTCTAAGTTTATATTTTCAAAGATAAAGGTTTCGGATTGTGTACTTCAGGATTATGAAATTTTAGTTTTATAAAGAACATTGAAAACCAAACCAAATTTTCTATGGAGAAGATAAGGATCACCACCTAGTTAAGATAGGATAAAGGTTTTGGGATATGAATAAAATAGGAATAGTATGTACAACCTGATCTAGAAATTTAAAGTCCCAAATATTTAATTGTAGAATGACGGTAAATTTGTAAAGATATTCCAGATCTAAAATCAGGTTGTAAATTAGGTTGCCTTAGTTGACATGGAATGTGAATTTCTATGCTTTGATTTATTTGGAGTGGGTTTCATGTAATTTCCATAAATTATCCAATTCCAATATATATATATATATACATATATATATATAAATGCATCGTTTGAATTAACAAGGGATATGCCAAAAAGGGAAAGAGATATGTAAGATATGGATATTCTTTTGTAGTTTACAGTGTCTATTTCCCTAAAAGAAAAAGAAACAATTCCTTGTAATTTGAAACCAAGCAAAGGTCTCACTTTTGGTTAATTTATGGAAAGTTATAACGAAAATCCTTTTTGAAAGGGTAGCTCTGATAAACTAAACCATGGAAAGGAATGTTCTAGTTTAGGAATTAATAATTAGAAATACACACACATGTATAACTGTGCTTAACAATTATATATATATATATATATATAACGTAGTTCACGACAATATTCGTATTAGTTATTAAAAAATATAGTGATTATAGGACTAGGATTTATGGATAATAATTACATATTTAATGGGCAATAAATTTGTAAATAATAAAGAGTAAAAATGGATTAAATGGAGACTGATTAGGGAATTTAATATGACATTTATGGGATGCACAATTTATCTCATAATTTGGTATATCAACTGAAGAAATGGATGGACCACATTTATTAGAAATCAAGAAGGAGAATTAGGGAAAAAGGGTGATAGTGGAATGACGTACTAGGAATGTCCATCTTAATTTAAGGAGTATTAGGACCACAACATCATTAACACCAGTTGAGGATAAATGGCAGCTTTCAGTAAAATTTTCTTTAAAAGTATTTAAGTTGTAACCACTAGTTGTCTCCCTTAAGTTTTTGGGAAAGCATATAATACAACATAAGATATGTTCCCGTTTTATCATTAGGTTGATTTTATAGACGAGATTATTCAGCTAAATAGATATATATACATTTACCGGAGAGGATAAGAGGTATATGAAGAGAATTTTCTATTAGACAAGGATGAAGAAGTGGGATGCTGAATTTATTTCCAAATGTTTGACGTCCTAAAAGGTAAAGGCAAAGAAAGGAAAGCTCGGAGGATTGTTATTACCATTGGAGATTCCAGCTTGGAAATTGGAGCATATACTAATGGACTTTATAGATGGGTTGCCTAGGTGTCAAAAGGGCAATAATGCTATTTAGGTTATTGCAGATAGGCTCACTAAAAATGCTTATTTTATTTCTGTTAAAAGTAATACGACCGCAGCATCTTTAGGGCAAATTTATATTAAAGAGGTGGTTCGACTTTATGGAATTCCAATTAACATTGTTAGTGATAGGGATCCCTTATTTACTAGCAAATTTTGAGAAGTTTGCTGATAGATTTAGGAACTTCGTTGAACCATAACACTATTTACCACACACAAACCGATGGTCGGACTGAACGGCTAAATAGGATTTTGGAGGACTTGTTAAGAGCTTACATCATGGACTTTGGAAGGTTTAGGAGGACATTGGGAGCAGCACTTACCTTTAGTAGAATTCGCGTATAGTAATAGTCACCAAACGACAATTGGTATGGCACCCTATGAAGCGGTTTATGGGAGGTCGTGCAAATCACCAAATTGTTGGTAGGAAACCACTGTCAGAATCCTACTCGGATCAAATTTAATTTGTTAGACTTCAAAAAAGGTAAAATTGATTAAGCAGCGAATGAAGGCCATACAAGATCGCCAAAAATCCTACGCCGACAAGCGAAGAAAAGTGTTAGAGTTTGAAGTAGGGGACACGGTGTTTGTTAAAGTTTCCACGTGTAAGAAGATCGTGAGATTTGGAAAGATGGAAAAGTTGGCACCAAGATTTGTTGTGCCTTTCTCAATTTTGGAAAGAATAGGAATAATGCTTATCGTATGAAGCTACTGGATAAGTTAGCAGGATTCCATGATGTTTTTCATGTTTTACACTTGAGGAAATGATCTCATTGCACAACCACTGTGATAGAGCCTGATCAATTGAGGACACTGAAACAGAGCCAATAGCATCCTGTGCCACTACACGCATTATGGAGCACGGAACTAGGACGCTTCATAAAAAAGAAACTAGGTTGGCTCGAGTATAATGTGGGAAATTCCGACGAAAAGCATGAGGCCTTCTCATCCTAAGCTTTTCTCTGGCAAACTTTCTCTCTCCAAATTAGGTTTTGGTTGCATCGTAACTACTAGAGTGGATGGTAGGATATGGTTGCTACACTTTTCACTGTCACTTTTGCGCTCATATAGAAAACATTTTGCATGTTTAGGATGTTGCATAAATGCCTATATGTCACGACACTTGTGTTCACCCTAGGATTGAGCTCACCTATAGTATGTCTGTATACACAGTCACATTGCATTTTTTGTTGAGTAGATGGTTGTGTAGATAACTTGATTGTATAACATGGATGCTTAGTATGCGTTACGTTGTCCTTCCCTAAGGGATTTCGGAGATGAAATCCTTTTATCGGGGAGAATGTAATACCTCGTAAAAATTAATAAGAAATTAACTAAAAAAAGAATTTATAGATAAAATAATAATAATGCTAAAAATGAAACTTTGTAAATTTCATAATTTAGCCATGAAAGTTGTGTCATTGCATTTGTGGAGATTTTTTGATCAATTTTCATATATAAAGTTTTGAAAATGGAGCTCAAATAAAAAAGTTATGAACGTTTGATGTTTTCAAATTCAAAATAATTTAAATGGAATTCAAATTCAAATAAATAATTACTTCTCAAGTCTGGAATTTTGAAAATAATAGTAATTAGACTTGGGGGTTAAGTAAACTTTAAAATAAACATTAACATTAAAAATTAATTAAGGAATTAAATAAATAAATCAACGGTAAAAAAATAACGTTCCCAAAATGAACTAACCAGTCGACCGCCGCATTGGGCCGGTCAACCACTTAGGTTTGATCGATCGACTGATCGATGTAGGTGGCAGCTAGGGTTTGGTGTATTTGAACAATCTGGAAGTTATTATTTTTAACCGACTTAAATCCGACGGTTCTGGTGCTTTCTAACCACTATAAATTAGAGCCTAACCCCTTCACTTTTGTTCACAAATTATTTTGGAAACCAAGCGAAACTCTATCGGTCTTTCTTTTCAAAGATTCATAAAATTCTCCAAGGTTTTGAGTAAGAAATTTTAGGTGTTAATTATTCAATTTCATACTTTATTCTCCTCCAATCCTTAAATTTTTGAATCTAACCCATATACAATTCCCTTATTGTATATTTCTAAAAGGAGACATCTGTAACAGATTGAAGCAGATGTAAAAAAACCAAAAAGGAAGAGCAAATGACTTTTTGTAGTGGAAATCTTAGTCTTTCTTATTTTAGTAATTGTATAGTATAACTTGGATTTGATATATTCCTTTGGGGAATTTTGTGTACGAAAACATCATACTAAAACCCCAAAATTTCTCTAAAGCAAAATGTCAATTCTTAAGTTAAAATCTCAATTATTCTATAATAAAACAATGGAATTAGGTAGTTATTGCAATTTTAATGTTTTGCATTCTATTCCACTTGTTATCTTTTTGGGATGTGATTAAGAGTTTTGAAAAGAAATAATTTAGGAAATGGTGTATAAGGTACGGATTCTTTTATCCATAGTTTGCACCACCTATTTCCGTAAAACAAATAAAAATTCCTTTTTTCAATTTTATACAAAGAAGTTGAATAGAGCGTAAAATTATTTGAATTGTAGGTTTCTATTAATATTGATTCCGCTATTTAGTAAAAAATAAGTTTGGTATGGATTCTATTTTATACAAGTATGTTGATTGAATTGCGGATATTGGATATATGGTATATTTATTGAAATAGAACTGGACTTGTATAAATTTGAAGTTTAGACATTTAACCATTAGTTTAGGGTGCAATCCTTGCACACTTAGAAATATTTTAGGCACGTGCGTGTGTGTATATATTAGCGCAAGTAATGTATAATTATAGTGTACTAATTACATAGTTAATAAGCTATTAATTATCATTAAATCCTACTTAGGAAAGAAGTTAATTACAAAGGCTAAATAAGAGTTTCTTATAAGGCCTTGATATGGAATGCGGTGAGACGTGTGATGATATGTTAATAGACTATGGTAAATTATGACTAAGTTATAGGGATGCAAGGTCAATCAAAAGCATATGAAAGTCTGCCCAGCTAATATGGCTACTAGCAGTGTGAATTTGGGGATGATGTGAGCAATCGCATATAATAAGTACCAATGGAGGACACAAGGTTAGTCCCAAGTTCTATAGGGTAAACCTGGCCAACTAATCTGGCTATCAGTATCTTGAATAGTTAGGTTAATGTGAGAAGTCACAGTTGGGTTACGAGTCATAATACAAAAGACTTGCTTTTGGGTTGAAGGTATTAAGTGGCTACTTGAGGGCCTCTTCCTTATATAGAAAGCATTAAATGGTCAGGGTCAGTGGTTAGGCATGGTAAAGGATATTCCGGGTGGAGTCCGCTTTGGGTTTGAGGTATTAAGAGGCTAGTATGGGGTCCGCCTCTCCCATAAAAGAAGTATTAAGTGGCTTGAGGAGATTCCGGGCAATGTCAGCTAGATAGTACTAGAGAGGAGTCTGCCTTGGGATAGATATTAAATAACGGGGCCAGCCTTGAATGAGGTATTAAATGGTCAAAGTCTGTCAAGTTCCCATTAAAAAGGTATTAAGTGGCTTGGTTGCTTCCTCTTACATTGTTAGGACATTATTGATTATAGATACACGTTATTGGGTTGAAAGAGTAATGGTTATGGAATTAGACTGGGAAAGCCTTAGTGCTTATAGTTGGAAGACTTGCAATATAGTTAGGATACATTAAACATATTCTTATTTAAATTATAATGCCCAAGTACTATTGTAGAAAGGCTCAAGATTATTAATCACCAGATATTATTATTTTGACTCTCTCCTTATTACAACACAAGTTAAAGATGATGATGCAGATTTTTGGAGATGGTACCAGAGACGTAGGCTTATGGCAGTTATTTAGCTATATATGTTATTTTTATATTTCTGATGTACCCATTAAGACATGATGTATTTTGAGATATCGTACCACGAATATTTAGCGTTGTTACATGGGATTATGCTTTTTGTTTTTTTTTGGAATTTTTAATTAATGGGTACTATTTTGATATTATATTTTATCCTTCTGCTGCGAGATTCTGAACGTGTAGATAAATAGCTCTTCGTATTGTTCTTTACTTAAATTTTACCGAACAACTGCCAACTTTGGAACGAGTCTAAGGTTTGATGGGCCTTTTTTGGATCGAAATTAGGTCCGTTTCGAGGCGGTTTGTTACAATATCCATGGCTATAAATAATCTAGCCTTCACTCGTTTTTAGATACACTTTGCTGAGAACTCTCTAGCCTCCATTAGCACCATTGGTGAAGCTTGTATTTAGCCTTGCAAACATAATTCGAGGAGGAGAACGTAAAACTACAAGAGGAAACTTTATCAAACAACGCGTTAGCCTTTCGCCAAGACATCGATGGAAAACGATATATTTTCCAAATTAATATTCCCTCTCCATACACACACACAAAGACATATGAGTGTGTTTGAATATTCATGATAAATCACCTTGTCGCCTTCTTTATATATTCGACCATATTTTATTAATAAAAAATTAATTATTTTTGAATATGTACAAATATATATATATATATATATAATAATTAATTATACATTAACTATTATATATACCTGTACTAATGCACATGCATAACACGTGTGCATACAAAAATTGTATGAATTCATACATATTAAATTAGTTGTACCATACATAAACCATGATATTAGAGAATAAAATTACAAAAACATCTTATAACTATGAGTTAAAAGTATCCACATCATAGTGTGAAATTATATATATATATATATATATATATAGACACACACACATATAGTTCGTTGGTATTAATTATAGTCCAACATCAACAAATAACATTATTTATCAAAATAATTAAACAATAATAAGCATACACTATAGTCAAATCTAAACTTAGCTTGCTTCTTTATTTCATTTTTGAAGTAATCTACATTGGAAGATGAAAAATTACATAGTTATAAACAAAACTTTAATTTTGAAATCATTAAGTATAGAACTAAAGAACAGATGTATCGACAGGTAAGATCTGTGCATTGAAGTAATAATGATAATTGGGGGTGGGTATATCTATGCAATGAAGTAATAACAATGATTGGGGTGAAGGAACTGGGCAAGCCCGCAGCGAAAGAAATGGGTGAAATTCAATTTTTTTACCCTATTAGATCTTAGTTGGGCCTATGAAGCTAATTTATATAACATTTCTTAATTTGTTTTAAATAAAATCATTTATTTTATTTAAATTGGTTAAAGGAAGTTTTTAATTTCAAATGTATAGTGTATCAAATACACTTAACATTTGGTTAATGTTTAGGGAATGAAACCTTTCATTTCTTTCCCTAAAACTAGAATTAATTGAGAGCGGAGAGAGAAACCTTTCATTTTCTCTCTTTAATTTAAATTGATTGATACATTAAATGTCAATAATTAATAATTTATTCATGGCAAGATTTATTACTATGTCCATATGTATTCTAACTACACAAATTGTAGTTTGAGATTTATTTAATTTTGTTTTTTATTTATATAAGTATAAATATATATATATATATATGAACCATACACACACACATATGTGCGTATGTGCATGTGTAACATCAAAATCCGTGAGGGGTAAAATGTGCCCGTATATAAATGCTGAGGTTTACATTGCAACGGATACATTAGCTCATTTTGTGTGTACTGTAATTTGTTCAAATATGTGCTTGCATATTATGTAAAATAGGATATCAATATATATATATATATATATGGTATGCATGTATTATTGAATAAAATAGTTTCTGCCATAATAAACTAATGTAAAATAATCACTTGATAAAAATACAAGTTTTATAATTTTAGAAAATCTAGAAACATATTTTGGGCTTAAGACTTATTTATAAAAAAAATTAATTAAAATAATATTTATTATTAAATAGTTGATAATAGCCCTTAATCAAATTAATTCTTAAAAATATGAAATCAAGTTGAAAAATTCTGAAACTTTTTCTGAAGGTAGATGAGAAAGATTTAGGGATTATGAAAATTTTCTAGAATTTTCTCAACCGAAATTATATTTTAAATTAAATAATTAACTACAGTTTTAAAAAAATTATTATAATTTTTTTTAGTTATTGAAGGTACCTGTTAAACAACTAATGGTTAAAAAAATTTCCAAAATTTTATCAGTCGCAATTATATTTTAGTTAAATAATTGATTACAGGCCGAAAGTAAATTAACTTTAAAAAATAATAAATTAAGTTCAAAAAATCATAAAATTTTACCATAAGCATCTTACATTATGCAGAAAATAGAAAAAAAATATACAATTGAAATTTTGAACTATTAATTATTTTATACATAATAAACAATTCACAAAATCATTAAATAATAATAATATATGAATATACATATTTAATAAAGTAATTTTATATTTTATGATTCATAATAGGTATAACACATCATAAGAATTTTTTTAGATTAAATACATACAAGATATAAACATATATACAATTATACATATAGAAAATTTGCAAATCTATATACATTTAGATTAGATCTATTTTTATATATTAATATAAATCAAAATTAATTTTTTTAGAAAAAAATTCAATAATAAATCAATAAACAAAATACTACAACAAGCACATAACCAATCCAATTGTAACAAACACATTTACCCATAAAAATCTCACATAATCTAAACAATAAACCAATATGAATACAAACAAGTGATTTGGATCTAAATTAACATTCATATGATAAAATTGAAATCAAAACAATAATAACAAATAAAATTTCACCTCCTAATGAAGTCATTGAGTCCACGTTGAACAATGAATTCACTTCTAAGAACAACTCTCAATCCATCAGGTTGCTAATCCGGGATTGGAGACCTTCTATTGCAAATTAGTATTTTTAATTTAATTTAGATTTGAGAATATTTGGGAAGATTTTAGAGGAGAGTTGCTGCCATTAAAACGAGGAAGAAGAAGAAGAAAGTGGCGGCTCAAAAATGAATTAGCCTTTGACTAGGGTTTTGAGATTAGCTTTTATATGGGTAGGATAAGAGAGCAAATACTGATCTCAACCACACATCTCAAAACCCTAATCTCATGCATAGGAGCTGCTACCTTCCTCTATCAAAACCAACGACTTCCATTTAACCCAAGTTAAATATACATAATTATATTCAACTAAATTTGTTGTCGATATCTCATATCGATCAACATGTTTATAACCTTTTATAAATACATAGAATTTTTTTTTCTCAAATCATATCAAAATTTTGTAATTAATATTTCATAAATATTAATTAATTTAATCGATTTATAACAATTATAAACTAAGTAATCATTCGGTCTTAAGAGAATTCCCAATTCAGTTGTGTGACTCCTGGGTGTAAATTCGGTCAGCGACTAACGTCGAACTATTCGAACGTTAACGTTTACACTTAACTTAGAAGATGGTGTGACATTATGGCCAAATTTATCGCTTACTCATTTTGAAAAAAATCTTATTTTAATTTAATAAGCATTACCTAGTTGTGACAATTATTTACACCAATTCTCTTCGTCAAAACTATATCACTTTGGACTTATTTAATTTGGTAATGGTCAAAAATTCGAACATCGTTCACATTCAACTCTATAGTCCAAACACAAAGTCCTTGGCTCAATAATAACAATTATTATTAACCAAACTACTTTGGCCAGAGATTTTGACTTTGGGTTGACTTGAGTTGATCGTGATACTAACCCTATATAATGAAGGAGACGAATCCTCTCTTGAATAGTGCTTCACTTCCAATGCTTCCACTTGACCCAACTACAGTCACTCGATGGATGTCGTTCCATGATTTGACTATTTCAAAGCAGAGCTTTCATATTAAAGATTCACAGTATTCTCAAGTCGAAAGAACTGTGTAAATCATTCACATCGATATTTTCTGTTTGAACTTAGTTATATTAACCAACAGAAAACTATAAAATGAGTCATTCCATAGTTATCCAATAACTATTAGTACGTAACCCCTAGGTGCCTGCAGCAGTCATGAGTAATACACTGCCCAACATTTGGAGAGCGTTACGTACTCTAGTCTTAATGGATATATCGATATCCAGTCTCGATGCATCTTGACTAGAAACATTTAAAATGGTATATTAATTTTTATTGTGATAAATTACTCACGATTACAATACTTTGTAACTACTATCACAAAACATACCATTTATGGATTTTCTATTAAATATACTTTTTATTAATTAATATAACTACATTATATCAAATATATAATAGAAAGGAAAGACCTTTATTTCGAACAAGATTAGTCAACGAGTTAGATATATGTAACAAATTACATAATTGCCTCTAGGGCATACCCCAAACTCTATCAATCTCCTACTTGCACTTGGGGTCAATTATGAAATCTTATTCCTACTTCTCCAAATGGTTTTCTCAAAACCAATTGGGTCAGTCCCTCAATGAACAGGTATGCTATTATGTTTTAATGTTCTACTCTATTAATCAACTCTCTCCGATGGTGATAAATTGTTTTATTATGTGGAACAATTTGGAGTATGTCACTCGACTTCCAGTAAGCTCTAAGTTTTGTTTATGAACTATATCGCGACATTTTTATCTTGTAACAATATTATGGGATTCTCAACATTTGGAATCATTCAGTTATAAAATTGTGCATTTATACACACACACATATGCTTTTATTGCAGCGCTATTCAAGGCGATGTACTTAGTCTTTTTCATTGAATCAACCACGGTCTTTCATTTGGAACACTTCCAACTTAAAGATTCTTAACTTGAATTTATTATTGACATATTATATTCAATATCACTTATGATGTTTACACTCTTTCATAAGGAGTTTTTGTTTCTGTAAACAATTCTCTAGTATTTCATAAATACACGAGAACACTTCAAACAACAACTTAATGATATCTATTTGGATTTGGTATTTGCTTCATGTATCAAATACATAAACAAATCGTGATATTGTAGATAACATAAAATGTATGATAATTCTTAATACCAATGCATAACGAACTCATCTCACATGTTCCGTATTAAACAATTTAATAAGGTATCTTTACATATTGATTTGGGACATTCCCATATCTTCTATACTCACTATAAAAGACATCATTTACAATCCAAAGTTCAGCATCAAAACAACTAAGGTTGATTTAATAGAAGTACGTCGTTAAAATCAACAACATGTTGTTTACTTATAGTTTAGAAATATCAATGTAACTTTTAACGTTCTTTCTTAATGAACACACACTTCCTCTACACTTTGATTGAAAATCAAACTATTTGATATTTTCTATCAAAATATTTATTCAATTTTGATGCTTATAAAATGATACTTCTGTATCATTTCTTGGATCATATTCGAAAACTCACAACCTCTATATTGGTCCCACTGACTTCGAGACACTTTGGTTGTTATATGAAAATAGACTATTTTAAATCATTATTTAGAATTTTCTATTTCAACACATATATACCAAAACATTAGGTCTTATTAAGCGATAATTTTGTGAGTAAACCTGAAATAACTTGAGTACGTTGAATAACAAATCTATTACGCTAATTTCAACAATTTTAAATTTACGAAGATATTCTTATCAACGTTGCTCATTAAATTCCAACTACATTAGTCTTGCTCATAAAGACACAATCGCGGCCGATGGATCACATCCCTGCAGTTATGACTAATCATATTTTGGTAGCGTACTTGGAATTCTTTCAGATTTACGCATTACACCATATCATAGAGTCAACACTCTTAATGGTTTAATTAAATAACCAATGATTATTTATTTTCGACATTGATAAGAAACTAATAGTTTCTCTTCAATGTGCGAGAATACTTATTAGACACTCTAATGCGATGTGTTTTCTTAGGTTAGTTGATTTCATTTCATCTCATCTAATTAGTTCTATTTAGGGATCATATACAATTCCATTTTACTACCAGTAATTCCTCAAAGAAATTCCTTCATAATGAAGTTGGTATTTCTTGAAACAACAATTGTTTCTCAATGCAACAGAACAAGTATTCATAAAGGTTTTATGAATTTCTTTATTTATAAAACTGATTTGGTTTTAGTTTACAAAACTTATGTTCAAAAATTAAATATGTCATCCAATGATAGTCTTTCCTAAAATCCTTTTGGAGAGATTCATACAAGATCCTTCATGAACAATTATTGCGTGTAATCTTTCGATTCACACAACCTGCCAACTTCTTGGCTTAAGATACGTTGGAGTTTCTTACAAACCCTTATCTTGTGTGATTCTGTAAACAGTTATTTAGATGAAATAATATTAACCTTGAGTAGTATTCTTATGTACATGACCTTATAAAAATAAACTAACTCAACTTCACTCATAATTAATCGTACATTGTCCAACAAAGTTCGATTAATCCTTATCGATGCATCATTATGTATCATATGGAGAATTGACTTTTGAGATTGAATCTTTATTCATTTTAGGTACGTTCGGAACCTTTTCCAGTATACTCACTCATTCGATCAAATCAAATCATTTATATTGCATGTTATTTTATTTACATCTGTTTTATACTCTGTGAGTTTACCATAGAAATATTACATATGTATCAAATACACATGTCCATGTATGTGATAACTTATCAGTCAATATGACGAAGTACGTGGAACCGTTTTTGTATTAATGGACTTACAATTGCATAGATCAATATGTATCAATTCGAAGAGTTCATCAACTCTTATGATGCTTCCACTGAATGGCTGCATAGCCCTTAATTGTTTGGGATATAATTAACCAGTATCACATGATTCAAAATCATATAATAAAATTATTTTCTCAAAACTATGGCTTAGTCTGTAATTCCAAAATAACTGTAAATAATATTAGATACTTCTGTATTTCCAATGCATTACTTTTGTTATAAAAACAAATATCACATTATAGTTTTATTCATAATGAATATTCATAATATACATATTGAAATATAGCTATGTCTATTTCTCAGTCGATATCGAAAATAGTCATTATTTCATAAATAATGTTCGGCACGTTTTACGAAAAAAAAATTCATAATATAATGCAATAAATAAGTATTATATGATACGCTCGCACTATTTCTGCCATTAGTATAATAGCATACTATATTTAGAGGTCCATCATTCAGTTAATATAGATTTAGTTATTTCACATACTACAACTAGTTTACCGTGGAGAGTTCTTCGATCAAATATCTTGAACTCAAGAGAAATTAATATCATAGGAAACAATTTTCTATATGAAAATATATTTCAAAATAGAAATCATATTTGTTATTCCAACGTTAAGTATCAAACATTATGACCACAATTCTCGTTTCCAATGTTTCTTTACGAAGCAGAAGTGACCGTTCACTCTCTTCGTCCTAACTATATCTTAAATCACATCTACTCTTGTACATTCATTTTTCTTTCTAAATGGTCAAACCATTCAAAAGAAAATCCTTACTACAATATCCTAATTAAACCTTTACAAAAGCGCATTCGATTATCCTTAACTTTTAAGAACATCAAATATGTCGCACTTTGTGTAAACTGATCAAACTGACATTTCAGTGATCGAGTTTTTAAATTTATATTGTAGTTTTGGTCTAGTGTTATAGTTAACACAATATGATCCTTTTATAATCGAACAAATTGGATACTTGATCTTGCACTAAGGTTTATTTGGTTTATCGGATGAATAGATTTCATGAAAAAATTTACATGACAAACTCTAACCATTCATCGTATAACATTTATATGTGATTGTAAATAGATCAAATATTCATAGTCTTGTATTGCTTTTAGAGTTTGAAACTCATAGAACGTAATACATGGTCTGGACCAAATAAATGCGTAAGTGACCAAAATATGAATGTATTTAGTAATTGTAATATCAGGCACTTGCATGGTATTGAAACGTTAATATGCAATAATCTTTTATTGGTAGTTATATATTATATTTCTATTGTCAATCTTCATTTCAGTTGTATATCTCAATGACAAACATTTTATCAATCATATTAAATGCATAAATTTATCAATGTAGATTATTATAACATTATATAGCATATGTTATTACAATATTAGAAAGGTTAAATGTTATCGTTTCATTTTTAATAAGGCACCCACTAGTCTTTTATGTTTCACTAAACCTTAAGTGAAACATAGAAGTCTTTCGACTTCACTGCTGGTGTTAGGACTCATATGCTGAGGAATTCCGACCTTGAGTTTGCTCAACAAGTCATAGCTCCACGGTCGATGGATAACTCCTTGTTGGTTGTATAACATACAACTCCTAACCCATGTTACCTTGTCCTAACATCATTTCGACCTCGAGTTTGTTGAACAAATCGAAAGAGATTATTCACTAATACCTACCATATCACGACGACCTAAGTATAATATATATACCTTGAGTTTGCTCAACAAATACATATAGTTATCTTACCTTGTGTATTCGATATATTAATAATACTACACATAACAACTCCAGCTTGAGTTTGCTCAACAACTGAGGAGTATGCAAGTAATTTATTAATATATACATATATGGTAGAGGATAATTTTATATTAAAGATTCATTATCTTCAATATATTATATCGAGTGATATCGACTTATGGAATAATGTATTTCTTATGAAATACTCTAATGATTCAAGTGTCAGACACATCATAAATCACGATATACGTACATACATGTATATATTTATTCCTTAAGTCTATTTAGGGTTTCTTTAATGTTCCACCTTTAATTGTACATTCATATTATATAAGTTTTATTATTATATAACTTTTATATTTCATATTACTTATATAATAGTTTTATGTATAACATTATATTAACTAAACCTTATTTAGTTAATTTTAATTAATTAACTCTTTAATTAATTTTATATTAGTATTCCAATATAACTTTTATATTGGACATATCTACTATAATAACCTTTAGTGTATGATATAACTTTTATAGTATAACACATATATCTTATACACATATATCTTATATATGTGTGTTTTAATTAATTAACCTTTAATTAATTTATTTAATTAAACTATTTTAATTAAATTATATTAATTTTAAAATTCAATTCACATATATACATGTATACTTATGTTATTTTAAGCAATTAAAAACAACATAACATGCATCTTAATATATAACATACACACATGTTCATTAATTAATTAACTGTTATTAATCTTATTAATAAATTTGAAATTTGAAATTAATGTGAATTGTTTTTCAAACATTTTGAAAAATTATGTTATATTATGACTTTTATAATAAACATATTTTATTTTAAATTCAACGGTTAAATTTAAAATCATTAACTTTAATTTTCAAAACATTTTAAAATTAGCTTAAGGCCCAATTCAAGTTGGGCCCTTTTATTAGGGGCAACCTTTGGGCTCACATCACCTTTAGACCAGGCTGGTAACTAGGTAGGACTGGGGACTTGTTTACCCAATTCCATTCCTAGACATTACCTTTCTAGACACCGTACTAAGTGGGCAAGCTTAATTAGTTAGCCCTAATATGACTAATTTAGACCGCATAAGCTACTGGGCTTCGATATCATTGAAGGAACCGGGCCTGCCCGCAGTGGAAGAAATTAGTGAATTTTAAATTTTTTTACCTTACTGGATCTTAGTTGGGCCAATGAAGCCTAATTTATTTAGAACATTTCTAAATTTCTTTTAAATAAAATCATTTATTTTATTTAAATTAGTTAAAGGGAAGGTTTTAAGTTCAAATGTATAGTGTATCCGATACACCTAACATTTAGTTAATGTATAGGGAACGAAACCTTTCATTTCCTTCCCTAAAACAAGAATTAATTGAGAGTATTAATTGCATTAAATGGAGAGAGAAACCATTCATTTTCTCTCTTTAATTTGAATTGATTAATACATTAAATTTTATTAATTTATTATTTATTCATGGCAAGATTTATTACTATGTCCATATGTATTCCAACTGAACAAATTGTAGCTTGAGATTTTTTTTGTTTTATTTATTTATATAAGTATATATATATAAACCATATACACACACACACATATGTGTGTGTGTGTGCTTGTGTAACATCATAATCCGTGAAGGGTAAAATGTGCTCGTATATAGATGTTGGGATTTACATTGCAATGGACACATTAGCTTATTTTGTGTGTACTGTAATTTGTTCAAATATGTGCTTATATATTATGCCAAAACAGGATAAGTATGAATATATATATGTATATATATACATATATATTATTGAATAAAACAGTTTCTACCATAATAAATTAATGTAAAATAATCACATGATAAAAATAATAGTTTAATAATTTTAGAAAATCTGGAAACATATTGGGCTTTAAGATTAATTTATGGAATTTTTTTAAATAAATACTAATTATTAAATAAATGATAATAGCCCACAATCAAATTAATTCTTAAAAATATGAAATCAAGTTAAAAAATTCTAAAACTTTTTTTGAAGGTAGAAGAGACTAATTTTAGGCTTAGGAAAATTTTATAGAATTTTCTCAACTGAAATAATATTTTTAATTAAATAATTAACTATAGTTATAAAATAAATAAATTATAGAAAATAATACATTAACTTTAAAAATCTATATTTATTTTTGGAGGTACCTATTAAACATCTAACGCTTAAGAAAAATTTCTAGAATTTTATCGGTTGAGTTTATATTTTAAATAAATAATCAATTGCAGGCCGAAAGTAAATTTATTTTAGAACATAAAAAGTTAAGTTCAAAAACTTAAAATTTTACTATAAGCATCTTACAAGGTGCATAAAATATAAAAATATACAATTGAAATTTTGAACCATTAATTATTTTATACATAATAAACAATTCACAAAATCATTAAATAATAATAAAATATGTATATACATATTTAATAAAATAATTTTATGTTTTATGATTCAAAATCGGTATAAAACATCACAAATTTTTTTAGGTTAAATATATACAAGATATTAACACATATACAATTATACATATAGACAATTTGCAAATCTATATATATTTAATCTAGATCTATTTATATATATTAATATAAATCAAATTAATTTTTTTAGAAAATTTCAACAATGAATCAATAAAAAAAATACTACAACAAGCATATAGCCAATCCATTTTGTTAGCACCAAAATTGGTCACTAACCTCGTTCAGAAAGATTGTGTAGAGATATAAGTGATGAAAGTAAATTAAACAGAGAAGACAATGCTAATTTAAATGCAGAAAGTAAGAACACCAAATTTATAGTGGTTCAGCGTAATTGCCTACGTCCACTTTGTTCAACTTTATTGATTTCCTTTATAGTTGATTACAAATACAATTCGTGAATCAAATGCTTGAGTGAAGTTGTTAAGTAGAGAAGATGAGTCTTGAAAATGGCAGAGTCTCCCCGGTGTTTTCTCTCCAAAAAAAGGATCCATTTCACTGTGACCCTGCCCCTCTATTTATAGGCAAATATGGGCGGGACTTCCCAAGTGGGCTGGATAGCCGAACGCTCAAGCCCCAGTGCAGTGGTCGCTGTATGCCGAACCAGGTGTGCCGAACGCCGCTACACCGAACCATTCCTTCTATGCCGAACGGTGTGTTGGTGTCATGGGAAGTGTAGGATGGTTGTCTGTTGAGGCCGAACGTGCCTCCATCTCAAGCTCTTGAACGAACGGTGCATGCAGGCCGAACGACACCGTTATCTTGAGTAATTGTGCATACAGAATGTCTTCTGGATGCCGAGTACTACGCCGAACACCATGGGATGCCGAGTACTCCTGTTGCCGAGTGCTACGCCGAGTACCTTGGGATGCCGAGCGCTCTTGTCGCCGAGTTCTCCTATCACCAAGTTCTAATGATGCCGAACGCTAGCGCTGAGCATTGGTTGTCGCCGAGTGCCAGTCGATGCCGAACACTGCTGGATGCCGGACACTATGGATGCTGTGTACTTCGCCGAACACTACTAGATGCCGAGCACTACCAAATGCCGGACACTATGGATGCTGTGTACTTCGCCGAACGCTACTGGATGCCGAGCACTAGTGAATGTCGGACACTATGGATGCTGTGTACTTCGCCGAACGCTCCTAGATGCCGAGCACTAGTGAATGCCGGACACTATGGATGCTGTGTACTTCGCCGAACGCTCCTAGATGCCGAGCACTAGTTGCCTGGTCAAATCTCCAGGAAACACTTGCCCCCCAAAGTGTATCGCGTGGCCGAACGTGATGCGCTTTGAATCTGGTACAATTTACCTTGGAGGTGCCTTCTCGAGAATGTTAGCGAAGGAGGTGTAAGACGAACAAGGTATGGATGCCGAACAATACGTTCGAAGCCGAACGTACCTCGTGTGCCGAACGTCACTCTGCTATGATGCCGAACACTCCGGTATTGACCGGTTCTACCGGGTATAGCCTCTTCAACTTCTACCTCCCTCTATATAACCAGGTCCTTCCCGTCCCTTCTCCTTTACTTTTTCGTTTCTGTCATTCTTCCAAGATTTCAAACCTTCTCTAGTCGAACAGATTTACAACTTGAACATTCCTTCCTAAGCTCCTAACTGCAATCTAGGTACCGCCCCTTGTATAACTTGAATAAGTTTTAAATGAGTCAAATGTGTCCTGTAGGAAGCTTTCGAGTTGGTTGCCCTCATTGCCGAACGATAATGCGAGGCGAGGAGGAAGGATTTGAGGTGTTTGCACATGTGGCTATTGTATTTAGCTCCATCGCGTCGAACCACAGTCAAAAATGAAGGAAAAGAAAAACCCTGGAGGTGGTAAGGGTTTCAGATGGCATAGTTATGGTTCGGCATATGTTGTCATGTGCCGAACGATAGAGGCTGCCGAATAGTATTTCGTCTGAATGAGGCCGAACACTCGCTAGAACGCCGAACAAAAACTTAGCCGAACGAACTAAGGCCGAACACTACCCTTATGCCGAATAGACATATACGCCGAATAGCATCTAGACCGAACGACATAATTGCCGAACAACTGTCATGCCGAACAGTTACATACCTGCCGAACAGAACTTAGACATGCCGAACGAACACACACATGCCGAACAGAACTTTTAACTGGACGATGACTTAACTGAACGAGGCCTTTAGCCGAACATAGACTTAGACCGAGCAAAACACAGCCGAACATTGTACTTAGGCCGAACAATCTTGAATGCCGAACGGAATGCCTGCTGACCTATACTTAGGACGAACAATACAATTGCCGATCACTACTTAAATGCCGAACAGTATAAATGTCAAACTACACTTAGGCCGGTTACTTTAGAAATCATATGTCTTTTGAATCTGGAACTGTAATCACCTCAAGGCGAGCTTTTTGAGACGGTCAGCGATGACGGTCTTCGATGGCGATGATTCGAAGCTAATTATTATATCTTTAAAACCTTTAGATTCTTATTGCCTGTACACAATTGCTTGCACTAGTTCACACACCACGCGGGGGGAAAAATCGTGTTGCTAATTCTAATGTTCAACGTTTTTTAAGTATAGCTTTCTCAAGCATTTAGCCAGGTTCATTATTTATTCGGGATGTCGAGAAAATCTAGCTCTGCCGCCATATCTGACAGGCCTGGGCCGTCAGCAAGGCAAGGAGCCGCTGATACTTCTAACCCGTCAACTTCTCCCGCTCATAACTTGGCGCCTGATGCTCTGGAGGCAACCATCTTACTAGACAATCCGATCGATTCTCAAGCCTCAAAGATCAACGAAGCTGCTCTGCGACGGATATGCTCTATTCACGGGATTCCTTTTGCTGACGTGTTAGTCCCTTCGAGACACGATCGCCCTCATCTGCCCCCAGTCGGGTACACTACCTGCAACAAGTTCATGTGTTGGATGGGCAGCGTGCCTCCATTCAACTTATTTCTCCGGGATGTACTGCAGTACATAGACATAGCTCCGTCGCAGCTGCACCCGAACGGCCATGCGTTTCTATATGGGACTTACCTACTTTTCATGGCTGTCTTCTCCAGACCTCCAACCGCCGGTGATATCAGATATATTTACATGTTCAAGAGACGGAAAGACAGTCCTTCTTTTATGTTCCTCGAGCCATACCACAAATGCCAGATCTTGACAGGGGCCTGTAGCAAATTCGCCCTGTACAAACAGGAATGGTTCTATGTGCGCTGCCCTTCTGGTTTCGCTAGGAGATGGGTTGAAGGCAGTAAGTCTCTCTGCCGAGTCACTATTCGTATTTGGTCGGAGTCATGCTTTTCCTAACTCTTCATTTCATCTTTTCAGGTATCAACCCGCGCCCGGAAGGCCGAGGATATTCTGAGGCTGTCGATGCCATTAGAGCTCTTCCTGCCGAGGATCGAGACATCCGAGTTATCATTTCAAATGAATCACTGTCGGGGTTCGGCTTGCTGGCTCCTGGTCGTCGGATCAGCCTTCCAGAAGGTGTTACCATTCCCAAACCTCCGTCCGGTAAAGGGAAAAAACTTGCCGGATCGTCGTCGCGCCGCGCTCCCGACACGCACGAAGAAGGCGAGCGCAAAGAGGATGATGCCCCTGAAACTCAGGGTGAGAATGCGGGTCCCGCTCAGAATCCGGCAGTCGAAGTTCACGACATTGAGATGTCGTCCTCCCCTTCGAAGGGAAAGAAGAAGTTAAAACATAAAGTTCAGAAGGAGAAAGTTGGTGGCACTTCAAAAGTCACACTTATTCCGCCTGAGAAAGAGGCTTCCTCACAGCATCTGGAAAGTTCTCTGAGGGGTCTGTCCAACCTGTCCATCCCCGATGATTTACTTAATTATGGTTCGATGATCCTGAAGCTCTCAAATTCTCTTCGCCCGCTAGAGGTAATGTAGGAGTTCAACTGCCGGCTCAAGGAGACAACACTCCGATTAGCAAAGATAAACGAACGGGTCCGTCGGGGGGAACACTAGGACACACACGCACATGCGCATTCTATAATATACTTCAAGTCTTTTTAACTCGTGAATTCTCCTTAACTCGTTGTTATCTCCATTCTTTGCAGGTGATATGGGCCGCTCTCACGGACTTGATCGCCTTCAGGGGTCTTCTATATTCCATCACTCTGGACGGGATTCCGGTTCAGGCAGACGCAGGGACCGAGGCGAGTATGAAGATAGGGATAATCGTCCCCAAGAGTCGTCTCACCGCAAGAAAGCACATTCTCAATCTTCCCAGTCCCGTGATCTTCCTCCTCCAACTGAGCCGGATAGAGAGAAATCCTTACAGAAGGGTTATCAGTCTGATGCTCCTCGAGAACAACATTCCAGTTCATCGAGTACAAGGCAAGTTCGAGAGCAACGTAAAAGAACGGAGTTTTCAAAGCCTCCTCCTCCTACTCCTGCAGTGGACCCAACTGTTGCGGAAAAGATGGTCGATCTTAAGGCCAAGTTTCCAAAAATTTGCTTCGATGGTCTAAAGTTCCTCCCGGCCATTCATCATATTCCCGGGCATGTGAAGCAGAGTGCCATTGCCTGCAATAACGACGTCTATGTTCAACATGACGCGTTTGTGCACTTGGTGGAGAAGGTCTCGGAAGTATCTGTTGAGCGTCAACACGAGATTGACCGTCTGAATCTGGAGGCTGACAGCGTTAAGAAAATCATCAAACTCCAAGACGAAGAGCTCGCTTCGTATAAGTCAAAGCTAGAAGCCGCTGAACAAAGCGCAAAAAATACTGCCGAGGCAGTTACTCGTTTAGAGGCGGCTCACAAAAAAGAGCTTGACGAAGCAGTCCAGCGCAGCGGTGCCCTCGCCCTAGAAAAAGACTCTGTCCAAAAGGAAAGGGACGCACTTGCTACTCAAGTCAAGGAGCTGAAGGAATTACTTTCCAAGGAGAAGGAAGACAAAGTAGCTGCTCAAGAAGAATCGCAACGATACTGTGATGAGATTGTTGCTACCCGACTCTTGAAGACAAAGCTCGATGACGAACTCGCCGGGGTCGAGAAAATGAAGGGCGAGGCCCGTGAGGAGGGCAAAAGAATGGCTGTGGAAGAGCTTGATTCTTGCCTCGAGGCGGCCGCAGAAGCCGGCAGGGAAGAGGTCAAAAGTATGTTTGACCCATTGATCGCCGAGTATGGAGCCCGCGTCCTTATGCACCGCGACTTAACATTTCTGGGTGACGGCTACCTCGAATCCCTGGCTGAGGCATGGGAAACTCTGATAAGGATCAGGATGGTCGAGTCGGGCTCCAACGAGGTCGATGAGGATGTCTTGGTGAAGGAGTTCCTAAGGGGGAATGAGCCATCGGACTTATCCGCAGCATTGGCACTTTATAGCAAAGGCTCTTCCCCTCCGAAAGAGAAGAATGACGAAGCTGGCCCGTCAGGGGCTGATGCTACTACTCCTCACATTGCCGCTCCTTACGCTGCTCAATCGGCCGGTCGGCCAACACTTGATCCATTCGAGCAGCATGCTAGTTATGATCCCGAAGATCCCGGGCTTGGTGTTCATGTGCTGTCACCTATCCTGGAGGGTGAAACCCCTCGTGCCACCGATAGCCAACCGGACCCTGGTAGGAAATTCTTCTTTCTCTAGAAATTGAAGAGATCCCGTCATTTTTCCGCAGTGGCTACTCGTTCTAATGCTCATTCCTTATGTTTTCGTGCAGGTTGCTCTGACGCCGAGCCAACTCCGAGGAGCGATGACGCCAAGGAGGAAGCAGAGAAAACAAGCGACGTTGCTCACGCAGGAGTAACTCCCGGTCCAGACGCTCAAGTGATCGGGGCACTAGATCATGACAAACTTGATACTTCGTCTCCTGCCAAAGGAAGCGATGAAATTGAAATCACTGGCGCCTCTGAGCATACTTCCGAGATGAGCATGAAGGACCGTCTTGCCGACAAGGAGAAGAAAAAAGTCAAAGTCAAAGTTGAGTCTGAAATACTGGAACTCACTGACCCGCGGAACAGACCTTTTGAAATCATTCTCCCGGGCAGGTCCAAACCACTAGATGTTCCGTCTCCTACTCCCGACTCCGTTTCTCTAGCAAGCAAAAAGTCCAAGAAAAAGCGTGAGGAAGAGGAGTCGTCGGAAACAACGAAGGAAGACAAAAAGAAGAAGTCGAAGAAATAATCGATACACTCGTTCAACGAGTTTTTTGCTTAAGTCTTGTAATTGCTTTTATCTTCCACAACTTGCAGTTTGTATAGAGAGGTCTGAATTTTGTAGGAGTGATCATGTATCCCCATTTTGGACTTATCGAATAAAATTTAGTTTCTTTTTGTTTGAATGATTCTCTTGTCTTTATTTGGTTTGCTGACACTGTGCTCCGGGGACTTGGAGACTAGAGACTGTTTATACTCTAGTCCGCGCTCCGGGGGCTTGGAGTACTCCGATCCACGCTTTGGGGATTCGGAGATTTGAAATCGTTTATACTCTAGTTCGCGCTCTGGGGACTTAGAGTACTCCGCTCCGCACTCTGGGGATTTGGAGATTTGAAATCGTTATACTCTAGTCCGCGCTCTGGGGACTTAGAGTATTCCGCTCCGCACTCTGGGGATTCGGAGATCCGTATTCGTTTATACTCTAGTCCGCTCTCTGGGGACTTAGAGTACTCCGCTCCGCACTCTGGGGATTCGGAGATTTGAAGTCGTTTATACTCTAGTTCGCGCTCTGGGGACTTAGAGTACTCCGCTCCGCACTCTGGGGATTCGGAGATTTGAAGTCGTTTATACTCTAGTCCGCGCTCTGAGGACTTAGAGTACTCCGCTCCGCACTCTGGGGATTCGGAGATTTGGAATCGTTTTATACTCTAGTCCGCACTCTGGGGACTTAGAGTACTCCGATCCGCGCTCCGGGGCTTCGGAGATTTGGAATCGTTCGTACGAGTCTGTATGTCGTGCAGGATAATGTAATTTATCACCCAATTAAGAGATATAGAAACTTCATAGAAAATATGGCTTCAAGCCTTTATTAATGAAAATCAACTAAATTGCTTGATTACAACTTTTAAAAGGAAACTAAGTCATTATTGAATGGAAACATGCAGGAAATAACAGTGCCTACAACAAGAAAGGAAAACATGCTAAATGTAATAGTGCCGCAAATGTTCACTGTTCCATGCTCGGGGGAGTGTCGCGCCATCAACGGTCGCTAGCTTGAATGTTCCTTCTCCAAGCTTCCGTTCAATGGCGTATGGACCTTCCCAGCTGGGATTCATGCGTGATGGTACCGGGAAGACTCGTTTCAGAACGAGATCACCCACATCAAAGATTCTTGGGCGGACTCTGCCGTCGTAGTAATGCTTGACTCGATGTCTGTGCGCCGCCGCCCTTAATTCAGCTTCTTCACGCTTTTCGTCGATGCAGTCCAGTGATTCCAGCAAGAGGTTTTGGTTCGTCTTGGGATCATAGTATGTCACTCGGTGCGATGGAACTTCAAGTTCCACGGGTATAACGGCTTCAGAGCCGTATGCCAAGGCGAACGGAGTGTGGCCGGTCGCGGACTTGTGGGTAGTTCTATACGCCCATAATGCTGTCGGGAGTTCATCTACCCACTTGACTCCAACCTTCTCCAGACGCTTCTTCAGTATGGACTTGATTATTTTGTTAATGGCCTCGACTTGTCCATTAGCTTTTGGGTGTGCAACGGCGGCGAACTTTTTCTCGATGCCGTACTTTAAACAGAACTCTTTGAACTCTCTACTTTCGAATTGCGTTCCGTTGTCTGTAATGATGGTGCGTGGAAGGCCAAAGCGGCATATAATGTTTCGTACAACGAAGTTAATGACCTTCTTAGAGGTGATAGTGGCCAAAGGTTCTGCCTCAGCCCATTTCGTGAAATAGTCGACTGCAACTATTGCGTATTTCGCACCACCTTTGGATAGAGGCAAAGAGCCGATTATGTCAATTCCCCAGATCGCAAATGGCCAGGGACTGATCATTTGTGTGAGTTCCGTTGATGGAGCCCTCGGGATTTTCGCATATCTTTGACACTTGTCGCATTTTCTTGCGTAGTCCGCGGCATCCCGGTTTACGGTGGGCCAGTAATATCCATAGCGGAGGATCTTCTTTGCTAGTGTTTTCCCCCCAGTATGGTTGCCACATTCCCCTTCGTGAACCTCTCTCAAGACTCGCTTTGTTTCATCATGAAAGATGCATCGTAATAACGGGACTGAGAATGCTTTTCGATACATTGATCCATCCTGCATTATGTATCACGCGGCCTTTCGAAGGACCTGCCGTCTTTCGCTTTGTTTTCCTGGTAAAGCCCCGGTCGTCAGGTATAGTTTGAATGGGGTTATCCACGATTCCTTCTCGATTTCTGTTCTCAACACGCGATCGACTTTCATTTCGTCTATGCTCGGGGCATGCAAGACTTCGACGGGATACAATCCCATTTGTTGCGCATCGTCGGTACTCGCGAACTTAGCCAATAAGTCGGCTTCTTTGTTCTGTTCGCGCGGGATATGTGAGATGTCATAACGCTCAAGATTTGATAGTAGTTCTTGGACCTGAATGAGGTACGGAGCAAGCTTTCGTCCCTTTGCTTGGTAGTCTCCCCGTACTTGGTAAACCACCAACTGCGAGTCACAAAAGATTTCGACTGATTCGATCCCGAGTTCCCTGATGAGCTTCAAGCCAGCGATCAGTGCTTCATATTCGGCTTCGTTATTTGTAGCCGGGAAATCGAGCTTCAGGGCATAACAGATCGATCGGTTTTCCGGAGTTACAAGAACTACGCCCGCGCCGGAGCAACGGTCGTTTGATGCACCGTCAGTGTATAATTTCCATCGAACGGGGGGAATGATGTCATGATCGTCCGGTTTGATGGGTATGGTAAATTCAGCGATGAAGTCTGCTAACGCTTGCCCTCGGATGGCTCTCCGTGGTAAGTACGCGATATCGAATTGACTCAACTCGATGTTCCATCTTAGCAATCTTCCAGAAGTTTTCGGCCGTTGGAGTACCTGCCTCAGGGGTTGATCGGAATAAACACCGATTGAATGTGCTTGAAAGTACGGGCGAAGCTTTCATGATGCAATCACCAAGCAATAAGCCAATTTCTCTATTTTAGGGTAATTCCTCTCGGCCCCTGTTAAACGTTTGCTAACATAATACACCGGCTTTTGGACTCGATCCTCCTCTCGTACCAAAGCCGCACTTATCGCATGTGGGGATACAGCCAAGTATACGTACAACATCTCATGGTCAACTGGTTTTGATAGCATTGGTGGGCTCTCCAGATGCCTCACCAGATTCCGGAATGCTTCCTCACAGCTAGACGTCCATTCAAAATTTCTCTTTCCTTTCTTTATTATGTCAAAGAACGGGATGCACTTGTCAGTTGCCTTGGATATAAATTGACTCAGCGCAGCTACTTTTCCGTTCAAGCTCTGTACCTGCTTTATAGTCCTGGGCGCTTGTACATCTCGAATAGCTTGGATCTTTTCTGGGTTGGCCTCGATTCCCCTAGCATTGACGATGAATCCCAAAAACTTCCCTGATGCAACGCCGAAAGAACACTTCAACGGGTTGATCTTCATGCCATAAAACCTGAGTATGTCGAACATTTCAGCCAAGTCTTGAATGTGGTCGTTTGACCGTCGTGACTTCACGAGCATGTCATCCACATAGACTTCCACGGTTTTACCCAGCTGGTCCTTGAACATTCGATTCACCAGACGTTGGTAAGTTGCTCCAGCATTCTTCAATCCAAAGGGCATCACTACATAGCAATACAGTCCGACATTTGTAACGAAGCTGGTGTGTTCTTGGTCCGGAATATGCATTGGGATTCGGTTGTATCCTGAGTACGCATCCATGAATGACAATAACTCGTGTCCTGCGGTGGAATCGACCAACTGATCGATCCTAGGCAACGAGAAACTGTCCTTAGGGCATGCTTTGTTCAAGTCGGAATAATCTACGCAAGTCCTCCATTTCCCATTCGCCTTCTTTACTAGCACGGGGTTGGATACCCATTCAGGGTAGAGGGCGTCGCGGACGAACCCATTCGCTTTGAGTTTGTCCACCTCCTCTCCAAGAGCGGCGGATCTCTCCGGATCCATTCCTCTCCTTTTTTGCTTGACTGGGACGTATTTCGGGTCTATGTTCAACATATGACTCGTGATGGCGGGAGAAATCCCACACATATCAGAATGCGTCCAGGCGAAAACATCAAGGTTCGCCTGGAGGAAGTCGATAAGGTCTTCAGTCATTGCGGAGCTTAGCTGTGATCCGATCTTCAGTATTCGCGAAAGGTCGTCACGGCTAACTGAAATGTCAATTGTTAATTCAGCCGGTGCCGCCTTCTCTTCCCTGGGTTTCTCATCGTCGTCTCTCGGATCTATATCTCCGTAGATCCGAGAACTATGCCCGAGCCAGTGCTCGGGCACTACTTGTCAATTATCCGCATTGAGGATGCGGACGGGATTGTCCGCAACCTTTCCCTTCTCCCTCCGGTGGGCCTCTCGGAGCTCGACCACATAACAGGAACGACCAGCTGCTTGGTCGCCGTGAACAATGCCTACTCCTTTGTCAGTCGGGAACTTCAAAGTTAAACACCATGGGGCTAACGCTGCCCTAAACTCCGCCAGGGCCGGCCGACCCAAGAAAACGTTATACGGAGAGTCCACATCCAAAACTACAAAGGGTAGAATTCGCACTCTCCGACGCTCGCCTTGTCCCAGTTCAACTGGTAACTCGACATATCCCACTGCATCAGTTGCAGCGCCGTTAAAACCGTGAATACGAGCTTTGGATGGTTTCAAGTCTTTTGTTTCTAGCTTCATTTGATCGTAGGCCTTCTTGAAGATGATGTTGACTGAACTTCTAGAATCAATCAGAATTCTTTTTACATATGCTGGTCCGATCGTTGCAGATATGACCATGGGGTCGATGGTCGGAGCCTCTACCTGATCAGCGTCTCTGCTTCTGAACACAATATCGTCTGTCATTACGCGCTGCTGCTTAGCAGGGGCTCCGTCCTCCATGTTCGAACAACACTCAAAATCTGCATGCTTCAAGGAACTTGCATATCGCTCCATCTCCTGCCAATTCTTATCCGCGGGGTGAGGCCCGCCGATAATTGTATTTATGACCAGTCTACCAATGGTCCGGGCAGGCTCCTCGGGATGACGTGGAGCTGGTGCCCGACCTGGGTTGGACGTTCCCTGTCCTCCTTCTTGTGGATCCTTCACAAATTCTTGCAATTTCTTCTGCCTGATCAACTTCTCGATAGCGTTGTGCAAGTGTCTACATTCTTCCGTATTGTGTCCATAAGTCTCATGGAAGCGACAATATTTCCCGGTCCGCTTCTGTTCTTCGGTTGATTCTTTTGGACGTGGTTTTCTGTACTGAAAAGTATTGCAGGTGGATAGGTAAATGTTTTCAAGTGGGGCGTTTAGCGGAGTGTACTCGCTGTAGCTTGGAATTCTCGACTTCCACTTTCCTGCTTCTTTTCTTTTCCCTTGACTCCTTCCTCCGGACTCCTTGGGTTGCCCAGGCTTGTTCTGGACATTGACTTGGACCTTTCCCGAGCTGTCTCCAGATTGCTTCACAGCGATGTTGCTCTTTATTGACTCTTGGACAGGCCCTGGCGCCTTATCTCATCGTACCCACCTAGCTTCCTCTCTTCTTATGAACTGGTGTGCCTTAGAGTAGAAATGCTCTAGCGTAGTTGGAGGTTTTCCTGCCAGCCAGTCTCCAAACTCAGAGTCTGGATCCACACCTCTCATTACAGCCATCAGAATTGCATGGTCATTGGGATTACTGACTTCAGTTGCTGCTACGTGGAATCTTTGCAAATATTCCTTCAACGATTCCCCAGGATTTTGGATTACACTTGACAGAGACATCACGTCCTTTGGGCGCGTAGTGTGTATCCTGAATTGCTCAATAAACTTCTTTGCCAACTCCTCGAAATTTGATACGGATCGCGGAGGAAGTCAGATGAACCACATAGTAGCGATCCCAGATAGAGTAATCGGAAAGCACCTACACTTGGTGGCATCATTCGCTCTGGCTGAATCCATCATCCATTCGTACCTCATGACATGTTGTCTAGGGTCAGTCTTTCCTTCATATGCAGGAATAGTAGGCATACTAAACTTCCTGGGGTACGCCGCTTGCAACACAACATCCGTGAACGGAGTATGACTTCTTGACACTCCCCAGTCATCATTTGATAAGCCCTGATTCTCTTTCATCAGTTGCCTGATCATGGCTGTCAGATCGGGTGTCTGTATGGAAGGCGGAAGGTTGGAGTCTGTTCTACGCGCCTGTCCATGCTGATGCCTCCTCTCTTGGCGATCTGCTAATCGTGCGTCTTGAGGTTCGACATCGTTAGCATTTTGATGATCTGGGCCTCTATCTTCCATCTGTATCCCGGTCCTGAAGCTTCCAGCTCTTTCTTGGTCGCGGTCTCCAGCTGTTCGAACAGCAGCATTTGCTCGCGCAGCATCAGTCTTACGGCGTCTGCGCCTGGGAGGTTCATCAGAGGAAGTAGAGCTGTCAGATGAGCAGTAAGCAGCGGGATTGCCCCCAGCATTCTGTTACTGCTGTTGAGTAAGTTGTGCCATCAGGTTGGCATTGGCTTGCATCTGCTCTCCTAGTTGTCTCCTACTTTCCCTGAGCTCTCTCATCAAGTCGTTGAACTCTATTCTGGTGACAACTGGAGTTTGGTCCTGAGTGGCAACTCCTGTATTTGGAATTGCTGGTTGATTGCTAGGCCCTGCTTGTTGCACGCTAGCAGTCTCGTGGGCATCCGCATTGTGAGAAGCTGACCTGGTACGTGGTCTTGCCATTGTAGAGTTATTGGTATGAACTCTGAGTAGAATCAACGGATGTCCTATCAGTGAGTCGGATCTTCTTTGGGGGATTTGTTCAATCCAGTGGCTTCAAAGCAGATCCTTGAGGTCTGAGAATTCAATTCTCAGTGAAAGCACCAAAGTGTTAGCACCAAAATTGGTCACTAACCTCGTTCAGAAAGATTGTGTAGAGATATAAGTGATGAAAGTAAATTAAACAGAGAAGACAATGCTAATTTAAATGTAGAAAGTAAGAACACCAAATTTATAGTGGTTCAGCGTAATTGCCTACGTCCACTTTGTTCAACTTTATTGATTTCCTTTATAGTTGATTACAAATACAATTCGTGAATCAAATGCTTGAGTGAAGTTGTTAGGTAGAGAAGATGAGTCTTGAAAATGGCAGAGTCTCCCCGGTGTTTTCTCTCCAAAAAAGGATCCATTTCACTGTGACCCTGCCCCTCTATTTATAGGCAAATATGGGCTGGACTTCCCAAGTGGGCTGGATAGCCGAACGCTCAAGCCCCAGTGCAGTGGTCGCTGTATGCCGAACCAGGTGTGCCGAACGCCGCTACGCCGAACCATTCCTTCTATGCCGAACGGTGTGCTGGTGTCGTGGGAAGTGTAGGATGGTTGTCTGTTGAGGCCGAACGTGCCTCCATCTCAAGCTCTTGAACGAACGGTGCATGCAGGCCGAACGACACCGTTATCTTGAGTAGTTGTGCATACGGAATGTCTTCTGGATGCCGAGTACTACGCCGAACACCATGGGATGCCGAGTACTCCTGTTGCCGAGTGCTACGCCGAGTACCTTGGGATGCCGAGCGCTCTTGTCGCCGAGTTCTCCTATCACCGAGTTCTAATGATGCCGAACGCTAGCGCTGAGCATTGGTTGTCGCCGAGTGCCAGTCGATGCCGAACACTGCTGGATGCCGGACACTATGGATGTTGTGTACTTCTCCGAACACTACTAGATGCCGAGCACTACTGAATGCCGGACACTATGGATGCTGTGTACTCCGCCGAACGCTACTGGATGCCGAGCACTAGTGAATGCCGGACACTATGGATGCTGTGTACTTCGCCGAACGCTCCTAGATGCCGAGCACTAGTGAATGCCGGACACTATGGATGCTGTGTACTTTGCCGAACGCTCCTAGATGCCGAGCACTAGTTGCCTGGTCAAATCTCCAGGAAACACATTTGTAACAAGCACATGTACCCATAAAAATCTCACCTAATCTAAACAATAAACAGATCTAAATAAAAACAAGTGATTTGGATGTAATCAACATTCATATGATAAATTTTAAATCAAAATGATAATGATAAACAAAACGCCTCATAATGAAGCCTTTGATACCACGTTGAATAATGAATTCTCTTCTTAGAACAATTCCCAATCCATCAGGTTGTTGATCCTGGATAGGAGACCTTCTACTACAAATTAGTATTTTTAATTTAAATTAGATTTGAGATTTTTGGGATGATTTTAGAGGAGAGTTGCTGCCATTACAATGAGGAAGAAGAATAAGAAAGTGGTGACTCAAAAATGAATTAGCCTTTGACTAGGGTTTTGAGATTAGTTTTTATATGGATAGAATAAGAGAGCAAATAATGGTTTAAACCACACATCTCAAAACCCTAATCTCATGCATAGTAGCTGCCCCCTTCCTCTATCAAAACCAACGACTTTCACCTTTGAATTCATGGGTTGTGAGCCCATTTAACCCAATTTAAATATGCATAATTATATTCAACTAAATTTGTTAACGATATCCCATATCGATCAACATATTTATAACTTTTTATAAATATATGAAAAAATTTATTTCTCAAATCATATCCAAATTTTATAATTAATATTTTATAAATATTAATTAATTTAATCGATTTATAACAGTTATAAACTAATTAAATTATTCGATCTTCAAAGAATTCATCGATTCGGTTATGTGACCCCTGGGTGTAAATACGGTCAGCGATTAACGTTGAACTATTCGAACGTTAACTTTCACACATCACTTAGCAGGTGGTGTGACATTATGGATAAATTTATCACTTACTCATTTTCAAAAAAATCTTATTTTAATTTAATAAGCGTTACCCAGTTGTGACAATTATTTACACCAATTCTCTTCGTTAAAACGATATCACTTAGGACTTGTTAAAATTGGTAATGGTCAAAATTTTCAACATTGTCCACATTCAACTCGATAGTCGAAACACAAAGTCCTTGGCTCAATAATAACAATTATTATTAATCGAACTACTTTGGCCAGAGATTTTGACTTTGGGTTGACTAAAGTTGACCGTAATACTAACCCCATATAATCGAGGAGATTAATTCTCTCTTGTAGTCTTCACTTCCAATCTTCCATTCGAACCAACTATAGTCACTCATTGGACGCCGTATCATGATTTGACTATAATCAAAGCAGAGCTTTCATATTGAAGATTCACAGTACTCTCAAGTTGAAAAAACTATGTAAATTATTCACATTGATATTTTTTGTTTGACCTTAGCTATATTAAACAACAGAAAACTATCGAATGAGTCATTCCATAGTTATCCAATAACTATTACTACATAACCCCTACGTGCCCGCAACAGTCATAAGTAATACACTGCCCAACATTTGGAGTGCGTTATGTACTCTAGTCTCAACGGATACATTGATATCCAATCTTGATGCATCTTGACTATGAACATTTAAAATGGTATATTAATTTTATTGTGATAAATCACTCACGGTTATAACACTTTGTAACTACTATCACAAAACATACCATTTATGGATTGTCTATTAAATATATTTTATATTAATTAATTAATTGTTATAACTACATTATATCAAGAATATAATAGAAAGGAAACACCTTTATTTCGAACAAGATTAGTCAATGAGTTAGATATATGTAACAAATTACATAATTGCCTTGGAGCATACCCCAAACTCTATCATGAGATTGGATTTGTAGCCGAGAGGTGAATAAGCTTCGTGATAAGTGGGTTATCAAAATGTGTTGATGTGTTGAAATGAATGGAAAAAATGCCCTTAGGTTTGATTAATGTTTAGAAGGTTCTTTCTGTAATTGCAAAAGCTTCAAATAATGGTTTCCACATTATGTACATACATGTGTGTGAGAGCATTTATATTAATAAACTTTTTCCAAATTATAATTTATTAAATATGTTATGTATATATAGAGATAAAATTTTGTAAATTGGTTAATTTTGTTTTATAAAAACATATTCTCTTTATTATTTCAGTTTACAAAGGAAAAATCATATACAAACACATGTGCATATATATACACTTAAAAATCTGTACACATACTTTAAACAAATAAAAAAAATGTTTGATCTTAGTAAACAAAAAAATTAAAAAATAATTTTTAGAAATGCTCAAATTAGTTCAAAAATAAATACAAAAATTATTTGGATCTCAGATAACATTTTAGGTAATATTAAAAGTAAAAAAGAGAAATTAATAAGCGAGATTTTAAAATTGAATTGAACTAAAGAGTCTAGAAATTTGAATATTGCAAAAAAATGTGCTTTCAAATTCAAAAGAAGAATTAAATAAAATTATTATACAAGAAGAAATGATAGGGAAACAAAGGTCTAGAATCCAATGGATGAATGAGGCTGATTTGAATACTAAATTTTTCCATAAAGTAGCTAGTGGTAGGAAACGTAGTAATACCATTAATTCCATTTTAATTAACAATATCGAGATTTTAGATCAAAAAGAACAAAATAAAGAGTTTACCATTTACTATAAAGAAATTTTTGGAAGCAAGAAGGATATACAATTAGGGTTAAATGGGATGAGTTTTATACTGAAGATACTAAGATTGATTTAGTTGAAATGGATGTTCCTTTAACGGAAGAAGAGATTTCAGGGCCATAAAAGATATGCCAAATGATAAAACATCGAGCCAGATGGATTTCCTATTTTATTTTACGAAACTTTTTGGAATGTTTTAAAAGATAACATAATTAAAATGTTTAATGAATTTTATGATGGTTCATTACAATTAGGCAGATTTAATTATGCAAATGTAATTTTACTGTATAATAGAATATGTGCTAATCAGCTGAAAGATTTCAGGCCTATTTCTTTATTAAATTGTTCTTTTAAAATTATCTCTAAGGTTTTATCTAACAGATTAAATATTAAAATGAATGAATTAATAGATAATACTCAAGTTGCATTTTTTAAGGGTAGAAATATTACGGATGGAGTTGCTGTAGTACAAGAATTTATTAATTAGTGCTGTAAAAATAATATTACATATGCACTTTTAAAACCTGATTTTGCTAAAGCTTTTGATTCAATTTATTGAGATTTTCTCAAAGATTTAATAGCTAGGGGTTTCAGTATTAGATGGGTAGGATGGATTATGTCTTTACTTAAAACTAGAAATTCAAGTATTATGGTTAATGGTATAGTAGGAAATAAAATTCAATCAAAATAGGGTCTTAAACAAGGGGATCCTTATCACCATTATTGTTTAGACTAGCAGCTGATAATTTTGCTAGAATTATAAAGCTAGCCACTAATAATAGGATTTTTGACAATGTAGGACATGAGATCACAAGAAATGGACTTTCTATTCTATAATTTGTGGATGACATAATGAATTTACTTATCGTTTGCCTAATCATGTTATTGCGCTTAAATTCTTTTATAGTTTTGAATTACTTTCAGGATTAAAAATTAATTTTGATAAAAGTTCGGTACTAATACTAAATGATATAGATAAAGTTGCGAAACAAGTTGCATATACATTAAACTATAAAACAATGAATTTTCTCATAGAATATTTAGAATATTTGATAAGGCCACAAAAACATATTGATTGGCTAACCATAATAGATAAAATTAATAAAAGATCGTCTAAATGGAATGGTAGCTATTTATCGAGGGCAGGTCAGATAGTTCTCGTTAACTCAGTTTTATCTACATTATCAATATATTGGATGCCATTTTATCCTTTTCTTAAATGTGTTATTGATAAATTGATTATATTAGGAGAGATTTTTTATGGAGTGGATAACGTTAATAATAGTTCTAAATGTCTTGTTAATTAGGAAATGGTTTGTAAATCTAAAAATGATGGAGGGCTTGGGATTATAAACTCGCGCAACTTAAACATATCTCTATTAGGAAAATGGTTATTAAAATTTAATGATAATAAAATAAAGAAAATTTATTGTGGAAGGGAATAATATCTAACTAACGGTATGATGGTTCATATAATTTACATCATAATCTTTTACTAATATAAATAAAATTTCTCACTTTTGCTAAGCGATAATAGTAAACTATGATGCTTATAAATTAAGTATTGATAATATAATGCATTCGGGGAATAACATTTCTTTTTGGCATGATTGTTGAATAAATGTTATTCCCCTAAAAGTAGATTTTTGAGAATTATATGGAATTTGTCAAATATGAGTTTTCCATGGAAATTTAGTTTTAACCGTATGCTAGAGGGAACCACTTTAACTCAATTTGCCTTATTATGTGTTAAGTCAAAATTGTGCAATATTGATAATGAAAATGATATTAAAATATGGCATTGGGATAAAAGTATGGTTTATACATCTCGTTCATTTTATGAATTTATAAACTTTTTGGGAGAAAAATCAAACATTTTTAATACCTATAGAAAGTTAATGCTCCACCTAAAGCAAAAGTACATGTATGGTTAATTTTACATGAAAAATTAAATACTATTGAAATGTTAAAAAAATTATTCAATAATAATAATTGTTTTTTCTGTAATAACTGAATCGAAGATATAAAGCATTTATACTTTGAGTGTATTAATACTAGATTTATCCTCTTAAATATTTTTAGTATATTTGATTTAAATATAAAGTATATAAATATTAATTGGGAAATATATTGGCATAGTTTAGATTTTTATTATAATGGTTCAAATAGATTTTTACTAGATACTATTTACACGATTACGTGTTGGTATATTTGGTTTGTAAGAAACCAAAATGTGTTTAATAATATTAACATTGATTTGGAAATTTTGAATATATATAATTTGTTTATTTCGTTTTAGTTGGGTTTCTAATTTGAGTTAAAAATTAAACAAACATGATCATTCGTAGAACTCCTTAAAAAAGTAAAATTTTGTATTGATATTTTAAAGGAAAACGTCATTCAAAATAATAAAAGAAAAGCAATAGTTTAGTTCCAATATCATTACAAATTTCCTAATGGAATCTATGATAATTTGTTATAATTAGAATATTAGTTTTGAATTAGAAATATTATTGTGTTTTTTATAGTTCCTTGCACATAAATTTTTTTATTATATCATGGCCTTTACTGTTTCTTATTTAATTTTTTCCTTTATTCTATAGTTTATTTTGATTTTATAACATATATATGTATATAAATATATATTTATATTAAAAAATTCAATTTATATATTTTAATGTCCTCCTTCCTTCACACGGCGATTCTTCGTCACCCCCCTTTCCTTTATGTCTTCCCTTTCCTCCCTAGCCTCGTCTGAACCACACTTATCCCCTCTTGTCTCTTTTCCACTAATGGCCAAGAATTGTAAGGATAAGCCTAGGTTATTTGCTTCCTTTGGTCCATCCTCGCAAACCAGATCTGGCAAATCATTCTCGATTTCGGAGTGCACTCTTCACCTACGGTACCTGCTTCGTCCCTAGTCATCAACGTCAACCCTGTGCCGACTCCGGTGCCGCCATCGACTCAGATTTTCTCACCGCCTGTGATGACTCGGATTTTTGGCCATCGAATATTGAGTGGTTAACTGATATGATTATTGAAAATATTTATTTTGATATATAAATAGATATATACTCGCTTTATGGCATTTGATAGTATATATATATAAATATACAAATATATGAATGTAGGCTGATATGAAATAATATATATGGAAATAACAATAATAAATGAGGAGGTATATATGTATAAAAATGACAAAAATATACATAAGTAAATGCATACGTACACATGTTTTATGAATGATGGAAGTGATAAAATGTATGTATATGTATATTTATGCCAACACAAAATAAAATATAAGGAAGCTTGTATGAATGTGAATATATATATAGATATATAATAAAGCAATGTATATTAAAAATATGTTTAAGTATAAATAGGTAAGTGTAACTATATATATAAGTATGTATATATGATAACAAATATAAATGCATTTGATAAAAATAAATATATATATGGAATGTATGTATATATAAATATATATGAAGGGGCCTAGTGAGACAAGCAATTAATGCACAAGCATACAATGCCTCATTTCAAAACAATGTCAGCAGCAAAACAAAATCAAATCAAGTCACATATTTTCAAAAGAAAAGGATATACGTATGAAATGTGAAAAGAAACTGTACAGATACATATCCCCTCTCTCTAGCTTGCACAACACACTTCCTTTCTATGTATATACATTCACTGCTTATATCTCCACCTATACACTTTAGTTCATAAAATCAAAACAACTCAAGTACAAAAGAATCAAAGAAATAAAATCAACGACAATCAAATCTTTCAAGTTTTCAAAACCTGAAGTTCAATAAAAATTCAAGCTCAACTCAGTCTCAAAGCTAATTCATTAAGTAAAGAAAAAAAAAGCAGATCAGGTCTAAGATCAAAGCATCTTCAGTTTTCAAGTTCAAACAATTTCCAGTTTCAAAAACTATGATCCCAGGCTTCTCTGTTAATTCACGGTGAGTAAATTCTTTCAAGTCTGGATTTTTTGCCTTGTGTTTGAAAAACATTCTTGAAGTAATTGTGATGGTTTGAATATATATACAAATAAGTATGTATATATATGTATATATGGGGGTAGATATGACTGTACATGTCTGGAATATGGTCTTTTGCTATGTTCCAGTTTACAGGGTTCAAACCTTGTTTTGAAAATCAAATTCCTATTCTTTAAATCCTTTTTAGACTTTGGTGTCTAAATAAAATGTGATTGAATTGACAAGATTTAAATGTTAAAAATATTTTTAAGTAGTAAAAATGATAGGGTTGACTGGAAAACTTAAAAATACAGTAAAGTCATATTTTTGTTCGTCGACATTTTTGGATTAAATTCTCCATCGTGGTAGATGCGGGCTCGATCGCGAGTAGACTAATAGTTGCATGGGCCTTGGGAGAAGAGTTGGTCGGAGTTTCCGAACTCCTGGTGGCCGGAGGAGGCAGCAAGGGTAAGGTTTTGGTGATGATTCTTTCCGGTTTGGGTTCGTTTATGCTCGATCTCGTTTTCGAGTTCGATTCAAAGTTTGGGTGTTCGTTAACGAGTAGAGAGGCCACGTTCGATTTGCCGGAGGTAGTGGCGATGGTCGGAGACGTTTCGACCATCTGTACACGTGCACCGTGTTGTCGCGTGTCTGTAGTTGTTGAAGCTCTGGAAGTAGAGGAGGTGACTTCGAGTAGGGCTCGGGAAAACATGGGTTTGCCTTAGGGTTTAGCTCGGGATTGTTTCGAGTATACGAGAGTGTTTTAGTATAACAGTTTTCTTTAAATTTAAACTAAGTTTTAATGAAGAAAGAGGAAGCTCGGGAAAAAAGTTGAGGTAACTCGGGTGTTAGTCGAGTAGATCCTGGATTTACTCGGGTAAGGTGATTTTATTTTCAAAGCTTTAAATTTAACAAAGCCATGTTTTAAAACTAGTTAACTTAAAAAAACTATTTCCTTTAAATAGTAATTGATTATTAAATGTTTGTTTATTATAGTTGAGATTTATTTTAAGTCATTAATTAAGTTTATCCTTAAGATGTTTTTAAAAGCTTAATTAATCAGATAATTAAGTAGTTTAATTGAAAGATTAAGTGTTTTAAATTTTTAATTAAACTTTATGCGTTTTAAGTTAATGATAATTAATTCCAAAGTTTATTAATTCTGATAATGATTAAGAGAGTGATTAAGATAAATGAATTATCTTAAAACTAATTAAGGTTTGGGTAATTAAGATTTATTATTTAATCGATTGGTTATTAACTAAAGATTAATTAATTAAGGAAAGTTATTAAAGTTGATTAATTAAGGATTAATTAATCAATAGTTTAAAATTATAAATTAATTAATAGAAATTCATTAATTAGAAATTAGAAATTAATGAATTGGTGATTAGAGGTTAACTAATGTAAGTAATTAGAGATTAATTACTTGAATGATAATTACTTAATGTAAGTAATTAAAAGATAAATTTGTTAAGAATTAATTAATTTAATTTGTAATTAAAGGTTAATTAATCGAGGATAACTAACCAATGGGATAATTACTTAATGGAAGTAATTAAGGATTAATTACTTGGTATAATTTATTATAGGATTGATTAATCAAGAGATTAATTAATCAAGGGTTAATTAAGTAAAGGATTGATTAATTAAGGAAATTAATTAAGGGTTAGTTAATTAATGAGTGTTATTAATTAAAGGATAGTTAATCAATGTAGGTGGTTATAAGATAATTAATTTGAGTAATTAATTAAGGATAATTACTGTGAATGGTTAAGGATAATTAATTTGTGGAATTAATTAAATGCTATTTACTTAATGTAATTAAAGTATAATTAATCAAGAATGGTTAATAATTAAAGATGGATAATTAAAAGACGATCAATTAATTGGTTTGTAATTAATTAAGGTTAAGTAAAGGTAATCTAAGTGATTAAAGATTAGTAATTAATTTAATTAGAAATAAATTAAATAAATTTTGGAAGTGATCAATCTTGCTTATGAATGATTGAATGATGTTCAATGACTTGAATTGGTCGATATCTCTGATATGAATTGCTGTGTAAAAGTGTTATCCGGTAATTAAAGTTGAATTGTATTTAATTGGATAACTTGGGTTAGATGACATTGGATTCGAAGAGACCGAAGTCGGGTATTAGTAAATACCCGAAACCACTTCGATTCTTTATAGATTGATATGTGAAATCAATAAGCTGGAATGAAATGATTTAAGTGAATTGGACCATTTAATCTAAGTTTTGGTACTTAGAAATTGATGTGTGAAATAAGTAATGTCTCTAACAAATTGTGAAATTGTAAATTGACACGAGTTACCGCGGGTTTTATGTAAGTTTCATGCTGTTGTATTCCATGTTAGATGGGTTTACTCACGCTGGTTTCCAGCCTGACCCGGGTGTTACTTTGATGTAATGCTCGGGTCGGACCGAGTATTACAGATTTTCAGGTAAGGAAGTTCTGGAGCTCAGGAGACGAGCTGGATGGCAGGAACGTATGGAGTGTATTCCACTGTGATATATTGTAGTTTGTCTGGGACATGTTGATTGTATCTGTCCAGTGTTTGAGTATGTGTGTAATTCTAATGTATAAAAATGTAATCACCTGATACAGTATTCTTTTGTAAACTATTATTATCTGATATTACAATTTGATCCGCTGTGAATGTGAGAATCTATGATGTGTTTCTGTTTCTTCTTCGTCTATCTCTTTCTTCTTTTCCTAACTATTTGGAATTTTCGGGGTCGAAAATTTCGGGTCGTTACACCGCCTCTAGTCACTAATGTCCCCAGCATGCTTAAGAATGTTTCAAGACTTGTTGTCAGCCTTGCCTCATCTCCGGATGGTGTCATTCCACTATCAGGTATTACAAATGTAAATCCTACAACTCCTATATCACATTTGGTAACTACTGATGGAAATTGGGTGAAAGAGGATTGCTTTGTTCTTTCTGGTATTATTGATACTAATCTATTGGGAGGTGGTATTAATTTGGCCTCGTCTGACGTAGTTGAAGTTTCGGCTAATGTGGGGAATACTGCTGAAGTAATGGCTACTGCTTGGTTTTGTTATCCATCTGAATCAAATGTTTGTGTAGCTGCTCCCTTGCTTTCGTCTGTTACTGCTCAAAAGCCACTGCCTGAAGTTCCTGTTTGTAATATGTTTTCAAATGTTAGTTGTGCTACCACTACTAATACTGTAGCCAAACCGGTTTGGTCATCTTTGTTCATGGCATTGCCTCGGAACGCCAGTGCTTACTCACTGCAAAAATTTAGCTCTCAAGTCATTGATGGAATTAACGTGATTCCACCAGCTGTTCTTCGGGAGGCGGAGTGCCTTTGGTCTGACCACTTAGTTGGATTTTTCCTAGATGCTACTTCATCTTACTCGGTTGTTTGTGAGCACTGTAGGCGTGCGTGGAAGCTGAAAGGTTCGCTACATGTCCAATTCTCAAATTCCTTTTTCTTTTCTAAATTTGGTTCTAGGGAAGACAGACTTATAGCGCTTGATACTAGCCCTCTCATTATCGAGGGAAAAACCCTTTATTGTGACTCCTTGGAGCATTGGTATAGACAGTGTTAGAGAGAAGATTCTTTCTATTTCGATTTGGGTCACGTTCTCCAACATACCTTCTATCCTTCAACCTCTTATTGGTCTGAATTGGCTAGCGAGCCTTATTGGGGATTTCAAATGCTTTGATGCAAATACCGTTGCGCGTAAGAATCTATTATATGCTAGGGCATTGATTGAAATTAGCCCACAAAATCTTTTACCATCGACATTGAAAGTAAGAATCAAGGAAGGTACGAGGTGGAAATAAAAGTTAACTACAGCTGGAAGCCTGACATATGTACTATATGTCATTCAGTTGAGAAATGTAATAGGAGTGCTCCTCTTACTCCTAATGCCAAAATCCCCCGCCCTAGGATGGAAATGAAATGGTTCCCAAAAGTAGTGCTCCTCCTCCCTCTGATCCTGTTGTTTCTGCTTCTCCTACTGTGGAGATAGAATTTGATGCAGTTAGTGATTCCGATGATGAGGTTGTTGTTTGGGAACCTGAGGAGAGTTCTTGGATTCATGAGGCAACAGAAATGAGGTATGACCCGCATATGCATAGTTATCACATGTTCTTAGGTGGTCTTGATGAGACTAGGAGGTTAGTGTATCATGTTGAGGGTGCTGGTCTTTCTCTGACGACCACTGGGATTGTTGGTGCTAGGAATTTGTGGCAATTCTTAGATCCAACGTGGGACCGGATTTATTTCTACTTTCCTCTCTCGAGGTCTTTTGATCCGAAACTAGCTACGTATTTTTCTGCGGTTCAGCATGTTATTGGTCCTGAAACTGATGTTGATATCAGTCATGACAGGGGGGCATGCACCCTTCCGAGTAGTCTAGTCTATAGGTCTAGCTCCTATATTTTACTTTTATTCTTGTACTAAGTGGTCTGGCCACTATAAAACCAGATTTTAGCTGTTCTTTGCATGTACAGAACACCTGTTCTTTATTTATATTCATAGTGGCACGACCCACTCTAGAGCCGGCAGGCTTTGCCAATATATACATATACACACACATATATATATATACACACATACATACATACATACATACATACATACATACATACATACATATATATGTTTTTGGTCTTACACTTTTTGTTTAGTGTTTTTGTAGCTATAGGTATATTCGTGTTCAGGATGATTCAGACGATTTGTTGAGATGATCTCTTATCATTTGTCGTACATTATTAGGTTTTTGTTTTATTTCATTATGGACTTTAGTCTTAGGTTTGGGGAGTTTTTATTTTATTTTTATTGTATGAGGTGAGTATCGCTACCTGTCAAGTTTGTTGACAGTAATAATTTTTTAAGTGTAGAATAAAATACATGGTGCTCCCCTCTTCTAAAAGAGCATCACTCATTTCTCTCAAAAATAAAAGATTAAATTAGTCCAAAAGGTAATTCTTTGAATTTTTCAAGGAGATATATTCTCGATTGAAAATATAATTCGGCGTACACACACACATATTTATATATGTATGTATTATTTGCCGATGGCTACAGTAATTATATTCAAAAAATTATAAGAATATATTTTATTATGGATATTTATTATGAAAAGGTCAATGTATTAAATTTAATTTTGAATAATTTGAAACTTAAAAACAAAAATAATTATATATAAATATATGCGTGTGTGTGTATATATATATATCTGTGTGTGTGCATATATATATATATACATGTATGTATGAATTATTTTAAAATTGTTACATTAAATTTTAAATAATCAAAAAACTATAATTTAGTTAGTTTAAGTATAAATATTATATAGCTCCCTTTCTAACATTATATTGACATCTTTTCACTATAGTGGCGTTATATTGACTGTAGGACACAATGGTCATTTTTTCCATTATCCTCGGGATACTTCTTTTATTTATATTGTTGTGACATTCATATTATGAATATGAATATATAAAAATATTAAATTAAAATAAAATAATAAATTAATTTTGAATTAAATTATTAACTATTTTAAACATTAACTAATAATTAAATAGTAATTTTTTTTACTATAAATAAATTTATTCACGTAAACACAAAATATGATCTTGTGCAATTTAATAAAAGGAATTTTTTTAAATTCGGCATTTTTACCCTGATGCAGGTGTACATGATCCAATAATGGTATTAGAGCTCGCATTGCATTTATGTGAACAATTAACCAACACATAGTGCACTACATTTAGAAAATTCAAAGTAGATAGGTGTAAAAAAATGTGCTTAAGTAAGGAGAATGTTACTCTAACAAAGGACCACTCTTGAGTGGAAAACATCCTGATCTTCTGGCCTTTACCTAGAACGTCGAAATTGTCTGTTTCTATGGTATATCCATGTGGATAATTCAGAAGTATTTTGAGTTTTAGTTAATTCAAATAAGTGTTTGCACCAAAATTGGTCACAAACCCCAAGTATTGTGAAAGCACCAGTGCATGAATACAAATCAGCAATATTCAAACACAAATCTCAGATCTAAGCTAGCAACAAACAGCAATCCAGAAATAATGAACAGAAACACACAATTTATAGTGGTTCGGCTATCTCCGGCCTACGTCCACTTCAAAGTTTTATCTTTTATTGATTATCCTTGCTGGTTACAGATGATTAAAGCAGTTACAATGAAGAATTTCGAGTACAAGGATTGTGTTGAAGCGTAGAATTGAATCCGGCAGAGTTTGGATGTTGGATGGCCAAAAGATCCCTTTTCTGTAGGTTTCAGGGGGCTATTTATAGGCGAAGGAGGCTGAGATCACGCTCAAACTTCGGAAGACTTCTTCTGGCACGTGAGTGGACCCACGCGACCGACCCCACCAAGTTTCGACTCGATCTGTGATCGATACGAAACCCTTTTCGTATCCATCAAAAAATGATCCAATCGAGCTGAAACTTGGCAGGGACATTCTTCACCTTGCACGCAAGCTACTGTGAAAATTTTATTGCATTTGGACTTGTAGATCTCAAGTTATGATCGATTCAAGATGATGATCTTCGTCAGGCTGCTTCGTTCAAATCGATCCATTCGCATCGATTCCTTCAAATCGATGGTATCGCATGTGATCAGGTTGACGTGGCGCGCGCTCTTCGTGTCGATCCGCTTTCTTCGCCTTGTTGATCGAATCATTCCGAAAATTTCGCCGCGTTCGTATCCATGCTTACCGTGTCGACTCAAGCCCTCCTGATCCAATCGATACGAACGAGTCGCCTTCTAATGGATTCGAAGGACTTCAATCCGATGGACTCGAAGGACTTCAAGTCGATGGATATGAAGTGGGGAGTGGTTGACCGATACAAAGTGGGACCTTCTGATGGATACGAACAATACATTTTACCTAACTTGTATCGATTATATCTCACTCGTACGAACTCCGATTATCCTGAAACTTGAAGCACTGACTTTTATGGCTTTGCTTGTCTTGTCTTGTCAACTGTAGCCTGATCCGGTCTCGGACAAAATTCATCGATATCCATGGTGAACCTGTGATGCACAATCGATATTCATGACTTGTAATCATTGATTTTCAGTTAAATTTTGGGTATCTCGGCTTTGCCAAAAGGTGGGATAACACTTTGCCCCCCAAAACATTCCTTTTGGTAAAAGGTGTGTTTTGATCAGTCTCAAATCGAATGCAGTGAGTTCATGTTTTATTCAAATCTTATGGTATTTTCAATCGAGTTCATGGTTGTTCGAAGCCAAATCATTATCCACTTCTTCCTGTGGAAGTTAAGAATGAAACTTCGTAGTCTCTCCGGACAATCGACGGTTACTCCGGACCCTTGCTAAGCCTATCCCAGACTTGGCGATTGAATAGAAAGATCCTATTGCACTCCGGTGTTGCTTTCTACCCCTTGCACTCTGGCCCCGGTTAGGGCGTAAAGCGATGTCTTGGTTGTTCTGGACCGATCATAGCCTCTCCGGGCTCCTACTGGATCCCATCCTGTACTCTCTGGTGAAGGGGAAACAGCGTTAAGTGAGTCGATCCTGTCGCTCTCCGGCGAAGCGACTCACTTCTTGCACTCCGGTGAAGCGACTCACTTCTTGCACTCCGGTTCAGTGTATCTGAACATTAAGCGATGTCATGGCCTAAATCGTGGGCCGATCATAGCCTCTCCGGGATCTTATCGAATCCTGATCCAATCACTCTCCGGTGAATGGGAAACGACGTTAAGTGAGTCGATCCTGTCGCTCTCCGGCGAAGCAACCCATTTCTTGGACTCTGGACCCCGTCTCTCCGGGTAGGTTCATAAAGCGATCATTTTTATATGGGTATTTAGTACTCATCCTTTAACTCTCCGGTCAAAGGTTTATTTCAAGAATTCAAGTTTATTTATTAAATTCAGGTCCTAGATGTTCAATCTCAAACATCAGGAAAAAACTAAACATTGCCTCTCCGGGCAGATCGGTCTATCTCCATCTCAGAGCATGCCTAGGGATCTCTCTGGTTCCCGTACATGAGTAAGTGGAGTAGCCGTTTATTCTGAAAATAAATTTAATGAAATTATTTGACCGCAGTTCAAATCCTGAACTTGGCCCTTGCCATCTTAATCAGTTGATGACGAGTCATGATCCCTATCCAGGATCGTTTCTGTTAGGTGGAGGCGGTAGTTGTTCAGGCCTTACTGCCGCTGCCCGTTCTCTAACATATTGTGGAAATCTACCACTCCTGGCATGTTCTTCCACCTCATCCTTCAGGTGGCGGCATTCGTCGGTTGTGTGCCCATCCAGCTCATGGAATAGGCAATATTTTCCGGTTCTGCACTCCCGCTCTGTGGGATCTCTACTGGGTGGTTTTCGATAGGGGAGTTGCCCCCGAGTTTCAGTGTAAATTCGTTCCAGGCTTGCTGCCAAATCTGTGTATTGCCTGAATCTGGGCTCTCGGAATTTTTTCCATTTATCAGGACCATCATGTGCGTCATCCTGCTTTCTCTTTCCTTTGTCTGCCCTGGGCTGTTCCCTGGCAGTTCTTTCGCCTAGTACAGCGTTTATTTCCTGCCTCTCGGCTCGTGATTCCTCTAATCGAATGAATCTTTCAGCTTCATGGTAAAACTCTCCAAGATCTTGTGGTGGGTCTCTCGCCAAAGAATCTTTGAATTCAGTGCCTTCCCCAACTCCTGTCACTACTGCCATCAAAATCATCGATGGATCCGGGCGATCTACAGAAGCCACCATTGCATTAAATCGTAGCAGAAAATCTTTTATGGACTCTTCGGTCCTTTGTTTTATTGATGCCAAAGTCATCACACTCTTGGGTCACGTCACGTGGACCCTAAACTGTCTCATGAAGCAATCTACAAGATCGCCCCATGTTCTGATCGATCCGGTTTCTAATTGCCTGAACCAAAGTGCAGCCAAATCTGACAAGTATAGAGGGAAACATCGAGCCATCACTTCCTCGGATGCCCCCAACACTTCCATGTGCCTGATGTATCGAGTAATATGCATTGTTGGGTCTGACTTCCCGTCGTAAGGATCCAGCATAGGCAGCTTGAACTTTGGAGGGTTCCTTGCATTCCTGATATTCGGGGTGAACGGACTCCGACTAACTTCCTCTAGTCCTCCATTGGACATTCCTCCTCTCATCAGTCGTCGGACTAATCCAGCCATCTTTTCATCTCCATCCTGGGGTTGCCCTCTTGGTCTTGAAGGGTATTGCGGTACGTACTCTTCGTGTGGCCTGTTAGCATCAGCGTTGGTTCCAGCTTGTTGAGCTCCATCTGTAGGCCTTCCAGCATCAGATCCTGAGGGTCTGCCCCCAAGTCCTTGTTGATTGCCTTCTGGATCTGCATCCTGACCTTGAACCTGACCTTCATTGGTTTCCGCAATCCTGACTCCTTGTCTCACACTTGCGGCTGCTGTAGTTGGTCCAACGTTTTGCACATTTGCTGCCCTAATCTGCTCGAAGAAATTCTGCAGCATTTCTTGCTGAGTCTTCATCATCCTCTCTTGCAATGAATTTGCTATGGCTTCCATTTCATCTCTGGTGATGTAAACCGAAGCTTGTCCTTCTCCAGCACCAGAGGATGCCTCTTGACTTCCTCCTTGTTGGCTTCTCTCAGCCCTCTGCCGTCTACTATTTTGTCTAGTCATTTTCTCTAAATTTGAATCTTTCAAACCTTTCAAATCAGAACTTCAATCCGATGTAGCGGGTGATAGTCCTTCTCAGTGAAAGCACCAAAGTGTTTGCGCCAAAATTGGTCACAAACCCCAAGTATTGTGAAAGCACCAGTGTATGAATACAAATCAGCAATATTCAAACACAAATCTCATATCTAAACTAGCAACAAACAGCAATCCAGAAATAATGAACAGAAACACACAATTTATAGTGGTTCGGCTATCTCCGGCCTACGTCCACTTTAAAGTTTTTCTTTTATTGATTATCCTTGCTGGTTACAGATGATTACAGCAGTTACAATGAAGAATTTCGAGTATAAGGATTGTGTTGAAGCGTAGAATTGAATCCGGCAGAGTCTGGATGTTGGATGGCCAAAAGATCCCTTTTCTGTAGGTTTCAGGGGGCTATTTATAGGCGAAGGAGGTTGAGATCACGCTCAAACTTCGGAAGACTTCTTCTGGCACGGGAGTGGACCCATGCGACCGACCCCACCAAGTTTCGACTCGATCTGTGATCGATACGAAACAATTTCGTATCCATCAAAAAATGATCCAATCGAGCTGAAACTTGGCAGGGACATTCTTCACCTTGCACGCAAGCTATTGTGAAAATTTTATTGCATTTGGACTTGTAGATCTCAAGTTATGATCGATTCAAGATGATGATCTTCGTTAGGCTGCTTCGTTCGAATCGATCCATTCGCATCGATTCCTTCGAATCGATGGTGTCGCATGTGATCAGGTTGACGTGGCGCGCGCTCTTCATGTCGATCCTCTTTCTTCGCCTTGTTGATCGAGTCATTCCAAAAATTTCGCCGCGATTGTATCCATGCTTACCATGTCGACTCAGGCCCTTCTGATCCAATGGATACGAACGAGTCGCCTTCTAATGGATTCGAAGGACTTCAATCCGATGGACTCGGAGGACTTCAAGTCGATGGATACGAAGTGGGGAGTAGTTAACCGATACGAAGTGGGACCTTCTGATGGATACGAACAATACATTTTACCTAACTTGTATCGATCATATCTCACTCGTACGAACTCCGATTATCCTGAAACTTGAAGCACTGGCTTTTATGGCTTTGCTTGTCTTGTCTTGTCAGTTGTAGCATGATCCGGTCTCGGACAAAATTCATCGATATCCATGGTGAACCTGCGATGCACAATCGATATTCATGACTAGTAATCATTGATTTTCAGTTAATTTTTGGGTATCTCAGCTTTGCCAAAAGGTGGGATAATAATAAATGTATTTGAAAATTATAAAATTAATTTTAAACTAGTTTAAATTAAATAATTAAGTAATTTTATAAAAGTTATAAAATGTAAATTTAAAATTGTGCTAAATATAAATAAATGTTGTATTTATAAATTAATTAAATTATTTAATTAATACAAGGTACATGTATATATTTAAATTAATAAATGATAAATGTTATTATATATATAAAGAAAATGGAAGTTTAAAAATAAATAAAATCCCTAGGACTTAAATGAGTATACATTGGATGTATATAAAAGATATGTGATACCATGAGTTATACTTGTTATACTCAACTCGCTTAAATAGTCAATAATACTCTATAAAATTATTTTTAAATTATGAATTTAAAATAATAACAATCTCCGTCATTTATAATATAAATAATAACTCATATTATGAATATGAATATTAAAAAAATTAAATTAAAAGAAAATAATAAATTAGTTTTAAATTAAATTACTTATAAATATTATTTTATACACTGACAAATAATTTTTTTAAATAAATGAAATAAATCAATATATTATCCAAACACTTATATTAATTAAACACTAAATTTTATTTACTATAAATAAGCTTACTCACATAAATACAAAATAAGATCTTGTGTAATTTAACAAAATGGAAGTTTTCTTGAAATTCGACATTTTTAATCCATTGCAAGTGTACATATCCAACAACGGTATTAGACCTTGCATTGCATTTATGTGAATAATTAACCAACACATAGGGTGCTACTTTTAGAAAATTCAAAGTAGATGGGTGTAAGAAAATTGTGTTTAAACTAAGGAGAATGTTACTCTAACAAAGGACCACTCTTGAGAGGAAAACGTCCCGATCTTCTGGCCTTTACTTAGATCGTCAAAATTGTCTGTTTCTTTTGTATGCCCTAGTGGAAAACTAAGAAGTGTTTTGAGTTTTAGTTGATTCAAATAATTGTATTTGAAAATTATAAAACTATTTTAAATTAAATAATTAAATAATTTTATAAACTTTATAAAATGTAAATTTAAAATTCTATCAAATCGGCGGGCTTGGTTGGGTGGTGGGATGATACGCCTCCCAAGTGAGAGGTTTGAGGTTCGAGTCCCACTTGGGAGGAGTGGGAGGAGATACGCCTTTTCACATGGGAGGTTTGAGGTTCATTTCCTGCCTCCTGCACTAAGTCAACCGAAAGGTCTGGCTAGCCTGGAATATCGGTTGTGGCGGGCCAACCATGTATTCCCTAGGTTTACTGTTCAGGAATCGCATGTCAATAGTGATTGACCAGGTTTCCCTAGTTCCAAATTTTTTTTCTATCAAATCTAAATTAATTTTGTATTTATAAATTAGTTAAATTATTTAATTAGTACAAGCTAAATGTGTATATATAACTTAATAAATGATAAATGTTATTGTATGTAAAAAGAAAATTGGAGTTTAAAAATAAATAAAATCCATGGAACTTAACTGAGTATACATTGGATGTACATAAAAGATATGTGATATCATGAGCTATACTTGTTATACTCAACTCCCTTAAATAGTCAATAATACTCTATAAAATTATTTTTAAATTATGAACTTCAAATAATAATGCTCTCCATCATTTGTAGTATAAAAAGAGTACCTTACATATCTATGGTAGTTGGGAAAACTCAAGCCATAGAATATCTACGGTGATGTTTATATTATCTTTAGATAAGTAAGAATGTTATGTAACTTAATTAAGCAAACTCAAGGGTTATAATAACTCTCCTTAAGATATTGCGAAATGATGGGTTTAGGGTATCTAATGTAATTCATGGTTTGTCGAGCAAACTCGACGTCATGAAGATGATTAGGAGCATAGTCTAAAGTATGTTAGGGGTTATATATAAGATATAACTAATAAACTATTGCTTACCATTTTTGGGGATAACAATTTGTTAAGCACTCTCAAGGTTGTAGTAACATGATAAATGGATCCTAATACCCACTAAAAGAATTTATGAAATTCTTGTTTCTCTTTCAAGGTTTTTTTTTGAGAGATTTAGAATTTAAGTGAGCATTATTAAAAATTTTTGAGAGATTAAGAATTTGCACATTTAGTATAAATGATAAAAAAAATGAATTAAAATATACTATAACAACCAAATTAAAGATTGGTGAATAAATGTAAAATATACTTACCAATAAATATTTTGGCACATGTCACTTTGAGATCCATGTAAGAGCCAAAGTTGCACAACCATCAAAAAAATTCGTGTCTTAATCACTTAATTTTTTTTTCAAGGCTGTGTATTGCCTTTTATGAGTTTTGAACTCTAAAGTGGTACAAAAATATGAATATTCGATTCATATTCAATCGCATGCTAATATTGTATGATGAATAGTCACATTCGTATGATATCAAATCTTGATGAAAATGTTTCAATCAAAATGAGCAAGTAAACCATAATGCAAGATCTTGTGTTCAATATGATTGAATATAATATGGATATTGTTATGTTAGAAACAACCCTAAATAAAGAATTGCAGACAGACCTAGGATTTTGATCACTAATATGTCGAATTGATCGGTTGACTCAAGTGCAACATATTCAATATCCTCAAATGTTAAGGATGACCAAATGCATTTTTGTTAAAGAAATCCGATGCCATCTTGTTGTAAAGGTTATCTCTTTTGAATGGTTCGACCTTACAAAAAGAAAGCGAAAGATTGAGAATGTAAATAATGTTGGCATAGTTGGGACGAAGAGAGTGAATGATCACTTTATCTTTATGAAGAGATATCAAAATTACAATTAGTTATAATATTTGTACACACTTAATATGGGATTAAGAAATATGATTTCTACTCCAAAATGTATTTACTTATAGATAAATGATTTCTACAAGATTTATTTCTTTGAGTTTGAGATATTAGGTTTGAAACTCTTAATTGTAAGTTAGTTACAATAAAAGAAATAAATAGCCCATATTAAGTGGTTGTGGAGCTTGATATTTCAAATGCTGTCACTGTAACAACTGCACAGTGGGATGGTACCGAATACCACTTACTGGTGACGCATCAAATTTTGAAAGATTACATTCATGTATGCCTAATATTATTTATGAAATTCAAATTGGTTTTGGTATTGACTAAAAATAAAAGAAGTTTTGTTTCAATATGAATATTCCTTATAAATATGTGCTTTGGCATTATGATGATGGCATTTGTTTCAACAACAATATTGATGTGTTAGCTATGGAAAATATACGAGCATCTTAACTATTTAACAATTTATTTGGGAATTATAGACTAAGCTATATAATAGAGAAATAATTATTTAATCGTATGATTGTGAATTATATCTCAAATGATTAAGGGCAAAACTTCTATTTAATACAAGCAAAAAAATACTCAACGAATTCTTCGAATTGATACATATAGATGTATACACTCCAAAGTCTAATAATGCTAAAAAGGGATTCGCTTACTTTGTCAAATTCACCGATGCATTATCATAGATATAAATATGTGTATTTGGCACACGAGTTTTAATCTATGGTAAGTTTGTAGAATATAAAATGGAAGTAGAAAACAAGAACATATAAAAGAGTAAAGGAACTCAAATTAATTGAAAAACTAAGTGTGACGACCTCCATCCACCTTCGGTACATAATCTATATAGAGAAGTGCGGTGTAGTGGTTCCTGGATGGTGGATGTAAAATGTCCAGGTAAAACGATGCAATCAATCGATAACCTGTCATATATCTCACAGCGTATAGATAAAAATATAATATCAACATAAATATAAAAAAGATGAGATAGTAGCATAGTAAAAATGAACCAAAATATCATATTAGAGTGTAGCATTGGTTCATCAGATTATACAAGGCAGAATAAGAGTTCATACATCTCTATACATCATAAATTCTAAATAAAACTGTCTGTATTTACATAAGATAAGTGTTAATAGCCATATAGCACTGCATAGCGGAAATAAGTAGTTCTAATAAAATAGTATATATAAGAAAGGATAAGCATCTTGCTCATCCTTCGCACAACTTCATGCGCTATCTCATACACGTCTTTCAATTCATTCATTAAATTGTCCAAAAATATAAGAAGCAATGCAAATAATCTAGGATCAAAAAATGGTCTGGGATGAGCGATCTATAATCTCAGAAAGATATAAATTCAATATATTATAATAAGACCAAACAATATATAAATTTGATATGCTCCTGCATCCTACAAGCTAGCACATAACATAGTATGTGCTAGTATGTGAAAAATAATGGTTATGTTACTCTATCTCAGCATATACTAGAATGTCAGGTTATTAGATTTGACAATACCTATCGGTCAACAAAGACAACTTTAGTAATCATCAACCAAATCTCTTAGCGTATCTCAGATGGCTTGAGGAAGTGATGGATTTTGCTGCTCTAATGCCATTATTTTTTGTTCAAACTGTAATAACTTCTTCATACTAACTCGGAATCAGGCGAGACTTCGACCAATGAACTCCCATTTAAATTACTGAAATATGGAATACTCTAATATTTCATCTTGTGAACGCATGTTGTAGTTCTCCATGATGACTAACGATGTTACTTAGAAAATAACATGTTGCGTCCCTATATTTTAACCCCGATTAGGCAGGAGCCAGTATTTTTTTGTTCAAACTATATTAACTTCTTCATACAAACTTGGAATCGAGAGAAAATTCGACTGATTAAATCCCACATAAATTGTGGACAATATGGAAAGCTCGGATACTTCATCTAAGAATGCATGATGTAGTTCTCTATGGAGACTATAGTCATACTTAGAAAGTAACATGGTACATTCCCATATTTGAACTCCGCCTAGGCAGAAACCGCTATTTTTTATTTGGATTGCAGTAACTTCTTCATATTAGGACAATATGGGAAGCTCGGATACTTCTTCTTGTGAACGCACAGTGTAGTTTTTCATGGTGACTAACAGTTATACTTAGAAAATAACAAGCTACATCCTCGTATTTAAATGGGTTAAATGGGTAACCCGTTTATTAAATGAGTTGGGTCAGACCGACCCCTATATTAAATGGGTCAAAAAGAAAGGGTCATAAATGGCTTGGGTCAAAATTGACTCAACCCATTTTCACCAAACCCAACCCATTTGATGGGTCTAAGAACAACCTTAAGTGCCCTAGCCAGCTCATCACGAATGGCCATCTCAAATTCACCTTAGAGCATGGATCGAAACTGATCCACCATAGGTTGGCACCGGTCCATGCTCTTAGCTAAAATCAACTCCATTTCACTCCTCAAGTTCCAAAATGTCCAATTTGCTCCTCTTGATCGATCAGTACCGAGGATCGGGGACAACCCATATGTTCTGCTGCTCGTCCCTTCCCAACTCAACCTCTACCGGGACTTACATCGCTAGCAAACCCACGGATCCGTCTTCTTTCTCCTATGCCCGATCACCATTCCCCTTTCTCGGTCACTTTCTTCTTGACTGAGTAGTTGCTCATCTTTGTCACTGTGCAAGTGTGCAGTTTATTATATGTTATATATATTATTTATTTGTATCCACCATATTATTTGCCGACCACTGTGTAGTTTATCACCTTTCTTCCCAATCACTGTGCAGTTTATCATCTTTGCCGACCACCATATTATTTGTTTGTATCCATCTAGGCTCATTTATGTCATATATATATTTCATATATTGCTTGTTTCGTATGCATATATTGCCAATATATGTTACAGATATAGGTGGAATGATATACATGTGTCAGTTATGTATTTTGATCAATATATATATATATATATGTATGTATGTATATGTGTGTGTGTGTTGCATGCATACATGTTGTTCGGCAGAATGTGTATATATATAGACACACATATATATGTATATATGTTGTACACATATATTGGTAGAAGTTATATTTGCTTTTAAATCTAAGCCTATATATGTTATATATATAATACATATATATATATATATATTGTCGACAGAAGTTATATATGTCACATTTGTATCTGTCGATAGAAATTATATATGTTCATATATATAATTGTTTTTTCCAATATCTATAAAACAAATGTATATATATCGCATATGTATGTATATTTGTTATCATCAAATTCTCAAGCTAAATCTACTTTTGCTGCCTGTCGTAGATCCTTGTTTTGCCGTGCCTGTTTTCGTATCCATGTCAGTTGCTTCTCATTTCCATCATTCACTAGCCTCGAAAGGTGAGCAATCACTAACGATTAACATTCTTATATTTAGTAAATTTAATTTACATGAAATGACAATTGAAATATGCTATTAAATTTGAATTGTTAGGTATTTAATTGCTATATATGATATGCCATTATCTGTAACTGTTTACCTATGACATATGACACCATAACCTGTTGTATATATTATATTTTAATTTGTTATTGATGATATATGCCTGATGTTGATATGTTATATCATTATCATATTTATTTTCACTCTGCAAGTTCCCTGTTAGTTTAGAATTCCCTATGGGTTGAAATGATACATACCCGAACGATCTTATAGATTAGGGGAAAATTGTTATGGGTTGAAATGATAAACCCAAGCGATTTTCATTGATTTTGAATTTTGGGATTGCGGGTTGAAATGGTATGTACCCGTAGATATTAAATTTAAATTACGGATTGGAATGATAAATATCCATATCACTTGACCATAGGATAGAAAATTTTATACGGACACCATTGGTCTATATTTTGAAAATGATTTCGAAAGTTGAAAGGAAATATATGGGTTTTATAAATATTGATTTTTAAAATATAATATATAAATGTTGTTTTTATATATGTGAAAATTTAGATTTTTAAAATTATATGTTTTGGAAATTTTAAATTTATAAGTTAGTTTTGAAAATATAAATCTTAAGAATTTTCTTATAACCTTATTATTTTAAAAATATATAAAATAAGATTTAATTTAATAAAATTTAATTTAATTAATATATCTTATGTTTAAGTATTTATTTAAAATTATATTTAAAAAAATAGATTTTGTAATAAGTTTATTAGACTAAGGTTGGGAAGATAAATTGAAATTGATTTGAAATTTTATTTGTTTAAGAATTGTATAAAAAAAAGTAATTTGAAACTTATTGTATTTGAGATTTTAAAGGTATGATTTTATAACTTGATTTTGATAAAAGGTGATTAAATGAATATTTTCAAATTTAAATAAATTGATATTGAATATTTAGTTTGATATAAATGTGTAATTAGAGATTTTATTTAAAATGTTATTAAAGTGATTAAGTGAATAATTTTAGAATTAAATATAATAGAAGTTAGGTATTTAATTTTGATTTAAATTTGTATTTTGAAATTTTATTTAAATATATTAAAATGATTAAGTGAATATTTTCCAATTTGAATAAAATTTAAAGTTAAATGTTGAAATATAAATGAAACCTATATTGTAAACGTTTGAGTATTTAAACTTTGAATCTTATTGGAATTGAAGTGATAGTTCAAACCTGGATTTGAAATCGATATAAATTGAAATAGTTTATTGAGAAATTAAATTGAAATTGCTGAACTGGGATTGATTTATATTGAATTTTGGAACTTTAGTTGATTTGAATAGATTTGTGAAATTGGAGGAAACTATTTTATTATACAAAGTATTCTTAATATATATATATATAAACTATTTTAATATATAAACTATTTAATCTATAAACTATTATAAATATAAACTATTTTTAATTTATAACTATTTCAATATAACTATTTTAAATATTTAAATTGTTTAAGTTGGAACTGTTATGATTTAGATTTAATATATTTAAATGCGAATATTTTGATATGAAGGTATAAACTATTTTGTGGTTTTGATTTTAGAAGCGAATATGATTTCGAAAGTGAATATAATTTTGAAAGTGATATGATTTTTTAAAGTGATATGGTTTTGAAATGAATATGATATTTTGATATGAAGTATGAACTATTTGAAATGAAATGACCACGGTGTGAAATAATTGTTTGGTTGTTAAAGAGACCGGGATCAGATATTGTCATACTCTCTACCACTACCGAAAACCACATTAACAACTATGTATGTGGTGGAGATTCCTGAATGAAGTAGGATGGTTTGGCGACGATTTTATATGAGGTATTAACGCAGCCCTAACTCCCGCAAGTCAGTTTGATGTGACTAAAACAGGAGCCACGCCGGGCCAAGTGAGGTCGCACCTCCGATCGATCATGCTTCTTCGATACCATTATATTACTTTGTGATTTGATTGGGTGCACCTTTGATTTGGGAGTGTGTCTTGAGGTGGGCGGTAGTAATTGCTATGCGTTACCACCAGTCCGGATCAGCAAATGGTAGAATCCTACCCTGGCATTGCCTCGCGTGCCTTATCACATGCCTTATCGCACCTTCTACGAGTTTGGTTTGTGTCGTACCTATGGAGTGCTCCGTGCTAACCCACCGGTTTTGTGGAGTTTACAGTACTGTATAGACTATGGCGTTATATAAATGTGTTAAGGAGGATATGGGTAACGCCTAAACGCTATTTTAATAGTTTACTTTACTATAGACATTATCTATGTAGCGTATTGTACTATGTATGTAGATAGTTTAACAGATCCTTAGAGGATGTGATTCCCAAACATCCTTTAAGTTATTTTGTATTTCAGTTGACATTTCACTTGAGTTGAATTTACTGGTACAAGAATGTTAATCCTGACTCGAGTGTTTTGTGTTTTGCTTTATGCTCGAGTCAAACTAAGTGTCACAGCATTTGAGACTCACCTTTGGAGCTTAGAGCTTTGCTTGGAGATCTATCTATTCAGCTTCAATTATTTTAGTATTCCCAGTTGTCCATGATTCAGACTTATCAGTTGATTTGTATTCGAGACTTCTTTATAATACAAATTTTTGTTGTATTTTATTTCAGACTCTGTTGTTTAAATAGTAGCTTCATGAACTACTATTTATCTATTCCACTGCTAGTTGTTATATTACTCTATGTCTGTGATTCTATGATTTGATTTATTTACTGTATATGCTAACTTTTGCCAAATATAAAATTAACAATATGTTGTTTTACGCAATTCAAGTCTGACATGTGTGGATGATTATCGATTTGAACGGTTCAAAATGCCAGGTCGTTACGATAAAAGAGTTTATCCATAACGGGGAAGCATAATCTAAAAGTAGGTACAAAATAATATCATAGATCCATTAATTAAGGCCCCTTCTAAGCCTAGTTTAGGTAGAAAGATCTAAGGTATGGTCAAGAGGTACCATAATTTTAGAACCTAGTATTTTGATGTTTTGGTTGTGACAACAATATAAGTATATATTATATGAACTAACCAAAATTGCAGGATAAGATATTATTCAACTCGACAATAGGTCGAAGCCCAAAAGATTTTGAAGACAAGTTTCAACATTTAAATTTGGTTTGTCTGTAGTCTAGTTAGTAGTTAACATTTGTTAAAATCTCTCCTCAGTGGTATGGACTCGCACACAAGCTTTTAAAACTCACTCAAATTAATCTACATAAACTTAGTTTTAATTATATACATTTATGAAATCACTTTCTTTTAAAACCAAGTTTAATAGGCTTGAAGTGACATTTTCAGTCGACTGAACTAGGTAATCTAATCGGTTGAAACGTGCACACATGCACAAAAATGTTTGAACATTCAATCGACTGAATGAAGTGTCTTTTCAACATATTTTTAAATTTCAAATTTGTTAAAATTTTCAGTCTACTTAATTCACATTTTCAATCGACTGAATATTCATAACGGCTAGTTTTCTGAACGGTCACCACGTTTCAACAAATTGAAACATCCGTTAATTCAACAGTTGTTTTCATATCTCTTGACAGAATCTTTTCATGAATAGTTACAACTTTTTAACTCTACCAATAGCCTTGATTTTAGATTGCAATAGACATCATTATTCTATGAATCCATTCTATATTCTTGCAAACTATTTTCTGCCATTTTCTTTCATAAACGCTCTCAAATCACTTGCACATTCAAGCACAATTTTATTTGTGATTACAATTACTTCCAATCTTCACATACTACACTATATACAACAAAGGAGAAGATTATAGGAAGGGTGTACCCTAAAGACTCATCTGTGCTATCTACATAGCACATTCGGTCAAGAAAACTTTCTGTATTGTAGAAGTCCTATTCGGTTGCTCAAGCGGTAGAAGTCCTATTCAGTTGTCTAGGCGGTAAAAGTCATGTTCGGTTGCTCAAGCGATGTAATACCTATTCCTCCAAGTTAAGAGAGGGTTGCTAGTTTAATTTCAGAAGGAGTCTGGGACTGGACGTAGAATGGGAGTTCGAACCAGTATAAAAATCCCTGGTGTCATTTACTTTACTGTTTACTTTGTACACTCATATTCCGCATTAGTAGATAACTTATTTTATATTCCATATTACGATACATAGTAGCACTTTCATTTGCTATCAGAGTAAAGGTCAACTTATAACCATAACACGATTATTTGATACACTGTAAATATGGAAAATAACACTAACACAAGTTTTGTTGAAGGTCAATCCACTGCACAACCACCACTATTTAATGGGTTGAACTATAATTACTAGTCAACTAGAATGAGAATTTTCATGCAAGCAAATGGATATGATACTTGGAATATTACTCAAAATGAATACACTATACCCACTACACCATTTGCAGAATGGTCAAATACACAAAAGACTGATGCTACATCAATGCAAAAGCTATGAATATGTTATTTTGTGCATTAGACAAAAGTTAGAGTTAGCATGTGCACAACTGCTTATGAAATTTGGAAAACTCTTAAAATCACACATGAAGGAACTAACAAAGCTAAACAAAGCAAGATTTCTATACTTAAAAATCAGTTCCAAAATTTTAGAATGAGACCAGATGAAACCATAAATGATATGTACTATAGATTTCAAGAAATACATCATTCACTATTGGTATTAGGAGAAATTTTTTAGATTTTGATATTGTTTCTAAAATTCTAAACTCTTTAACGGATGAATAGGAATGAAAGGTATTAGCTATTGAAGAAGCTAATGATATTTCTACCATCAAACTTGAAGAGTTAATTGGAAATCTGATGTCATATGAACTAAATTTGCAGGCTAAGCGAGATCAAGCACAAGGTAAAAGAAATATTGCATTCAAGCTGAACAAGAAGACTTAGACTCAGAAGAAGACGACATGTCCATGATTGCAAAGAATTTCAAAAAGTTTCTGAAATACAGAAAGAATAAGAAATTTGGAAACAATAGAACAAGCAACTCAAGCAAATTGCTAGTCTCAAATCTTGAATGTTACGAATGTCATAAAAAGGGTCATATGAAGAAAGACTGTCCATAAAGGAAAAGAGATAAGTTCAAAAATAAGAAGGACAAGTACAAGAAGAAACATGCATTTTTAGTAACATGGGATGACTCAGATTCATCATCTTCATTAGACAGTGATTCAGAAAGTGATTCTGAACAAGCCAACGTCTGCTTTATGGCTTCAACTGATGATGTACCGACTAAGAAAAGAGGAAAATGGACACTAGACAGTGGTTGCTCAAAACATATGATAGGAAACAAAGATACGCTAACAAATATTATCTACTCGGATGGAGGATCTGTCACATTTGGAGATAACACCAAAGGATATATCATCGGCAAAGGCGATGTGAGCAATGACGGTACATCTAATTTACCTCTTATTACAAATGTTTTATTAGTTAAAAATGTAAAACATAATTTACTTAGTATAAGTCGACTATGTGATAAAGGTTTTAATATAACTTTTACTGAAAACAAATGTAATATTTTTGATCAAAATAATAACCTTATTTTTGAAGGAACAAAAGAAAGGAAATATTTCACTAGAATTTATTTCTTCAGAAAATCAAATAGCTGACATATTTACAAGACCTTTAAATGAAAATACTTTTATAAAATTACAATGAGAATTAGGTATAATATCTTTTCATGATTTATAGTCTTAAATTTTTTGAGAAAATTTTTTTTTACAAAATTTGTTCATGGTGGCACTAGAACTTAGGTTGCTGGTAAGGAATTCTCATGTCTTTCCATTTTGTTATTATGTTACTTGCTACACTTCACTCTATCTACCTCTCATCTTATTGAATAGTCATTATCTTTATTCATTTCCTACCACAAAATGATTTCTGGTTGTTATTTTTTTCAAAGCTTTTGAACCTCGGCCTTCTTTAACTAAATTTAGCCTTATTTTTTTATATATAAAGAGTATATCTATCCTTTGTTTTTACTCATCCTATCTGAAAAATTACTTTTTCCTAAGCTTAAAAGATTATTTATTCTCTCAAATATCAGAATGGCCTCCGAAAATGATTCAAGCCAATCATCAATCAGCTTTCACACTCCCTCATCATCATCATCGAACCACTCCAACACACCTACCCCGATCTATAATCCTGTAAATATCATACCATCACCGACTCACCATACAGGATATACTCCATAGGGGAAGAGAACCAAACATACTTTACATTTTGGCTCTCCATCAACTAAGGAGAAAATCGATGATACACATCAATATTAGAGAGAGACTCTGGAATTACAACTTGAACTCTATTGCGAACAAAAAGTAAACGCTAAGCGTTTAATTTTTATAGAACAGGTCATGTTGAAATTCTATGGGTCTTTGTCAAAGGAGAATGTTCATCAACCTTCGCCTATTCATTCTCGAGCTCCACACAATCCTTGCGAACCAAGTCCACAACGTCCTCAGGTGTCACCAAACTCCTTGGAATGAAGAATGGTTGGTCTCTTATACAGCCATTAAGAGAAGTCACGAAGATTGAGCCTCCCTCTGATGACTCTCACTCCTTCGAAAATTGATTTTTATATTGTTTTTATGTTTTGTTTCTATGTATTTATATTTTATTTCTTTATATTGGTTATAAATATTAACTTTTAAAAATTAATAAAAATTTTATCTTTGCAAAAATCTTTGCTTTTGAAGCAAAATAGGTTTCCAGACATAGGTTCAGTCGACTGGTCCTAGCAATCCAGTCGACTGAACAGTCAAACTTATTTTTTTAATATACGAAAGTTAGTCGACTGACCTTGTATATCCAGTTGACTGAAATAACCCATTTTCAGTCTATTAGACGCGGGTTACTTTCATGTAATTTTCAGTAGACTGAATTATAAATTCAGTCGACTAAAAATTCATATTGCCTAAAAAATTTCAAATTACAGTCGATTGAACAACAAATTTAATTCGACTGAATTGATCAATTTTTAGGCAAAATATCTCGAGATTCAAACCCTGCAAAATTCAATCGACTGCCACCCCAAATCCAGTCGACTGAAATGCTATTCTCTGGTTTCCAAAAGCTTTTTGCACAATATACAATACACCATTTTACCAATCCTATATATACATCATCTTCTCAACTAAAACCCTACCTCTCTTCAGCAAAAGAAACCCTAGCCCCCAAATTGTCAAATAAGTTTTTCTACTTCATCTTTCAACAAATTTCCATGGCTCCAAGATCAAAACTTCCCCGTCAGTCAACCGCCGGACCTTCGAAAACCAAAATAAGGTCTTGGCTATACGACCAAATAGCCGTTACTTGATTCCAATTGATGCATAGCTCCAGAATTTTTGATGGCTCTTTCATCAACTATCCGAATTTCAATGCTTATGGGATTCGAGAAACAACGGAAGCGAGCGGTCTCGAAAACTTGATAGGTATTGATGCTAACAATGTCAAGATCTATCCTCTTCTTATCAAGCTTTTCTTTGCAAATATAAACTTGAATCATCAAAATCCAAGGAACAAAGATGACTACATATGGACTCTAGTATGCGGTGTTCCAATTTATCTTCCTCTTCAAAGGCTCGGATTCATTCTTCGCTATTCATCTGAAGGCCTCGACATTAATGATGTAGAAGTCAACATGGATGAAAGGGATGAGGTCTCTCATTGGTTTCTTTCCGATGATATGACCATGCTAAAATCTGTCGCCTTACGACCGAAGGCACGAATCCTTCACCGTGCTCTCATTCGATCTATCCAACCTCGTACCGGAAGCTACGAGAAATTATACAAGCGCTGCTTCCAAGCGCTTTATGCCATCTACTCCTCCCAAAATATCAATTAGGCCAAAGTCATACTTGATGAGTTCCTCACCGTTTGTCACAAGAGGAACTTCAAGATGATCTATTATGGAGCATACATCATGCGAATTCTCCACAACTTTGGTGTTCAAATTCCTGATGCTGAATTCATCACCATGGGCGAGCTTAATTCCAAGACACTAAGTCTAATGGGCTTACCAAAACGCCCACAACCACAAGATATCATTAGCTTTCAACAATGGGCGGCTAATAGAGCTCAAGGAATCCCGCAACCCCATATGCCTCACATTGGCTCCTCCTCCTCCCAACCTTCCCAACAAGAAGGTGACGACATAGTTGAGCTCTATGGTGATTTTCCTCCCAAAGAAGGACTTATCACCCTCTCTCGGAATCAATGGAAGCTTAATCAATATTTGGTCAACATTGAACATACTGTTGCCAAAATCAACAGGAAGCTCAATTCTATCAAGGGCTTGTTGAATAAGATTAGGGAAAAGATCTCTTGTACCGGCTCATTTTCGACTAGTATAGCCGAGATTCCTTCTGCTCCTTTCTCATGAACCACTTACGAAGAAGGAGAAGAGGAAGAGGAAGAGGAAGATTCTGAAAGCTATAAAGGGTAGTTTCTTGTTTTGTTATCTATGTAAGTTTTTCTTTGTTTTTGGTTCTTTGTTTTTTAAGCCTTTTTTACCCATGAACAGTTGTTGTGCTTCAATGATATGTTGTTCTTATTTATCATCTATATTTGCTATACTTCAAGTTCTCAATTGTCTTGCAATTATTCATATGCTTGCTCTATTTAACAATATTCATTTGCACTATATTGGTTATACATCTTAAATTCCTTTTTGTCGATGACAAAGGTGGAGAAACATGTAGTTCATTAATTCAGGGGGAGTTTTATTTAAAATTTTATAGCTCTTGAACTTACATAGTTGTCATCATCAAAAAGGGGAGAATGTTAGAACCTAGTATTTTGATGTTTTGATTGTGAAAACCATATAAGTATATATTATATGAACTAACCAAAATTGTAGGAGAATATATTATTCTACTCGACAATAGATCGAAGACCAGAAGATTTCGAAGACAAGTTTCAACATTTAAATTTGGTTTGTCTATAGTCTAGTTAGTAGTTAACATTTGTTAACATCTCTCACCAGTGGTATAGACACACACACAAGCTTTTAAAACTCACTCAAAGTAATTTACATAAACTTGGTTATAATTATATAAATTTATAAAATGACTTGCTTTTAAAACTAAGTTTAATAGGCTTGAAGTAACAATTTCAGTCGACTGAACTGGGTAATCTAGTCGACTAAAACGTGCACACATGCACAAAAATGTTTGAACATTCAGTCGGCTAAACACCCCGGTTCAGTCGACTGAATGAAGTGACTTTTCAACATATTTTTAAATTTCAAATTCGTTTGAATTTTCAGTCTACTTAATTCATATTTTTAGTCGACTGAATATTCATAACAGCTACTTTTCCGAACGGTCACCACTTTTCAACAAACAGAAACATCCGTTAATTCAATAGTTGTTTCCGTATCTCTTGGCCGAATCTTTTCACGAATAGTTACAGCTTTTTAACTTTATAAATAGCCTTGATTTCAGATTGCGATAGACATCATTATTCTATGAATCTACTCTATATTCTTGCAAACTATTTTCTGCCATTTGCCTTCATAAACGCTCTCAAATCACTTACACATTCAAGCAAAATTTTATTTGTGATTACAATTACTTCCAATCTTCACATACTACACTATATACCACAAAGGAGAAGATTATATGAAGGGTGTACTCTAAAGACTCATCCTTGCTGTCTACAGAGCACATTCAGTCAAGAAAATTTTCTATATTATAGAAGTCATGTTCGGTTGCTCAGGCGGTAGAAGTCCTATTCAGTAGTCTAGGCGGTAGAAGTCATGTTCATTTGCTCAGGCGAGGTAATACTTATTCCTCTGGGTTAAAAGAGGGTTGCGAGTTTAATTCCAGAAGGAGTCTGGGAATGGATGAAGAATGGGAGTTCGAACCAGTATAAAATCCCTGGTGTCATTTACTTTACTGTTTACTTTTTATACTCATATTCTGCATTAGTAGATAACTTAGTTTATATTCCATATTACGATCCATAATACTTTCACATAATTGGCCCCAAGTGCCAGTTGGAGATTCGTAAAGTTAAGGGTGTGCCCTAAGAGAAATTACGTCATTTATTATGTAACTTAACTCTTATAAGAGAATCTTATTCTAAATGATGTAAGTATATGTTTTATTTTCTTTTATGTATGTTATTATATAGAGATTTAAATAATGAATTAAATACATAGCATATATAAGTGGAAAACGCTTAGGTGAAGTATTTTACCGATTGAATTTATGAATGTGTTGGTTACCATGAGTATTGAATTGATACATATATAAAAATATATATAAATAAAACACTTACTCCATAAATGTTCCTAGTCAAGATGTATCGAGAAAAGGATATCGATACGTCTGTTGAGACCAGTGTATATAACGCTCTCCATATGGTGGATGGTGATTTACTCATTACCATCGACGACACTAAGGACTTAGGTATTTGTGGTTGTTTGGAAATATCACAAAACGATTCGATGAGAGTGTTTGCACGTAAAACAAGCAAGCACTCTCAAATGAACAAAAACGAAGATAAAACAAGAGGAATAACAAAAATCTATGGCCTATTCCACTTTATAGTTTTTATTGATCGGTTTTCATTATTAAAACTAAATCACAAATCAATTTTAAATCTAGAATGGTTTGATTTTGAATTCATATGAGTTCCACATAGAAAATGATAAAAATTCCAAAAGCCATTTTCCCTGTGTTATAGTTTGCTATTTATAGACGAATCCATGCATCTGAACCATGAAATTTGTTTTTGAATAATTCAAATATCCAAATCTGAGAAGATAGATTGGAGAACGAGACAAAATTGCCAAAAATTGCAGATCTGATTTGTTGGTGCCAATCAATATATCGATCCGTGCCAATTGATATCATTGACCAAGTATTCTCTCTTTTCCTTAATTTTGTTTAGTTCTTCAAATTGGATCTTCAGGGGAAAACATTGTCAATAATGATCGATTGGTACCGATCGATGTCTTATCTCCAAAACTTGTCTAATCTTTCAAAATTACATATAAAACCATAGTAGGAGCAAAGTGGGAATCATATTAAGCTCTATGATCGATCGGTACGAATCGACGTAATTGATTATACACATAGTCTTTTTTTAATGATATCCTGTCTTTATCTTTTCCAAGCCTCTTAGTCCATTCCTTTATCATTTTGTAGTCAAATTCCATCGAATTACCACTTGGTTCAAATACCAAATAACACTTGCACCCTAGAGTATGCTTCTGCGAACACAATGCATGCTTTGGATTGAGACAAGTGAATGAATCCAGGTCTACAGAGGTGCTTTCACCACTCGAGTCATTTTTGTGGAATGTTGCATCTTTGGTTAGAATATCGACACTTTTTTTCCAAACAACCAAAGGGTTATATCTTTTCGGCAAATAAAAATATTGATGTCTTCTGTCTAAAGTCTTTAATCACTGCTAAGAATTACCAAAAACTATTCCAATCCTTGGTTGGGTATCTTCTTCTTCTCTTCCATTTTTTTTTATTGGCACCGACCGATTTGCTTGACTACGTATAAGTTAAAAATACTTAGCCAAATTCCAGATCACCATTGCATTTTCTTTCCCTTGTGTTTTCTGCCTTCGTCCTTAGGAGAAAACACCGCCATCTCCAATGTCTTTAGCATTGATTCGAGCTCAAATCTAAGTTTGATTTTGCTTGAAACTATAGATCCGAGGAGAAGTCCATATACCGATCCATCTCAAGGTTCAAGACAAAATACAATTGCGACTCCATTGAATCAAGTCGTCGTTCTTCCACTTGACTTAACCTTCAAGTGGATCACCGCCACCTCTACTAAGAACACTACCGCCAGCCATGCTTCATGTTGTTGTGATAAGCGCCAATCCGTCTTCCACCATTACCGTCACCCAACTCCACCACCCCTAAATCAATGCTAGGCCTATTTCTTTTTGAAGGGGTTGAGTAATGGAAATGGTGAAGATAAAGTTTTCTATAGACGAAATTGGCAATCGATCGGTTTCTAGTCTTCGATTAAGTCGATTTGAAAATTTGTCACAATGAACGCATTCTAAATTCCAATGAACTTAAACATTGATATGTCCTAGGTTTTTAATCCCATCGACGTTGGAGTTCATCCGTCAATGATCCTTCAACCTGCAAAGATAGAGCTCTATATAGCTCTAGATTCTTTCTAAGTCCATTAACATAAAACCCATGTCAACGGATAATATGTGGTTCCATCAGGTGTCAGAGCTCATTTGCTAGCATAAGAGGGCTTTCTAAAAAGGGTGATATAATATACGGTGTCGAGGAAACATGACACACACTGCATAGTACACTTTACTACCCCTATCGATATATATAATCCGATTGGTCAACACACGTTGACACCCATTGGATGTTATACATCGGTCACACATGGGGAACACATGAACAATGTAAACAACATAATTTAAAATTAATTGGCTATGATTGTTCTCACCTTCAATATAGAATGGAATCCCATAGACGCTTCAAGCGTATCTCTGCCATTACAACGGTCGCATCCACTTCTACTTATGTTTCACTAGCTATAGCTTCTACTTCCGTCATGGCTTCTGCTTTACTCCTACCCATGTTCAATGATCCTGTCTCCTCTGAAAACTCGCACTAAAGGACACCCCATTCACGATAAGATAAGATCCTTAAGGAAGATACCCCTTGATGTCAATTTGGTTGGCATAATGGTCCTTGATAACCCGTCGAATTCCCCATCAACAAGGTTAACGACCATGGACCTTAGAAGAATATGCAATCAACATAGGATTTCACATGAAGAAACCTTGCTACTTGAACCTCATTAACGAGCCCATAATCCACAAGATGGTTACACTACCTATAACAAATGCATGTGCTTATCTAGGGTAAGTCTCCCTTCAACCCATTTCTTAGGCATATGCTTCGATCAAAGAGATTGGCTCCTACTCAACTTCACCTTAATGCCTAAGTTGTGATGTTGATCCTTTACATTATCTTTGAGAGGCGTCTGGCAAGAAACCTTCCTTTGATGAAATAAGATATCTATACAACTTTAAGAAAAGATCCGATAATCCATCGCTTACTTCCTTTCAAGTGTTCCACTTTCATAAAGTCATCATAGAGCTTCATAATAAAAAGAGCTATTTTAAGGCTGAACATTTTTCGTCAACTGCCCCTAAAGGTTTTTTCATAGAGACGACTCTTCGGATGTAAGTCCACCATCACATACTCCATAATATCTAAGCTTCATCCACTCAATTCACTAATCCATATTTCATTTCCTCTACAATTATTCCTCTAAGTGTCTAGAACAATATGCTTATCCGAATGATTGTAGAGTTCAAGTCTCCCCTACCAATGAAAGTAAGATGTCCCTTCTTGTCATGGACCTTTGGCTGCACCAGTATAGTCTTTTACATAATGGTCATAGAGTCCACTATGCACCATCTACACCTAGCAATGCTCAGACTGCTTTGGGAGACATATCTTAAACCAGGATAGCTTCCACAGGTTCGGCCTTTCAAGGAGTTCAAGATGTAGTAGAGGAAATTCTTAGCAATTATGAATGCGACGAGCCACTGTTTTTGACATTAAAATAAGTGGCAAGTGGCAAGTGCCATCAACATTCACTTGCACACTAACCTCGGACATTTAAAATAGTGGACTATGGGTTTTGTAATTTAAAATATAAGATCAATGTAGGAAAAAAGAGGAAAATATCATAAGGGAATAAAAATATACATATTTCACAATATAGAAGCAATACAAGATTTAATACATCAAATCATGTCTACTCTTTAATTAATACACTAAACATCATTAAATAAACAGAGAGTTTATCCATGATGCAAAAGAAATATACCGCAACATCCTATAGATATGGCCTATATTCAGACCTTTGCTCCCTTCTTTACTCCAACTTGCATACCTCACAAATGCATATAAGGAAAATAAATATTCAACTATGTTTGGACTACGCCTACCTTATAGACTCCGGCCATAGGAAAAGACTGCTTATGTACCATTTTGGAGATCAAACCTACGTAGATCTATTTCCAGCTCTTCTCCTACATCCAAATTCTTATTAGCACATAATAACCATAACATCGATGCAACCGATGCAACCAATGCAAGTAGAAAACACAATTTCTACAAAGCCATTACAATCAATCGTCACATGGCATAACAACAATAATAGTATGCATCCATTAAACATCAACAGTACTTATTGTCTCATTGTCAACCCCAAGCATCAAATAGGCTAAAAAACACAAATATACTTACATACATACTACTCATCAACTATAGTAATACATCACTAATGAAAGTATAAATAAAAAAATGTATTCTAACCAATCAACATTAGTAACACAAACATCAAATCATTAAATATATACTAACCAGTAAACATTAGTAACACAAACATCAAATGCGTACCAGTCAACCAACATTAGTAACACAAACATCAAACCTTCCAAACAAGCAAAACCATGGTTAAATGCCCATCATCCCATTGTAATAATGGTAGATTATTGTACACTCATCAAAATGTGACTTTTTCATCGTACATCCACCATATCTGATAACTACAATCAACAATTTTTTAACGAAAATAAGTGATCCTCACGAGGAGGAGAGCACCTATATAATTTATTTTATACTCAAAAAAGGAGCTACCAATAAGCCTGACATGTAGTTAAAACCCCATGTACAATGTAAAATGGGAAAAAATCCAAGTGGACCTAAGAGATTTCTCATGTAACAACAACAAGACATAACCATGGACTTAAGGAAAGAAAAGAAGTAACACCCACTCTAGACAAGCCTAGCATAACACATAGTCAAAGCTAAAAAATACGATGACAAACCCATGTATATATTTTTTTTATGTGTGTATATAACCATGGAATAATGAAAAGAAACCAATAGAGCAGAAGCCCTAAAGTTCAATAACCAAGGTAAGACTAGCGAAGAAAGCCTACCCCCGTAATAAAGCATCCACGAGCAGAAAATATGACCTTTTCGGTCCACCAGCTTCCACATAAAACTAAAAATGCTCAACTAAACATGAGACTATCACAAATATATGTATATATATTAATATATATATATATATATATATATATATATAGGGAGGAAAAACTATAATGCCAATTATAATAGGTTTAGTTATCAATTAGGAGCATACTGTTCGAAAAGTTGTCCTCGTTAAATGTTTCTATTAGGTGTTCATTTATACCTACCAGATGCTTCCTGTTGAAGATTATGGTACACTTTCAAAAAATCTTTTCAACCCTTTACTTTTTTTAAGAAAATATCTGAAATTAACCCTACTAGCAAATTTATAGCTAGGATTAGCTGCGTAATTATATGTAAACATTAAAATGGTGTAAACTAGGTTATTAAGAGAAGTGTTAACTTAATTAAATGTTCTGTGGTTCCTTTCGAACCACATATATCGGTAGGTAATAGTGAAGATTGTGTCATGTAAAATTTTATAATCTTTACCCCATTGGAATATGAGATTATTCCAGTTGATGTCACGCTTAAGGTTAGTGTTGGTTAAGTTTAAGTCAAAGAGATTAAGAGAGTGTGTAATGACCCATATTTTATGTATAGGAGGATCGCAAAATATTATTTTTAAATCCATATGAGTTTTTATGACTCTATAACTTTGGAAAATGCTTATCAGAGACATTTCCTATATTAATTTTTTCAGACGATTTAACCCATGGAAACTTTTTTCTGCTATAGCTTTTGATATGAGCCAAACTAGCATCTGAGACTACTTCCATTGAAAAGACATGATGGTTTCCCTTTCCGTTGAGTAGTCATAACAGAGACCTGGACTTTCTAACTAGGAGATATGGCTGTTTAAAGATTGACAAATTTTGGAGCAGCTTAGTAGGTAATTAGTGAGTTTGGGGGCAAGTCTACTAATTCATTTCAGGTTACCTTATTTATTTGAACCATCATCTCCAATTCAATTTTATACCTTCTCAAATAGATCTAAGCTTCCATTAACCTATCCTCTACCCAAAATCTTCTTTTTTCTCCTCCAAATCAAGTCTAATCATATATTAGGGTTAGATTAGCAAGGGGGTTCATTAGAAATCTTCAAGTCTACATTTTTGGGAAGAAAAACACATTTTTGCTGACGATTCTTGAATTTGTCTCGATTTGCATGCAAATCTTCATTTGTTGGGTTTTGGTGAGTGATTTACCATCTCTCACCTTACTATATATGTGTATAGGTTTTAACATGTTTTGGATTCATTTCTAAAGTAAAAATTAAGTTCCGTTTTAAAACCCAACTTGTAGTAAAAACATTAACGAATGGATTTTTAGTGTTCTAGACATGTTGTTTGGATATGTGATTGCCTTGATAAATGTTAAGCTATATTGTATACACATTGTATGATGATTGCTATGATTAATTATGTGATTTACATGTTTGAATGTTGAACGATGCATGTACGTTGGTTATTTCTATGTTTTTACGATTGAAAACGTTCATTGGAGTGAAGTAGAGGTAGGAACCGTATAGACGAACTTCGACGGATTGGCTTTAGAGTATTTGGATTAAATATAGTTGCATAGGCAATGCATGAGGATTAAAGCGTTAAGCGTAGCGATGAAAACAATGTGATATTGAAGTGTCGAAAGAGCTACAAGATTTTAGCTCTGCATTGGTTGGTTCGGCCTAGGCTTGGTTCGGCAGAAGAACGGGGTCGACGACCGGTCAAGTAACTCTATTTGGTGGGGAGTCGGAGTGATGGCAGGATGTAGATCTTCGTTCGGTGGATTAACGGCTCAATAGTCGATCATGGAATCTTGTTCAAGGGGGTGGAAGGCTCGTTGGTCGGGCAGAGAAACCTGGTTGGTGGCCTGTCATAGGGATCCGTTCGATGGTAGAGGCACGTGGCGATTGAGCATGGGGCATGGTTTGACATTGGTGGTTGGCGCTTGGCTCGATTTGGGGTGTTGCATGGATGGCTCAATAGTTGTGTCTCGCTTGGCATGGTTGTACGATGGACCAATGGGAGTGAGTATAAAGTTTAGCTATGGACTTCGGGGCAAGACTTAGGGTTACTTTGTAACAACCCATAATTTAGCGTTAGTTATTTAATTAGTTGTTCAGTTAATTTAGCTACAAAACGGGAATTTGAGCAAATGGAATTTGACTATGAAACTTGCACCATTACTTTTGTGGTGAAATTCTGAGCAACTTACATTTTTGGAGTTCTGCGATTGGAGTCCAAACGAAGAAGCAACGAACGATAAACGAATTCGGAGCGGAAATAATTAATTAATTAAAATTAACGTATATATATAAGGGGACCACAGGTCGACCCCTACATAGGGGTGGTCGACCCCTAAGATAGGGGAGGTCGACCGCTCAACACATGCTGGCTAAGTTTCAGCTTGGTCTAAATGGTCAGGTAATATGACGGATGTGGTTGATTCTAGTGCCTATAAATTCAGGCATAACCCTCCCTTCTCTTCTTATATTTTTTTGAATAGAGCAATGAAGCTCTACCATTTCTTCTTCTCCACTTTCTTTCTAAACTATTGAAATAACATATTTGTATCTATATTTATACAAATTGGAGAAGGATGGAAATCAAATAAAAAGGAGGAGAGAAGAGAATTAACATTACGCGTTATCGTGGTAATTTATATTTGGATCTATATCTATTTTCTCTCCTAATCTCAAATCTCTTCTCAGATCTGAAATTCAAATATATGTATATGCCATTTTATACATATTTCTTGGATTAATGAATATTTGGAGTTGGATCAAATATTTTAATTTATATTTGGAGATTTGGAACGCTTTTAAAAGGTGAGTGGGAAACTTATATATTGTTTATGATTTAGAATCTATTTCGTTGGCATATATTTGATCTTTTTGCCTAAATCAATCTTATTGTGAGGTTTAGGCTCAATTTAGCATAGAAAACCATTGCTTAAATATATTTTTTTAGATCTGATTTTGAAATAGTGTTACACCCTGATTTGGAAATCAGTGCCAAAGATTGTAGAATTCGAATGGTGTACACATTTATTCCAGATCTATACTTAGGGTGTAAAATATTAACAGGATTTAGAGCATTTCCCTTTTTGCATTGAATTGTAGATTTTCCCTAGGTTAATTTGCGGAAAGAACATCCATTTGATTTTTATTAGTTGGTTTATGTCTCCACTTTTCATAGAAAAAGTCAATGTTTGATTTAACAAGGAATACATGCAAATAATAAGGAAGATGTGTAAAGTACAGAATTATTCACCGTAGTTTACACTGTCTATTCCAAATAAAAATAATTATTCATTCCTTGTAATTTTAAATGGAGTCAATCTTTCCTTTTATTAGATTTTGTTTTAAACTAATTTACTAAAATTATAATGGAAAATCTTCCTAAGGAATCGAATTCAAGCAAATTAAATACGAAAAGCATATTCTAGTTATATTTATGACTATAATATATTTGGATAGGAGTAGGTAGGCTATACGTACTTATTGCGCTAATAAATGAGTATAAAATTTAAATAATAGCGTTGAATTACGTGTACCGCTTGCTTAGGATAGATTATTTGTAGGTAGGATAGGAAAGCGAGTAGGAGGACTAGGAAAGATAGTAATTCCTATTAATGGGCAAATAATAAATAGGATATAAAAAATTGTAACCCCAATGTCTGTACCAAAATTGGGCACAACACTCTTCGGAAGTCTTTGAAGAGATAAAGTGAAGAAATTAAATGGAAAAAGAGGAATTATCTAACAAAAACTCCAAATTTCGGAAATGAGAATAATTAAAATGCAGGGAGACACAAGGATTTAGAGTGGTTCGGCGTATCGCCTACGTCCACTATGAAGTTGATAGCTTTATTGATCTTTCTTTGAAGATTACAAGTGAGTTCAATGAATTACAACAGGTAAATATGATTTTCAGCAGTGAATTTCATTGTTGGCAGCAGCTTATGGAGTTCAGATCTGGATCCGGCAGAGTCTGGGCGTTGGAGAATTCAAAGGAGAAGAAGCCCCTTTTTTGTATGCCCTAGGGCTCTATTTATAGGTGTAGGAGGCTGATATTTCGCTCAGATCTCGGGAGACCCTCTCTGCCACGTGACCAGGCCTGCGCGCCCAAGCCCGTGAAGTTTCGGTCCGATCCGTGATCAATATGAACGGATTTCGTATCGATCAAGATTTCATCCAATGGAGTCGAAATTTTGTGTGGACATTCTTTAGCATGTACGTAAGCTTCTGTCAAAATTTCATAGCATTTGGACTTGTAGATCAGGAGATATGATCGATACGAAATGGGATTTTTCCATCCGCGATCGATACTAACGAATTTCGTATCGATCAAGATTTCGTCCGATCGAGTCGAAATTTGGCAGGAACATTCTTCATGTTGTACTTAAGCTGCTGTGAAAATTTCATAGCATTTGGACTTGTAGATCATGAGATATGATCGATGCAAGTTGGAGTTTTTCCATCCGCGATCGATACGAATGAATTTCGTATCGATCAAGATTTCGTCCGATCGAGTCAAAATTAGGCAGGAACATTCTTCATGTTGTACTTAAGCTGCTGTGAAAATTTCAGAGCATTTGGACTTGTATATCAAGAGATATGATCGATATGAAATGGAGTTTTTCCATCCGCGATCGATACGAACGAATTTCGTAAAGATCAAGATTTCATCCGATCGAGTCGAAATTTGGCAGGAACATTCTTCATGTTGTACTTAGGCTGCTATGAAAATTTCATAGCATTTGGACTTATAGATCAAGAGATATGATCGATACGAAATGGAGTTTTTCCATCCACGATCGATACGAACGAATTTCATATCGATCAAGATTTGCTCTGATCGAGTTAAAATTTGGTAGGAACATTCTTCATGTTGTATGTAAGCTGCTATGAAAATTTCATAGCATTTGGACTTGTGGATCTCGAGTTATGATCGATACAAAATGGAGTTTTTCCATCCGCGATCGATACGAACGAATTTTGTATCGATCAAGACTTGCTCCGATCGAGTTGAAATTTGGCAGGAACATTCTTCATGTTGTATGTAAGCTGCTGTGAAAATTTCATAGCATTTGGACTTGTGGATCTCGAGTTATGATCGATACGAAATGGAGTTTTTCCATCCGCGATCGATACTAACGAATTTCGTATCGATCAAGACTTACTCCGATCGAGTTGAAATTTGGCAGGAACATTCTTCATGTTGTATTTAAACTGCTGTGAAAATTTGGTTGAATTTGGACTTGTAGATCTCGAGTTATGATTGATGTAAGTTTGGATTTCTCAACCGTGATCGATCAATATCTTGAGCGTACAAACTCCGATTGACTTGAAATTTGGAACATTGGCTCTCATAGCTTTGCTTGTCGTGTCATATCAATTTTAGCTTGATCCGGGCTCGGAAAAAATTCGTCGACATCCATTGTGAGCCTGCGTACAACCGATCTCCAGGATGAACTGCCCTTGGTTTTTAGTCAAGTTCTTGGTGTCACGGCCTTGCCAAAAGGCGGGACATTTGCCCCCCAAAGTACGTCTTGTGTGAACATGATGTGCTTTGAAATGTTGCATCCTTCATTCTAAAAAAGTTTTATTTGATTCGTTGAGTAGTTGCTATCTTTTCGTCAAAAGATGTAACCTTCGATTGATTTCCAGTAATATAAATGTTGATTTGTTGACTACCAATGATTATGTAGTGCATTGTTGTAACTGAGTGTCGAGTGCTAGCGATCTGTTGTTCACTGTTGTAATTGTCATCAGGTGAGCATTCAATTCCTGTAAATTTTGAAAATTGAATATTAGTTCGTCATACACATACGTATGTTAACCTGACTCCCGTCAAAGTTTGCACGTTCAAGGGTCGTTGTCAAGTTTTTTTTTTATCGAGTTTCGTAACGATCCTCTCCTGGATCGATTGTGAAACTAGAGTTGTAATAATGTTCGATGGTTGTTTTAAGTCCTTCCTTTGTATCGATCCTCTCCTGGATCGATCTGAGATGTTAGAATGTATGCTTCAGATCGATGGATACATAATATCAGGTCTCGGATCGATGGCTGCAAAAGTAATGCTTTGCATCAATGGAGTCGAATGATCGAGACATAATCATGCAGTGATGCTTCACGGAGGATATGCCATTTATCATTCCTTTATTCAATAAGAATCCCCGATTGTGGATAATCTTTGATAGAAGTCATCCATGACTCTTTTTCTAGATCTGTCTCCAAGATCTAGTTGATCTTCATATGTCAATGCCTGGAATAATAAGCATTTTAACTGAGACAAAGTCTATTTGTCGCGCATCCCCAGAACTGGCTAGCTTGGCGAGTGATTCGGCCTTTTCGTTTTGTTCTCTGAGATTTGTGTAGTGGTGCAATAGTCGAAGTCGGCTAGTAGCTTTTGGACCCGGTTGAGATAAGGAGCAAGACGTTGTCCCCTAATCAGATAATCTTCCCTGACTTGGCATGCTACTAATCAGTAATCATATAAGACATGTAAAGTTTCCACTCGTAGTTTTCTTGCAAGTTTGAGTGCCAAGGCTTCATACTTAGCTTCGTTATTTGTTGCAGGGAAGTTGAGTTTCAGGGCGTAGCAGATCGTTCGTTCCTCAGGAGTCATTAACGCAACTTCGATGTTAGAAAGCAGATTATTGGAAGTTTCGTCGGTGTACGTTCTCCATCGGTTGGACGGTTCTCCACTGTTCTTCGGATAGTCATCTAGTGTGGTGGATTCAGATATGAATTATGCTAATGGTTGACCATGGAGAGGTCTCTGAGGGAGATAAGTGATATCAAATTGGCTTAGCTTGATACTCCATTCGAGTAACTTTTCAGACATCTAAGGTCGCTATTGGACCTATTGTAACGGCTGGTCGATATAGACGTTAACGGGGTGAGCTTGTCAATAGCCAGCCTTCATCATATACTAGTCTTTGGATTCGTTTATCTTCACATAGCATTGCGATGCTTATGGCGTGTGTTGACACGTCCCAATTGATGTATAAATCTTTGCGATCCAAAGGTTTGGGTAAAATGGAAGGTCTCTTTAAGCGATCTATCAGAGCTGCTTGGTTGTCCTCAGTACATGGGTGTCTCTAATTGTCGGAATTTTCTAGAAATTAGTCTTGATTCCATGAGAATTGATGATGAAAACAAAGAATCTTTCTGATGTAATGGTGAAAGAGAATTTCAAAGGATCGAATTTCATCCTGCATTTTTGGAGAGCGCTGAATACCTTTGTCAAGTCATCGATATGGTCGTTCGATAGTCGTGTTCTCACGAGCACATTAACCACATCTAATTTCATCGACCGGCCGATATGATTTTTGAATGATCTATTAATCGTCCTTTGGTAAGTAGCATAAGCGTTCTCAAGTTTGAATTCAGGGATTTCAGCATAGCACTATAGGCCCAGGTCAATAATGGAACAGTTGTATTCCTGGTCTAGGACATGCTTCAGTATCCGATTGTATCTGGAGTTTGCATCCATGGATGTGTGTAATTCATGTCTGATGGTCAGGTCCATTAGTTGGTTGATCATTGGAAGTGGAAAACTGTTCTTTGTCATATCCCATGCAAATCTGAGTAGTTGACGTATGTCCTCCACTCTATGTTCGTTTTTCTTACAAGTAAGGATTGGATACTCATTTTGGTTGGAGGACATCATGGATAAACCCACTGGTTTTGAGCAGATTCGCCTCCTCTTTAAGTGAAACAGGTCTCTCCGGATCCACGTCGCATCGTTTATGTTCACCGAGATATGCCTCGGGTCGACATTAAATGCAGGGTTCTTCATGTCTGGCAAGAGTCTATATATATATATATACATACGAGATCGAGTCCAAGCGAACACATCAAGATTCACCTGAAGTAAAACAGTTGACTCTTTCTTCATCATTGCGCAGAGTTGTGATCTGATCTACAATACTCATGATGGGTTGTAGACGCCTCATGTGTTTATTTGCAATGGTAAATGATCAGGCTTATAAGGACGTTGAATCAAAGGATTAGTAGAACTTAGCCTTGTACTGCATGCTGCTACATAGCTAGCTCTAGCTTTGAGATTGAATTTACTTGTGTTTCTGAATGATGCGCTTCTCATTCAATGTACTCGCGATCCATTGCTCATTGGAAGGGTCAGAATGATGATTAGTTGCCCATAAGTCCTGGTATTGATCTGATGATTTTATCTCTAGGCATCCTTTCGGTGGCAACCTAGAGTTGTTATGAATATCAGGCATGGGTCATAGGTTCAAGTTGTCATAGTCAACTCTCGGATAATTACTCTTTTGCCCCCAGTCTCGGGTTGGCGGATGCATTACACGGACGGTCTAGTCTCATCCTAGCTGTGTTTATACTATAGTTCAAGCTTTAAGAATCAGAGTTGATTGATGAATGGTTGAATCATATTAATCTTATCTTCTTGTTCGTGCCCCTAAGTCTGGGGAATATCTCGATAAGTGGCAGGGTAGATAAGGTCCGCTTCAATTTTGTATTCTATCCCATTGAACCTTGGGATCGTGTTAACCAATGGAAGGCAGAGTTGTTCCTATCCTGCATTATGTTCTAGTTCTTTCCTATTGGCGGAATACATTGTTACTTTGCCAACATTCAGACATAAGCTAGATTCTGGATGGTAAATGACATTCACTTCGCTGCTTATGTCGCCATACTTTGGGCAAAAACTGAAGAGTGAATCGTCCAGTCAGATCCAATGCAGGATTGATGCTTCCCTTGTCGAATCCAGGGTAAGAATCAGTGTGCGAATGTTTAGGTTGCACTTGTTTTGAATTGCTCTTTTAGTCGGATCATGGTAAGAGTCAATGAATGAATGGTCGCGTTGCCTTCATTCGGAGTTGGGTGATCAACCATGTCCATTTCGATTTACGTTCTCCCGTCAGATTTAGGGATAAAGTTAGCTCGAATGCGGTCATGTTGTGCTCATCTGGTCTCATGCTCTTCCTGATGGATCAAAGGAAGGTAACGAAGGACGAATGGTCAAGTCACACCCATTCGTGATTCATTCTTCTATCCATGCTCTGTTGGTCAAAGGTATTCGATGGAGTTCGGGTCACATTGACCTGTAGACGAAGAAGACCGATATTGATCGTCGATTCAATGGTACAATGTGAAAGGTGCAGATCGATATTGCCCGTCGATCCGTCGGTACGATATAATTTGTTGCCCGGAACTTCGAGCATCATTCTAATTGGTTAGCATTAGGGTCTCCTGGTAGTCGTTTCCTTAAGTTGTAAAGGACGTTAAGCTGGAGATGTAGCGAGTCACCTTTCTCTCATTTCGGTGATTTGTACTTCTACCTCCAGTCTTGAGTTAGAAGAGTTAGTTCATGGATGGTCTAATTGCACCTGTAGTGAGTTTATATTGCTCATGTCGAGTCTAGGTCAGAGTTGGCGAATGAATGGTCGAATCACATTCATTCATTTGTCTATTCTTGTAACTACACTTTGGGGATCAGAGTCAGCTGAAGGGCCATTCATCACACCTATTTGATGTTTATACCCCTGTCCACACTTTGGGGACTAAGAGTTTTAGTAGAAAATGGTCGGACCGCATTTTCCTCAATTAATCCCTCTAGCACTAGTCAATGGCGAAAGTCGAAGTGTGGTCGATCATTACAACAACTTTAATTTGATGCTTCTCCCACTGAACTGTAGGAAGGAATCAATTGGCAGATGGTTAGGTCACATTCGTCCATGTTGCATGCACTACCCGTCGGATCACAGACGAGAGTTAGCAGATGAATGGTCCTGCCACGTTCATTTGCGATTGGATGGTAGTAATATCAATTCAGAATAGAATATCCAGCTAGGTCCCTTTTTCGAATCTACGCCTCCCTGTCGAATCAAGGAAGAAATTTTGTCTTGTAGGGTTGGAGTGCATCCCTATAAATTTATGTTATGGGTCCCGTGCCGGGGACAAGAGGTTATGCATGGACGGTTGGGTCACGCCCGCTTAGTGCTGGATGGTAGGATCGCATCCAATTTTGTGTGTTAAGTGTGCCCACATGTTAGGGGAAGATTGGAAAGCAGATGGTCGAACCACATCCGCTTTTTGTATTATAGAACTTGATGAGGAACCATAGTTGATAGATGGACAGTCAAATCACATCCCTTTCGATGTTCATATTCCAAACCATGCTTAGAGGACTGGAGTTGGTTAATGGGTTGTTAGTCACACCCATTTGGTGTTTGTACTCTAGCCTGCGCTCTCGGGACCGAAGTAAGTTGATGGGTGGTCATTCACACCTAGTTGGTGTTTATACTCCAGTCCACACTCTGGGGACTTAGAGTTAGTTGATATTTATACTCCAGTTCGCACTCTGAGAATTTGGAGTTAGTTGATGTTTATACTCCAGTTCACACTCTGGGAATCTGGGGTTAGTTGATGTTTATACTCCAGTTCGCACTGTGGGAATCTGGAGTTAGTTGATGTTTATACTCCAGTTCGCACTCTGGGAATCTGGAGTTGATGTTTATACTCCGTTTCGCACTCTGGGAATCCGGAGTTGATGTTTATACTCCGACTCGCACTCTGGGAGTTCGGAGTTGATGTTTATGCCCCGTTTTGCACTCTGGGAATCCGGAGTTGATGTTTATACTCCGACTCGCACTCTGGGAGTTCGGAGTTGATGTTTATACTCCGTTTCGCACTCTGGGAATCCGGAGTTGATGTTTATACTCCGACTCGCACTCTGGGAGTTCGGAGTTGATGTTTATACTCCATTTCGCACTCTGGGAATCCGGACTTGATGTTTATACTCGGACTCACACTCTGGGAGATCGGAGTTGATGTTTATACTTCGTTTCGCACTCTGGGAATCCGGAGTTGATGTTTATACTCCGACTCGCACTCTGGGAATCTGGAGTTGATGTTTATACTCCGACTCGCACTCTGGGAGTTCGGAGTTGTTGTTTATACTCCGTTACGCACTCTAGGAATCCGGAGTTGTTGATGTTTATACTCCAGTTTGCACCCTGATGTTTGCACAAAAAATGGACAAACACCTCAAAGTCGTATGGTTTAGTAGGTCTTATATTGTTCTTAGTGATTTGGGCGATTTATGCAAATATATGAAAAGCAGGGGCTAAACTGTAAAAAAACACGCAGATTTATAGTGGTTCAGCCAGAATGTGCCTACGTCCACTTCATATGTTATTTCTCTTCTCTTCTTTAGATTACAAGTACAAAGCTTTGATACAAGTAAAAGAAAGTTGTTTGAGAGTTCTCTCCGTGCTTGAGCTCTCAAAACTTGCCCCCATTGTTGTACCCCTGCCCCTCTATTTATAGAGTGAGGCTAGGGGTAGGGATGTTGGATGTATACAGCAGCTGGCGGGCCTGGGCTGATGTAATCTGGTCTGGTGGAGCGGGTCCGGCTTACTTTGGTTCGGTGGTAGAAGTATTGTGGACCGGCGTACTTGGTTCGGTGGGAAGAGGTGAGTGGACCGGTGTACTTGGTTCGGTGGTAAGAGGTGAGTGGATCGGCGTACTTGGTTCGGTGGTAGAAGTATGGTGGACCGGCATACTTGGTTCGGTGGGAAGTGGTGAGTGGACCGGTGTACTTGGTTTGGTGGGAAGAGGTGAGTGGACCGGCATACTTGGTTCGGTGGGAAGAATGTTGAGTGGACCGGTGTGCTTGGTTCGGTAGTGGGACGGAAAGGCCTTGGTTTGGTGATGGGGGAGATGGTATTTGGTTCGGCAAAGACCGGTCGAAATATATCCAACACTTGCCCCCCCAAAGTGGGGTACGTGCTTGTATGTGCCGCGCTTTATTTTCCTGTAGCTGAGATAGCTTCGTTCGGTCTTGGGTGTGCCGAACCGGTTGGTCCGGTCGACATGTTTCGCCTATAAATAGAGGCTTTAGGTTACTGTCATCCTTTATCGTTTTGAGATAGCCGAACCAACCTGATTACCGAATCAATCTGAGGACCGAACCATCCTGATTACCGAATCAATCTGAGTACCGAACCAGGTATGTTTGAATGCCGAATGGGCCTATTCTGAATTACCGAATGATCTCTTGAGATCCCCAAATACCGAATGAGCCTATTCTGAATTACCGGATTATCTCTTGAGATCCCCAAATACCGAATAAGCCTTCGTATCTGCCCTACCGAATGAACCTTCGCATCTGCCCTACCGAATGAACCTTTGCATATGCCTGTTTACATCCTCCGTTCTAACAGTACGCTTTTTATGTTGCAGATAAATGTCTCGAAAAGCAGAAACTCGATCAGATAAAAAGAAGTCCCAGGGCGAAGGAGAATCTTCCTCAGTGCCCCCTGTTCAGCCAGGTCTGGAACGTCACGGGTCTACCCCGAGATCACTAGTAGACGGGTACGGCCCTCAGGAGCTTTTGAACTCCCCGCCCGATTGCTTTCCCAGCTCCCTTAAGGAAGAGCAGCTTGATGTCATCTCCCGTTCTTTCGGAATTGATAGGGCGCGAATGATGTTGCCAGGGAGAGAAGTTATGCCATACGACCCTCCCGAAGGGTACTTTGCCTACAGCAGATACCACTGCATGTGTGGTGCCATCCCGCCTCTTAATGCTTGGGTAGCCAGCTTCCTTACATATCTAAAGGTGACCCCATTCCAGCTTCAACCTAACTCCTATACTATATTGGTGAGCCTCTTCGTCATCTTCCAGAAGAAGTATGGGCGTGCTCCTTCCAACCGGGAGATCCGGTACTTATATAATCTGAGGGGCTATAAGAATGGGTCCCCATACATCAGCTTGGAGTCAGCTGTAACCTTTAAGCCGATCTTGGATTTGTATTCTAAGTACAGCATGTTTAAGAAGGAGTGGTTCTTCATCAGGGACGACTCTGTTTCGATTCGGCGTTTCACCTCTGGATGTAAGTCGATGCTTTATTTATAATTTCCATTCTGGTTGCGATGCTTCTTCTCATACGTTTTCATTTTTGCTAGCGACAGGTGGCTTTGCGGTCGTGGAGACTGATCGCCTGGTTCAGACGGCGGCTGAGATAGAAGCTATCCCCGGGAGAGATAGATCAGCTGCCTACCTGATCAGAAATGCGACCCTTCTGGAGTATAACTTGATCCTTCCACAGCAGTCAGTAGTCAAGCAGAGGGAAACGGCGGAGGAGAGGGCGGCTGCTCAAGCTAAAGGAGGTGTCACAGTAGAGAGTGGCAAGAGGAAACCTTTCTCAAAATCTCCAATGGTCGGAGGTAAGAAGCTTAAGAAGTCGGATGGTCCTTCCCCCAGCACTTGTCCACTTACTCCGGGGAAGGAAGATGTGGAGGAGGAGAGAGGTGAGGGTGGAGATGACCGGGAAGGTGGTGATGGTGGCGATGGCATCGGGGCCTTGCTCCCTGGGCAAGCAGGCGAGATTCAGGAGTGGACGGATGATGCGTTCAACCAAGCTTTCGAGGGGCTGGACGGAGAAACGGCTTTGGTAGAGAAATTCGGGAAGGCTGACAAGGCCGGGACCGGTGCAAGCGAGTCTTCTCAGACTATTCCAGCCAAGGTGGCTCCGACGACTCAAGGTGAACTTTTGACTCTTGCAGGCTCCATTTATGATAGGGACTTAGGAATATTTTATGATCCGCTCCCGTCCTGGAATGAAATCCAGGACTCATTGCAGTATCCTACTCCTCCCCAGGGTTTGTATAACTAATGTGTTTCCTTTCTTCTTTTAACTTTTAATTTACCGCGTTTCTCGAATTATGGATCAATGTAAGCTTGTGACACTTGTTCTTCATATCAGGGGCAGGTAAAATGGCCAAGGTCTCTGATCTTCGGCAGAGGCTTGACCAATACAAGCTCTCCAAAGCTTCCGCCAAGCCAAAGACTCCGACCCACCGTTCCGGGGATGTAGTCGGCTACCGTCCTCTTCTCGGGGTTATTGAAGAGGGTATTCAGAAGAGAAAGAGGAGTCATCCCTTATCCGAACCTTCACTCGATCCTCAGCCCCCAGTTCAGCCTCTTCACGATATCACAGAGGAGGATACTGAGTTCGCACTCTCTCCACACCCGTCTGAAAATCCTACCGTTACGCAGATTGGTCGTCCTAGTTTGGCTCGTAATCCATTTGCGGGTCACCCTGATCTGGATCCAGGTTCCCATGATATTACCTTCGACGAGGTTACCGGTGAGCACCTTCTTCCCCGCAATCCCATGGTACGGGTGCTTGATGAGGCTAAGTCTTTAGATCTCGATTTACTTACCAATCGGATAGTTACCATGGGAGACGAGGCCAAGGCTAATATTGATCGGGTGGCGGAGGAGACTAGGAAGCTGATGGGGCATCATGCCCGGCTGGTCAAGGCTGGAGAGGAGATTGGGAGTGCCAACATCCGACTACGATTGATGGTTTCGGACCAGGCCATACAGCTTGCTGATCAGGCCATTCAGATTTCTCAACATGAGGCTGCCTCCGGACGGTTGAGGAAGACTATGAAGGAGGCTAGTAAGGCGGAATTGCGGAAGATGGAGGCTGCTTGCAAGGAGCAGATAAATATGGCCATCTTGACAGTAGACGAGGTTCGGAGGGCGGATCTTGAGCAGGTAGAGGAGCTGTCGGGGAAGCTTGAAGCCGCAGAGCTTACTCAGGTCAGGCTAAAGGAGGAGATGAAGGTGATGAGGAGGTCCCTTCAGGCTGACTGCTCGCGATACCGACTGGAAAGGGATGCTGCCATTGCAAGGCTATCGGTTTCTGAGGCCCGTATGAGGGAGTTTGAGGAAAATGAGGGGATGATGGACGATATGCTGCAGGACATGTACTTTCGCACTTGGAAGCAGGGCAGCTTATCTTGGATGGACGACTACCCCCGGGTTATGGCTAGGATTTACCTCAGGGCTCTAGAGGAGGCCAAGGCTGAGGCGGATAAGGAGGGTGGAGCGGCTTTTAGGATGGATGTGGTCACCGCTTAGTTTACCAAGGAGGAGAAGACAGCGGTGAAAGAGGGGATGCGGTTGTTCGCGGTTGAGGAGGCAGGTGTGGAAGTAGGGGATGACGACCAAGACGATCAAGGGGAAGTTGCTGGTAACCTCTACTTCATTAGTTTCTTCTTTTGTTAACTCTGTTGCTTATCACTAATGATTTCTTTTTCTGACCGGACAGGTGGGCAACAGGACAAGGAAAAGACTCTAACACAGCCGGCTCCCTGATTAGACCTGGAGAATTCTTTTTGTGGATTTGACATGGCAGTATATGTTAGTCTTAAAACAGTAGAGTAACCCTTAGGTTGTAATATTTTGCTATTTGTAGTAAACAGCTCTATTCTTGACGTGTAATTCTTTTAATTTAAGCTGATTTTGTCGCCTTCTGAATGTTTGTTGCTATTTTGACATGTTGTATGAGAAATCTAGCTATGCATATTCTTGTAATCAAATTGTGTTTGATGTCAGGTTCTTGTTTAAAACATAATTTCATGACTTGCAGTGTTAGCGTGAGGTGTGAACAAATTATAGGCATATATGGAAGAAGGAAATACCGTCCTTTATATTTTGCTTGTAGATGGCAGCTTTGAATATCCTGTGTGACTGAGTAAGGGATGCGGTCCAGTATCTTGCTATGAGTATCCGCTTCTATTAGTGAGTGTCTCCTGTTTTGTGTCCTGCACTTCAGGGTTTGTTACAGAGGATAGGAGAAAAGGTTTCTTAAGTAAAATTGAAATATGCGAAATAGTAAAACTTCCAATCACGGAAGGCCTTCGATGTGCTTAAGTTCGTGGCAAACGGGATTTGTAGTCACTTTCCCTAGCTGTGGGTCTTGGAGACATTTGTCACCCATCTTACGCCTCCGCGGGGAGTTAATTCTTTTTTACCACAGCCGCACTTAAGACACATCGGAGCCGAGATCGCGCACAGTAACTACCCGGGCCATTATGGCCCGTAATCGTGGGTATTATTCGATTTACTGTGGCCGGCTAGCGTGGGTGCCGATCGTCAACTGTGGACTACCCCTGGCTGGCCACACCTTATGTTGGGGCTTATAGTCCGTCCACAGTTGCCGGCGAGCCGAACGCCGTAATGAGCTGCCTCGGCTATAGTCGGCCTTCTCGGTGGCTTATAATCGGCTCATTACAGTTGGCTTTAAGGGCCGTCGCGAGCAATGAGTGAACCCACAGCAGAGGGATGCCGGAGCAAAAGTGTTTCATTGGTGAGGGCATAGATTCGCATAGTACCTGTCAGGTCTTGTCCAGGTGAAATTGAGCTGTGGAGTGTGTTGAGTGGAAACATTATACGCATAGGATTTTGTTCAACAGAAAAGGATAAAGTTAACAAGCAGCCAAGATATAAAGGAACAAGTTAAAAAAGAGACAAGGTTTTTTAAAGTGGTTCGGCACGAAAAGGCCTACGTCCACTGATTCTCTTTGTTAATTCACTTCATATGGGCAGTACAAGTTAAGAAAAGTATCGACGGAGGTGTTGGATGTTCCATGCCCTCTGGAACACCTCTCCGTCCACTGTTGACAAAATATAAGCCCCATTGTGGAGATCTTTATGAATTACATATGGTCCATCCCAGATTGGATCTAGTGCTCCGGGGCGGGGGAAGATTCGCTTGAGGACAAGGTCCCCTTCTTGTAAGGTACGATGCTTGACTTTGGAGTTGTATTGTGCTGCCACTTTTTGTTTGTGGGCTGCTGCTTTAAGGACTGCATCATTTCTTCTCTCCTCCACTAGATCCAAAGACATGTGAAGGAGTTCTTCGTTCTCTTTTGGGTTATAGTGGATCCTACGGTGGGAAGGCACAATGGTTTCAACTGGGAGAATAGCCTCTGATCCGAATGCCAAAGAGAAAGGAGTATGCCCCGTTGAAGTTCTGAAAGATGTGCGATAGGCCCATAGTGCCGTAGAGAGTTCATCCACCCAAGCGCCCTTTGACTTTTCGAGTTTCTTTTTGATTAGAGTTTTCAGAATTTTGTTGACGGCTTCGACTTGTCTGTTTGCTTGGGGATACGCTACGGATGAGAAGCTTTTGTGAATTCCGTGCTCTTGGCACCAGTTGGCGAATTCCTCGCTGTCAAATTGAAGTCCATTGTCTGATATGATTTTGAATGGGACTCCGTACCTGCACAGAACTTTTTTGATCAAAAAGTTAATAACTTTTGCTGAAGATACTTTATTTAGAGGTTCTGCTTCCACCCATTTGGTGAAATAGTCGACTGCCACTATAGCATATTTGGCCCCGCCTCGGCCCATTGGCAGTTCGCCGATTAAGTCAGTTCCCCATACTGCAAAGGGCCAAGGGCTGGTCATTTGAGTAATCTCAGTCGTTGGTAGCCGCGGAATCTTAGCGAACTTCTGACACCTGTCACACTTTTTGACGAAATCCAAGGCGTCCTTGCTTAAGGTGGGCCAGAAATATCCATATCGGAGTATCTTTTTTGCTAATGTTTGTCCTCCGGTGTGGTCTCCGCAGCTTCCTTGATGGATGTTGGATAAGATTTCCTTGGCTTCCCTCCCAGCGACACACCTTAATAACGGGCTAGAGAATCCGCGCCGATAGAGGATGTCTTCTTGAATTGTGTAGTGGGAAGCTTTCCTTAAGATTTTCTTGACTTCGTTACGTCTGTTGGGCAGTGTGCCGCTTTGTAGGTAGTCTCGGATGGGAGTCATCCAAGTTGCTTCTTCGATTGCAGCTATCAGATTCACTTGCTCAAAACTTGGGGCCATTTGCTTTGAGATGGTTACTGCCCCGAAGATGGCGATGTCTCTCATACTTGCTTGTTTTGCCAATTCGTCAGCCTCTTGGTTCTTTTCCCTAGGGATGTGTTTGACTAAGTAGTGGTCCAATCGGCTGAGAAGTAACTTGGTCCTCTTTAAATATGCTATGAGTCGTTCTTCTCGAGCTTGGAATTCTCCTAGTATCTGATTAACGATAAGTTGAGAATCGCTGTGAAGACACAAAGAATTGGCTCCGATTTCTATGGCAAGTTCTAGTCCGGCTATCACTGCTTCATATTCTGCATCGTTGTTGGTGGCAGCGAACTCCAACCTTATAGCATAGTGCAGTTTGTTTCCCCTGGGAGTGATTATTACCACATCTGCCCCCGAGCCTTGTTCGTTCGATGTACCATCCACAAAGAGATTCCACTTGATATCTTCTGCTATTTCCAATTGCTCCTTATCTTCGTTGGTAGTGAATTCTGCAATGAAATCAGCTATGGCTTGTCCCTTGATGGCGGTGCGAGGGTGATAGGTGATATCATACTGACTTAGTTCAATGCACCATTTAAGTAGTCGCCCGGAAGTGTCGGGACGATGGAGTACCTGCCTCAGTGGTTGATCGGTCAGAACTTTGATGGAATGGGACTGGAAGTAGTGACGCAGTTTCTGTGATGTGATTAGTAAACAGTATGCCAGCTTCTCAAGTTTAGGATATCTGACTTCTGCCCCCGTAAACCTCTTACTGACGAAGTAAAATGGCCGCTGCATGCGGTTGTCTTCTCTTACCAAGGCGACGCTCAGGGCGTGAGGTGACACAGCAAGGTATAGGCATAATTCTTCGCCTTCGCTTGGAGTCGAGAGTACCGGTGGTTTCTGGAGGTGTTCGATTAAGTTAAGGAAAGCGGTTAAGCATTCGTCAGTCCATTCGAACTTTCCTTTGTCTTTCTTTAAAGCTTCGAAAAAGGGGACGCATTTGTCCGTTGCCTTGGAGATGAATCGGCTTAGGGCGGCCACTTTTCCATTCAGACTTTGCATTTCCTTTCGAGTGGAAGGTATCTTGATATCCTTTAGGGCTTGGACTTGTTCAGGGTTTGCTTCAATCCCTCTGGCATGGACGATGAATCCTAAGAACTTTCCCGATGACACTCCGAAGGAGCATTTTAGAGGATTCAACTTCATTCCATACTGGCGAAGTACTTGAAACATCTCGCCTAGGTGGCTTACGTGATCGTCGGCTTTTCTTGACTTCACCAGCATGTCATCCACGTATACTTTCATAGTTCGCCCTATTAGCTCTGCAAACATCTTGTTGACGAGGCGCTGGTAGGTGGCCCCTGCATTTTTAAGTCCGAAAGGCATTACCTTATAGCAGTACAAACCCCGGTCGATGATAAAACTAGTGTGGTCTTGGTCGGGAGCATGCATAGAAATTTGGTTATATCCTGAGTATGCGTCCATAAAAGATAACAGCTCGTGTCCGGCTGTGCTGTCTACAAGCTGGTCGATTCGGGGAAGTGGGAAGCAATCCTTTGGGAAGGCGTCGTTTAGGTTGGAAAAGTCAATGCATGTTCACCACTTCCCATTGGCCTTCTTTACCAGCACTGGGTTAGCGATCCATTTCGGGTAGATGGCTTCTCATATGAAGTCATTGGCGAGCAGATTCTTTACCTCTTCATCGAGGGCTGCTGATCGCTCTGCTCCCATACTTCTCTTTCTTTGTTTTACGGGAGCCTTGGTAGGATCAATGTTTAGTGCATGGCCTGCTACGTCGGGGGAGATTCCGGTCATGTCCGCGTGTGACCATGCGAATACATCCAGGTTATGGTGGAGAAAATCGATGAGTTGTTCCTTCAACTCTGCCTTTAGTTGGGATCCAATTTTCAATAGTCTACTCGAGTCGTGCTTGTCTACAGATACAAACTCCATAGCCTCTACAGGCTCGGCGGTGGCCTCCTCCTCTTTGTCCCTAGGGTCTAATTCATTGAAAGGGTCGTTAGTATATCGAAGAGGAGGGGCTTTCTTTAGTTGCTATGCTTCTTGACTTTTTGTGCAGAGGGCAACCTCTACACCCTTCCCTTTATCCTTCCTGTGGTTGTTGCGAAGTTCAGTCACATAGCAGTCTCGAGCCACGTCCTGGTCTCCTTCTACTTCCCCTACTCCATTGTCTGTTGGAAATTTCATCTTCAGGCACCATGGGGCTAGGACAATTTGGAAGTCAGACAAGGCTGGCCTTCCTAAGAAGGCGTTGTAGGCCGAATGGTTTTCTATTAGCACAAATGTCTGCTTCCGTACAATGGAGCGGGGATGGCTTCCAATCTCAACAAAGAGGTCCAGTTGCCCGAGAGGCATCTTCGCATCTCCAGTGAAACCGTGTAGTGGTTTATCGCAGGGAGATACATCCTTCATTGATAGCTTCATTTTGTCGAATGCATGTTTGAACAGGATGTTTACTGAGCTTCCAGTGTCTACTAGGATTCGGTAAACCTCGGCGGGGCCGAGCCGGGCAGAGATAACCATGGGATCCATGTGAGGGTATTGCCTTCCTTCTAGGTCACGTTTACTGAATGTGATGTCATCACTTTCTTTCCGCTTCGGGTGGTGCTCTTCTATAACCGAATTGACACAGTCTTTATTGTCTCTAAGCGACTTTCCATATCTTTCCATTTCTTTCCAGCTTCTGTCAGCGATGTGCGGTCCTCCCGAGATGGTATGGACCACTATCTTCTCTTGACTAGAGCTGCTAGTGTTGCGGTTTCCTCTGCCGATCTCCGGGGAGGGTAGCCTTGGGTTCTCATTGGCAGGAGCTGGAGTCCTGTCCTGACCTTTTACATAGCATTCCAGTTTTTTCCTTCTGATGTGTTCCTCAATCAAGTCTCGGAGATGATGGCATTCATTGGTGTCATGCCCATGAGAGTCGTGGAAGCGGTAGAACTTTCCAGACTTCTGCGCGTTATCCGATTCCTTCTTGTATGGTGGGCGTTTGTATCTAACTTCGCCTTGGGTGGCAAGGAAGATATTTTTGACGGTCTCATTCAAAGGAGTGTAAGTGTCAAATCTCGGTCCAGGCTGATATAGGCGTTTTTCTCCCTTCTTGCCCCTAGTATTGTCCCTGGAATCATTTCTTCGAACGTCCCTTGCTACAGCAGTGTGAGTTGCCTTATTCTGCTGTCCTGACTGCCCCTCAACGACAGCATCCTCAAGCCTCATATATTTCCTGGCTTCGTGGAAGAAATCGGGTAAAGTAGCTGGTTTTTCTTTCGTCATTCTTCTAGCAAATTTGGTGTCCGGATGCACACCACTACAGAGGGCCATTAGGATAAGCTTCTCATCGGTGTCTTGGACCGCGGCTGCTGCGGCATTAAATCGGGTTAGGTATTGTTGCAGTTTCTCTCCAGGTTTCTGTTTGATGCTGGATAAGGAATAAGCGTCCTTAGGTTGTTCCACATGGATACGGAACTGACTGATAAACTTTTCTTTCAACATTTCCCACGAGCTGATGGATCCCTGGGGTAGATGACAGAACCAGGAGGTAGCGAGATCTGCTAAGAAGAGCGGAAAGCATTTGCACAGTACTCCCTCTGTTGCTCCACTCATGAGCATATGTTGTGTGTACCTCTGTAAGTGTACAACGGGGTCGGAGGTTCCTTTGTAAGGTTCCATTGTTGGCATCTTCCATTCTCGGGGAGTGATAGCGATTTCGATATTGCGGGCGAAAGGACTGGTTACCCTAGCGCCTATCCCTCGATCTCTTTGCTCCCGTTGGACACACTCTCTGAATAAGCGTGCCATCCTTTCATCAGAATTTGGAGCAGATAGAAAGGAGTTTGGTTCTGTTCCGTGGGATTGATTCCGTCCAGATGACCTATAGGGATGGTATCGTCTATCATTCCTCATATTTTCCAACGGCTGCCTTTGATCTTCTGGGAGCATGCTAGGGTCAGCTACAGTTGGCCCTTGCCTTGATCTTCCCCTGCTGGGTTCTGATCTAAGCACTTCCTCGGGTCCAACTTCGGGCTGGACTCTAGCTCGGCCCCGTTCACCGGCGTTTTCGTGGTTAGGCAGTATGATAGGCTCAGCTACAGTTGACCTTCGCCCGGTACCTCCCCCGTTGGGTTCGGTACCAAACGTTTCCTCAGGCCTAACTTCGGGCTATGCTCGGTCTCGACTCCTACCATGGCTACTTCTGCCGTTAGCTCCTTCGAAGAAGGAAGATCTTTGTTGTCTCTGAGATCCTCCAGACTGGGACTCGCCCCATTATTCAGTGTTGCGGTTGGACTCTTCAGCATCCCTTAAGCGTGACATGAGATGGTCCACCAAGGCTTCCTGCTGGGATGTGAAGCGGTTAGTTACTTCAACCACAACCCTGTCTAAATCTGCCCTAGTAATTGCTACGGGCTGTTCTGTGGCAGGAGTGGTCGGATTAGCCTGTCCTTCATTTGGTACCGCTGCTGAGGAGGACGATTTACTTGATTCGTGACAGCTGGATCTGGAAGACTGCTGGATGTGATGTTTTTTCCTTTGCTAACATCTTTTCTCGGTTTGGGAGGCATGTTTTCCAAGTGGCGAACGATGCTGTTAGGAAAACTGTTAAGTGGATGAAGCTGAAGCTTCGAGCTTCTAGTTCTTAGTGAAAGGACCAAAAATGTTTGCATAAAAAATGGACAAACACCTCAAAGTCGTATGGTTTAGTAGGTCTTATGTTGTTCTTAAGGATTTGGGCGATTTATGCAAATATATGAAAAGCAGGGGCTAAACTATAAAAAAACACGCAGATTTATAGTGGTTCAGCCAGAATGTGCCTACGTCCACTTCATATGTTATTTCTCTTCTCTTCTTTAGATTACAAGTACAAAGCTTTGATACAAGTAAAAGAAAGTTGTTTAAGAGTTCTCTCCGTTCTTGAGCTCTCAAAACTTGTCCCCATTGTTGTACCCCTGCCCCTTTATTTATAGAGTGAGGCTAGGGGTAGGGATGTTGGAGGTATACAGCAGCTGGCGGGCCTGGGCTGATGTAATCTGGTCTGGTGGAGCGGGTCTGGCTTACTTTGGTTCGGTGGTAGAAGTATGGTAGACCGGCGTACTTGGTTCGGTGGAAAGAGGTGAGTGGACCGGCGTACTTGGTTCGGTGTTAGAAGTATGGTGGACCGGCTTACTTGGTTTGGTGGTAGAAGTATGGTGGATCGGCGTACTTGGTTTGGTGGGAAGAGGTGAGTGGACCGGTGTACTTGGTTTGGTGGGAAGAGGTGAGTGGACCGGCGTACTTGGTTCGGTGGGAAGAATGTTGAGTGGACCGGTGTGCTTGGTTCGGTAATGGGACGGAAAGGCCTTGGTTTGGTGATGGGGGAGATGGTATTTGGTTCGGCAAAGACCGGTCGAAATATATCCAACACCTGGGAATCCAGAGTTGATGTTTATACTCCAACTCGCACTCTGGGAGTTCGGAATTGATGTTTATACTCTGTTTTGCACTTTGGGAATCCGGAGTTGTTGATGTTTATACTTCGACTTGCACTCTGGGAGTTCGGAGTTGATGTTTATACTCTATTTCGCACTCTAGGAATTCAGAGTTGATGATGTTTATACTCCGACTCGCACTCTGGGAATCTGGAGTTAGTTGATCCGGTACGTGGACGGTTGTATCATATCCACCCTGAGTAGGCAAGCGAAGTTGTTATATGGACGGATCCATCCTCCTCGAGTTTGTAAATATGGAAGGCAAGGTCGTTAGATGTACTGATCCATCCTCCTTGGGTTTAGGTTGAACACGGGTGAAGTCGTTAGATGGACGGATCCATCCTCCTCGAGCCCATGTCCGTAAGTTTATACTCCAGCTCACACTTTGGGAGCCAGAGTTAGTTAGAGGATTATCGTGTATCAATCCCTTATTGCCGCAGTGTGATGGCTTGTCCCTGAGCTTGGGGTTTCACTTAGCGAGTGATCGGTGGGATCCCGATTAACTTCCACTCATATGCCCCTTAACGAAGGATGAGATTTAGTTTATGGACGGTTGGATTGCGTCCATGTTCATTTGGATTCCGCTTTTGCCAAGCCTAAGGAGTAAGATTAGTGTTCTGGCAAGCTTTATGCTCGAGCATAGGAAGGGATGGTCGAACTGCATCCACTCTGAGTTGTGTATTTTCCCTTAAGTCGGGTGCAAGAATTGGAGAGCATACAGTTGAGTCATGTCCAATTTATACTTTGCATTCTTTCGATCGAGCTAAGGAAGAGAGTTGAAATGACAGCTTGTGAGGGTTAGCGAGTAGGCAATCAGTCGTTGATGACTTTAAATTGAGGGTTGGACCATTGTTGGGATACACCACTCCAAGTCTTTCCCAGATCTCCAATTAAATTGCATAGGCGTATGAGTGGATGGTCGGTTGCATCCACTTTGTACTAGAGTCTTGACCTTGTCGGTCTCTTCCGCTTTGATGCCTTGCCCCTAGTCAGGGGGATATAGTAGACGATGAGTGGTTGAATCATGCTCGTTATAATGATACCTCAATGATTTGATCATAGTCCACGGAGGTTGTTTTGCACCCAATCTTAAGTACTCAGTTACATGCATCATTTGCAAGTAGTTTAATTCAAGTAGGTCATATTTCGCAACGTAAATGAAATTGAATTAGAAATAATTCAAAAGAGATTAGATCAAATCTCATTGATAAGTGAGGCATCGTCGTATGCTCGCTATTGCACTTCAGTCCAGCCCTTCTTAGATGGAAGTCTAACGCAAATGGTTCAATTTGATCAAAGTCCTTGATCGATAGGGGTATTATGTTCCCGGTCCTTCGTTTTATGGGGCTTGCACATATTGTCAGAGCTATCCTTCCCGGAGCAGCCTTATGGCGTTGGCGTTCACGGTAGCCATCTAGAGAAGAGGAGTTTTCTGATCTAGAGTATGGAGTAGGTCCCCTCCTTATCTTGCAATGTTGATCCTTCATCTGATTCACCAACTCAATATTAGCCTAGACATGTTGATGGCATTCATCACCCTTGGAGAAATCCACGCGCCATTCCCACTTCATAGGGTAGTGTCGGGGGTTGTATTTCCATAGTACACCGACATAGTTAACATGTTGAATTTTCACTGGAAGTTCTGCATGTAGGATGGTTTCAATGAATAGGTCTCGACTGGGAAAGATTCTCCAATCGACATTATGACCAGGTCCATTTTATTGCCAAGGGGTCTTGTAACACTGGTGAATGATGTATGCACGATTACCCAATGTTCGAGTGGTTTGGTGATGCCGATTGGATGGTGAGTTGGTAAAGATGGGCTCATAGATTGGTGATTATTTCTAATTTTCACCCAGGTAGGAGGCTCATATAATATAGTGAGGAAGTCCTCTTAAGGTTGTATGTCGTGCTTCTAGTCATATGGACACGGTATGATTAGGACGTGGGCATTTGAAGATTGTTCAGCGGTGACCAGCTATGTTTTGAGTTAGCAGAGTAGACAGCGTTGGGCAGTCGCCATATTAGCCATCGTACCATAGTTGTCAATTCAGGAGTTTAAAAGCTAGTCAATTGGGGAAAGTCGCAGTCCACCTTAGAAGCATGACTATTAACCAACTCTAGTTCTTGGCGTATTAGCCAGGTTCTCCAGCCTCTGGGAGCACCGGTTGAGTAGTATTCCTTTACCCATTCCTTGATTGCAAGTCAGCATTTGTTGCTGTGATCTCCTGTGTCTTGTTCAGTCATGGAACAATCAGAAGCACGGATGGAATCTTCCTTCATTAAATTGATCTTTGAATTCACTATGCGGGTGCTCCACGCTGCGGCTAGGGCTAGGAGGATCGCAAAATATTATTTTTAAATCCATATGAGTTTTTATGACTCTATAACTTTGGAAAATGCCTATCAGAGACATTTCCTATATTAATTTTTTCAAACGATTTAACCCATGGAAACTTTTTTCTGCTATAGCTTTTGATATGAGCCAAACTAGCATCTGAGACTACTTCCACTGAAAAGACATTATGGTTTCCCTTTCCGTTGAGTAGTGATAATAGCGATGTGGACTTTCTAACTAGGAGATATGGCTGTTTAAAGATTGACAAATTTTGGAGCAGCTTATTAGGTAATTAGTGAGTTTGGGGGCAAGTCTACTAATTCATTTCAGGTTTACCTTATTTATCTGAACCATCATCTCCAATTCAATTTTATACCTTCTCAAATAGATCTAAGCTTCCATTAACCTATCCTCTACCCAAAATCTTCTTTTTTCTCCTCCAAATCAAGTCTAATCATATATTAGGGTTAGATTAGCAAGGGGGTTCATTAGAAATCTTCAAGCCTACATTTTCGGGAAGAAAAACACATTTTTGCTGATGATTCTCGAATTTGTCTCGATTTGCATGCAAATCTTCATTTGTTGGGTTTTGGTGAGTGATTTACCATCTCTCACCTTACTATATATGTGTAAAGGATTTAACATGTTTTGGATTCATTTCTAAAGTAAAAATTAAGTTCCGTTTTAAAACCCAACCTGTAGTAAAAACATTAACGAATGGATTTTTAGTGTTCTAGACATGTTGTTTGGATATGTGATTGCCTTGATAAATGTTAAGCTATATTGTATACACATTGTATGATGATTGCTATGATTAATTATGTGATTGACATGTTTGAATGTTGAACGATGCATGTACGTTGGTTATTTCTATGTTTTTACGATTGAAAACGCTCATTGGAGTGAAGTAGAGGTAGGAACCGTATAGACGAACTTCGACGGATTGGCTCTAGAGTGTTTGGATTAAATATAGTTGCATATGCAATGCATGAGGATTAAAGTGTTAAGCGTAGCGATGGAAACAATGTGATATTGAAGCGTCAAAGGAGCTACAAGATTTTGGCTCTGCATTGGTTGGTTAGGCCTAGGCTTGGTTCGGCAGAAGAACGGGGTCGACGACCGGTCAAGTAACTCTGTTTGGTGGGGAGTCGGAGTGATGGCAGGATGTAGATCTTCGTTCGGTGGATTAACGGCTCAGTAGTCGATCATGGAATCTTGTTCAAGGGGGTGGAAGGCTCGTTGGTCGGGCAGAGAAACCTGGTTGGTGGCCTGTCATAGGGATCCGTTCGATGGTAGAGGCACGTGACGATTGAGCATGGGGCGTGGTTTGACATTGGTGGCTGGCGCTTAGCTCGATTTGGGGTGTTGCATGGATGGCTCAATAGTTGTGTCTCGCTTGGCATGGTTGTAGGATGGACCAATGGGAGTGAGTATAGAGTTTAGCTATGGACTTTGGGGCAAGACTTAGGGTTACTTTGTAACACCCCATAATTTAGCGTTAGTTATTTAATTAGTTGTTTAGTTAATTTAGCTACAAAAAGGGAATTTGAGCAAATGGAATTTGACTATGAAACTTGCACCATTACTTTTGTGGTGAAATTCTGAGCAACTTACATTTTTGGAGTTCTGCGATTGGAGTCCAAATGAAGAAGCAACGAACGATAAATGAATTCGGAGTGGAAATAATTAATTAATTAAAATTAACATATATATATATAAGGGGACCACAGGTCGACCCCTAGGATAGGGGCGGTCGACCGCTCAACACATGCAGGCTAAGTTTCAGCTTGGTCTAAATGGTCAGGTAATATGACGGATGTGGTTGATTCTGGTGCCTATAAATTCAGGCATAACCCTCCCTTCTTTTCTTATATTTTTTTGAATAGAGCAATGAAGCTCTACCATTTCTTCTTCTCCACTTTCTTTCTAAACTATTGAAATAAGATATTTGTATCTATATTTATACAAATTGGAGAAGGATGAAAATCAAATAAAAAGGAGGAGAGAAGAGAATTAACATTACGCGTTATCGTGGTAATTTATATTTGGATCTATATCTATTTTCTCTCCAAATCTCAAATCTCTTCTTAGATATGAAATTCAAATATATGTATATGCCATTTTATACATATTTCTTGGATTAATGAATATTTGTAGTTGGATCAAATATTTTAATTCAGATTTGGAACACTTTTAAAAGGTGAGCGGGAAATTTATATATTGTTTATGATTTTGAATTTATTTCGTTGGCATATATTTGATCTTTATGCCTAAATCAATCTTATTGTGAGGTTTAGGCTCAATTTGGCATAGAAAACCATTGCTTAAATATTTTTTTTTAGATTTGATTTTGAAATAGTGTTACACTCTGATTTGGAAATCAGTGCCAAAGATTGTAGAATTCGAATGGTGTACAAATTTATTCCAGATCTATACTTAGGGTGTAAAATATTAACAGGATTTAGAGCATTTCCCTTTTTACGTTGAATTGTAGATTTTCCCTAGGTTAATTTGTGGAAAGAACAGCCATTTGATTTTTATAAGTTGGTTTATGTCTCCACTTTTCATAGAAAAAGTCAATGTTTGATTTAACAAGGAATACATGCAAATAATAAGGAAGATGTGTAAAGTACAGAATTATTCACCATAGTTTACACTGTCTATTCCAAATAAAAAGAAATTATTCATTCCTTGTAATTTTAAATGGAGTTAATCTTTCCTTTTATTAGATTTTGTTTTAAACTAATTTACTAAAATTATAATGGAAAATCTTCCAAAGGAATCGAATTCTAGCAAATTAAATACGAAAAACATATTCTAGTTATATTTATGACTATAATATATTTGGATAGGAGTAGGTAGGCTATACGTACTTATTGCGCTAATAAGTGAGTATAAAATTTAAATAATAGTGTTGAATTACGTGTACCGCTTGCTTAGGATAGATTATTTATAGGTAGGATAGGAAAGCGAGTAGGAGGACTAGGAAAGATAGTAATTCCTATTTATGGGATAAAAAGTTAGGAGATGCCAATAATAAATAGGATATAAAAAATTGTAACCCCAATGTTTGTACCAAAATTGGCCACAACACTCTTCGGAAGTCTTTGAAGAGATAAAGTGAAGAAATTAAATGGAAAAAGAGGAATTATCTAACAAAAACTCCAAATTTCGGAAATGAGAATAATTAAAATGCAGGGAGACACAAGGATTTAGCGCGGTTCGGCGTATCGCCTACGTCCACTATGAAGTTGATAGCTTTATTGATCTTTCTTTGAAGATTACAAGTGAGTTTGATGAATTACAAAAGGCAAATATGATTTTCAGCAGTGAATTTCGTTGTTGGCAGCAGCTTATGGACTTCAGATTTGGATCCGGCAGAGTTTGGGCGTTGGAGAATTCAAAGGAGAAGAAGCCCCTTTTTTGTATGCCCTGGGGCTCTATTTATAGGTGTAGGAGGTGGGTATTTCGCTTAGATCTTGGGAGACCCTCTCTGGCACGTGACCAGGCCCGCGCGCCCAAGCCCGTGAAGTTTCGGTCCAACCCGTGATCGATACGAACGGATTTCGTATCGATCAAGATTTCATCCAATGGAGTCGAAATTTGGCGTGGACATTCTTTAGCATGTACGTAAGCTTCTGCCAAAATTTCGTAGCATTTGGACTTGTAGATCAGGAGATATGATCGATACGAAATGGGATTTTTCCATCCGCGATCGATACGAACGAATTTCGTATCGATCAAGATTTCATCCGATCGAGTCAAAATTTGGTAGGAACATTCTTCATGTTGTACTTAAACTGCTGTGCAAATTTCATAGCAATTGGACTTGTAGATCATGAGATATGATCGATGCAAGTTGGAGTTTTTCCATCCGCGATCGATACGAACGAATTTCGTATCGATCAAGATTTCGTCCGATCGAGTCGAAATTTTGCAGGAACATTCTTCATGTTGTACTTAAGCTGCTGTGAAAATTTCAGAGCATTTGGACTTGTAGATCAAGAGATATGATCGATACGAAATGGAGTTTTTCCATTCGCGATCGATACGAACGAATTTATTATCGATCAAGATTTCGTCTGATCGAGTCGAAATGTGGCAGGAACATTCTTCATGTTGTACTTAGGCTGCTGTGAAAATTTCATAGCATTTGGACTTGTAGATCAAGAGATATGATCGATACGAAATGGAGTTTTTCCATCCGCGATCGATACGAATGAATTTCGTATCGACCAAGATTTGCTCCAATCGAGTTGAAATTTGGTAGGAACATTCTTCATGTCGTATGTAAGCTGCTGTGAAAATTTCATAGAATTTATACTTGTGGATCTCAAGTTATAATCGATACGAAATGGAGTTTTTCCATCCGCGATCGATACGAACGAATTTCATATCGATCAAGACTTGCTCCGATCGAGTTGAAATTTGGCAGGAACATTCTTCATGTTGTATGTAAGCTGCTATGAAAATTTCATAGCATTTGGACTTGTGGATCTCGAGTTATGATCGATACGAAATGGAGTTTTTCCATCCGCGATCGATACGAACGAATTTCGTATCAATTAAGACTTGCTCCGATCGAGTTGAAATTTGGCAAGAACATTCTTCATGTTGTATGTAAGCTGCTGTAAAAATTTGGTGGAATTTGGACTTGTAGATCTCGAGTTATGATCGATGTAAGTTTGGATTTCTCAACCGTGATCGATCAATATCTTGGGCGTACAAACTCCGATTGACTTAAAATTTGGAACGTTGGCTCTCATAGCTTTGCTTGTCATGTCATATCAATTTTAGCTCGATCCGGGCTCGGAAAAAATTCATCGACATCCATAGTGAGCCTGCGTACAACCGATCTCCAGGATGAACTGCCCTTCGTTTTTAGTCAAGTTCTTGGTGTCATGGCCTTGCCAAAAGGCGGGATAACACTCAATTAATAGGCAATAAATGTGAATTGAATTGGGGGGTACAATTAATTAATATGGTATAGGAGGTAGTAACTTCAATTAATGGACCATTAAATGAGGAATGAATTAGGAGTTACAATTAATAGGTGCAAATGGATTTATGGGACTGATAAATATGGAAGGTTAGATAAATAACTATGGAATAGTTATAAAAGATTACTAATTGGAAATTAGTAATTATACATAAATGTCTTAGAAAATGTCCATTAGGGATTGTTATGGACAAATTGACATTTAAGGATTATTAGAAGGGGATTTATCGGTAATTAAGTATTTAAGGAAAATCTCATTGCCTAAAATAAAAATAGGATTAGTAAACTAAGTCTAATATTCAACCTAGGAACAATACTAAGACCTAGGATATATGACCAAAATCTTGTATTGGCTTAGGATAGTTATTTGGACTTAGTAGATTGGGATGCGAGGTTAGTAGAGTCACACGACGGAAGACTGCCCTTCACTCAGAGGCTACCAGCAGTCGTGTGCACTTACTACTGATGTGAGACATCACCAATCATAATACCCGTGACTATGCGAGAGATAGGGCCTACTTTGAGGTTAGAGGTAATAAGTTGTTATTTGATGGCCCGCCTCTTTCCTAATTAAAAAGTATTGAATGGTCCAATTTATTAATTAAGAGCGGTGAGGGATATCTCCAGAGGTGTTCACTTCAAGTTTGAGGTATTAAGTGGTTGTAGGGTCCGCCTCTCTCCTAAAAAGAAGTATTAAGTAACTTGGTAAGATTCCAAACTAATAATTAAGAGAGATAGTGGATATCTCTGGAAGGGCTCACTTCAGGATTGGTGTCTTAAGTGGCATTAGATCATAGGGTCCACCTCTTTCTTATAAAAGAAGTATTAAGTAGCCTAATGAGATTGTAAGCAATGTCAGCTAGATAGTACCTGTGAGGAGTCTGCCTTGGGGTTAGGTATTAAATGATGTGGGACCTGCCTAGAATATAGGTATTAAATGGTTAGAAATCTGCCTAGTCCTTATTTATAAGATATTTAGTGGCTTAAATACTGTCTCTCAAATGGCTATGATTTTATTATCGATAGTTGTGCAAGTATGACTATTAAGTATTATAAAGCCTTAAATATAGGTTAGAGGTCTTTGTAGCTAGAACAAATAGACCAGCGATGACGATGCTAGTAGTCCACCTTAGAGATAGGTCTCAAATGATGGGGTCTGCCTCGATTGATGTCTTAAATGGCCAAAGTCTACCTATTTCTCTTTTAGAAAATTTAAGTAGTTGATGGGCTTGATGATAGTAGGAACCTGCTTCATATTTGGAAGTATTAAGTGGCTGATGGATTTGGGAAATATGAGAGAGTTGACAGGCTTCGTCGACATTTTATACCTTGGGAAAAGGTAGGTAGATAAATAGTGCGTGCAATATTAGGTAAATTTGGTTAACCTTAAAATAGTATACATAACATTTAAATGGAAACCAATCGGTATAAATTTATGTTATAGACACTATAGATTTTTCAATCACCAGAACGTTGTTTTGACCCCTCCTCATTATAACCCATATGATAGATAGAGAGGAACATGATACTGGAGATGGATGTGATTGATTGTTAGAGAAGTCTTCTTTTCTCTCATGCTCGATGCTGATGTGGAAATCTAGGCAATCTAATATCCAAGGAATACCATTAGTTCCAAGGTAGTAGCCATAATCAGTATTTATATTCTATTATTGTTTCCGCTGTGAGTTTAGATTTTATAAACCTCTGATGATGCTCATGCTTATTTACAGGTACCAAATCCAACGATCTGAACTCTGATGGACTTGGGTTTCAATTTTGTCAAAATTTGGGCTTATTAAAGTGTAGGTTGTTACATTTGGTATCAGAGCATAGGTTAGTTGATTAGTGGAATTAGGATAAAAACGAGAGAACGTATCCATATTCTCTATCTATCATTTTCATCTTTACACTTGACTCTAAGAATTCCTACTATAGCATAGTTATGGCCCTACCTCATAGGAACGGGCAAACAACTATGGGTTGGAAATATTTTGGAATTCAAGATTCTCACGCCAACCCCGAACTATCCCACAGTGCATTAGGAGATAGTTTGAAAGAGCATGAGCACCTTGTGATTAGAGGATTGGAGGAGTTTGACTTGATGGTTGAGATCTGGCTACCTTGTGATTTTGGATTTTGATGATGAGTTCTAATCAGAGATACACATTTATTTAAGATGGGCAGGAAATTGGAGTCTATATGTCACAACTATCTTGAAGCAAGTTCATGCAAGGGTACATTCATCGATCACTTCTTTGATGGCAAACTAGATCTTTTAATTTGGATAAATTTAGTTAGTTCATTAGACAAACCCTATAAGAGAAATTTTATTATATATATTTTGGAAATGCTTCGGAATATTGAAAAGGGTTTCAAAGGATTTTGCTACTAGATCAATTTGGGAAGTTTTGTATTTTAAAAAGGTTTTCGAACCCTAATATATATATATTTCTATGTGTGTGATAAAAGTTTGTTTTTTAAGAAGTTCTGGTATGAAACAGTTTCTATTATTTAGAAACAAGTATAAAGGAGCATATATTTTGCTCGATGATTTTTCGGCTAATAAAATCAAGGTTTTTAAATCTTTCTCTCTTGAGGGATGGGAAAAATAGGAAAGACATTTAATTCTATTAGGGTTTGTAGTTGAAGTATTGTTCTACCCGCCAGCTATTAGAAGGAATATTTCTGTATAATGCAGAATAATAGTTGGAATATTTTTGGGTTTTTGGTAGTGTTGTTAGTCGTAACAGTTTTTGTTGGGATTACTGTGAATTGCGAGAGAATGGTTCAAAACTAGATGGTTGGCTTTGACACAACCATGATGAGGACAAGAATCTTTTGGATCATGTCGATTCAAAGGAGATGACACAAAGCGATCATTATTATTTAATCCAACCCAAATTGGGTCCAAGTTCAACCAATGCCCAAAGCCCGTATAGCGGTTGACCACCTAATGGTAAATCCAGAGCGGTCTACCAGTCAATGAGTTTTGGCACAACTTGAATCTAGAGCACAACTATAAAAGTCACGTCTATAGTCTTCCAGTTGCATTCTTTCGTTCCTCCTTCCTCAACCAGCTGAACCTAATCTTCATCCTCCTTCTCTATAGAAGCAGCCTATCTCTTCCGTTCCACCACCAGGCGGCGTCATTTTTCTCTCTCTTAGGAGCAGCAGCCTTGCCTCCCCCTCATGCTAGTTTTTGCGTGTTAGATCTCGCCCCACCACTACTCCAGACCTAAACCCTATTTTGTACCTCCGACGACTTCTTAGCCATGGTACCTCCCTGCACTGTCGGTTCTTCCTAGTGCCATCCTGGTATCACCCCTCAAGTGGCCACTTAACTGGACCAGAATGAGTAGAAGATTTTTCCGCTTTTTGGCTATAGGTGTTATTCGTCGCGGTAAGACTTGCACCGATCCTTCACTTCGATACCTTTAAGCAGGAATGTTACCCGAGCTGCATCCGCCATTTTGATGCCCTGTTGGTGTAGAGTTTCGATGAAGGCAATAGTTTGATTCATTCAAAGATGAAGGGTGTCCAGATCAAGCTAACTAATGATGATCTCTCTGAGGTTTTGGAGGTTTTTCCAGAGGACGCGGACTTGGATGATTTAGTAGTGACCAACCCAGAGATTTCGCAACGAATCTTTTCCCAGGATTCGGTGTTTGGAAGGCGGATAATCTATGCTCGTTTGCCCATCTGGTTGTGCGCATCATTCAACACAGTATCATCTCAAAGACGGGAAGTTACGACTGAATTTATCCCATGGTGCGAAAGACCGCCTATCCTATAATTGGTGGCATCGCCGTCAATTGGACCCGCAACCTAATGGTTTATTTTGTTGTTTAAAGAATCGACACTTCACGGATTTACTTTCCGTATTGTCACCTATTCATTCTTAGCTTTAGGTAATATTGGTGAATCTCCATGAAGATGTAGTTTAGAAGAAGGTTCCTTCTGCCATCGATAGTCCTTCCTTAGGAAGATGGCAATTTCGAAGCCGTCAGCAACACCAATAACGCCAGCAGCATGAGATTGGATGTATAGCCAGCATGCTATGACCATTCAAGGGTGGCTGCAATGGCTCGAGCTCAAGTTGCGAAGCAAGACATCTCGTAGTATGTAGGCAATGTTCTTGGATTTATAATGTTGTTATCTTTTCCCTTCCAGCATTTGTTTTTTCTTTTTGGGTTGTTTGGGTTATAACTGTTAGTTGTCTTGTAAAAAGGCACGTACGATATTATGAGAATGTTCCTATTTATTTACTGTGCTATTATTTTTGGATATGTGAGCCACTCTAATACATGCACAGCGAAGAAACAATATAAATATGGAAATCTCATAAAGACACTTAACAAATAGTAAATGCAATATAAGACCGGGAGTTTAGAATAGTTGGAAAATTTTAGCAAAGGATAGGGTAAAGTTGTTTTGGTATCACGGGTCAGTGCTCTTGTTCCTTAAAAGTTAAATTTTTTGAATAATAGACGTGTTGACATTTTTTATATAAAATGTGAAGTATTGTAGGTTAAGGTTAGTTGTGGGATTTTAGAATTTTTTTATGCGTTTCGTGCATAACTGACTTTCGACTATGTTAAATTGTGGCTTGAATTTTCAAAAATTTTGACGAGAAAAATACTTTGAAAATTTTCCCATGATTTAAAAAGTCTTTTTTGAAAAAAAATGTTTTGGGCTTGAGTTATTTTTTGGCTCTTAAATAATTTTCAGAGTTTTTGTCCAAAATTTGATTTCAAGGGAAAATGTACGTCTAAATATTTTTGAACTTATCATTCAAATGACATACAAATTTAAAAGGAGAGAAAGATTTTTGTGAAATCTTTGATTTTGAAGGCAACATGTTAGACATAAGGAAGACAAATAGATCTAGGATTTACGGATTTAGCGGTGCATTAGGAACAATGATATGATAAAACGTAAGCGGTAATAAGGAAAAATCTATTTTAGTCTTGGAATTCATATTTCCATACCTTGTTGACGATGCATGCGGTTTGCTTTTAGACCCAATTCCGTTTTAGAGCCTGAAAATAAGCCTTTGTATGCATTTTGTATGGGGAAATCTAGAGTAAATCTTGGGCTATAGAGAAATTTCCACTGCCGCCACCCTTGAATGGTCATAGCATTAGATTTTTATAAATTGGTTTTTATAAATTGGTTTAACCAATCCCATGTCACCTAAATTTCTTTTTTCGGCATAGGAGTAAAGTTTAGGAGCGATTTTGCGATGCATTAAATGTTTGGATGGTAGAAATTGGATGCAAAATTGGTTGCACCATACTTCTATTCGTAGGAGTGTGGAGATTTTAGTGAACAGATTTTTCAAATATATATATATAGAGAGAGAGAGAGCTGCCAGTAAATATATACGTTGTTTGTATCATATTTAATAAAAATGTTTTCAAAGAAGTTCATTCATATAAGTGGATCTGATTTAGAATCATTATGCAAGCATATTTTCTATGTTGTAATACACTATGCATGTGTGCACGTTTGGTTGTAAAATTAGTTGTACACTATTTGGTTGTGTAGTTTAGGATAATTACAAGCTAGCACCATGACTTAGTCATTGGTATAATTTCGGGGTCGAAATTCTTTTAAGGAAGGAAGAATGTAACACCCCATAATCTAGCGTTAGTTCTTTAATTAATTAGTCAATAATATAGATCCAAAAATGGAAGTTATGCAAACAATAGAATTTGACCAAAAAACTTGCACCATTGAGTTCGTGACAAAATTCTTAGTAACTTCCATATTTAGAGTTTTACGATCGGAGTCCAAACAAAGAAGTTACAAAGGATAAATGAATTCAAAGCGGAAATAATTAATTAATAAAAATTAACATATATAAGGGGACCATAGGTCGACCCCTTTATAGGGGAGGTCAACCTGGGTGGTCAACCCCTAAGATGGGAGCGGTCGACCGCACCATAGGTGCAGGCCAAGTTTTGGCTTGGCCTAAACAGTCCGGATTTTATATTTTTAATCTGACGGATGTGGTTAATTCTAGCGTACATAAATTTAGGCCTAAGCCTCCATTCTCTTCTCATATTTTTCTTAACAGAGCACCGAAGCTCTACCATTTCTCCTTCTCCACTTTCTTTCTAAATTATAGAGATAAGGTATTTGTATCTATATTCGCGCAAATTGGAGAAGGATGTAAATCAAAGAAAAAGGAGAAGATAATCAACACTACGCATTATCGAGGTAATTTATATTTGGATCAATATCTATTTTCTCTCCTAATCCCAAATCTCTTCTCGGATTTGAAATTATAATATATGTATATGCCATTTTTATATATTTCCTTAAATAAAAAGGATTTGAGTTGGATCAAAGGTTTTACTTTAGAACTGGAGATTTGGAACGTTTTTAAAAGGTGAGTGGAAAAATTGTATATTGTGTATGATTTTGAATCTACTCTGTTGGAATACGTTTGATTTTTATGCCTAGATAAGGCTTATTGTGAGTTATAGGCCCAATCTAGCATAGAAAACCATTACCTGCATATTCTTGTTTTAGATCTGATTTGAAACAGTGTTTACACCTAAATCTGAAAATCAGTCCCAACGATTTTAGAATTTGAGTGGTGAATAGTTTTATTCCAGATCTACACCTAGGATGTAAAATATTTATAGGATTTGGATCATTGCCCTATTTATGTTGAATTATAGATTTTCCATAGGATAATTTGTAGAAAGAACATCTGTTTGATTTTTATAAATTGGTTTATTTCTCCAATTTTGATAAGTTGATTTAACAAGGAATACATGCAAATAAAAAGGAAGTGACGTGTAAAGTAAATATTTATTCTTCGAAGTTTACATTGTCTATTTCAAATAAAAAGAAATTATTCATTCCTTGTAATTTCAAATGGAGTCAATCTTTCCTTTAATTAGCTTTTGTTTTAAACTAATTTATGGAAGTTATAACAGAAAACCTCCCTAAAGAATCTAATCCCATCAAATTAAATTTGGAAAGCATATTCTAGTTAAATATCTATGACCGAAATATATTTGGTTAGGAGTAGGTAGTCTATACGTATTTACTACACTAATAAATGAGCATAAAATTTAGACAATAGCATTGAATTACGTGTACCACTCACTTAGGATAGATTATTTATAGGTAGGATAGGAAAGCGAATAGGAGGATTAGGAAAGGTAGTAATTCCTATTGATGGGCAATAAAATTAGAAGTTTCCAATAATTAACAGGATATAAAAGATTATAACCCCAATTAATGGGCAATAAATCTGAATTGAATTGGGAGGCTGCAATTAATCAATACGGTATAGAAGGTAGTGACTCCGATTAATGGACAAATAAATGGGAAATGAATTACGAGTTACAATTGATAGGTGCAAATGGATTTATGGGGTTGATAAATATGAAAGGTTAGATAAATAACTAGGGAATAGTTATAAAAGGTTACTAATTGAATATTTGTAATTATACATAAATGTCTTAGGAAATGTCAGGATTATTATGGGCAAATTGGCATTTATGGATTATTAGGAGGGGATTTATCGGTAGTTAAATATTTAAGGTAAATCTCATTGCCTTAAATAAAAAGGGGATTAGTAAACTAAGTCCAATATTTAACTAAGGAATAATACTAAGACCTAGGATATATGACCAAAATCTTGTATATGGTTAGGATAGTTACTTGGACTTAGTAGATTGGGATGCGAGATTAGTAGAGTTACACGATGGAAGACTGCCCTTCACTTGGAGGCTACCAGCAGTCGTGTGCAATTACGACTGATGTGCGACATTACCAAAAATAGGACCTACGATTACGCGAGAGATATGACCTACTTTGGGGTTCGAGGTATTAAGTGGTTATTTTGAGGGCCCGCCTCTTTCCTAATTAAAAAGTATTAACTAGTCCAAATTAGTAATTAAGGCGGTGACGGATGTCGCTAGAGGGGTTTTCGTTTCAGGTTTGAGATATTAAGTGGATGTAGGGTCCACCTCTCTCCTAAAAAAATGTATTAAGTAAACTGGCGAGATTCCAAACTAATAATCATGAGTGATAGCAGATATCTCTAGAAGGTTTCGCTTCAAGATTGGGGTCTTAAGTGGCGTTAGATCATAGGGTCCACTTCTTTTCTATAAAAGAAGTATTAAGTAGCCCAATGAGATTCCAAGCGATGTCAGCTAGATAGTACCTATGAGGAGTCCAACTTGGGGTTAGGTATTTAATGATGTGGGACCTGCCTAGAATATATGTACTAAATGGTTAGAAATCTGCCTAGTCCTTATTTATAAGGTATTAAGTGGCTTAGGTACTGTCTCTCACATGGATATGATTTTATTATCGATAGTTGTGCAAATATGGCTATTAGATATTATAAAGCCTTAAATATTGGTCGGAGGTTTTTGTAGCTAAGACCAATAGACTAGCGATGACGTTGCTAGTAGTCTACCTTAGAGATAGGTCTTAAATGATGGGGTTCGCCTCGATTGATGTCTTAAATGGCCAAAGTCTACCTATTTCTCTTTTAGAAAATTTAAGTAGTTGATGGACTTGATGATAGTAGGAAACCGCTTTATATTTGGAAGTATTAAGTAGCTGATGGATTTGGGAAATATGAGAGGGTTGACAGGCTTAATCGACATTTTATACCATGGGAAAGGGTAGCTAGATAAATAGTGCATGCAATATTAGGTAAATTTGGTTAACCTTAATCAGTATAAATTTATATCATGGACACTGTATTGATTTTCCAATCATTAGAACGTTGTTCTGACCCTCCCCATTAGAACCGACTGGATAGATTTAGAGGAACGAGTCAGTGGAGCCGAACGTGATTGATTGTTGAAGAAGTCTTCTTTTCTCTTATGCTCGATGATGATGTGGCAATCTCTAATAATGGTCATGCTTATTTTTAGGTACCAAATCGAATGCTCTATATTGTGATGGACCTTTGTTTCAATTTTGTTGAAATTTAGGCTCATTACTGTGCGGGTTGTTGCATACTTGGTGGTCTTGGGAGGTCATTCAGAGTAAGGATGGATGACCCTAAGATGGCTCTAGATGACTTTGGGATGGCAACAAACAAAGTATGGCGACTTCGATGGCGAGTGACTATGGCATCTGATGATGGACCAAAAGGACGAGTTCTGTGTGATAGCTTGTAGAGTAGAACATGAGGTTGTGATGTTCGTGAGCAGGACAGGTGATCTGCGTGTACCCAAGGTAGTCTGCATATACCCATGTGTTTGGACGTCCGCGTTTGTCCAGTCCTTAGCCTTTTATGTGGGAATGAGTTGAGCATATGTAGAGTAGTTCTATTATTGGTACGTGTGCTAATTGATTAATAGATGACTCTGCAGTTAGGATGCTCATTGTTGGCATAGGGTAGTATGCGTGTACCCATATATTTGGAAATTTGTGTGTGTCCAATCCTTAGCCATCTGCATGGGCAATGAGTTGAGCATTCGAAAGAGTTATCGTACATCTGAAGCACTTGAGTGAGAGATGCAAGGCTGTGTGGTGGATGTTATGTTTGTAGTGTGCTTGATATGTTGTGTAATACCCTTATAACCCATATTTTCCATTTTTGATAGCAGTCTAGCATATACTGTGTTTATGTGCTAACTCTTTGGATGTAGGGATAAGTCAGGTATGGTTGTTCATACACTATACGCTATTTAGTACATGCGAGTTTTATAGTATTTTGAGATGATATATCGCTTACACTAGACTATTGTCGGACCCGAGGTTTTATGCTTTGCTTCTTATTATCTCGAGTTTATTAAATTAGTATATTAGGGTAACTGGTCTGGATAGCGCATAAAGCTCTACGGTGTACGAGCAGGAAGCTATGCTTTCATATATATATTCTTGTAACCTACTATTGCTTATATTTCGCTGTGCAAAACTGTGGAGCTATGCCAGTACTTGTTTTATTAGAGATAGTTATAGAGTTTTAATAATGATTTGGGATGTATAAACTCTTTATTTCAGTTTTTGTATAGTCTGTGAACCTGATGCACTCTGATGTTCTTATTTACGGTTCATTTGATTATATTACTGTCTTGCCTATTTTACATCTATGTTATTATATTATATTTTATCCATGCACTGTGAGATGTTCTACTGGTTCTGTGTTTGGATTTTCTCTACTTTTTATTCTTAGTAATCGTCTTGCATCGACCAGGTACCTCTATAGTGCATCATATAAGTATAATGGGTACCAAAGTCGTCACATTTGGTATCAGAGCTTAGGTTGCATAGATGACCTAAGTTGGTACTCGTATCCATTAATAATAAGAAAGGAGTTATCACCTTAGAATGGATCGAGCGAGGTATCAAAGAGCGTGATTGTTATATTTCATTTTTCGAAACTGTATAGTTGTGTATATATAGTATATGACAGTAAGTCACATTGCACATTTGAGTACCATTGATGTGGTTTTCCTCTACGAGAGACTAATCATTCTGATTATAGTTTGTAAGGATGGATAGGCATACTGGGAATTCCACGCTGGAAGCTAAGGGTGGAAGGGTCACCAGGATAGCTAATGACCCGGAAGTGCAGGCAGCATTCATCCATATGATGGTGAGCATAATGTGAGCAACCCAGTGCTCAAATGCAAGCGTAGTAGGTTGTTGTTGCTCTAGAAGAAGCTAAACTATAAGTAGGCGGGAGTAGCAAGATAATGAGGGACAACAAAGGCAGGAAACAGTCCTAGAAGAAAAGTAACCAAAATAAAGGCAAGTGGATGCTGACATGCTTTAATTGCAACGAGAGGGGTCATTAGTGAGGACAGTAAGGACCCAAAAGATGGTGAGAGGAAGAACTTCAATTGTGGTTGGACTGGGCACGTCAAGACAGGTCGTTCGGAGCCGGTTAAGGAGGCACAACCCCAAATGAAGAATGGTCCAATGAAGGGCAAATGGGTTATGGGAGTCAGTTTGCTATGATTATGGGAAGAAGGGCCATATTTCTAAAGATTGTAAGGCAGGAGGCAAGAAGTGCTAAAACTGCAACAAGTTTGGGCATATAAAGAAGGATTGTCCAGAATCGCCTATTGAAAAGAAGGTTGAGCCTGCTTATAACTTAAGCACTATCCCAGCTTCGTGGAGTGCTCCATCGACGAAGGAGAAGAGGAAGAGCATCATTATACATGATATGTTTTCTATTTTCGATACACCTGTACATGTTTTATTCGATATCGGGACTTCGTATTCCTACATATCTAGTGATTTAGTAGATAAACTGGAATTGAAACCCAGGATAGTTGACCGACCTTTAGATTATAATGAACCAAGTTGGGGCTTCAGCCAGGCTCTGCATGGTTCATCGAGACTTAGCCTTATCAAGTCATGGATGTTTGTTTGTATGTGCTTGCTTTGTTTTGTGTTTTGTTGGGTTTGGTATTATATTAGGGATTGACTGGCTGAGGAAGTATGAGGTAAAGGTGGACTGTGAGAGGCTATTGATGATGATAGGGGTGGATGACGGGCGTAGATTAGAGCTAGGATGTGTACCTGACGAATGGTGAAGGTTAGCCTTTGTATTTGTTCAAGGTCACCCACAACGAGTTGTCATTTGTGCATATTACTAGGGAGTATCCAAGCATATTCGAGGTGGTGACCGGGTTACCACCACATAGTGAGATCGAGTTCCGCACAGACTTAGTGAAGGATGCCAGACCAATAGTTATGCCTTTGAGGCATATGGCAACCAGAAAGAAGGAGTTGGAGGTGCAAGTGATTAACCCGTTGAGGCGAGGGTTAATTCATATGAGCATATCTGAGTGGGGCGCACCCATAATATTCACCATCAAGGTGGATGGCTCTTTGAGGTTGTGTGTAGATTACCGTCAGTTGAATAAGATGACGAAGAAGACCAAGTATCCACTCCAGCGTATTGATTACTTGTTCGATCAACTCTATGGTGCGAAGGTGTTCACTCAGTTAGACCTTGCGATGGGGTTTCATCAATTAAGAGTTGCGAAGGCGAGTGTGCTGACTACAACATTTCGCACGCCATCTGGATTCTATGAGTTATTTGTCATGCCATTCGGGCTAACCAATGCATCAGCATACTTTGTTGATCTTATGAATCATGTTTTTAGGGATCAGCTAAACAAGTTTGTACTTGTGTTCATGAATGATATCCTTGTTTGTTTGAGAATGGAGGAAGAACACAAGGAGCATTTATGGATTGTGCTCAAGGTGTTGAGGGAACACCGATTGACGGCGAAGTTTTAGAAATGTCGCGTCTAGAGGAGGGAGGTGTGATTTTTTGGTCAATTGTTTTTGTGCAGGGTACTGCTATAGATTCTACAAATGTGGCAACAGTACAGGACTGGAAGAATCTCTACAGGCATGAGAAGTTTCCTTGGACTGGCGGAATAGTATATATGTTTTATCAAGGACTTCTCTAAGGTAGCAACGTCGTTAGCGAATTTGATGAGGAAGAACAAGACTTTGATTTGGGATACGCATCGTGAGTCTGAAGGAGAGATTGACGAGTGCACTGGTGTTTGTGATTCCATTTGGGAATGAGGAGTTGATAGTATACAAAGACACATGTGGTACTAGACTAGGTGTAGTGTTGCTGTAGAGAGGGAAGATTGTCGCCTACGCTAGTCGACAGCTGAAACCGCACGAGAAGAAGAATCCAACTCACGATTTGAAGTTGGCAGTGATAGTATTCACTTTGAAGATATGGAGGCATTATTTTCTATGGGAGAGGTTCGAGTTGTTTATAGACCACAAGTCATTGAAGTATCTATTCTCTCAGAAGGACCTCAACCTTCGTCAATGGTAATGGTTAGAGTTCCTAGCCTCTTATGACTTTGAAATTTCCTATATGCTTGGTAAGGAAAATGTGGCCGCTGATGCATTGAGTAGAAGATATGCTAGCTTGGGAGCGATGTTCCTAGAGTGGAAGTAGTTAGAGTTCATTGGTAGCTATGATTTTAGACCTCGGTGTAGGCTAGAGTCAGAAGTGTTGGCTAGTTTGATGGTCAGACCTACCTTGATTGAGCGGATCGGTGCTAGTTAGAGGTGAGACGCTAGACTAGTGGAGATCATGGAGAAGATAAAGGAAGATGTAGAGTCTAAGGAGATGAAGCGGTATGGGATCGACCATGATGGTTAGCTCGGTAAGGATGAGAGATGGTTTGTTCCCGATGTCGATGGGTTGAGGGATGAGGTACTATGAGAATGCCATCATTCGAAACTAACTATACATACTAGGGTAATAAAATGTACTGTGATATGAGACTACATTTTATTGGGAAGGGATAAAGAAGGATGTTGGATGTTCATCTCGATGTGCATGAACTACAGTTGTTAAATGCAGAGCAGAAGGAGCCGTATTATTTGCTACAACCGCTCGAGACTCCTAAGTGGAAATAGGAACAAGTTTTGATGGACTTCATTGATGGATTGTCGAGTACCAGAGGAGGGTATGATAACATTTGGGTCATAGTTGATAGATTGCCGAAGAGTGCCTAATTCATACTCATCAGGTCAAGTAGAATGACATACAAATTGGCTGAGTTGTATGTGAAATGGGTTGTGCGATTCCATAGTGTGCCAAAAAGTATTGTGAGTTATGGAGACCCTTTGTTCACTAGTAGGCTTTGGAAGAGATTACAAGAGATGTTGGGGACGAAGTTGCATCTCAGTACAGCTTATCACCCACAAATAGATGGGTAAACCAAAGATTGTATCATATCTTGGAGGATCTCTTGCAAGCTTGCATTCTCGATTTGGATGGCTTGTGGGATGATCATTTACACTTAGTAGAGTTAGCATACAACAATAGTTATCAATCCAGCATCGATATGACACCGTTTGAGGCGTTATATGGCTGATTGTAAAACACTCCTTCATGTTGGTGGAAAGCAGGAGTGAAACTGATACTAAGGCCATATATGATTGGAGAGACTTCAGAGAAGACTGATATCATTCGGTAATGGATGAAAGCTGCTCAGAATAGACAGAAGAGCTATGCTGATAGAAGAAGACGTGACTTGGAGTTCTCCATTGGAGATATGGTGTTTGTCAAGATCTCTCCACTGATGAATGTTGTTCGAATCAGTACTAAGGGGAAGTTAGCGTCGAGATTCGCTGGTTCTTTTTTGATACTTGAGAGGATTGAGAACCTGGCTTACAGAGTCTACTTACCTCAGAAGGTGGTGGTCATGCACAACGTATTCCACGTCTCACTTGTAGAAGTTTGTGCATGGCTCAGGCGTAATAGTTCAACCGAATTAGCTTGATGATATCGAGATTGAAAAAGAAGCATTGAGACCTTGTAAGCCAATTCATATCGTCGGGCATGGTACGAAGCAGCTTAGGAGGAAGACGGTATTGTTGGTGAAGGTTCAGTGGAGCGAGAGCGAAGGCAATTGGACTTGGGATATCGAGGAGAGCATGAGTGCCACTTATCCGGAGCTCTTTACTTGGTGAGACTTCTGTTTATCGCATTTACTTTCACTTTCGATATCATATAGGGTCATTTAGTATCCTGGATGCTAGGATAGGAGTAGATATTATTTATTTCCTGTGTGCATGTTTGATGTGTTTGCTCATGGATGATAGGCATGCGGGTTAGCTGTGTTGATTTTACCTCGGTTGTATTGGGCATTTCTAGGGCGAAACTCCTAATGGGGAAGAGTGTAATGACCCAGATTTTATGTATCGGAGGATTGTAAAATATTATTTTTAAATCCATATAAGGTAGTATGACCCTACAACTTTGGAAAATGCCTATTAGAAATATTTCCTATATTTAGAATTTTTTCGAACAATTTTACCCTTGCAATATGTATCGGCTATAGTTTTTGATAGGAGTCTAATAAGCATCTGAAACCACTTCCATTGAAAATATACGATGGTTTCTCTTTTCGTAGAGTGGTCATAATAGCAATTTGGACTTCCTGCCTAGGAGATATAGCTATTTAAAGATTGGCAGTTTTTAGAGCAGCTTAGTAGGTGATTAGTGAGTTTGGAGGCAACCCACTAACCCATTTCATGTTTGGAGACCTTATTAGGCTGAACTATTATCCACGATTCACTTTTACACCTTCTTAAATATATCTTAGCCTCCATTAACCCATCATCTACCCAAAACCGCACCTATCTCCTCCAAATCAAGTCTAAATCATAGATTATGGTTACATTAGCAAGGGGATTCATTAGAGATCTTCAAATCTACATTTTTGGGGAAGAAAAACCACATCCCTGAAGTTTATTCTCATTAGAGATCTTCAAATCTACATTTTTGGGGAAGAAAAACCACATCCCTAAAGTTTATTCTCGGATTAGCCTCCATTTACATGCAAGTCTTCACTTTTTGGGCTTTTATTGTGTGATTTACCATCTCACTTACTATGTATATATAAATTTAAATATGTTTTGGATCCATTTTTAAAGTCGAAATTAAGTTTTAATGATGTTTTAAAATCCAACCTGTAGTAAAAACGTTCATAAATGGAGTTTTGATGTTCTAGACACATTGTTTGGATATGTGATTGCCTTGATAGATGTTAGGCTATGTTCTTGACATGTTGTTTGGATATGTGATTGCCTTGATTGATGTTAGGCTATGTTCTATACACCTTGGATGATGATTGCTATGGTTGATTGTGTGATTTACATGTTTGAATGTTGATTGATGCATATATGGTGTTTGTTTGTATGGTTGAAAACGCTTATCGGAGCGAACTAGGGGTAAGAACTGTAGAGACGAACTTTGATGGATTGGCTTTGGAGCGTTTGGAGTTGTATAATTGCATAAGAATTCATGAGGATCGAAGCATTAAGCGTAGCAGTGGAATCGACGCGATGTTGAAGCGCCGAAGGAGTTACATGATTTTGGTTCAGCATTAGTTGGTTTGACCTAGGCACCGGTCAATTAACTCTATTTGGTAGGGAGTCGAAGCAGTGGACGGGCATGGAGCTTTGTTCGATGGATGGAGAGCTCGGTAGCCGATCATGGAATCTTGTTCAAGGGGTGGACGACTCAGTGGCCTGGTGGAGAAACCTAATTGGTGGTCGATCGTGGTGATCCATTCGGTGGTAGAGGCATTCGGTGATTGAGAATGGGGTGTGGTTCGGCATTGGTGGTTGGTGCTTAACTCGGTTTGTGGTGTTGTGTGGATGACTCGGCAATTGTTTCTCGCTTGGCTTGGTCGTAGGATGGACCGACGGGAGTGGATCATGCAGTTTAGCTATGGACTTCAGATCAAGACTTAGGGTTGCTTGGTGGTCTTGGGAGTTGGTTCAGGGTAAGGATGGATGACCCTAGGATGGCTCTAGATGATTTTGGGATGGCAACGAACAAAGTATAACGACTTCGACGACTCGATGTGGCTAGTTGTTAGAACCTTGAATTTAATTTTTTGATTGTGAAAACTATATAAGTAAATATTATATGGACTAACCATATTTGCAGGAGAATATATTGTTTTACTCGAGAAACAATCTAACAAATTGTAGACCAGATTCCAAATAGAAGCTTCAGTAATATATTTAGTCTATGTTCTAAGTCTAGTAGTGAATTCATGTTAAAATCTCACTGAAGTGGTATATGCACACACCGCTATTTAAAGATTTCCAAAACATAGTTTATATGCCAGAAAACTCATAATTCAGTCGGTTGAATAGAATGGTTCAACCGACTGAATTCTATGCATGTGCACAGTATACTTTGAATATTCAGATGGCTGATCATGCACAATCAGCCAGTTGAATTGGGTCTTTTTTGCACTGTTTTCTTGCTGGATCAAATATTAATTCATTCAGCTGGCTAATTCATTCTATTCAGACGGCTGAATCTTCATAATGGCTATATTTTGAAAAGACACTTCATTTCAGCGAATAGAAACAACTTTTGATTTAAGAGTTGCTTCCATATTCTTTCATGGTTACTTTTCACGAATGATTGCAACTCATAATTCCTATATATAGCCATGAAATCCATTGTTTTAATAACTAATTTTTGATTCTAATTCTCATTCTTATTGCCTAAACTGTCTTGCCATTTGCATTCAATATTTCATATAATCACTTGTTCATTCAAGCAAACTTCATTAGTGATTTAATAAACTTCCTATGTTCACGAATTACACGATATACCACAAAGGAGAAGATTATAGGAAGGGTGTACGTTATTGACTTATTAGTGCTATTCAAGAGCATACTCAGTTAGAAACATTTCTACTATTTGTATTGGAAGTCCTTTTTGGTTGCTCAGGCGGTTGAAGTCCTATTCTATTGCTTAGGCGATCGAAGTCCTATTCGGTTGCTCAGGCGGTGTAATACATGTTCCTCCGGGTTAAGTGAGGGTCGATAGTTAAATTCCAGAAGGAGACTAGGACTGGACGTAGAATGGGAAGTTCGAACCAGTATAAAAATTTCTGGTGTCATTTACTTTTATATTTATATTCCGCACAAGTAAATAGTTTAGTTAATATTCCATATTGCATGATCCTTAGTAACTTTCACTTGGTATCAGAGCAAGGTCATCATAAAACCATAACACGGTTATTTAATATTCAGTTAATATGGAAAATAACACTAACACAAATTTTATTGAAGGTCAATCCATTGCACGACCACCACTATTTAACGGTTTGAATTACAATTATTGGTCAACTCGCATGAGAATTTATATGCTAGTAAATTCATATGTTACTTGGAATATCACTCAATATGAATATACTATACCTACTACACCATATGCGCAATGGTCAAACACACAAAAGATAGACGCTACCTCAAATGAAAAAGCCATGAATATGTTATTTTGTGCTTTAGATAAGAATGAATTTAATAGAGTTAGCATGTCTACAACTGCTTATGAAATTTTGCGAACTCTTAAAGTTACACATGAAGGAACAAACAAAGTTAAACAAAGCAAGATTTCTATGCTTAAAAATTAGTTCCAAAATTTCAGAATGAAACCGGATGAGACTATAAATGAAATGTATTCTAGATTCCAAGACATATATCATTCACTATTAGCATTAGAAGAAAAATACACTGATTTTGATATTGTTTTGAAAATCTTAAACTCTTTAACGGATGAATGGGAATGAAAAGTTTTAGCTATTGAACAAGCTAACGATATTTCTACCATCAAACCTGAAGAGTTGATCGGAAATCTCATGTCTTATAAAGTAAATTTGCAGGAAAAACGAGATCAAGCCCAAGATAGAAAGAATATAGAATTCCAAGCTGAACAAGAAGATTCAGATTCAGATGAAGACGACATGGCATTTATAGCAAAGAATTTCAAAAGTTTTTGAAATTTAGAAAGAACAAGAAATTCGAAAACAACAGAAGAGCTGCGTGCGGTTGTCTTCCCTTACCAAGGCAGCGCTTAGGGCGTGAGATGACACAGCAAGGTACAGGTATAATTCTTCGCCTTCGCTAGGAGTTGAGAGTACCAGTGGTTTCTGGAGGTGTTCGATTAAGTTAAGGAAAGCAGTCAGGCATTCGTCGGTCCATTCGAACTTTCCTTTGTCTTTCTTTAGAGCTTCGAAAAAGGGTACACACTTGTCCGTTGCTTTGGAGATGAATCGGCTTAGGGCGGCCACTTTTCCATTCAGGCTTTGCATTTCCTTTCGAGTGGAAGGTATCTTGATATCCCTTAGCGCTCGAACTTGTTCAGGGTTTGCTTCAATCCCTCTGGCATGGACGATGAATCCTAAGAACTTTCCTGATGACACTCCGAAGGAGCATTTTAGAGGATTCAACTTCATTCCATACTGTCGAAGTACTTGGAACATCTCGCCTAGGTGGCTTACGTGATCGTCGGCTTTCCTTGACTTTACCAGCATGTCATCCACGTACACTTCCATAGTTTGCCCTATTAGCCCTGCAAACATCTTGTTGACGAGGCGCTGGTAGGTGGCTCCTGCATTTTTAAGTCCAAAAGGCATTACCTTATAGCAGTATAAACCTCGGTCGGAGATGAAACTAGTGTGGTCTTGGTCGGGAGCATGCATAGGAATTTGGTTATACCCTGAGTATGCATCCATAAAAGATAAGAGCTCGTGCCCGGCTGTGCTGTCTACAAGTTGGTCGATTCGGGGAAGTGGGAAGCAATCCTTTGGGCAGGCGTCGTTTAGGTTGGAGAAGTCAATGCATGTTCGCCACTTCCCAGTAGCCTTCTTTACCAGCACCGGGTTAGCAATCCATTCCGGGTAGATGGCTTCTCGTATGAAGTCATTGGCGAGTAGATTCTTTACTTCTTCATCGAGGGCTGCCGATCGCTCTGCCCCCATACTTCTCTTTCTTTGTTTTACGAGCGCCTTGGTAGGATCAATGTTTAGTATGTGGCATGTTACGTCGGGGGAGATTCCGGTCATATCAGCATGTGACCATGCGAATACATCCAAGTTGTGGCGGAGAAAGTCAATGAGTTGCTCCTTCAACTCTACTTTTAGTTGGGACCCAATTTTTAATAGTCTACTTGAGTCGTGCTTGTCTACAGATACAAACTCTATAGCCTCTGCAGGCTCGGCGGTTGCCTCCTCCTCTTTGTCCCTAGGGTCTAATTCATTGAAAGGGTCGCTGGTATATCGAAGAGGAGGGGCTTTCTTTAGTTGCTATGCTTCTAGACTTTTCGTGTAGAGGGCAAACTCTACACCCTTCCCTTTATCTTTCCTGTGGTTGTTGCGAAGTTCGGTCACATAGCAGTCTCGAGCAATGTCCTGGTCTCCTTCTACTTCCCCTACTCCATTGTCCGTTGGAAATTTCATGTTTAGGCACCATGGGGCTAGGACAATTTGGAAGTCAGACAAGGCCGGCCTTCCTAAGAAGGCGTTGTAGGCCGAATGGTTTTCTATTAGCACAAACGTCTGTTTCCGTACAGTGGAGCGGGGATGACTTCCAATCTCAACAAAGAGGTCCAGTTGCCCGAGGGGCATCTTCGCATCTCCAGTGAAACCGTGTAGTGGTTTATCGCAGGGAGATACATCCTTCATTGATAGTTTCATTTTGTCGAATGCATGTTTGAATAGGATGTTTACAGAGCTTCCAGTGTCTACTAGGATTCGGTAAACTTCGGAGGGACCGAGCCGGGCAGAGATAACCATGGGATCCATGTGAGGGTATTGCCTTCCTTCTAGATCACGCTTACCGAATGTGATGTCATCACTTTCTTTCCGCTTCGGGTGGCGCTCTTCTATAACCGAATTGACACAGTCTTTATTGTCTCTAAGCGACTTTCCATATCTTTCCATCTCTTTCCAGCTTCTGTCTGCGATGTGCGGTCCTCCCGAGATGGTATGGACCACTATCTTCTCTTGACTAGAGCTGCTAGCGTTGCGGTTTCCTCTGCCGATCTCCGGTGAGGGTAGCCCTGGGTTCTCATTGGCAGGAGCTGGAGTCCTGTCCTGACCTTTTACATAGCGTTCCAGTTTCTTCCTTCTGATGTATTCCTCAATCAAGTCCCGAAGATGATGGCATTCATTGGTATCATGCCCGTGAGATTCGTGGAAGCGGTAGAACTTTCCAGACTTCTGCGCGTTATCTGATTCCTTCTTGTATGGTGGGCGTTTGTATCTAACTTCGCCTTGGGTGGCAAGGAAGATATTTTCGACGGTCTCGTTCAAAGGAGTGTAAGTGTCGAATCTCGGTCCAGGCCGATATAGGCGCTTTTCTCCCTTCTTGCCCCCAGCATTGTCTCTGGAATCATTTCTTCGAACGTCCCTTGCCACAGCAGGGGCGTTGCTGTGAGTTGCCTTATTTTGCTGTCCTGACTGCCCCTCAACGGCAGCATCCTCAAGCCTCATATATTTCCCGGCTTCATGGAAGAAATCGGGTAAAGTAGCTGGTTTTTCTTTCGTCAACCTTCTAGCAAATTTAGTGTCCGGATGCACACCACTACAGAGGGCCATTAGGATAAGCTTCTCATCGGCATCTTGGACCGCGGCTGCTGCGGCATTGAATCGGGTTAGGTATTGCTGCAGTTTCTCTCCAGGTTTCTGTTTGACGCTGGATAAGGAATAAGCGTCCTTAGGTTGTTCCACATGGATGCGGAACTGACTGATAAACTTTTCTTTCAACATTTCCCACGAGCTGATGGATCCCTGGGGTAGATGACAGAACCAGGAGGTAGCGAGATCTGCTAAGAAGAGCGGAAAGCATTTGCACAGTACTCCCTCTGTCGCTCCACTCCTGAGCATATGTTGTGTGTACCTCTGTAAGTGTACAACGGGGTCAGAGGTTCCTTTGTAAGGTTCCATTGTTGGCATCTTCCATTCTCGGGGAGTGATAGCAATTTCGATATTGCGGGCGAAAGGGCTGGTTACCCTAGCGCCTATCCCTTGATCTCTTTGCTCCCGTTGGACGCAATCTCTGAATATGTGTGTCATCCTTTCATCAGAATTTGGAGCAGATAGAAATGAGTTTGGTTCTGTTCTGTGGGATAGATTCCGTCCAGATGACCTATATGGATGGTATCGTCTATCATTCCTCATATTTTCTGATGGCTGCCTTTGTTCTTCTGGGAGCATGCTAGGGTCAGCTACAGTTGGCCCTTGCCTTGATCTTCCCCTGCTGAGTTCTGATCTAAGCACTTCCTCGGGTCCAACTTCGGGCTGGACTCTAGCTCGGCCCCGTTCACTGGCGTTTCCGTGGTTAGGCAGTATGACAGGCTCAGCTACAGTTGACCTTCGCCCGGTACCTCCCCCGTTGGGTTCGGTACCAAACGTTTCCTCAGGCCTAACTTCGGGCTGTGCTCGATCTCGGCTCCTACCATGGCTACTTCTGCCGTTAGCTCCTTCGAAGAAGGAAGATCTTTGTTGTCTCTGAGATCCTCCAGACTGGGACTCGCCCCATGATTCAGTGTTGCGATTGGACTCTTCAGCATCCCTTAAGCGTGACATGAGATGGTCCACCAAGGCTTCCTGCTGGGACGTGAAGCGGTTAGTTACTTCAACCACAACCCTGTCCAAATCTGCCCTAGTAATTGCTGCGGGCTGTTCTATGGCAGGAGTGGTCGGATTAGCCTGTCCTTCATTTGTTACTGCTACTGGAGGAGGACGATTTACTTGATTCGTGGCAGCTGGATCCGGAAGACTGCTGGATGCGATGTTTTTTCCTTTGTTAACATCTTTTCTCTGTTTGGGAGGCATGTTTTCCAAGTGGCGAACGATGCTGTTAGGAAAAATGTTAAGTGGATGAAGCTGAAGCTTCGAGCTTCTAGCTCTCAATAAAAGCACCAAAAATGTTTGCACAAAAAATGGACAAACACCTCAAAGTTGTATGACTTAGTAGATTTTATGTTGTTCTTAGTAATTTGGGTGTTTTATGAAAATATATGAAAAGCAGGGGCTAAACTGTAAAAAGACACGCAGATTTATAGTGGTTCAGCCAGAATGTGCCTACGTCCACTTTATATGTTATTTCTCTTCTCTTGTTTAGATTACAAGTACAAAACTTTGGTACAAGTAAAAGAAAGTTGTTTGAAAGTTCTCTCCGTGCTTGAGCTCTCAAATTTGTCCCCATTGTTGTACCCCTGCCCCTCTATTTATAGAGTGAGGCTGAGGGCAGGGGTCTTGGATGTACATAGCTGCTGATGGGCCTGGGCTGATGTAATCTGGCCTGGTAGCGTTGGTTCGGCATTGCTTTGGCTCGGCAGTAGGTGGTAGACTCTTTGGTTCGGCATCGCTTGGTTCGGAGATGGTTGGAGTGTAGAGTGGACCGGTTATAGGTGATTCGGTGCTAGGTGGTAGTACCTTGGTCTGGTTTGGAGTTGGTCCGGCAGGAGCTTGAGAAGCTGGTCCGGTAGGAGCTTGAGAAGCTGGTTCGATAGGAGCTTGAGAAGCTGGTTCGGTAATAGCTCTGAGAAGCTGGTTCGGTATCTTTGGTTCGGCATCGCTTGGTTCGGAGATGGTTGGAGTGTAGAGTGGACCGGTTGTAGGTGATTCGGTGCTAGGTGGTAGTACCTTGGTCTGGTTTGGAGTTGGTCCGGCAGGAGCTTGAGAAGCTGGTTCGGTAGGAGCTTGAGAAGCTGGTTCGATAGGAGCTTGAGAAGCTGGTTCGGTAATAGCTCTGAGAAGCTGGTTCGGTAGGGGCTTGAGAAGCTGGTTCGGTAGGAGCTTGGGAAGCTGGTTCGGTAGGAGCTTGAGAAGCTGGTTCGGTAGGAGCTTGAGAAGCTGGTTGGTTCGGCAGAGGTAGGAGATGAGTTGATTCGGCAGAGGTGATTTGGTTTGTCTAGCTTTGGACCGGTGGTGAGAATTTACCCAACAGAAGGACTGTCCTGATCGACAGAAAGACAGATACAAGATTAAGAAGGACAAGTATAAGAAGAAGCAAGCATTCTCTATAACATGCGATGATTCAGAATCGTCTTCATCATCAAACAGTGACACTGACAGTGATTCTGAACAAGTCAATGTCTGCTTTATGGCTTCGACTGACGATGTAAGTGACCTAACTTTTGATGATTTAACTAATATAAACTCAGAATTATTGGATAAACTAAAAGTGGTTAAAAGAAAGTATAAAGATGCTTTAGAAAAACTAAACAGAAGTGAAATGGAAATTGAAATGCTCAGAGATGAAAAGAAAATTTTAGAAGAAAAACTTGTCAAAACACAAGAATCTTTATCTAATGTATCTTCTCAACTCACGATGCTATCAAATGAAATTGAAGTTCAGAAAGAAGAGAATATGACATTAGCTGCAGATAATCATGATTTAAAATCTAATATCAAAATTCTTGAATTAAACAATACTAGTCTCAAAACCGAGTTAGAAAATATAACTAAAGATGTTTCTAACTTCAATAAAGGTAGAGAAAATCTTTCTAGAATTATTAAAAATTCTCAAACTACTTTTAATAAGAAAGGTTTAGGATATACAAATTCCTCAAAATTTAGTCCAAAGAAAAACATTTCACTAAGTAAAAATTTCAATATACATAAGAATTTTGTAAAATAAAAAAAAACCAAGGTTTTCACTCAAAAGAAGGACATCTGCAATACAAATACTATAAAAATTTAGGTGCCAAAAAATAATAATAATTCGATTAGAAATAAGTATATTAAGTCTTTTATAAATTCAGTTCATAAAAATGAATATGTTACTTATAAGGGGAATTCTAAACCCACTTGGGTTTAGTTTCCTAAGATCTAACTCTTAGGACCCTAATAAAAGTGGGTACCAACGTCATCATTATATTTTTTGCAGGTACCAACTAAGAAAAGAGGAAATTGGATACTTGATAGTGGTTGCTCAAAACATATGACATGAAACAAAGATATGATGACTAACATTATCTACTCAGATGGAAGATCTGTCACATTTGGAGATAATTCCAAAGGTTATATCATCGGCAAAGGCGATGTGAGCAATAATGGTACATCTAACTTACCTCTTATTATAAATGTTCTACTAGTTAAAAATTTAAAACATAATTTGCATAGTATAAGTCAACTATGCGATAAAGGTTTTAATATATCTTTTTCGAAAAATAAATGTAATATATTTGATCAAAACAAGAATCTAATCTTTGAAGGAACTAGAGAAAGAAATATATACATATTAAATATGAAAGTTAATCATAACACAAATATGTGTCTAATAGCCAAAGAAAATGATCCTTGGTTATGGCATAAAAGATTTTGTCGTATAAACTTTAAAGCAATAAGCAAATTATCTAAAAATAATTTAGTAAAAGGTTTACCGAAAATGAATTTTTAAAGTAAATAGTATTGCGATGCTTGTCAGTTAGGAAAATTAACCAAATCTATTTTTAAATTAAGGAAAATTATTTCTACATTACGACCACTTGAGTTATTACATTTAGGTCTTTTTGGAACAACCTGAGTTCAATCTATAAATCATAATAGATATGTTTTCGTAATTGTAGATGATTTCTCAAGATACGCTTGGATAATATTTATGAAAAATAAAAGTGATACTTTTGAAAATTTTAAAATCTTCGCTAAGAGAATTCAAAATATTAAGAATATAAAAATTAAAAACATTCGAAGCGATCACGGTGGCAAATTCGATAATGATATTTTCGAAAAATATTGTAATAAGAAAGGAATTGTTCATAATTTTTCATTCTCTATAACTCCACAACAAAACGGAGTTGTAGAAAGGAAAAATAGAACACTTCAAGAATGTGCTAGAACCTTATTAAATGGAAGCACTCTACCTAAACATTTTTGGGCAGAAGCTGTAGCAAATGCTTGTTATGTTTTAAATCGAGTCTCCATTAGGCCATTAACAAAACATACCCCATATGAACTTTATAATGGAATAAAATCTAACATATCATATTTTAAAGTTTTCAGTTCAAAATGTTTTCTATTAAATACAAAAGACCAACTTGGTAAATTCGATCCAAAATCCGATGAAGGAACATTCATTGGATACTCGGAACGACGCAAGACATACAGAATTTATAATAAAAGAACTAAAATAATCGAAGAAACATTTCATGTTTCCTTCGATGAAAATTTCAAATTTAATAATAAAAAATGAAGATGAAGAAATAATTCCTAAATTAGATATCACAGGAGATGATATTGAAAATATTGAAAATAATGTTGAAATTTAAAACAACAATTTACTAAATGAAACTGAAATTTGAACTCCACCAAGACTTCTAAGAAATCACCCAATTGAAAATTTTATCGGAGAAATTAATTCTAATGTAAGAACTCGAAATTAACTAAATCAAATGGGTCATATAGCCTTCCTATCGAACATTGAACCCAAAATGCTAAAGAAGCCTCAACTGATGATTACTGGATTATAGCTATGTAAGAAGAGTTAAATCAATTTGAACGAAATGAAGTTTGGGCTTAGTTCCTAGACCTAGTAATCAAAAAGTCATTGGTACTAAGTGGATCTACAAAAATAAAGCCAATGAGCAAGGGAATATTATTCGAAACAAAGCTCATGTAGCTCGACTAGAAGCAATACGCATTTTATTAGCTTTTGCTTTTTTTCATAACTTTAAACTATATCAAATGGATGTAAAATGTGCTTGTCTAAACGGTTTTATAAAAGAAAATGTGTACGTAGAACAACCATCTTTATTTGCACATGAAAATTTTCCAAACCATGTTTATAAACTAAAGAAGGCTTTATACGGTTTAAAACAAGCACCTTGTGCTTTGTATGATCGTCTTAAAAGTGATCTTACAAATTCTGGTTTTAAAATTAGAAAAGTAGATCAAACCTTGTTTATAAAACAAGATAAAAAGGATATTTTAATTATACAAGTTTATGTGAATGGCATCATTTTTGGTTCCACGAACGAGAAATTATGTCAAGAATTTTCGAATATTATGACAAGAGAATTTGAATGTCTCATATGGGAGAACTTTCATATTTTCTTGTATTACAAATTAAACAATTAAATAATGGAGTTTTTATTAAGCAAGAAAAATATTGTAATAATCTTATAAAACGTTTTGGTATGGAAAACACTTATGCTAAACCAACACCTATGAGCACTACGGTACATCTCGATCGAGATGAAAATCACAAAAGTGTTGATCAAATACTATATCGAAGTATGATCATATCCTTACTTTACTTATCTGCTAGTTGTCCAGATATAATGATGAGTGTATGCATGTGTGCACGATTTCAAGCAAATCCCAAAGAATTACATTTGCGGGCAGTGTAACGAATTTTGCGCTACTTAAGCAAGACTAAAGACTACGGTCTCCTTTACCTAAAAGAATGTCCTTTCGATTTAGTATCATATAGTGATGCTGACTTTGGAGAATGTCGAACGGATTGAAAGAGTATAAGTGGTACTTGTCATTTCATTGGACAATCTTTAGTACTTGGTTTAGTAAGAAACAAAATTATGTTTCACTTTCGACGTGTGAAGCAAAATATATTTCTGCTGCTTTGGCATGTGCTCAAGTAATATACATACAGCAAACACTTCAAGATTTTGGTATAAATCTATCTAAATCAACAATTTATTATGATAATACAAGTGCTATAAATTTATCGAAAAATCCTATAAATCACTCCAGAACTAAACATATTGATGTTCGACATCATTTTCTTCGTGATAACATAGAAAAGGGTAATATTTCTCTTGAATTTGCACCATCAGAAAATCAAATTGCAGATATATTCACTAAACCTTTAAATGAAAATATTTTTCTTAAATTAAGACGTGAACTAGGAATTATATCGTTACATGATTTATAATTCGATATTAAAGTGTAAAAAAATATAAAACAAAAAAATTAATAGATCAAAAATTTGAGATGATGGCACTCGAACTCTGCACTCATGGGAGGAAGTCACATGTTTTTCCAATGTTCTAGTGTGTTACTTGATTTAAGACCTTACACTCCTTTTATTTTATATACGGCTAAAATCCTTTCATATTTTTTAACCATACATTTTCACTTGGCTGAAGTTTTCCAACGTATGTTAACTATAAAATAAAAACCTTAAATAGAAAATCAAAACAATATATATACGTGATAAAATTTTCTTAATTCATATACAAATTTTAAGAATAAATATACATTCTTCTTCCAACATGTCATCTCAAGAAAGTTCTGATCTCTCATCGATCGTTTTCACCACTCCTACTATAGATTCATCAAAAAAATCTACTCCGGAATATATTCCAGTGAAGATTACTCCATCTTCGAAGCATCTTACCGGATATACGTCGAATGGGAAACAAGCTAAGACAACTTAGACTTTGGTTCACCATCTACCAAGGAGAAAATCGACAAAATCCATCACTATCAACGTGAGACTTTAAGTTTACAACGTGAGATGTAAACAAAAACACCATGGAAGACGATTAAATTTCCTTGAGAACAATTCACTCTCAAATTCGATGGAATGTCTCCTAAGCAAGGTGTGCACAATCCGTCTCCTCAACGACCTCACGTGTCTTTGAATTCTTGGGAACAAGGTGTTCAACATAATGTTTGGTTTCCTATAAATCCATTATGTGATATCACCAAAGTTGAACCAAGCTCAGACGAATCTAAGACTTCGGGAAATTAAAATCTATTTTTTATAAAGTTTATGTTCATAAATTTAATATTGTAATATGGAACTGTAACATGTTTATTGAAATAAAAATTATATTTATTTTAACATGAGAATAAAGCTCAATAAACAAATATATATAGCTTGTTTATTACACAATTTAAGAATGAACTACAAATAAGCTGTACCTCAAAAAAACAACAATTTCAGCCGACTGAGCATAGGAGTTCAGCCGATTGAAAATTCATATTTATGTAAAAAACTTTCAGAAATCAGTCGACTAAGTACCCTCAGTCATCCAGCTAAATTATATCAAATTTGAACTATATACTTGCGGGTTGCATTTCTGACCATTTCAGTTAGCTGCCTCCATTAATTCAGTCGGTTGATTCACCTATTTTTAGTTTTTAAAAATAGATCTACACGAATTTCTATGCAAAAACCCAATCAAACCTACTTCATGTTCCCTAATGCTTATTTTTCTATGTAAATTACTTGAAACGACCCAACTTTCTACCACCAGAAAGTTGCATCATCTTTAAGAAAGAAAGGGGTGAGAAATAGAAAAGATAGAGAAGAAAGAAGAAACAACATCAGAATCTCAACAACAGAACGAATAAATTATATTAATCATATAAATATTACATAATATACAACATCAATCAGAGTTACACAGATAATACATCACATACTGGAGAGTTATAAACACCTGTCTAGTTAATACAACTCGATACAACTCAAATACAACACAGAAATACCAACACAGCGGAACACTATACATCTATATCGTTGAAGCCTCCTGCTCCATTGCTCCTCCACAAATCGTCAAAGCTAACCTTAATCCCTTGGCTACTCGTAAAAATTTGAGTACCCGAGAGTTTAAGAAAAACAGAAATAAACTCCGGGTCAGACATGGGTCTGGTATGAGTAATAGGTTAAAGTTGCTTAACTTTGAAAATCCTTTGAAAACAAAAGGCACGTAAGACTTCCCACAAATAAACATGGGTAAGTTTTTACCTTACGCTAACCAAACATTTGATAGGAAATCCAGTTATATTATAATAGTGTCTAGGGTTTTCAAGTAAAATACAGAAATAGCTGGAATGCTTACATCTCACGTTCCAACATAGTTGGGCACAACTAATACGTACGGCACTTATTGGAGATTGGATTCCATACAATGGCAGGGCTACTGGGGTACCGCCCGTCATAGTACCTGGCCTAGATCAGCATACCGAGGAGTATGCCCGCTCCCCTGCAACACAAAGCCGGAACCATCCTTTACTGACAGTCCCGAACGAAATAACCCCGCAGTTGTGGCCAACAACTGCCCACACAGCCGAAATAAAAAGGGACATCTAGACAGGGGTATATCTCGCTCTCAAGTGGGTGCTACCCACGAAGCCTTGCTGCACCTCCCCTGTTTTAGCCATTCCCGGTTGATGAGGCTTGAGGTCACGATTACCTTTACAGAACTCATCACTTAGAATGCTCATCGTCCACCTGACGATGTTCTGAAAGCATTCAATCCATACAAGTTCGTTCCGGGTTCGAACGAAACCGAAGGCATTATCTCGTTACACTCATTTTGGAATCATCCTTAGAGTTAACGACAATAACCCTTGCACTCTGAATCTTCATCTTCACTTGTGATTCACGACCTATCGTTAATTTTGAATCGATGTGGTTTTCGGATATCCAAATCTGGAAACCCGATCCCGGTCTCATCGAAATCCAAATCGCCATCTTTTAAGGCCAAGTTGTTTTAAAGTTAAAACAATTCATTTCATTATCCATATACACACAGATAGATAATTTACAATATCACAGATAGATAATTCACCATATCTTCACAAATAGATAATCTACATTATCCATATTATTCAACCAAAGCAACCATATCATACAACATTACTTATCTCATATCTGAGATTTCAAATCATTCAAGGAAATCAATATCATCCATCATACATAAGCAATGATTAATAATCACACCATTTATAATTAATTTAAAATGAATTAAATTAATTATCTTATCTCTAATTAATTTAAAGTAAATTAAATTAATTACTTCATCATTATAAAACTTGCTTACATAACCATTAATTAATTACAAATCAATTAATTAATCATTCTCAAATTTCCATCTTAATTAATCATCCCGGATTAATTACCCTTTAATTACATTCAAGTAATTATTCTTCAATTAATTCCACAAATTAATTATCCATAACCAAATATAGTAATTAATCTTTAATTACTCTATTAAGTAATTAATTATAATTAATTACATTAATCCTTAATTATATTAATTAATTTCTCAAAAACACTTATTATTGATTAATTAATCTTAATGAATCAATCCTTTAATTACATCATTAATTATATGCTTTAATGATCCCTAATTACAGTTTTAATTAATTATTCTATTCAAATTAATTACATTAAGAAATTAATCTTTACATAAACCACAATTATTAATCACTCTTGATTAATCACATTTCAGTAATTAACTACCCTTAATTACTTCATTAAATTAATTAATTACCCCACAATTAATTATCTCAATTAATCCCTTGATTAATTTCACAAAGTAATTTAATCCAAATTACTTCCATTATTAAATCCTCTTTAATTAATTACATATAGTAATTACCATTAATTACTTCATTTAAGTAATTACACTTCATTAATTACATTTAAGTAATTACACTTATCAAATCATCCAATGATTAATTTAAATTAATTAAACTAAATTAATTAACTTAAATAAATCAAATTAAACCCAATTAATTATATTAAGTAATAAATTCCTTTAATTACTTCTATTATGTAATTATACTTAAACCTTTCATAAATGATTGTCTTTAATTGATAAATCTAATTAATTATCATATTAATTAATTATTAAACAAATCTTAAGTTAATGACCTTCACCATTTATTAACAATTCTTAATTTCTTTTCTTAAGAATTTATACTTAGATTAATTAATATTAATTATATTAATTATTCCTTAATAACCAATTAATTAACCACTAATTATTAAATTAATTTAAGTTTTGACTGTAACTCAATTAACCTTTAATTACTTGATTAATTAATTCTTAATCATTAATTAACATCTAATCTTATCTAATTAATGATCTTTAGTTACAAATTAATTATTCCTAATTAATTAGTCTTAACTTTAATTAATTAATTTAAACTCTTAATTACTTAATTAACCATCCATATCATAAATTAATTAAATTAATTAATTATCCATTATTAATCATCTTATTAATTTAATTACTTTAAATTATTAAATCTTGATTTACCTTAAGATAAAGCATTATTCTTACTAATGATCAAATTATCATTATCAAAGCATTTAAAAACAATCTCTTTTTAAGTTCAAATCATTTAAAGAAATACTTTACATTTAAAGTTGCTTAAATATTTGAGTTTTTATAAAACTTAATTTGTTTCAAAAGTGGATTCAATTTCATTTTGAAATCAGATTTTAAACAGCTTTTAAAATCTATGTTTTAATCTTGCTTTACACTTTGAATTAAATTTAAGTTCCAAACTTAAATACTGCCAGGTCAAAACCAATTGACCCGAGTCACCACAAAAATTACTCGAGAAAACCCGTACCCTACTTCGAGTCAAAACTCGAATTACGCGAGTGTTTCTCGAGTTAAAACCCTGCAACCCCAAAACCAAACTCCACCATGTACCAAGTACACCGTGCACGTGCACAATGCCGTTGGTCAGCTCAGATCATCAACGGTGATCTTCCCCTACCAACCATCATCCAACTACCCAAGTTCGATCATCAGATCGTCATCCAAATCACCAAGTCGAAATCGAGATGAGCATCCAAACCTGGAACTACACAGAACCCATCATCGCAAAGCCTGACATTGCCTCGTACCCACGACCCCGACCACCAACACTCATGTGACTTCGGCCACTCACTCTCCAACATCCCCTCTACCATTTCCCAGAGTCACGGCGAACTCGATCGAATGAGGACAACGAACGAAACGACAATCTCGATCTTACTAAAATTAGGTTTAGAAATTTAATTTGGTCGCCGCCGCTGCCACGTTGAACTAGAGCACATCCCACCATTTTTCCCTGACACATAGCACTCCCATCTACCTTCACACGAAACCCCGAAGTCCTTCAACGACGAGATCATCATAAAACGCCTTATTTCCCATTTTAGTTCAAACAAGAACTGCACCTTCAAGCCAGTACTAAAAATCGTGAATTTAGTTTTAAAAATCATAAATTAGAATAAGTTTTCAGATTATAAACTTAGATCAGTGAATTAATATGTTTGAATTTTATCATAAATCAACTTGCACTGTTGTTTTATATTTTTCCAGAGAACATACAAATTATTTTTAACTTAAACAAATTTTAATCTAAAATCTATGATATAACAAACATACTTTGTTCAAGACTTAAGTCTTAACAAAGACTGGATCAAGAGCAAGTAAATTTTGATTAGAATTTGAACCTGGAAACTATAAATAGAGAGTGCTCAGATAAACAGACATGCAATCATACATCCATATGTACTCAGTGGTATTTCATTTATATATACATACACAACACATATTCATTTCAGAAAACTTGCAAGCAACCAAATAATTCAAGAAAACTTAAGCCTTTTTAAAGAAATGTTACTCACCTGTTAAAAGAAGACAGAGCATTTAAAACTTTGAAACAGGCTTTGAAAACTTTAAACTGGAAAATGTTTTTGCTTTCATCATCAAGCTTGCTTGTTGTTTTGAATTTGAAGAATGATGCTTCAGTTGTATGATTCTTTTGAATCTCTTTAAAACTGAAATGCCTCTTCTTTTAAAAACTTGAGAGTTTGTCTCAGGTTTGCATTTGTTTTTGAGTTAAGAATAAAGCTTCATTTGAAATATACTTCTAGTATACTAAGTTTTTTTGAACGAAAATGAATGAGGCAGATTGATATATAGAATAGAGTTTAAAGTATGATATTATTAGACTGGTACAAGATTTTTATAATTTGGTCAGAGATTTTCTACTCTAGCAATATGGCTGAGATGATCTATATTGTACTAGAGAGATGTTAGTATTAAAGAAGATGTCCTTATGTCTACATATTTTTTTTATACCCCTTCCAAGTGTACATACCCATTTAATTCTTCCTGTACAAGCATGAAGACATATTTTCCTTTTATACTTTGTTTTATTCTTGCCTACTCATAATTACTTGCAGCCTTGCTTTAGTCTAATCTTTGTGATATAAATAAGTATATCTATAGTTTATTAACATATGGTTAGAATTTAGGTGATGTGTTAAGTGTTTACATAACATATATATTCCCTTTCATATTTATTTCTAACATATGTGTATATTTTTATTTTACTTTTATTTTAAACTTAAACTATTAAATACTTAGCCTATTATTATTTATATTTTATACTTATGTTAGAAAGACTAAATTTTAATATTAATAAGGTTTATTTTATTTTAAATATTTTTGAAAGATTTCATTTCACATTTGCAAATCATAGTTTCTTCCAAAATATATATATAACAATTCTATTCATATTAAAATCTATTTGTAAAAATATTACATTATTAATACTGTTCAAAGATAACTCACTATTAAATTAAAATAATTTATAAAAGAAATTATCTCTTTATAAATAAATTACTTGCTTAAACAAACTATATTTAAAAAGAACAAAACAACCTTTTTGTTAATCTTATTTAAATTCAAACTTAAACTAAAATAAATTTAAAACAATTAATATTTTTCTTAAGTATTTTAAACCATACAGTTATTTATTTAAATAGCCCTAAAAAATATATATTAAATCAAATTATAATTACCAAAATATTAAAATTAGAAAACATATCTTTATTTATTAACTTTAAAACAAAGCTTATCTATCTACAATATATACAAATATATATACATTATAAATAGAAAACAATTTATTAGCTTTTAAAAGGTAAATTATCAGTTAAATATTTTTTTAAAAGAAGATTATTAAATCAATTCAAGTCTTATTACCAAATATTATCAAATCAATTTAATTTTAAATGCAGATTATTAAATTGATATTGCCAGAAATTCCGGGATGTCACATTACTTATATTTCTCATATCAATTATTTTCTCCTTTTTGTCGATGGCAAAGGGGGAGAATACGATTAATAGGGGGAGTATTCAGTTAGGGGGAGTAAATTTCTTTTATATATTTACAGACTCACATTGTTGTCATCATCAAAAAGGGGGAGAATGTTAGAACCTTGAATTTTGATGTTTTGATTGTGACAACCGTATAAGTAAATATTATATGAACTAACCATATTTGCAGGAGAAGATACTGTTTTACTCGAGAAACAATCTAACAGATTGTAGACCAGATTCCAGATAGAAGCTTTAGTAATATATTTAGTCTATGGTCTAATTCTAGTAGTGAATTTATGTTAAAATCTCACCGAAGTGGTATATGAACGCACCGCAATATAAATATTTTCAAAACATAGTTTATATGCCAGAAAACTCATAATTCAGCCGGATGAATAGCATGGTTTAGCCAACTGAATTCTGTACGTGCACATTATACTTTGAATATTCAAACGGCTGACCATGCACACTCAGCTGGTTGAATTCGTTTGTTATTGCACTGTTTTCTTACTGGATCAAATTTTAATTCATTTAGCTAGCTAACTCGTTCTATTTAAAGGGCTGAATCTTCATAACTACTATATTTTGAAAAGACAATTTTCAACGAATAGAAACAACTCTTCATTCAAGAGTTGCTTCCATATTCTTTCATGTCTACTTTTCACGAATGATTGCAACTCTTAGTTCCTTATATAGCCATGAAATACAGATTTTAAATAACTAATTTCTAATTCTAATTTTCTTCTAATTGTCTATATTATCTTGCCATTTTCATCCAATATTTCATTCCAATCACTTGTCCATTCAAGAAAACTTCATTACTGATTTAATAAACTTCCTATCTTCACGAATTACACGATATACCACAAAGGAGAATATTATAGAAAGGGTGTATGTTATTGACTTATCAGTGCTATTCAAGAGCGTACTCAATCAAAAACATTTCTACTATTTGTATTGGAAGTCCTGTTCGGTTGCTCATGCGGTTGAAGTCCTATTCTGTTGCTTAGGCGGTTGAAGTCCTGTTCGGTTGCTCAGGCATTGTAATAATTGTTCCTTCGGGTTATGTGAGGGTCAATAGTAAAATTCAAGAAGGAGTCTGGGACTGGACGTAGAACAGGAAGTTCAAACTAGTATAGATATCTCTGATGTCATTTACTATATTATTTTACTTTTATATTTATATTCTGCACAAGTAAATAGTTTAGTTAATATTCCATATTGCACGATCCTTAGTCACTTTCACTAGTGACTATGGCATCTGTTGGTGGACCGAATAGACGAGTTCTGTGAGATAGCTCGTAGAGTAGAACATGAGGTTGGGATGCTCATGAGTAAGATAGGGTAGTCTGTATGTACCCAAGGTAGTCTACGTGTACCCCTGTGCTTGGACGTCTGCGTGTATCCAGTCCTTTGCCATCTGTGTGGGCATGAGTTAAGAATCTGTGGGGTAGTTCTACTATTAGTACATGTGCTAAGGGATTGATATATGACTCTGTGGTTGTGATACTCATTGTTGGGATATGTTTAGCCTGTGTGTACCCAAGTTAGTCTACGTGTACCCATATATTTGGACGTCTGCATGTGTCATCCGAGTGGGCAATGAGTTGAGCATCCAAAAAATTTATCGTACATCTGAAGAACTTGAGTGAGAGATGCAAGGTTGTGTAATGGATGCTATGTTTGTAGTGTGCTTGATATGTCGTGTGCTACCCTTATACTCCATATTTTCCATTTGCGATAGCAGTTTAGCATGTACCGTGTTAATGCGCTAACTCTTTGGATGTAGGGACGTGTCTGGTATGGCTATTCATACCCTATACCATATTTACTATATGCGAGTTTTATAGTATTTTGAAATGGGATATCGCTCACACCAGAATGCTGTCTGATCCGAGGTTTTATATCTCGAGTACTCTTAAATGAGTAGATTAGGGATAACAAGCATGGATAGCACATTAAGTTGTACGGTTTATGAGCAGGAGGCTATGCATTCATATATCTATACTTGGAGCTTACTATGCTTATATTCTGCTATGCATTATAGTAGAGCTATGTCAGTTATTGTATTATTAGAGATAGTTATAGAGTTTGTTATGGAGATTTGAGATGTATAAACTCATTATTTTAGTTTATGTATAGTCTGTAAACCTGATGCATTCTGATGTTCTTATTTACGGTTCAGTTGATTATATCAATGGCTCGCCTATTTTACATCTATGGTGTTATATTATATTTTATCTGTGCATTGTGAGATGTTCTATAGGTTATGTGTTTGGATTTTCTCTACTTTTTATTCTTGGCTACCGTCTTGCATCGGCCGGGTACTTCCATGGTGCACCACATAGGTGTATTGGGTACCGAAGGTGTAGGGCGGTCATCATAGAGTAACCAAGTACTAAACTATTTAAGAGATAATTGTATTAAAGGTGTGATATGCTTTCTAGGTCTAAATTGTAAAAAGAACATTTTTTTAATCTATGAGTTGATTCTCTTTCTTCAAGAATTCAATTCTATTTAGTTTCTTATGTAGGATTATCCATGTGTATAACATTGCTTTAGGAGGAGCGTTAACTTTCCAAATAGCTTTGAACATGTTTGGAGTAGTCCTTGAGAAGTTTAAAAACTTGTATGTCGAGTTAGGGTAGGTTCCACTTTGATCCCAACACCAAATTTAAATGTCCCTTTCGATGTTTAGGTTGTAGTATTCTAGCTTGGTACAGAGTGAGACAAATTGGTCTGAGGTAGGGTCTTCAAGGACAAGATTGAATGTTAGGTTCAATGAAAATGCGATGTGAGGTATGAAGACCTCTGATATTATTGCATTTTTAAATTACAAATATCAAATAATTCTTTAAACTCAACTTTAAGTGGTATAGCGAAAATCCAACTATCATGCCAAAATAAAGTGTTATTGCCTGAATGAGCTATGTTATTGATCCCAAGGTTAAAACTATTGATGTTTTTATGATGGATTCCTAGCAATGATACATATTGTTATAATTAAGGGAGATGTGGTGTAGATTGTAGGTTTTATCATAATATTGGTTTGAAATAATTTCTTTCCACAAAAGCTTTTTCATTATCATTATTGAATTTCCACTAGGAATGAAACATTAAGGTTATGTAAGTTTATAATTCCTAACCCCCCATCCTCTTTACATTTACAAACTATTTTCTAATTAACCAGACAATTAATGCTACTATAGGAACTATCACCAGTCCAAAGGAATTTTCTTCTAATTTTATCTATTTAAATTTACAATAACCCATTTAGGAAAAAGATATAATGACATCCAGTAAATCAATAGTGCCAATAAGATGGACTTGATAAAAATAATTCTCCATGCTCTGGATAAAATCCTATATTTCCAATTTGATAGTTTTTTATTGATTATATCAATTATTATATACTGGTCTCCTTTTTTAGTTTTGCAGGTCTAACAAATAACCTTAAATATCGTATAGGAAACCTCATGATTTCGCAATTAAGAGTATTGGTGATAAGGGTTTCAACATTTTCAATATCGTTGAGTACTAGGACAGAACCCTCGTCAAAGTTAATCTTAAGCCCTGAAAGCATTTCGAACTATAGAAAACAACTTCAAAAGCTGTGATATCTTAGGGTGGATGTGAGGTGAAATGCATGGTGTCATCGGTGAATTAAAAAAGCAAAAGACCCTCATTAGTGATCTCATTTTTGATACTACCTGGAACCCATTAGTAATAGATAATTTTATGATCCTAGAGAATACATTCGTGGCTAAGTTAAATAATAATAACGATAAAGGGTCGACTTTTCTAAGTCCCCGTTTAGATTGAATTTTATTTTCTAAAATACCTTTGACCATGATACCATTATTCCCAGTATTTAATGAAAACATAATCCAGCCAACTCATCTAGAACTAAAACCCCTAGCCAATAGAAGGTCTTTTCGAAACACCCAATCGATATAATCGAAAGATTTAGTAAAGTCTAGTTTTAATATGGCACAAGTGATATTATTTTTACAATATTAGACTACAACGACCCCATCAGTGATGTTCCTACTCTTTATAAAAGTGGTTTGGATTATGTCGATTAAGTTATTCATTTTATTGCTTAACCCATTTGTAATGACCACGGGATTCAAACCCTTTCCATCCCAGAAAGCAGCACCACGCACTAACCATCGTGCTAAATGATCTTTTTGTTAACCTTTAGAGAGAGATGTTACAGACTACCCCCCTTAAAGAACCCAACGTCCTTGTTGGCTCATCATCATACACCACCTAGGCATTGTGCTTGTAACCTGCATCAGTACCACACCGACTAACATTCGCAGCATTACAACATACAATTCCGCCTGGGTATAGGCTCTAATACCAAATGTGACAGTCAACTTAAATGGCTATGTCTATAATTGGTAACCTCATCAATTGGTTTTACGGCTAGCCTCTCGACTGTCTCGGCCAGTCCTATGATTGCCTAACTAACCTACCCTAGGACATCTAGGGGTAAGAGACAAAGCTTCGCCATAGTTCACAATGCGAGAATCCCTATCACGCTTCAATCAGCTCTAATATCAAATGTGACGACCGAGGGATTCGAACCCCTGCCATCCAGGAAAGCAACACCACATGCTAAAAGATCTTTTTGTCAACCTTTCAAGAGGGATATTACACTATTAATTAAGACCTCGGAAATAATTTTGACTAAACAATTTATTAGTGAGATAGGTCTAAAATCTTTGGGTTCCATAACACTAACTTTCTTTTAAAGAAGGATTATGTTAGCAAAGTTAAATCTTCCTAATTGAAGATTATCAATATAAAAAGCATTCAATATTTTGATTAGTCATATTTTACAACGTACAAAATTTATTGTAAAACAATGTAGGGAAACCATTCAGTCCAGGTGCTTTATCGCTAGGTGTATCACTAATAGCTTTAAAGAACTCTTTTATAGTAAATGAGATATCCAAGTCATCTAATTCAATTCTAGTATTAGTAGGATACGAATCGTTCCATCTTGTTGTAATTCAATGACACTTACCGGTTTCAAAAACAACTTTATAGTAGTTAGTGAATGCATTGTTAAGCTCATTTTGATTGAAAATTTCCATATTATTAATGAGTATGGAGTTTATAGTTTTACTATGATTGTGACCGTTAGCTATTTTATGAAAAAAATTGGTATTCTTGTCACCTTCTTTCATCTAGACCTTGGACCTCTGCATTCACATTGTTTTCTCTTGTGTAATAACTTTTGTCTGGTTCTTCTTTAAGATTTAAAAGAACATTTTGCTCAGAAGAATTTAAGGTTTTAGTTTCTTCTAATTTGTTTAACTTTAGGGTTTTAGAAAGTAGTTTTTCTTTTTTGATTCTATTGTTGCAAAAAACATCTCTATTCCATTTTTTAAGAAAAAACTAAGGCTCCTATGCTTACTAACAAATGTGTTGATTATACTTCCTAAATATAGAAAGTTATTGTTACTCATAAAAAGCCAGTTTTTATAACTAAATCGGTGAAATTAGATTTTAAGAGCCACGTTTTTTCAAATATAAATGACTTATATGTTAAATATTGGGGCTTGTAAAATGAAATGATAGGACAGTGATCATTAAATATGGTCGAAAGCCAACCTTCAAAAAAGGGAACATGTCTTCCATTTCCTCTTCGATGAAGAAAAGATCAAGAAGAGCTAAAGAAGGGTTTTTCCTTAAGTTCGACCAAGTAAATTTCCCATTGTTAAAAGGCAATTCAATTAAATTACCATTGGTAATAAACTGGTTGAGCTTCTCCATGGCAAAGGTATCCCCTTCTCTAGTCAAGCGCTCACCTAATAGTCAAGTGACGTTGAAATCCCAATATAATTCAACGACCGACGGTAAAGGATCTAAACTCTAAACATTCTCACCAAATGGATTCTTCTATTAATCTTATTGTGCATACATTTTATACGTTTAAAAATAGTCTTCTTTTAAGTCGGTGAAAACTAGATACATCGAATGACCTTTAATAATGAATTATATAAGCTTTACATAGTTTTGTTTCCAATCCACCATTAAGCCTTTCGAACTACCCCTAGCGGGGAGGCAAACACAGCTGCTAATGTAGTACCCGTTAAACTACTATAGAATCAATAATTGGGATTCCCTATTTTTGTTTCTTGTAATAAAACTATGTCAATAAAATATGGTTTTGAAACTTCATATTTATTGTCGAGACGGGTCGTGTTGGGCGAAAGCGGTCATAAAGACCCGTAAAACTCATTTTTCGAACGTTAACAAAACTACATCATGCCATATATCAAAATACTGGTTTTCGATATTTCTAAATACAATATGAGCATCAAAATCCCTAAAAAACATCCCTATTTGAAATTGCCTTTTATCGCCTACTAATTTAAATAGATATTCATAAATAACTAATAATTAATGTATCAAATTTGCTGGTCGTTATGTTCTCTCCCTCCTTAAAAGAATCACGACTTCATATTCCCCAAATATAACCCTTAGCCTAATTCATCAAAATATTATTATTGGTTTAATTATAAAACATATGAAGTATACTAATAATAAATTGACTATCATTAATGTAGTACACGATACCTGCATAACACAATCAATCATGACTCACATTGACACACAGCAATTCATTCACAATATTGAATTTAACGCACTTACTATAGTAACACATATATTTCCTCAATCATGTGATCCAGACCATAGCATGTAAAATTAACACTCCATTAACAAAAGGTAAAACAATCTCAACCATAGATTAACTATATACTCAAATCATATCATGCATCTCAACAATCCAACCATAGTGCCCATAATAAAAAATACTCAATAAGATTTAGTTTGATTCAAGTATGCATGCATAATAAAAATATACAAAAATTCAATAATCAGCTTACCTCATCAAAGAAAAGCGTACACACCCAAAAATTGTAATCATTGCATCATTATACGAACAAAAAACACATGTGTGCTGATCCTTATGCTGATTAAACATCCATCATATGACGACCCACCATTTTGAAACTTAACAGTCTAAATGATATATTATCAATGGGGTTTTATTCTAAAAAAAATAAGATATAGAAGAACAAAAAATACAGAATTCTCGCAGTGGAATATAAAGATATAACAAAATAGCAGTTCATGAAGTTGCTAACTAATATTATTACATCAGCATTTTAAAATAAAATAGCACAGTGGAATAAACAAATGTTCACTAATCAAGACAATAGAATACAGGGAAATAACTAAAATGTTGAAATCCTCACATCCATCTTCAGCTCCAAAATAATAGTCTCGAAATTACTTAAATACTCAGGCTGATCCGAGCATAATAAAAAACACATACTCGAGTCAGAACTAAAAATTATTATTGAAGTTAACTCAATATCATGATAAATATGAGTGCAAACAACTTAAGAGATATTACAGGATTTTCCATTTTTTAAGGATCCGTTAAACTATCTATATGTAGTAGATAAGATATATATGTAATGTCTATTAGTAATGTAAATATTAAAATAGCGTTAAGGCTTTACATAAATCCCCCTTAACATGTTTATAAGCATGCAGTTTATGTAGGTCTTGTAACACAACAAGTAATATCGGTAGCCAGTGTGCCCTCTATAATGTACAATACTAAAACAAAGTGGTAGTGATCTTGTATAGGGATGATCATATGACAAGGCACATGAGGCAATGCCTAGGATATGACTATTATTTTGCATTCCTTGACTGGTCTTAACACCTAATGGCCGACCGTGTTCATCAATCCAAGATCAAGGTTGTAACGACCCAGAATTTTGACTATTTGAAATTGGAATATTTAAATATTTAAAAGTTAATTTTTAACTTGAATTTCAAATATAATGATTTATTGGATAATTTAATAATTGGAATTTACCCAAATAATTGAATCTTGAGTTTTAAGCTTAATAAAAATAATTTAAAGGCTTATTAAATTTATATTAATAAGAATGAAGGTAATAAAACTTTTAAATTTAATTTAAAAGTGATTTGTTCGATTTTAAAAATAACACGTTTAAATTAACATATAAAAATAGCCTTGGCATAGTTTCGGAATTCGATGAAACTAGTTCCATTGGATCCATAATAGTGTACTATTATCGGATTTCAAATTTCGCATCAGTTGGAGTTATCGTTTGGTCGTATGGAATATAAACGCACTGAAATTTATATTGAAAGTTCAATATAATAATTGGGTCTAAAAAGCTATCTTCTCCATATGATTGAATTAGGACTCAAAACCTTTTCCATTGCATTCGGAATAGGGGTATAACATTATGAATGCCTTGCGGCATGCCTCAATAGGGGTTCGATATTTTGAGTTATGTAAATCGAGATATTTTGGAATTTAAATTAATATATTATCTAGTCAAATATTCACATCAGCTACTTTTCTTTCCCATCAAGCCACTGTAGCCAGCCTCCTACACGCCAACATCACTTCCCTCCTTTATTTTTAAATGCATGCAAGTTTCAGAGCTGTAGGGTCGAGATTGGATAGTTTTGGAAGTAGGGTCAAGATTTGGATGGTTTTGGGATATAGTTTGAGTTATTTAAGAAAATTGATTTGTAAATGGAATTTAGTTTAGAAATCGATTTTAAAGAAATTTTAAAGGAATTAAGTGATGTGAAACCGTTATAAACTGGAAATGAGATTATGGGATTTATAAACAATGTTTATAAATAAAGTGAAATGATTTTCATTCGATAAATTGAAGATGTAAATTCACGGTAAGAATTTATGATGAGATGGGTAAATCGGTTTAAAAAGAAAGGATAGATTTTTCTTTGGAAATGTGAAAAAGGGATTTATGAAATTGGGGATGTGAATCGATTAGTGATAAATCAAGAGAGATTTATAAATATTAGATTTGTTATATTAGAATTGAAAAATATATTTTTATCGAGGAGTTGAGTTTGTTTTAAAAAGAGGATTTTTAAATTATTAAACTAGGTAATTTGAAAATGTTTTAGCATAAAAATATTTTAGAAAGTTAGTTATTTAAATATTTATAATTGTCAAAATGAATTATAAGTTTTATAAACAAGACTTGTAAATCGATTATAATTTTATTAATAGATCAGAATTAATTATTGTCTCAAAAGTTATGTAATTATTTTAATTATTTAAAAGTATATTTAATTTATAACATCCCGCCTTTTTGTACGCCTTAAGCAGACACTCATGCCGACTCAAACCATATAGAAGGGGGTTGATTGTTATTAGGGTGAATAAGAAAAAGCAGAGAAAGAAAAAAACAAAACAGAATCTCGCAGCGGAATGACAAAATATAATAATCAAATAACAGTTCATGAAGCTGTATAAGAGTTACACATATCAGAGATAAACAATAATGCAGCGGAACAATATGAATGCAGTGGAATAAATATAGTAGATAATAGTAGTACAAATCTTCGTCTTCGTCCTCCAGAAATAAGGTCTTCAAACCTGAAATGCTCTGGCTGACCTGAGCAAATTGAAAAGACAAAACACTCGAGTTAGAACTAAAAGATCTTATGTAAGTTAAATCAACGGTACATAAATATGAGTGTAAATGGCATCAGATATGTTTACGAGGTTTGACATATCCTATCCAGTGTCTAACGTGAGTGCAGTTACTTAGGATATGTTCGGGATTCACATCTCCTAAGGATCCGTTAATCTATCTACAATGTAGTACAATATGCTATTATAATATGTCTACAGTAATATAAACTATTAAAATATGTTAAGGCGTTACATTTTCCCCCTTAACACATTTTTAGGTATGCCAATAGTCTATACAGTACAGTAACTCCCCGTAAACTGGGGCCGCCAGAGGATACCACATAGGTACGACATAAAACAAACTCGTAGAAGGCGCGGTAGGGTATGTGACACGGCACAACTAGGAAATGCCAGGGTAGATATACCAATTACACTTCCGGACCATTGGTAACGCATACCCGCAACTACCGCCCAACTTGAAATACACACTCGAGTAAAAATCGAAGGGTGGCCACCAAATAAATCGCAAAGTCAGAATATAGTATCGATGGATGTGCCCGATCGGAGGAATGACCTCACTTAGCCCGTCGATTGCTCTTGTTTTAGCCACCTTATGCTAACTCACGGGAGTTAGGTCCACGTATATACCTTATAGGATCGTTGCCACCATCCTAGTTCATTCTGGAATCTCCACCGCGTACACAGTTGTCAAAGTGGTTTTCGGTATCGACATAGAGTATGCCCATATCCGATCCCGGTCTCTTTAACAACCAATCGCTTAATACACACCGGATGGTTCTTTTACATTTCCAAAATCATTTCATAATTGATATCAAAATAACATATTCAATTCAAATCATATCACTTTCGAAATCATTACTTACTTCCAAAATTATATCACATTGAAATCATAGTTCGAAATTATATTTCCTTTCAAAAGTCATGTTTCCAAAACAGGTTAAACTCTCATTTCAAAATATCATATTAAACCAAATATGTTATTTAATTCCCAACTTAGGTTATAATGTCGCTTAACCACATTCACTTTAAAAATCGAGAATTTGAATATAAACCCATCCTTTTTACTTAGTTTGGAATTTAGAAGAAAATAGTTTTAAATAGTTATGAATAGTTAATATAGATTTAAAATAGATTAAATATAATTAAAGTAGATTAAATAACTTTAAAATAGATTAATTAGATTTAAAATAAGTCAAATGGTTTAACTAATTTAAAAGTTTGAAAAGCTTAATAATTAAAGTCTTTTAAAATAATATATTTAAAACAGTTTATATGAAAATATGAATTTGAAATTTATATCAATTTAAACTATTTATTTCATTCCAACACATTTTAACCATTACAATGTCCCAAAACCCAATTTCAATTTTTCCGATTCAGAATTCTAAATAAATATTAAATTCAATATCGCTTAAATCCATGTTAAAACATCGATTTAACTACTCCAAATTCAATATATTTCAAAGTTATACTTCAATGATTTTTAACAACTCAATTTCGATAAACTTCACTTATATTTCAAATTCACTATAAAATTTCAATTTTATTCCTTCAACAAATCTTTCAAAACAATTCGATGTTAATATAAAACTCGAAGTTCGATAAAAATTCGATTTATATAAACCAAATTTTATTTCAAAAATATCATTTAACTCAATGCAAAATTTAAGGATTCAAAATCATTTAAATTTAACCAATCCAGTGTCCGTATATAATTCTCTACCCTAAGGTCAAGTGATGCAGATATATATCATTTCAATCCGCGATTTACAATGTTACGGTTATATATCATTTCAAACCGCAATCCCGAATTAATAATAAAATCCATAAAATCGCTCGAGTCTATCATTTCAACCCATAATGATTTTTCCTTAATCTATAGATCATTCAGGTATGTATCATTTCAACCCATAGTGAACTTGCAGTTTATAACGATGTAAAATACAACATCCATTCATCCAATATCAACAATCAACATCCAATACAAACATCATCAAATCAATCAATAAATATCAATATAGAACTGATAATCAATAACAGGTATTTAACAGGCAATTTATATTCAATAATAAATTAAATAACGATTTAACTCAAATAAATTCAAATTAACTGCAATGATGATTTAAAATATACCAAACAGTCATAAATAAATTTCTAATCACATCATAAATTTAATTTAACAAACATAAGAAATTTTAGAAGTTGTGAGTAGGTTAAAACACTCACCTTTGAATTTAAATTGAATTTAAATCCAAATTAGGGCCCAAATTCAAACCGTCTCAGAATTTGTCCAAACGAGCGTTAAAACGTCTGGATTTTTGATACGATGCCAATGTAGAAAACCACGCCCAAATCCAAGCTCGTATGCAAAAGTTATTATCATTAGAAGTTTGAAAATTTTAAATTCAAAAAAATAAATAAACAAATAGAGAGGAGCCACGTCACCATCTCTATTTGTCACGGCAAACCCTAGCTCACCATCCATCAGGTCGCGAACAAGCCGCCTTATACCCAAAGCTTTGACCCACGTGCTCGCCAACGCCAGGCCCTCGCGGCCACCCCCATCCAAGCGATCGTCGACCATCACATCACTCGAGCCTCGCAACGACTTTCCCCACGACTAGGTCCGATCGACCAAAACGCCTTCGGCCGCCATAAAAAATACGAACCCTAATTTAATTTTTTCTATAGATCCAACCGTAAACTCGCCGTAGAACTTGCATGGATGGATTACGCTCGAGAATCTCCACAAACCCATGTTGTCGATTCAACGATCGATCGAAGTCAATCGTAGCCCAACGAACGGCTGATAACAAATCACCAATTTTCGGCCACAAAGTAACCCAGATCGAAAAATGAACCATAGAATTGACTTGCGCTCGTCGAGAGCTTCAGATCGATATAAAATATGATATAGTTTGAGGAGTTTGAAATTTTGATTTGGTTTTGATTTTGAATTTGCAATTGGAAATTATGGTTTGTCTGCCATTGGAAAGAGAGGAAAAAATGAAATTGTACGTACAAAAAAACTGACTTGAGGAATACTATGGTTTATAATAGGTTATATATAGGTAGGTCAGAATTGAGATGAATCGACAAGATTTGATTATAACGTTGAACGATAAATGGGCCGAAAAGCCCGTTCCGTCTCTGGAACGAAAATGGGTCATCCCATATATCAACATAGATGTTTTCAAATAATTTAAAATCAATGGAATAGGTTTCAAGTTCAAATTCCATCGTATGAAGAAGTTATGTTGAAATCAGCTTATTTAAAATCGATATCAATTGATTTCAAGGCGTTTCGAGCCCGTACGATCAAACGACCAATCTGATCGTTACGAAACTTGAAATCCTATAATAATTCACTGTTACGGATCCGATGAAACTGGTTTCGTCGAAATCCGAATCAGTGGCCAAAATGGCTATATTTCAGTTAATTAAATAAATTAATATTAAATTAATTAAATCACTTTTCGATTCAATATTTAATAATTTACAATTTCTATCATTTTGATTTCTTAATCACTTACAATAATTTAAACAAATTTAGATGTCAATTTAAAGTTGATTAATCCATCAATTTCAGTGTTTAATTTCAATTTCATTAAATTCAGAAATTATAAATTAAATTTTCAATAATACCATTTAATTGACCTTTTGAGACGACCCAAAATTTTCGATCCCGAAAATTTCAGATAGTTAGGAAAAGAAGAAAGAGGTAGAAGAAAAAGAAACGGAAACACAACACAGATTCTCACATTCGCAGCGGATCAAAATATAATATCAAAGGATAACAGTTTACAAAGAATACTGTATCTGTCAAATACATTTGTAATACATCAGAGTTACACTCATACACAAACACTGGACATATACAAATCACATGTCTCAGATAAACAGAGATAATATCACAGCGGAAACAATCCATACGTTCTTGCCATCCAGCTCGTCTCTTGAGCTCGGAACGTCCTTACCTGAAAATCTGTAATACTCGGTCTGACCCGAGCATTACATCAAAGTAACACCCGGGTCAGGCTAGAAACCAGTGTGAGTAAACCCATATAACATGAAATACTAAATTCAAACCATAAAGAAAACCCGAGTAACTCGTACTTCACTACGAGTTCATTACTTGTTATGCTCAACACTTACTTCCACAATCAATCCCTAAGTACCTTTATTTAGTTTTAAATAGTCCAGTCATTTAAATTATTCCATTTCAGCCTGTTGATTTCACAAGTCAACCCATAAAGAATCATTGTATGTTACCAATCGAAGTGGGTTCGGGTATTACTAATACCCGATCCCGGTTTCTTCGAATACAATATCATATTAACCCAAGTTATTCAATGAAATATGATTCAAACTTTAAATACAAGGTGTCACTGTTTTAACCCAACATTATCACATAACATCACACATCACATACCAGAGATATCATCTAATCTAAGGCACACAATACCATTTAATCATTCATAAGCAAGATAAATTAACCATACCATCTCTAATTAATTTAATTAACTACTATCGAATTAAATAAATTACTTTAAATTACTTCTAATCCTGCATATTAATTGATTACAAACCAGTTAATTGATCATCCAATAATCATCCATCTAATTAATCCTCCTTGATTAATCACAATTAGGAATGATAATTACTTTCACTAAGTGATTATCCTTTATATTAACTACACAAAGTAATTTAATCCCAAATCGCATCCATTCTTCAATTAATTATAACCAGTAATTACCCATCTTAATTACTTCACTAAGTAATTATTCTTCATTAACTACATTGAGTAATTTAACCAATCATCCAGTGATTAATTAAACTTAATTAATTAACTTAAACTAATTACATTAAACATAATTAATTACAATAAGTAATTAATCCCCTAATTACTTTCATTAAGTAATTATACTTAAACGATTTCCACAATTAATTATCTTTAATTAATTAATGTAATTAATTATTAAAATTAATCACATTAATTAATTATTTATAATTTCAAGTTAATGATCTTCATTAACTATTAACAATCCTTTATAAATATACTTTAACATTTCAAAGTTGTTTAAAACATTTAAATTTTAAAAACTTTATTTATTTTAAAACCAGGATGCAAAAGTAAATTTGAATCCATATCTTAAAACTTGATTTTTTTTTAAAAAAAACTCTGTTTAATCTTGCTTTACACTTTAAATTTATTTTAAAATTAAAAAAAAAATAGTGTCAGGTTTTAAAACCTGGCCACCACAGTTTACCCGAACCCATACTTAAACCCCCGAGTCCATACCCTAAACTCTTCGAGCCAAACTCATAAAAACTTCTAGCAACACTCGACATTTACTCGAGAAAACTCGGGTCCCACTTCTCTGCTCCCAAACTTCATCAGGAAACAACACATGGCACCGTGCACATGCACGGTGGCTCCGGCCAGCTCCAGCCTTCCACGCCACCTTCCTCACATCGGCGGTCATCCACTCACTTGATTCTGACCACCAAAACATCATCAAAATCTCAAAATTGAATTCGAGCAACCCAGGCACAAACTGAAACAAACCCACTTGGAACAACACTTGAAACTTGGAATCATCTCGCACTCGAAACTCCGACAACCAGAGAGTCTAAATTTCCGACCAAGCCTTCGCCTACACTCCAGCTATCATCTCCCTAAATCCTGTAGAACTCGATCATCAATTGAAGTCGTGCCGATCAAATATCCTGACCTAGTCAAAACTAGGTTTACAGACTTCACCGATCTCCCATCACCACCACAGTGCCTTGAACACCAACCTGAAATTTTCCCCAATCTTCCGATCATTCCTCCATCTCCAGGAAAGACCATAAGCCTTCCGATCAACTTGATCGCCATAGGCAACCCAAAACATCATTTTCAGTTCAACTCAAACTGCTCGTCCTGTACACCTCTAAAAATTGTGATTCCAATCTTAAAAATCATGTTTTTGAATAAGGTTTCAGATTATATGCCTGAAATCATAGATTAAGATGTTTGGATTTTCACTTAAATTTAGCTTGCCCTGCTCTTTTGATTTCCAGTGAGTTCCCAACTTTATTTCAACTTAAATAATTTTTTTAAAAAAACTTACTTTATGATGAAACAACCAACCTTTGTTCAAGACTCAAATCTTAGCAAAGCCTAGATCAAAGAAAATGAATTTTGATTGAATTCTTAACTTTGAAACTAGTCTGTTCTTTGGTTTTCCAGAGGTAACTTAATTAAAAATTTTAAACATTAATATATATTGAAACAACAATTTTGTTTGAAACTTAAATCCTAACAAGAATCAGATCAAGTGATAATGGAATTTTACCAAAATCTTAGTTTTAAAACCAAGAACATGCAAGAACAGATACATAGCCATCACACAAATGTGCACCCAGATAATTCACTTATATATAATCTGTGACGACCGCCCATGACCCCTGCACCGAATCTGGAGATAGTGCGCTGAAAAGTGTGCCAGGCGACAATGGACGATTCTCAGGGTAGATTAAAACAACAGAATCTATCGTATTACTCACAGCGCATGGACAAAATACAATTGAACATATATTTAGTGAAGCTTTACAGAATAAAATGCCATCATATAAAACTTCGTAGTAGTTGAATACAAACATCCAAATAGCCAATACATCAAGCCTCACTACATAACACTCAGAGTTATACAAAACAGTGGAACATCCAGTACATATAGTAAGAAGATAATATGCAACCCTCCAGCTCGTCCTCGATATCAGCATCGTGAGAAGAGAACAGCACCTGTCACCTGCTACCTAGTCTGCCCGTCCCAAAAATGGACGAACAACCCAAGGCAATAAGAATTAAAACATAAAGCCTTGAGTCAGACAACAGTCTTAGTGAGTAGTAAATTAACTAACAACATACCAAAAGAGCATAAAGGAAAAGGAATAGGAATACAACCCTCCCACTCCACCTCTTTCTACAGTGATAGCCCCCTGACACACACTAAGCAGAAGCAACATAGCAGAGCATACAATTTAAAGTAAAGTAATAATCATTCGAGTCAAGGGCGATGTTTTCCAAGTACCAAGGCCTAAATCAGATAAGCACCCAGAAAATACCGCTCTTGAGTCCGAATGACGATACAACCAAACATCCATGACTCTGGCTATCACTGTTATCATTGCTTCGATATCACCGTTAATTGAATGACCGGCACATTCTTTTAGCCGTCCGTCAAGGGCTAATGGAAACCCCGGTTCTAGACATAACTCCCGCACGTCGTCGCAGCCCGTGCCTAGGACTATCGAATCTGCCCAGAGTACTCGACCATCAACAGTTAGTCGTTGGGACTATCGAATCTGCCCAAACATACTCTTGCTTAGAGCATGCTAGAACCTTCAACAACGATACTATCCAAGCCTCCTAGTCATCCTCCTCGACGACTATTCTCATATCCATTCATTATCCTCAACTCGAATCATATCACCGAGTTATCAACATGCTTGGAATGATCCCGTCCGGATTAGACCAAGTCTTCATTACATGATGCCTCGCTTCATTACATCCTCGCAAAGCCTCATCTCAACATATCATCATCAAATCTATGCATAAGAGCTTCATCATCCCGCTACATATGCCACGAGCAGCTTTCCCAATTCAAGAGCCTTTCCCTTAGCTTTTGAATCATCTTCGACCACCTTGTCTAAAACCAATCAACAATCATCTAATTCACAGCAATCAATCATGTCAAACATCAATCCAAGTAACCAAGCATTCAAATATAAGCAAAATGAACAATTATAACAATAATGGCAATTTCGTAATTAAGGAGTTGAAAGTCTAACAAGCATGAAAACATGAGGATTATCTCTACAACTTGATGAATGAACTTGCATAGGTTAATCACATACAAAAATGGTTGTCAAATCATCATGAACAATGGATCTACATGGATCTACACTTAGGATGAAGAAAATGCATGGAAATCACTATTTTAACACCAAATCGAGCCAACAATCCGATATACTCCTTTGGATCCGTGTGAGAGATAATCACCACTCACCAAATCACCTAAACAACTCCAAATCTACACGCTTCAGATCTGGACAGCGAAGGATCGAGCTTGATCTATCACGAATCCGCTTCAAACGAAGAAATCTCTCTTGAAAAGATGAAGATCTTCAATCTAAGCTCTTGAATCTTCAATATGGATGGAAGGAATCACTAGATTAGAGTGGAGAAAAGAAGTGAAGAAGTGTAGAAGTCGAGCTCTCAAAATGGCAGCACTTCGTCGCTTCCAAAATCCGGATCCCAAAAATGAGAAAAACCCTTCCTATTTATAGCAGAAATTTCCTTAAGTCGTAACTCGGCTATCTCCATAGGTCGTTTCCGACCTAAGCCTCTCCGACCTAACAGATATGCACGCGCGCCCCAACTCCTACGACCTAACACTTACTTGTCTATGACTCACGACATAACAGCTATCTCCTAAGTCGGTCACGACTTATAGCATGCGCGCCTACGACTCAATTGAGAAACGACCTAACAACATTACGACCTAACTCCTTAAGCTACCACGCGACCTAACATAAGTCGCAAACAACTGGACTGCGACCTAACTACTAAGCCAAAGCCCAGCGACCTAGTAACTCGCGCGACCTACGACTTAACAAGTGCGCGACTTACGACTTAGAAATCACGCGACCTAACACTTAAGCTATACCCTACGACCTAACAACCCATACATAAGTCGCTTACGACTTAACACCTTAACTCGTCCACGACTTAACTCCCATAGGTCGTACCCTCCTTAAGTCGCTAACTCACTTAAGTCGCATTATTACTTAACTTGCTAACTCGCTGTTACTTAACTCGGTCACTTCCTTAGGTTGTCTATCCCTTAGGTCGTTAACTCACCCAGTCGACTTAACTTAGCAACGACTTAAACACTTAACTCGCCATTCCCCTGGGTAGCTCCTATCCCCTAAGTCGTATACGACTTACGACTTATACTAAGTCGTTCACGACTTAGGACTTAGCCATTGCCTAAAACTCATATGTCACCACCTTAACCCAGTTAATCTCTTAAGTCGGCAACTCGACCCAGACTTCTCTTAACTCGTCCAAACCGACTTAGGACTTAGAAAAATTCTGAATGACTTATCAACAATGTAACCAATTGTCAACTGTTTTACGATGTTCCGATCCGTAAAAAACGGGTCATTACATAATCACACAAAACATACTTATTTCCAGAGAATTAACATGCAACCAGATTTAAGAATACTTCATCTTTTAGGAAAGATGTTACTCACAATTATAGGATGTTTGAACAGAGGCTTTTGAATTGGAATGCTGGAAATGCCTTGATCTGAAACTTAGTTGTTGAGATGATCTTGTTTATCTAAGATGAATTTACTTGATCTAGTTGAATTGAATCCATATACTAGTTTTTTTGTTGATCTGCTTGCTTTCAGGCTTTCAGGTTTCAAAATTTGAACAGAGGTTGTTGATTTTTTTGTTTCTCTCCTTTTTTTCGAACTTGAGTGATTTCGTTTTACTTAAGTTTTTAAATGGCAGCTTGCTATATCTTTTCTCTTGTTCGAATTAAGAAGTAAAGCACATATATTTTTATAGAGGAATCCCTTGTAGCTTTGTACAACAAATTCCATTCATCATTTTTTTATATTTGCTTTGATTTGAAAAGATAAATTTGATTTGATTTCTTATGTCATGCCTTAGATTATATTTTGACCTTGATGAAATGTTTTGTAGGCTAGGATTTGATGTTGTCTCCCCTTTTGTTTACATACATATCTTCACATATGCTCATATATTTTTTTCAGTGATATTTCTTCAAACTTTTACATGAAATCATTTTTAAGGAATGTAGTACCCTACTGAAAACACATTTCCTATAGCTAACTCAACCTGTAAACATTTATATGTGGAGAAAAATGATTTTTGCAAGGATCTTTACCTGTTTGGACAAGAACATAGACAATAGACATATCTACATGCATATGTCCATTCTATATATATACATCTAGACTCATTTCATTGTTACACAACACTTTTCCTTTAACACTGATATCACCATTTCATTTTTAGCAGAACAACATATACAGGAAATTAGATTTTGGAAAGTGTTTACTCACCTTGAGTGTCAATAGAGAAAGCCTGGAAATTCTTGCTTTATACCTTATGTGCTTAATATAAAGTTGTTATAGCTATTGGTATAGGCTTATCTTATGTTGCATACACACAATAACCACTTATATACTTTTATTTCTATTCTTTTACACATGTATTTTGAGTTTAAGTTATATTCCTATATATATATATATATTTATACTTATATTTAGTGTTAATAAGATTGATTTTATATTTAAGCATTATTATCTAAAGATTTATAATCCAATATCTAATATAGTTTTTAAACCAATTTATAAATGTATCCAAATATGTTAATTATCAGAATTTTATTTATTTGCCTTATTAAAACTAATATCCCATTAATTACATCAGTTAACCACTCAATATTCGATGGCCAAAAATCCAGGTCGTCACATTCCTCCCCCCTTTAAAACTTTTCGTCCTCGAAAAGAAACGAAGCCAGAATTATTAAAATGCTTAAAATCAAATTAATTTTTCTTTTATCATTTTTAGAACAAATTTTTCTTTTTTTATCCATATAATATTATTCCAAAGTGATTTTATTTTATAAAAATACTTTTATAACTCGATGTTCAACAAGTCCATCCTTGTTCTTACAGAAATTCGGTCATACGTTGATCAGGCGTATGACTGAAAATCTATAAGTACTTGGTACACCCGTTTTCAACACCCAGTGAAAATACTTTGGAAAATTATTTTATTGAAAATATCAAAAACATTTTTGAAAATAGAGGAAATATCTTTGGTGAGAATGCTCTGGAAATCATCACCCCCATCCATGGTCGCAGTTAACCCGATGGTTACGTTGTCGTCCCGGCAAAATCCATAGATAACTGTAGGCTTCCGCGCCCCTCGATTACACCATGGAACCCGCTACAGATCGCAGTTACATCCTGGGTTACGTTGCCATCACAGCAAAAGTCCATGTAACTGTAGGCATCAGCGCCCTCGAATTTCGCTGCCAAATGAATGAAACTTCTCCACTCCCACATAGGTTGCAGTCTACCGATGTAAAATCAAACGCAGACTGTTGGCTCTCAGCGGCACACACGACTTTCGCTATGTTACCATAGTGTCGCAGTCTACCGATATAAAATCAAACATAGACTGTTGGCTCTCAGTGGCACACACGACTTTCGCTATGGTCTGCAGTAGATCGCAGTGACATCGAGTTACACTGTCGTCACAGCATAACCTAAATGCCTCTGTAGGCATCAGTGCCCTCGACTTCCGCTACACACTATGCATGATCCTCATGAACAAGTTTTGTTCGGACTCCTCACAAGATCAACTTTACCACCCCCTCCCCCTTAGGGTTCAAGGCAGTACCACCCTGTGGCACTCCTGAGAAGTTCATTCAAGGGAGCGCATTTTTCCCCAGAGCCAATTTCAAAACACTTTATACTATACACATATAGTATTTTTCAAATCATACACCTAGTATGAATTTTATATAAATCTCCTTTCTCAAAATCGATTTCCCAAAATCGATAATTCACAAACTAGGCTTTCCAAATTCCAAATTTGATTTTCCTAAAAAATCAAAGCCTTTCCAAATTCAAAGGTTCCCAAAACTTCTCCTCAAAATCATTTTCACAAAAGTCTTTATATATACATATATATATAATAACCTTGGGAAATTTTTGAATCACTTCATACTTGTATAAATTCACTTTTATACTTCAAATACTTTCAAAACCCTTTTCTTCAGGCAATAGATTCAACAAGGGGAGTTTTCCATATATAACAAAGATATATAACTTTGTTTATCCCAAATCAAATATTCAAATTTGATTACTCTATAAAGTCACTTACCATATTGCTTACTTCCATAAAGTAAATTTTAGTCATAGAAATATTCAATTTCCACTTCATTACAACATATACTTTTCATTTAAAAAACCATATTACACTTCTTATCCACAACTTACAATATCAATTTCATTCAAACTCGTACGATGTCCACATATCATATGTACGCAATATCAATCTGATCGCTCACTCGATCACACAATTTCACTTCCGAACTAGTATCGTCCACCCGACTTTCTAGTGCGGACTCAGACCTAGTTTCTTGATCAGAAACCGTTATTCTCCTTGCATAGTCACAACTATGATAGAGAATATCCAGAACCAATCAAAAATCCATATCCAGGTTCGCCGTCGAAAATCGAGTGAAAAATCCCAAATCGGATCGGTAATACTATCTCGAAATTCTGTACTCGAATCTGGATCAAATCACTATGCGAATAGAATAATATACGTACATCCTACATATTTATCTTCATTGATTATCAATTAAATCAATTTCCTTTCTATTCACATTCACTTTGATTTTATTCACTTATTCACATTTGCCTCAATCCTCTCTTGGATTACCATTTCAATTCTCATCTCAGTTGGGTATTTAATCAATAATAGTTTGAACTCTGACCAGTTTATATTTAGAAAATAGCTTGAAATTTTTTTAAATAGATAAATAGTTGAAAATTAATTATTAGTTTGTAAAATAGCTGTAAAACAGTTAAGTAATTGTAAAATTGTTAAATAGTTCCAAAAGTAATTGTAAAACAAGCTTAAGATAGTTTTAGGTTTAAAAAGAAAAGTTGTATAGTAAATAGTTTGGAAAAATAGATTTATATTAAAACAATTTATTTTGAAAATAGTCCAGAGTCAAACTGTTCAATTCCCCATCAATTCAATTTAAATTTCCACTTCCATTTAAATTGACTCATTTCTAATTTGAATAACTTCAATCTCCCTTGAACTTGATTTATCCCCAATTCAAGTTGAATTAACCTCAATTTCTTTCCAAATTCAAATCAAATTCCATTTGATTTTAAACATATTCACTTTAATTACAAATTCCAATTTATTCAAATTAACTTAGACTAATTTCAAATTGAATCCACTTCAATTTCAAATCATTTCAATTCCTATATGAATTAATCCCAATTCCCATTTGAATTTGAACTCATTCAATCTTCAATTTTATTTCGAATTAATCCAATTCAAATTTCCCATTTGAATTTTATACTTATCCATCTTCAATTCTAGTTAATTCAAACTAAATTCAATTTGAACTAATGAAATCTGAATCTCAACCTTAATCCATCTCGAATTATATAAATTCGAGTTAAATTTTCAAATGTTGATTTAACCCCTTAAATCAAATTTACCTCAATAATCCAAATCTTTAAACAATTTAATTCTGAGTCCAATTCTCAAAATTCCATTTTAAATTATCTTTACTTAACTTATTTCAAGGTTCAAATAAGAGTTCAAAACAATTTTATCTTAAAAATTCAATTTATTCAAATTTTCTATTCCATATCATTAATTTCAAATTAAAGTTTAATTTCCCTTTTATCTCAATAATGGATATATTATCACACTTCATTTCTTATTCATTTAAACAAATCCAATTCACACTCTAAAGATTATTAATAACAATAGGATAATATTATCCAAATTATTTTAAAACATCCATTTCCAATTTCGAGATCTCAAACCCATTTTGAGATCACACAAACTCCCAATTCAAATTAACCATTTAACTTCCCAAGTTAAATCTCAATTTCATCTTGAAATTTCCAATTTAGGTTGCTTGTTAAATTATTTAACTTTCCCAAAGTTAAATTTAATTTACTTAATCCAGTCAACCTTACCCAATTTGAATTCCCATTTCAAAATTAAACTTCACATTAATAATCTTGTAAGTTCAAAACTTATCACCTTGGGTATCACATCTCATTCCAAATTTAAAACTCAACATTTAGAGTTTATTTCAAACCATTTTTGGTATTATGAATATTCCTCATATATACATATTTTTTTCTTTACACACCAAGTTATCCTTAAATTTTAAACCACCTTTGGTTTTTAATTCAAAACAAATTCCTTTAAATTTTCAAACAGCTCCTGTTTGAATCAAGCTTTTTCATTCAAATAATATTATTTATTATTTCTTTATCACTTTGAAACAATTTTCAAATTCTGGGCTCAGAATTAAAACTTTGCAATTTATATCATCTTCAGTTCCAATTTATAAGTCATACTTGCCTAAATGTTTTACTTTCCTAAAACATTTCATTTTGCTTACTCATTAATACACATTTATTATTATCTTATTCTGAAACTTTTTCCCAAATTCAAGATTTTAATTTTAGTTTGAATCCATTTCAAACTTATCTTTATTTAATTCCAATTTGGTTGTATTTCTATTTCCACTTAATTTAGTTCCAATAATTTAACAACCAATTACCTTAATATTTATTAGAAAGAAATATTGCTTTATATATATAAAAATATATTCTCATATAAAATCATTTAAAATCTTTATATAAGAAAATAACAAGTACGCTCTCATATATACACACACACACACACACACTCAACTCATTCTAGGGTACCATTGACCCTATCCTTAATGAGTAATCCCACCAGAGCCAATGTTCTCGCTTAACCTTTGCTCTGATACCAAATGAGACGACCCGAAATTTTCGATCCCGAAAATTCCAGATAGTTAGAAAAAGAAGAAAGAGGTAGAAGAAAACGAAACAGAAACACAACACAGATTCTCACATTCGCAGCGGATCAAAATATAATATCAAAGGATAATAGTTTACAAAGAATACTGTATCTGTCAAATACATTTATAATACATTAGAGTTACACTCATACACAAACAGTGGACATATACAAATCACATGTCTTAGATAAACAGAAATAATATCACAGCGGAAACACTCCATACATTCTTGCCATCCAGCTCGTCTCCTGAGCTCCGGAACGTCCTTACCTGAAAATCTGTAATACTCGGTCTGACTCGAGCATTACATCAAAGTAACACCCGGGTCAGGCTGGAAACCAGCGTGAGTAAACCCATATAACATGAAATACTAAATTTAAACCATAAAGAAAACCCGGGTAACTCGTACTTCACTATGATTTCATTACTTGTTATGCTCAACACTTACTTCCACAATCAATCCCTAAGTACCTTTATTTAGTTTTAAATAGTCCAGTCATTTAATTATTCCATTTCATCCTGTTGATTTCACAAGTCAACCCATAAAGAATCATTGTATGTTACCAATCGAAGTGGGTTCGGGTATTACTAATACCCGATCCCGGTTTCTTCGAATACAATATCATATTAACCCAAGTTATTCAATGAAATATGATTCAAACTTTAAATACAAGGTGTCACTGTTTTAACCCAACATTATCACATAACATCACACATCACATACCAGAGATATCATCTAATCTTAGGCACACAATACCATTTAATCATTCATAAGCAAGATAAATTAACCATACCATCTCTAATTAATTTAATTAACTACTATCGCATTAAATAAATTACTTTAAATTACTTCTAATCCTGCTTATTAATTGATTACAAACCAATTAATTGATCATCCAATAATCATCCATCTAATTAATCCTCCTTGATTAATCACAATTAGGAATGATAATTACTTTCACTAAGTGATTATACTTTATATTAACTACACAAAGTAATTTAATCCCAAATCGCTTCCATTCTTCAATTAATTATAACCAATAATTACCCATCTTAATTACTTCACTAAGTAATTATTCTTCATTAACTACATCGAGTAATTTAACCAATCATCCAGTGATTAATTAAACTTAATTAATTAACTTAAACTAATCACATTAAACTTAATTAATTACAATAAGTAATTAATCCCCTAATTACTTTCATTAAGTAATTATACTTAAACGATTTCCACAATTAATTATCTTTAATTAATTAATATAATTAATTATTAAAATTAATCACATTAATTAATTATTTATAATTTCAAGTTAATGATCTTCATTAACTATTAACAATCCTTTATAAATATACTTTAACATTTCAAAGTTGTTTAAAACATTTAAATTTTAAAAACTTTATTTATTTTAAAACCAGGATGCAAAAGTAAATTTGAATCCATATCATAAAACTTGATTTTTTTTTTAAAAACTTTGTTTAATCTTGCTTTACACTTTAAATTTATTTTAAATTAAAAAAAAACAGTGTCAGGTTTTAAAACCTGGCCACCACAGTTTACCCGAACCCATACTTAAACCCCCGAGTCCATACCCTAAAATCTTCGAGCCAAACTCCTAAAAACTTCGAGCAACACTCGACATTTACTCGAGAAAACTCGAGTCCCACTTCTCTGCTCCCAAACTTCATCAGGAAACAACACATGGCACCGTGCACATGCACGGTGGCTCCGGCCAGCTCCAGCCTTCCACGTCACGTTCCTCACATCGGCGGTCATCCACTCACTTGATTCTGACCACCAAAACATCATCAAAATCTCGAAATTAAATTCGAGCAACCCAGGCACAAACTGAAACAAACCCACCTGGAACAACACTTGAAACTTGGAATCATCTCGCACTCGAAACTTCGACCACCAGAGAGTCTAAATTTCTGACCAAGCCTTCGCCTACACTCCAGCTATCATCTTCCTAAATCCTGTAGAACTCGATCATCTATTGAAGTCGTGCCGATCAAATACCCTGACCTAGTCAAAACCAGGTTTACAAACTTCACCGATCTCCCATCACCGCCACAGTGCCTTGAACACCGACCTGAAATTTCCCCAATCTTCCGATCATTCCTCCATCTCCAGGAAAGACCACAAGCCTTCTGATTATTCCTCCATCTCCAGGAAAGACCACAAGCCTTCCGATCAACTTGATCGCCAGAGGCAACCCAAAACATCAATTTCAGTTCAACTCGAACTGCTCGTCCTGTACACCTCTAAAAATTGTGATTCCAATCTTAAAAATCATGTTTTTGAATAAGGTTTCAGATTATATGCCTGAAATCATAGATTAAGATGTTTGAATTTTCACTTAAATTTAGCTTGCACCGCTCTTTTGATTTCCAGTGAGTTCCCAACTTTATTTCAACTTAAATAATTTTTTTTAAACTTAATTTATGATGAAACAACCAACCTTTGTTCAAGACTCAAACCTTAGCAAAGCCTAGATCAAAGAAAATGAATTTTGATTGAATTCTTAACTTTGAAACTAGTCTGTTCTTTGGTTTTCCAGAGGTAACTTAATTAAAAAATTTAAACATTAATATATATTGAAACAACAATTTTGTTTGAATCTTAAATCCTAACGAGAATCAGATCAAGTGATAATGGAATTTTACCAAAATCTTAGTTTTAAAACCAAGAACAGGCAAGAACAGATACATAGCCATCACACAAATGTGCACCCAGATAATTCACTTATATATAATCACACAGAACATACTTATTTCCAGAGAATTAACATGCAACCAGATTTAAGAATACTTCAGCTTTTAGGAAAGATGTTACTCACAGTTATAGGATGTTTGAACAGAGGCTTTTGAACTGGAATGCTGGAAATGCCTTGATCTGAAACTTAGTTGTTGAGATGATCTTGTTTATCTGAGATGAATTTACCTGATCTAGTTGAATTGAATCCATATACTAGTTTGTTTGTTGATCTGCTTGCTTTCAGGCTTTCAGGTTTCAAAATTTGAACAGAGGTTGTTGATTTTTTTGTTTCTCTCCTTTTTTTCGAACTTGTGTGATTTCGTTTTACTTAAGTTTTTAAATGGCAGCTTGCTATATCTTTTCTCTTGTTCGAATGAAGAAGTAAAGCACAAATATTTTTATAGAGGGAATCCCCTGTAGCTTTGTACAGCAAATTCCATTCATCATTTTTTTATATTTGCTTTGATTTGAAAAGATAAATTTGATTTGATTTCTTATGTCATGCCTTAGATTATATTTTGACCTTGATGAAATGTTTTGTAGGCTAGGATTTGATGTTGTCTCCCCTTTTGTTTATATACATATCTTCACATATGCTCATATATTTTTTCAGTGATATTGCTTCAAACTTTTACATGAAATCATTTTTAAGGAATGTAGTACCTTACTGAAAACACATTTCCTATAGCTAACTCAACCTGTAAACATTTATATGTGGAGAAAAATGATTTTTGCAAGGATCTTTACCTGTTTGGACAAGAACAGAGACAATAGGCATATCTACAGGCATATGTCCATTCTATATATATACATCTAGACTCATTTCATTGTTACACAACACTTTTCCTTTAACACTGATATCACCATTTCATTTTTAACAGAACAACATATACAGGAAATTAGATTTTGAAAAGTGTTTACTCACCTTGAGTGTCGACAGAGAAAGCCTGGAAATTCTTGCTTTATACCTTATGTGCTTAATATAAAGTTGTTATAGCTATTGGTATAGGTTTATCTTATGTTGCATACACACAATAACCACTTATATACTTTTATTTCTATTCTTTTACACATGTATTTTGAGTTTAAGTTATATTCCTATATATATATACTTATATTTAGTGCTGATAAGATTGATTCTATATTTAAGCATTATTATCTAAAGATTTATAATCCAATATCTAATATAGTTTTTAAACCAATTTATAAATGTATCCAAATATTTTAATTATCAGAATTTTATTTATTTGCCTTATTAAAACTAATATCCCATTAATTACATCAGTTAACCACTCAATATTCGATGGCCAAAAATCCGGGTCGTCACACCTTTCATCCTATTATTCAATCCATATTTATCAAATAGATGAAATTAACATTGGTTCATGATCTATTACATTAATATTCTTAGATTTCATCTTAATCTCTATTGATGTAATATTTAAATATTTAATTTCATTTATTTGCAGTTAATCCAATTATTATAATTTAAATTCCAATAAATTAATAAATCTTGATTTCCATTCTTTTTATTCAACCAATTGTCATATTATGAATAAAATTAACATTATTTCCAATTATTATCTTAATTTAGACTAACATAACATTGAATTTAGATTCATTACAATTGATTACCAATTTTGATTTAATAGACTAAATAAATGGTTAACTTATAAAAATTGTTACTATTAACGTTTAATTACACTTATAAGTTATTATTAACAAACAAATGTTACAATTGCTTACATAACACTGTTCTTATCAAATTATCATTAATTATATACTAATTCATCAATTAGTTCAATATATACACTTGTTCCTTATATTCAATTCATAGCCAAGTATAACATTTAAACTATTTTCATTAATTGGCATTTCATTCCAGTTGTTAATGATTAACTTTAATTTACATTGTTGCCTTTCACTTTTGTTATTATTTCATTATTAATTTACAAATTTTTATTTCTTTCGATATTAAATTACCAAAACCTTATTAAATTAACAAATTTAAATTATCAAAATTTACGGGTCGTTACACTCTTCCCCACTCAAAACTTTTCATCCTCGAAAAGGAAAAAGAAGGGAAAAGAAGAAAATTAAGTAATCAATATATCTTATTCAAAATATTAAATTTATAAACAAATAAATTTACAAAATAAATTAATTTAAATAAAATATATCCGTTTATAACCATTAAATCCTTTTGTACTCAAAGTAATAAAGTTTGGAAAACATTTCTCCAAATTTTCTAAGTCCAAAATTCACTAAAAATTTCGGCAGAGTCTCCTTTGTACGGAGAGGCTCAGGATAAAATAATAATATCAATAATAATATATATCAAAAAATTTCAAAATAATATATCCCAACAGTGGAAAATAATATAATATCTCTATAAAACCGTCCGAGAACGTACCTATTTGTCGGGCAATTAACGCTTATTTTATGAAACAAAAAGCAGTAGCAATAGCTTCCATAACCTGTATTTCACTTATATAATCCAAAGAGGTTAATAATTATAAAAAATGAAATATTTAAAGTTGTTTCAACCACTAACAAAAAAATCAATATAAACAACAATCACTCGCAACCACGACATACAATCATCATATGAAATCAATAGAATCAACTATCCATCCATAGCAAACAAACAAATGGTTTGTTCGGGTTCAGAAATTTTTAACCGCCTAGAATGACAAATAAACTACTGAGTGCACTATTTACTCAACAATCTTAGATGAACTCAATAGATTATTCATACATCTTAAACAATTAGAAGTATCCTATCCCAAACAACCCATAAACCAAAACAAACAATAATTTACAATGTACTTGAGTTATTCTTATTAAATTTCTTTCACAACATTTACAGTTTTATTTTTCTTTTCATTCATACAAGGATTATTTCTTTAACTTACATTTATTTCTTACAATTTTTTTACCATTCATTCATTCAGTGTTTATTTCATTTATTTTCCTTTATTACTTACAAAAATTCATTTTCATTTATTCATTCATGTCAATTTCTTTTTATTGCATTACATTCATTTTATTATTTACTTTAATTATAAATAGTTTCAATATTACATAAGTTCAAAATCCTTTTGCTTACATTACTCATTTTCTATTTCATTTAATTAGTAGTATTACAATTTTAACTCAAGTTTATAACTATTTTCTTATCAGATTTCTTATTTATAAAAGTAAATTTCATTGAACACTTCCATTACATAAGTTTTACTTGTAAAATTTCCATTACATATTCTTTTAAGATTTCAACTTTTTATAATTGGTAAGTTATATATATGTCATTAAGAATGTAATTGAAAGTTACACAAGTTTGACTTACTTATTCAAATTAACTTAAGGTTCAATAGTTATCATTTCTTATTTTCATATTCTTTTCGTTTACAAGTTACAAATTTCAAATTCCTTGTATATTTCATTTATAACTTAGCATATAATTTCTTATTTTCATTTTAGAAGCTCCAATTTTTAAGTATAATAATTGAAATCTCTAATTTATAGAAACTTAAGAACTAAATGTCGGGTTCCATTTCAATTATTCAAAAAAAATATCTATATTATCATATCTTTTATATATATCGAATCAAAATTGGAATTCAAAATTAAGATTATCAAAACAATTGTGCAGTAAAACTACTACAACAGTCTTCCCACTTTGAAACTCGAAAATGAACATCGATTATGCGTGCACTCATCACCGAAATTATTTTCCAGCGATAGAGAGGGGAGTACAGAACTTATTTCCTTCAAAAATTTCTTTAAAACATTTCTTTCAAATTGTGTTGAAAATTTATATCATAAAATACTTTAAATACTACTAGTGTTATATTACAAAGTCATTCGAGAGAAATTTCAAAAGCCCCGGAACTTAAGTTCTAAATTTCCCAATTTCATTTATCTTATTTTCAAATATTTCCAACCTATATTTATAAATTTCACTACTTAACAACCAACATATTACAACTAAATATATATATCATTTATAAATCATTAGTTTATATATAAAAATATACAATAGGTAAAATTATTTCATTTACCTACATTTCAAAAACAAATATTGTGTCGGTCTGTCCTATTAAGTGTTTAGGAATCCCTATCGATGTCATAGCGTCCTATGCACCAACCAGAATTTATAAATACAAAACGGAACAAATTAACACAATATAAAACCCTTTTATAACACTAATAAATACGCTCTCTCATATATATATATACACTCAACGACTCATTTCTAGGGTATTACTACCCTAATTAATATGAGTCAGACCCCACAAAAATAAGGTTATCGCTAAACCAAAGCTCTGATACCAACTGTAACATCCTGCCTTTTTGTACGCTTTAAGTAGACACGCATGCCGACTCAAACCATATAGAAGGGCGGATTGTTATTGGGGTGAATAAGAAAAGGCAGAGAAAGAAAAAAACAAAACAGAATCTCGCAGCGGAATGACAAAATATAATAATCAAATAACAGTTCATGAAGCTGTATACAAAACATTTGATTATACTTATACAATACAAAATCAAAGTTACACATATCAGAGATAAACAATAATGCAACGGAACAATATGAATGCAGTGGAATAAATATAGTAGATAATAGTAGTACAAATCTTCATCTTCGTCCTCCAGAAATAAGGTCTTCAAATCTTGAAATGCTCAGGCTGACCCGAGCGAATTGAAAAGACAAAACACTCGAGTCAGAACTAAAAGATCTTATGTAAGTCAAATCAACAGTAAATAAATATGAGTGTAAACGGCGTCAGAGATATTTACGGGGTTTGACATCTCCTATCCAGTGTCTAACGTGAGTGTAGTAACTTAAGAGATGTTCGGAACTCACATCTCCTAAGGATCCGTTAATCTATCTACTATGTAGTACAATACGCTATTATAATATGTTTATAGTAATATAAACTATTAAAATAGCGTTAAGGCGTTACATTTCCCCCTTAACACATGTTTAGGTATGCCAATAGTCTATACAATACCGTAACTCCCCGTAAACTAGGGCCGCCAGAGGATACCACATAGGTACGACATAAAACAAACTCGTAGAAGGCGCGCTAGGGTAGGTGACATGGCATAAATAGGCAATGCCAGGGTAGATATACCAATTACACTTCCGGACCGTTGGTAACGCATAGCCGCAACTACCGCCCAACTCGAAACACACTCCTGAGTTAAAATCGAAGGGTGGCCACCAAATAAATCGCAAAGTCAGAATATAGTATCGATGGAATGTGCCCGATCGGAGGAATGACTTCACTTAGCCCATCGATTGCTCCTGTTTTAGCCACTTTATGCTAACTCACAGGAGTTAGGTCCACGTATATACCTTATAGGATCGTCGCCACCATTCTATTTCAATCTGGAATCTCCACCGCGTACACAGTTGTCAAAGTGGTTTTCGGTATCGACATAGAGTATGCCCATATCCGATCCCGGTCTCTTTAACAACCAATCGCTTATTACACAGCGGATGGTTCTTTTACATTTCCAAAATCATTTCATAATTGATATCAAAATATCATATTCAATTCAAATCATATCACTTTCTAAATCATTACTTACTTCCGAAATTATATCACATTGAAATCATAGTTCGAAATTATATTTCCTTTCAAAAGTCGTGTTTCCAAAATAGGTTAAACTCTCATTTCAAAATATCATATTAAACCAAATATGTTATTTAATTCCCAACTTAGGTTATAATGTCGCTTAACCACATTCACTTTAAAAATCGAGAATTTGAATATAAACCCATCCATTTTACTTAGTTTGGAATTTAGAAGAAAATAATTTTAATTAGTTATAAATAGTTAATATAGATTTAAAATAGATTAGATATAATTAAAGTAGATTAAATAGCTTTAAAATAGATTAATTAGATTTAAAATAAGTCAAATGGTTTAATTAGTTTAAAAGATTGAAAAGTTTAATAATTAAAGTCTTTCAAAATAATATATTTAAAACAGTTTATATGAAAATATGAATTTGAAATTTATATCAATTTAAACTATTTATTTCATTCCAACACATTTTGACCATTACAATGTCCAAAAACCCAATTTCAAATTTTCCGATTCAGACTTCTAAATAAATATTAAATTCAATATCACTTAAATTCATGTTAAAACATCGATTTAATTACTCCAATTTCAATATATTCAAAGTTATACTTCAACGATTTTTAACAACTCAATTTCGATAAACTTCACTTATATTTCAAATTCACTATAAAATTTCAATTTTATTCCTTCAACATATCTTTCAAAACAATTCAATTTTAATATAAAACTCGAAGTTCGATAAAAATTCGATTTACATAACCTAAATTTTATTTCAAAAATATCATTTAACTCAATGCAAAATTTAAGGATTCAAAATCATTTAAATTTAACCAATCCGGTGTCCGTATATAATTTTCTACCCTAGGGTCAAGTGATACAGATATTTATCATTTCAATCCGTGATTTACAATGTTACGATTATATATCATTTCAAACCGCAATCCCGAATTAATAATAAAATCCATAAAATCGCTCGAGTCTATCATTTCAACCCATAACGATTTTTCCTTAATCTATAGATCATTCGGGTATGTATCATTTCAACCCATAGTGAACTTGTAGTTTATAACGATATAAAATACAACATCCATTCATCCAATATCAACAATCAACATCCAATACAAACATCATCCAAATCAATAAATAAATATCAATATAGAACTGATAATCAATAACAGGTATTAAACTGGCAATTTATATTCAATAATAAATTAAATAACGATTTAATTCAAATAAATTTAAATTAACTGGAATGATGCATTAAAATATACCAAACAGTCATAAATAAATTTCTAATCACATCATAAATTTAATTTAACAAACATAAGAAATTTTAGAAGTTGTGAGTGGGTTAAAACACTCACCTTTGAATTTAAATCGAATTTAAATCCAAATTAGGGCCTAAATTCAAACAGTCTCATAATTCGTCCAAACCAGCGTCAAAATTTCCGGATTTTTGATATGATCCCAGCAGAGAAAACCGCGCCCAAATTCGAGCTCGTATGCAAAAGTTATTATCATTAGAAGTTTGAAAATTTTTAAATTCAAAAAAAAAAACAAATAGAGAGGAGCCACATCATGATCACTATTCGTCACTGCAAACCCTTGCTCACCATCCATCTGGTCGTGAACAAGCCACCGTATACCCAAAGCTTTGACCCACGTGCTCGCCAACGCCAGGCCCTCGCGGCCACCCCCATCCAAGCGATCGCCGACCATTAGATCACTCGAGCCTCGCAGCGACTTTCCCCTCGCCCACGACCAGGTCCGGTCGACCAAAACACCTCCGGCTGCCATAAAAAATATGAACCCCAATAAAAATTTTGCCGTAGATCCAACCGTCAACTCGCCGTAGAACTTTCATGGATGGATTACGCTCGAGAATCTCCACAAACCCATGTTGTCGATTCGACGATTGGGCGAAGTCGATCGTAGCCCAACGAACGGCTGATAACAAATCACCAATTTCCGGCCACAAAGTAACCCAGATCAAAAAAAGAACCATAGAATTGACTTGCGCTCGTTGATAGCTTCAGATCGATATAAAATATGATATCGTTTGAGGAGTATGAAATTTTGATTTGGTTTTGATTTTGAATTTGCAATTGGAAATTAGGGTTTGTCTGCCATTGGAAAGAGAGGAACAAATGAAATTGTATGTACAGACAAACTGAGTTGAGGAATACTAGGGTTTAAAATAGTTTATTTATAGGTAGGTCAGAATTGAGATGAATGGACAAGATTTGATTATAACGTTGAACGATAAATGGCCCGAAAAGCCAGTTCCATCTCCGGAACGAAAATGGATTATCCCATATATCAAAATAGATGTTTTCAAATATTTTAAATTCAATGGAACAGGTTTCAAGGTCAAATTCCATCGTATGAAGAAGTTATGTTGAAATTAGATTATTTCAAATCGATTTCAATTGATTTCGATTAAATTGATTTCAAGACATTTCGAGCCCGTGCGATCAAACGGCAAGTCCGATCATTACGAAACTTGAAATCCTACAATAATTCACTGTTACGAATCCGATGAAACTGGTTTTGTCGAAATCTGAGTCAGTGGCCAAAATGGCTATATTTCAGTTAATTGATAAATTAATATTAAATTAATTAAATCACTTTTCGATTTAATATTTAATAATTTACAATGTCTATCATTTTGATTTCTTAATCACTTACAATAATTTAAACAAATTTAGATGTCAATTTAAAGTTGATTAATCCATCAATTTCAGTGTTTAATTTCATTAAATTCAGAAATTATTAATTAAATTTTCAATAATTCCATTTAATTGACCTTTCATCCTATTAATCAATCCATATTTATCAAATAGATGAAATTAACATTGGTTCATGATCTATTACATTAATATTCTCAGATTTCATCTTAATCTCTATTAACATAATATTTAAATATTTAATTTCGTTTATTTGCAATTAATCCAATTATTATAATTTTAATTCTAATAAATTAATAAATCTTGATTTTCATTCTTTTTATTCAACCAATTGTCATATTATGAATAAAATTAACATTATTTCCAATTATTATCTTAATTTACACTAACATAACATCGAATTTAGATTCATTGCAATTGATTACCAATTTTGATTTAATAGACTAAATAAATGGTTAACTTATAAAAATTGTTACAATTAACGTTTAATTACACTTATAAGTTATTACTAACAAACAAATGTTACAATTGCTTACATAACACTGTTTGTAACAACCCGCATATTTATCGATTTTATATTTAAATATTTTATTTAAATATAACATCGTTCGTCGGATTATAGTCCGAAAAGCTACTTTTTGCATACGGTCGAATTGGGACTCGAGACCACTTCCATTGAGTTCAAAATGCCGTTTGCGACCTTTTTGAGTATAAGCTTCGATATGTTTGGAGTTAGTAGAATTTTGCTACTTTTTCACTTTGGACTTTGGGTTTGGTTCAGCCCACTTGCCAATTCTGGTTATATCAACCCAACCCCTCTCCACTTCTCTTCATTCTTTCCTCATTTCCTAACTCTCTCAAGATCAAGAGAATAATGGGGGAAAAGATTGGAAATGGAAATTCCTAAGCCCTAGTTCCATTGCTAATCCAAGTTCCAGCTCCAAACTCAATGAAGAAGCTTTGGTAAGCCTTCTCTTCTTCTTCTCCAACTCATTCTTTTACCAATTTCAGAAATTCCTAAACCTAACTTTGGGATTGTTCTCCTTTTTGAGCATAGATTCAAGCTCATTTGGGTTGTGTTGAAGAGTGGTTGATTCTCCCTTTGCTTTCAAGCTCCTTCTTCATTGTTTTTGTTTAAAGGTGAGATTTTAATCTCACATCTTAATCTATATTTATCTTCGATTGTTAGGTATGAATTCCTAATACTTATTCTTGTGCAAATGCTTTTGATTTGGAAAGAATTGGTATTCATTGATAGGGCAAGAAGTGCTGGAAATCAGGCTCCGGCCGACCGAATGCAGGGTCCGGTCAACCGACCTGCTACTTGAGCACTTCCCTGCCTCTGTTTTGGGAGTGCAGGAATTTTGGCTCCGGCTGACCGACCAGGAAGTCCGGTCAACCGACCTGCTTCCCAAGAGTTTTTTAGAACAGTGTCCGGTCGACCGAACTCTGATAATGGTTGACTGACCTGCTCCTATTTGCCAATTATGCCTATATTGCCTACTTTGTTTGAATTTCCAACTTTAATCGATTCGTGTTGTTTCCCTTTTGTTGTTATCATTTATTACCGACTTTGATGACTTCTTTTCTTCGGGATTTTTGGGAATATCCATTTTGATGGATTCGGTATCGATTTCTTTGGATTTTATTCACGTCTTCGAATGTGAATTTTTATGATTGATTGTTTCTACAATCACTTCTATGATTTGTCACTTCAAAATATAAAGGTTTTCTATACTAGTATTAAATATCAAAACTTCTTCATCAAAACGATTTCAACTTTATTTTCAATATCAAGGCTCGTTTCTTAAAACCGTTTTCCAATCTATTAGTATATACAAACCTTTACCTCATTCGTATGAGAAAATCTAATTAAACGGCTTAGCAAAACAAGTGGTATGAAACGCTTGCGTTTACTTCGTCGGTTAATTTATGGACTTGTTCGATTGAAACTCTTGTGACAATTTCCTAGTGGAGATCTACAGTTTGTTCGTAAATATTTAAGTTAAGCTAGTGGTTATGGGACATGAAGCTAAACTCATATATTTACTGGCTTAGTGTAATTGGCACTTCCTTATGATCATGACGATCATTCTTGTGATTTAGACTAGCGATTGAGCGATGTCTCTTTGTCTGCGAGGGAGACTAGACCCCGCCTGGCCTTTGGGCCGCACCCCCTGGCCTTTGGGCCGTCCGTGTGTCAAAGGCCTTCGGGCCATCCGTGTGTTCGGAAAATTAAATGGATAGCTTCTCATCCGTGTGTTCGGAAAAATTAAATGGATAGCTTCCATGAGATAGCTTCTCGTCCGTGTGCTCGGACTTCCCCCTTTTAGTGATTTCTGGATTTCGTGTGTTGAATTCTGAGATTTGTTCTAGATTTCGTGTGTTGATTTCTGGATTTAATGTTTCACCAACTTTTACAATTGGCATTAATATGTATGTCATTATTGTGGCTTGGTGAATTAAATAAAGAATATGACATTCTTTTTAATCTTTGAGAAGATTCTTGTGGTATTGATTAATCTCTTGTTGATTTTCAATTACGTACTTATCACAGTATGGTATTATGGTTATGATACGTTTTTGTCATATCTCTTATTTTATATTACTTTATCTGATATTTATAGCTAGACTGATCCGTTTATTATTTTCTTCTTAAATAATACTTGGGTCAGACTGAGATTTTACAGGTGCTTCTTCATGACTTCCTATCTGGAACCATCATCTGACTTTTGGCTAACTACTCTAGTTTAGTAGTTTTTGTTGTATACATTTGAGATTAGACTCCTTGATGTATACATATTCTTTTGGCTAGCACTTGTATCTATTCTTTCTTGTTATTGTGGATCTTATTTGACCACTACTCTGATGTACACTTTCTTGTGTTATATTCATATCTATTTCCGCCTTTGTGATATGAATTGCCTGTGACTGATTTATGTTATGCTTATTTCTATATTTTTTCCGAGGTCCATATAGCCACTGTGTAGTAGTTTTTAGTTTGTATCTGTATGTCGGATTTCCTCTTGAGATGAAAAGTTATATTTTTAATTTGGCATATCGGTACTCGCACAAAGCAATTACACAGATGGTCGCTCCTCAACAGCCTTATTCTCCATGCTAGTTGACGGCATTACCTCGTAGTGTCCTTGGCTAGCGTGGGTATAGAGGTGGGGCATCACAGCTTGGTATCAGAGCCTAACTTCGGAACAATGTAGAATAATCTAGAAAGGATCATTGTCCTAAATCTTTCTTAGGAGTCGTGCCATAGGATTTGATTCGGGTCTTCGTACCGTTGTATCCTATTTCATTTTTATGATTCCTTGTTATATCAATCAAGTTTGTTTGATATTCATTCTGAGATTAACCTTTTTCTCTTTTCTTTCTTTCTTAAAGAAAAGAAATGGTTAGACCTGGCCGTCCCAGCGCTGGTCAATCCAGTGCTACTCCTTAGGAGGGAGTATTTATGTCTGCCCAGTAGCTTCTAGATCTTGTTAAGAATGCTCAAGCTATCGGACCCATTCCAGAGCCTGCTCATCCTAGATCTGGTTTTGCACGCTTGTGTAGAGATTATACCGATTTGGGTGGAAGGCCATTCCGGGGATTCGAGAGTGTTATCAAAATTCAAGCTTGGCTTAGATCATGCGACCGCATCTTTTCTCGCATGAATCTTGTTGATCTCCACCGAGTCCAAGTGGCCTCTAGCATGCTCCAAGAAAGAGCATTGGATTGGTATGAGCTTCTTATTTCTTAAATCGTTGAAGCGGATCTCACTTGGGAGCAATTCCGAGAAAGATTCGAATTGAAATTTGTGCCAGAGGCTGAAAAAGTAACTTTGGCCCGGCATTTTATCCACCTTGTTCAAGGTGAATCTTCTGTGACGGACTACGTCGCATCTTGCGAATCTCTTTCCAAATACGGGGTCGAATACATTAACACCCTGTTGAAGAAGAACCAGAGATTTGTCTATGGCTTGAATAAGAATCTTAAGAAGCCATTACTCCTGAAACTCGAGGTTTCATTTGATTAGCTTATTGATATCGCTCTTCGTCTTGAAGAGGCCGATAGAGAGAGTAATGTTGAAGTTGTGAGTGCTAAACAAAACTTCAACACCAACATGAAAAGGCCTATTAAGTTTAAAGGCCCCAATCCCAATCCCAACAGAAAAGGGAAGCAATAATCTTCGGTAGCAAAGACTCCTACCTCTAGTCGTGGACGATGCTACAATTGTGGTCTTATGGACCACTATGTAAATGAGTGCCCGAAACCATTTTTCTGTCGTTATTGCAAAGGTTCGGGACATCTTTTATCTTCATGCCCCAAACTTCCGAACAAGAGAGAGGGAAAGCTAAATGTTGTTCAAGCCCCTAGTGACACTTCTCATGGTCAAGGTATCCATTCTATCCTTGATGACATTTATTTTGTGATTGTCTTATTCGAGTTCTTTTTGATATGGGGTTCATCTCATCATTTTTATATCAAAAGAACTTGTGATTCTTTTTCTTTAGACATTTCTAGGCTTGATGACTTCTTTGAGGATTGCGAATCCGGATTGGTGGATCCGCAACACTCAATTTGTTTTTTTATTGATGTCAAAATTATTTTATGTGATTTTTCTTTCCGAGTCGATTTTTACTTATGCTTCGGAATTGACTTTAGTAAGGATTGGCTTAATTATTAGGAAGCCATATCCTTTGTCCCGTGTGTACTATTCATCTTCGACATTTTCAATCTGTTAAGCAGATTTCTGTTTTTCCTTTGTGATTTTGATTCCAATTTGATGGCACCATTTTATTCTTTAAACTCACATGATGAGGAAAGTGTTATTTCTCTCATTCATGTAGTTTGAGAATTTCCGGTATTTTTGACCTTGTCTTAGGATTATCGCCTAAGAAATCTTTTGAGTGATGTTAAGGTCTTTTTAGTTCGACCTTGCCCCCGATTTTCATTTGCTACGAGTTGCGGGAGTTATCATTCCATTTACCGCATTCCACACTCGTTATGATTCTTATGAATGACTTGTTATGTCATTCAATTTATCCAATTTATTTCATCCATTTTTGTAAATAGAGTATTGTATGAATATTTCGATGAGACCATTCTTGTATTCATTGATTTTGGGTGAAAATAGCAATTTAAAATTTTGCAAATCTTTTTCATAAGATTTATTTATAAGTACAATTGGATTTTTTGTTCTTTAAGCAAACAAAGAATATTCTTAAAAGTTTTTAAGAAACATGTTTATTATCTTGAAGATGATTTTGTGATTGTATTGCCCATTGAGTGCATTAAGAATTCTGGTCGATGCGCTTGATCAACGTTATCGATAGGAATCTCCTAAACGCTTTGATGAGACAATCAGACACGATATATTGACTTGTAAAATGCAAATTTTTCTAGAAAGATTTTTACATAAAGATAATTGTGATTTTGAAAGTTTTAGCTTTTCGGGAAAGAAAATTATTTGAAAGAATTCTTTTCCGATACTTCTATTCTTGTGATTCCCGATGGGAACCAAGACTTTATCTTTTGTACCAATGCTAATCATATTGGTTTGGATGCCGTTCTCTTGCAAAAGAGAACGTGCTATCACTTGTGCTTCTAAATCATTAATGCCTATTGAGACTAGATATGCCACTCATGATCTAGTGCTCGTGGCTATCGATTTCGCTTTTAAAAATTTGGCATCATTATTTTGGGTGGGAAATTTGTTCTCTACCCTGATCATAAATCTTTGGAATATTTATTTTCTCATAAGGAACTTAATATTGGATCGAGTTCCTTGCATCTTATGATCTTGATATTCTTTGTATATTCCTGGAAAGAGGAACCGTGTTGCCAATGCACTTTGTTGTAAGCAACAAGTGGTTGTTTCTATGATGATATCCGGATGGAACAATCTCGAGACTTTATCCACTTGTGAGATTCGAGATCGTGAATCCAATTCATGTTCGTCTCTTGTTTTGTGTAGCCTGGAGGCTCATCCTTCTTTTGGAATATATATATATTTTTTAGCTAAACTCTATGTCAAGCTAAATTTCTTGGAATTCTTACTTTTATTGTTAGCAATCGTGATCCATTATTTTACTAGTGGGTTTTGGTAAGGTCTTCAAAAGCTTTAGGAACAAAGCTTAAAATTTTAGCATCGCTTATCATCTTTGTCCGATGGACAAACCGAGCGTGTGAATCAACTCCTGAAGACCTCTTTCATTCATGTGTTCTCGATTTTTGTGGAAGTTGGGAAGATCACATTTCTCCTATTGAGTTTTCTTCCTATAATAGCTTCCAATTTTGTAATGGTATGGTACCTTTCGAGCCACTCTACGGAAAGCCTTGCCGATTCTCTTCGTGTTGACTTAAAGCCAGTGAGAAGCTGGTTTTAGGTTCAAACTTTATTGGTGTTCATTTGCGTTTCACCTTTGATGGGTGATGTGCGTTTCGGTCGATCGGGAAAGTTAGCACCTCGATATGTTGGTCCGTTTCCCATCACCGAACGTATTTGTTCCGTAGCTTGTCGCTTTTTATTACCGGCTCAATCTTCTGCTATTCATGACGTTTTCCACGTCTTTTATTTACGGAAATGCCTTTGGGATTCCGATTTTTATTCTTGAGCCTGGAGTTATTGTGGAAATTAAAGTTTCGCCTTTTGACTTATGAGCAACATTCTATTCGCATCATTGCTTCGGAGGTTGAGCGCCTTCGAAATAAAGATGTTCTTTTTTTGGGGAAAGTCCGATGGTTCTCAAATCCTAAGGATTTCTCTTGGGAATCCAGAGAATTCATCGAGCGAACACGTTCGGGCTAACTCTTTCGTGCTCTTTATGGTGAACTTCTTATTTCAAATTTTCTTTTATATTGATATGCTTCTATGGTTGTTACTATTTATTTTCTTCTTAAGTATTGCGAGGACATAATTTCTTTAAGGAGGGGAGTCTGTAACAACCCGCATATTTATCGATTTTATATTTAAATATTTTATTTAAATATAACATCGTTCGTCGGATTATAGTCCGAAAAGCTACTTTTTGCATACGGTCGAATTGGGACTCGAGACCACTTCCATTGAGTTCAAAATGCCGTTTGCGACCTTTTTGAGTATAAGCTTCGATATGTTTGGAGTTAGTAGAATTTTGCTACTTTTTCACTTTGGACTTTGGGTTTGGTTCAGCCCACTTGCCAATTCTGGTTATATCAACCCAACCCCTCTCCACTTCTCTTCATTCTTTCCTCATTTCCTAACTCTCTCAAGCTCAAGAGAATAATGGGGGAAAAGATTGGAAATGGAAATTCCTAAGCCCTAGTTCCATTGCTAATCCAAGTTCTAGCTCCAAACTCAAAGAAGAAGCTTTGGTAAGCCTTCTCTTCTTCTTCTCCAACTCATTCTTTTACCAATTTCAGAAATTCCTAAACCTAACTTTGGAATTGTTCTCCTTTTTGAGCATAGATTCAAGCTCATTTGGGTTGTGTTGAAGAGTGGTTGATTCTCCCTTTGCTTTCAAGCTCCTTCTTCATTGTTTTTGTTTAAAGGTGTAACAACCCGCATATCTATCGATTTTATATTTAAATATTTTATCGTTAGTCGGAGGTTAGTCCGAAAAGCTACTTTTTGCATACGGTCAAATTATGACTCGAGACCACCCCCATTGAGTTCAAAATGACGTTTGCGATCTTTTTGAGTGTAAACTTCGATATGTTTGGAGATAGTGAAATTTTCGTCACTTTTCCACTTGTGACTTTGGTTGGGACTGCACCTTCTTAATTCAGCCCAACCCTCTTTCTCATTTGTTCAAACACTTCAAGCTTTGTCAAAAATGGTGGTGGGAAAGAGAAATTAAAACTCCCAACTCAAATTCTATTGCAAATCCGAGATTCAACATCAAATTCAAGTAGAAGATTGTGGATTCAAGCTTTGGATTGCTTCTCCTTGCTTTCAATCTTCATCTTCATCAATTTCGTGGAAAAGGTGAGATTTTTGATCTCACATCTTACCTATATCTATCTTGGACTGTTGGGAATGATCCCCTATTGCATTTGCATCAACATTTGCATTTGGTTTGGATTGGATTGGCGAAAAACTTCAATTTTCAGCGTTTTGGTGATTTTTCTGGCCTTAAGTCGTTTCTGGCCTTCGCTGAGTCGTCCACGAGTTAAGCCTAAGTCGTAAGTCGTTCGCGAGTTAAGGGCTTAAGTCGCGCGCGTTGAAAAGTCACCGCCTTTGTATTTCTGTTCGCCTGGCTTGAGTCGTTCACGAGTTAAAGGCTTGAGTCGTTCACGAGCTAAAGTGATGAGTCGTTCACGAGTTAAGTGATAAGTCGTAGCTCGTATTTGAGCTTAAGTCGTAGCTCGTATGGCTCTTAAGTCCTAGGTCGTTGGCTTTTAAATCGTTAAGTCGTAGGTCGCTACTTCTACTAAGTCGCTAGGCCATGCCAACTCCGCTAGCTCGCAACTGTTAAGTCGTATGACCTTAAGTCGTAGGTCGTCCCCGACCTAACTCCACTAGGTCGTTCCAGCCTTAGCTCGTAGCTCGAATTGAAGCTTAAGTCGTTAAGTCGTTCGTTCCACTAAGTCGTTCAAGGCTTAAGTCGTAAGTCGTTCGCGAGTTAGTACTTGGTCGTTTGACCTGTTTTTCCCCTAGGTCGTTCGATCTGTTCTTCTGCTAAGTCGCGTGGCATTCTCCACTTAGGTCGTATGACCTTATCCCTTAAGTCGTAAGTCGCTTGCCTCCCTTAAGTCGTAAGTCGTTCGCGAGTTAGTACTTGGTCGTTTGACCTGTTTTTCCCCTAGGTCGTTCGCGAGTTAGTACTTGGTCGTTTGACCGGTTTGGCTTCTCGAGACCGCTTGCCTTCACTAGGTCGAACCCCGTATTACTCTGCATAGGCAATCTCTTCTGAAAAACATTTATCAGAATTTCTACTTTGATGGTTTTGGGATTGACTTCTTTGGACTTTACTCACGTCTTCGAACGTGAATTGATTTGTTCTACAATCGTTTTATGACTTGTCACTTTAAAGATATATGAAGGTTCCAATACTAATAGTAAATATCAAAACTCTTTCATCAAAGCGATTTCAACACTATTTTAAATATCAAAAGTTCGTTTTCTCAAACCGATTTTCAATCTACTAGTATATACAAGCCTTTACTTCACTCGAATGAGAAATCGACTTAAACGACTTAGTAAAACGAGTGGTATGAAACGCTCGCGTTCACTTCGTCAGTTAGCTCTTGGACTTGTTCGATTGAATCCTTTTTGTGACAATTTCCTAGTGAAGATTTACAGCTTGTTCGTAAATATTTAAGTTAAGCAAGTGGTTATGGGACATGAAGCTAAACTCATATATTTACTAGCTTGGTGTGATTGACACTTCCTTATGATCATGACGATCATTTTTGTGATTTAGACTAGCGATTGAGCGATGTCTCTTTGTCTACGTGGGAGACTATACCCCGATCATGTGATGTTTCGCCATCACATTTCTAGGGTAGCACCCTACGGTCTTCGGGCCATTCCTGTGTGAAAATTTAATGGATAGCTTCCATGAGATAGCTTCTCGTCATGTGTTTACGCGTAGGTGAGTTTTCATGCTCCCATTCATGTGTTAGGCCTCCCCCCCCTTTTATGTGTTTTCTGGATTTCTGATGATGATTTCTGGAATTTTGTGCTTCACCAATTTTCATGATTTTCATTGATATGATATCAGTTTTTGTTCATTGGTGAATTCATGTGTTATTGACTTGTTATGAATACAAGTTTAGGGTATGATACCCTACCTTATCTTTGAGAAGATTCTTGTGATATTGATTAATCTTTTGATGATTATCATTTACATACTTATAGTAGTATGTCGTTATAGTTATTTCATGTTCATGTCATGCCTTTTTCTTTATACCATATCATCTGATATTTATAGTTAGACTGATCCGTTTATTATTTTCTTATAAATAATACTCGGGTCAGACCGAGATGTTACAGGTGCTTCTGCTTGACTTCTCTTCCGGATATTTCTGACTTTTGGCTAACTACATAGATTAGTAGTTTTTGGATGTACACCTTTGAGATATAGACTCTATGTTGTGTACTTATTCTTTTGTATAGCACGTGATGCTATTCTTTTGTATTATCGTGGATCTTTCTGACCACTACTCTGATGTACACTTTCATGTGTTATATATTTATTCATATCTTCTTCCGCCTTTGTGATATGGATGTCTGTGACTGATTTATGTTATGATTATTTCTATGTTTGTTTCCGAAGATTATATATAGCCACCGTGTGATAGCTTTGTGTTTGTATCGGTATGTCGGATTTCCTCCTTAAAAGATATGCATTCTATTCTATCTGACGTATCGGTGCTCGCACAAAGAAGTTACATGGATGGTCGCTCCTCCACAGCCTTATTCTCCGTGCTAATTGACAGCACTACATCGTAGTGTTCTTGGTTAGCGTGGGTATAGAGGTGGGGCGTCACAAAAGGTGAGATTTTAATCTCACATCTTAATCTATATTTATCTTCGATTGTTAGGTATGAATTCCTAATACTTATTCTTGTGCAAATGCTTTTGATTTGGAAAGAATTGGTATTCATTGATAGGGCAAGAAGTGCTGGAAATCAGGCTCCGGCCGACCGAATGCAGGATCCGGTCGACCGACCTACTACTTGAGCACTTCCCTGCCTCTGTTTTGGGAGTGTAGGAATTTTGGCTTCGGCTGACCGACCAGGAAGTCCGGTCGACCGACCTGCTTCTCGAGAGTTTTTTAGAACAGTGTCCGGTCGACCGAACTCTGATAACGGTTGACCGACCTGCTCCTATTTTCCAATTATGCCTATATTGCCTACTTTGTTTGAATTTCCAACTTTAATCGATTCGTGTTGTTTCCCTTTTGTTGTTATCATTTATTACCGACTTTGATGACTTCTTTTCTTCAGGATTTTTGGGAATATCCATTTTGATGGATTCGGTATCGATTTCTTTAGATTTTATTCACGTCTTCGAATGTGAATTTTTATGATTGATTGTTTCTACAATCAGTTCTATGATTTGTCACTTCAAAATATAAAGGTTTTCTATACTAGTATTAAATATCAAAACTTCTTCATCAAAACGATTTCAACTCTATTTTCAATATCAAAGCTCGTTTCTTAAAACCGTTTTCCAATCTATTAATATATACAAACCATTACCTCATTCGTATGAGAAAATCTAATTAAACGGCTTAGAAAAACAAGTGGTATGAAACGCTTGCGTTTACTTCGTCGGTTAATTTATGGACTTGTTCGATTGAAACTCTTGTGATAATTTCCTAGTGGAGATCTACAGTTTGTTCGTAAATATTTAAGTTAAGCTAGTGGTTATGGGACATGAAGCTAAACTCATATATTTACTGTCTTAGTGTAATTGGCACTTCCTTATGATCATGACGATCATTCTTGTGATTTAGACTAGCGATTGAGCGATGTCTCTTTGTCTGCGAGGGAGACTAGACCCCGCCTGGGTGATGTTTCTACTCACATATATGGGGCCGCACCCCCTGGCCTTTGGGCCGTCCGTGTGTCAAAGGCCTTCGGGCCATCCGTGTGTTCGGAAAATTAAATGGATAGCTTCTCATCCGTGTGTTCGGAAAAATTAAATGGATAGCTTCCATGAGATAGCTTCTCGTCCCTGTGCTCGGACTTCCCCCTTTTAGTGATTTCTGGATTTCATGTGTTGAATTCTGAGATTTGTTCTGGATTTCGTGTGTTGATTTCTGGATTTAATGTTTCACCAACTTTTACAATTGGCATTAATATGTATGTCATTATTGTGGCTTGGTGAATTAAATAAAGAATATGACATTCTTTTTAATCTTTGAGAAGATTCTTGTGGTATTGATTAATCTCTTGTTGATTTTCAATTACGTACTTATCACAGTATGGTATTATGGTTATGATACGTTTTTGTCATATCTCTTATTCTATATTACTTTATCTGATATTTATAGCTAGACTGATCCGTTTATTATTTTCTTCTTAAATAATACTCGGGTCAGACTGAGATTTTACAGGTGCTTCTTCATGACTTCCTATCTAGAACCATCATCTGACTTTTGGCTAACTACTCTAGTTTAGTAGTTTTTGTTGTATACATTTGCGATTAGACTCCTTGATGTATACATATTCTTTTGGCTAGCACTTGTATCTATTCTTTCGTGTTATTGTGGATCTTATTTGACCACTACTCTGATGTACACTTTCATGTGTTATATTCATATCTATTTCTGCCTTTGTGATATGAATTGCTTGTGACTGATTTATGTTATGCTTATTTCTTTATTTGTTTCCGAGGTCCATATAGCCACTGTGTAGTAGTTTTGAGTTTGTATCTGTATGTCGGATTTCCTCTTGAGACGAAAAGTTATATTTTTAATCTGGCATATCGGTACTCGCACAAAGCAATTACACAGATGGTCGCTCCTCAACAGCCTTATTCTCCGTGCTAGTTGACGGCATTACCTCGTAGTGTCCTTGGCTTGCGTGGGTATAGAGGTGGGGCGTCACACTGTTCTTATCCAATTATCATTAAATTTTCAATTCATCAATTAGTTCAATATCTACCCTTGTTTCCTTATATTCAATTCATAGCCAAGTATAACATTTAAATTATTTTCATTAATTGGCATTTCATTCAAGTTGTTAATGATTAACTTTAATTTACATTGTTGCCTTTCACTTTTGTTATTATTTCATTATTAATTTACAAATTTTTATTTCTTTCGATATTAAATTACCAAAACCTTATTAAATTAACAAATTTAAATTATCGAAATTTACGGGTCGTTACATAATTATTTGATAAAGTTTTTGAAAAGTAATGGTATATTTTCATGGCGAAATCGAGTGGCAGAGATTGCCTACAGTTAAGTTTGGATTTCTTTGGGAAAGTGACGTAATCATTGAGCTGCGAATCCTAGTTGATACCGCATGGTGCTTTCCATATTTATTTTAAAAAGTTTTCAAATATTTTTAAAGGGAATGGTTTGTGAATATACTTATTTCGTTGAGATAAGCATATACTTTTGAATAAAGAGATTTAATTAAGGAACCCAGAACTTATAGAATTCGTTATAAACGAGTTAAAGAATTTACAATATAAATTGTGAAGGGTTTTGAGAAAAGTGAAATAAATGGAACTTTCTTAAGTGTTGGGAAGTAAGTGGTTTAGAAAAATATATTTTAAAATAATTTTTTTTCTAAGTGGAAATAAGAGATGGTTTGAAATATCTTGATATGAATATAAGTATTTGAGTTGTCTCAAAAATTGAAAATTTGGAAAGGATTTGAATATACATATTATAAAGATATTTTGAAAATAAATTTTGGAAAAAATTATAATATGGTCCTAGTGACTGCTTATGGATGTTATATTTATAGTTAAATAACCAACTATCAAGTATTGGCCAATTTCATTGATCATTTCGAAGAGATCGGGATCAGATTTAATTATCCAAAAACCACTTTGATCCGATTTGAGCATTACGAATGGATATCGTGAAGATGGTGAAGATGGTGATTCGGTTTGTCCAGACCCAGGGCAACTTGTATGGACGAATGCTATCAGTACATTGTCATTGGAGGACAATGAGCATTCTTAGTGAAAATTCCTTAGAAAGGTAATCGTAGCCTCAAGCCTCATCAACCAGAATGACTGAAAATCAGGGGTGATGCAATAAGGCTAAGTGGGTCATAACCAATTAGGGTATGTTATCACCTTTCTAGATACCCTCGGATATATTTTAAATTAAGGATACGGTGGTGCATGGAAAAGAGCTCTTGGTAAGGGTGGGAACACCCGGGGTGATAACATACTCGGTTATATCCAGGTTAGGAATATGGCTGGTCTTGTGTTGTTGGGGATCCCGACGAGGTCCTCGATACATTTTTCTAGACGTGTACCATGATAGGTAGTACCCCAGTGCCTAGTCATTGTATGGAATCCATTCTCCAATAAGCGTCGTACGGTTTTGATTGTGCCAACTATGCTGAAACGTGAGATGCAAGCATTTCAGCCATTTTCTATTTACCTTGTTTAGACACTATTGTAATATTAGATGATTTTGATATAAAGTGTTTTGGTTATCATAAGGTAAAAACCAATCGTGTTTATGTTTTTAAAGGATTTTGGAAATAGTAATAATTCAGATTGAGTGTGTTTTTCTCACACTGGTTTTCCAGACTAACTCGGGTGTTATTTTATTATAATGCTCGGGTCAGACCGAGTATTACAGGTTGAGTTTAGGATGCTACGGAGCTCAGGAGACGAGTCGGATGACGAAGACGTATCACACGTACTTGATTATATTCCGCTATGTATTGTTTGCACATATTCAACATTTGTGAAACAAGTTATTATAATTGTACGGTATTGAGTTGTTGATTTATTGTACGCTGATGATGTTATGTATAAATAATAGTTATAGTACTTTTGTATAAAGACATGTTATTTTTTATTATATACTGTTCCGCTGCGACTGTGAGATTATGTGTTGTTGTTTCTATTTTCTTCTACCTCTTCCTTCTTTCATCTAACGATCTGGTATATCCGACACTCGATTGCTCCATGCTATACAGTGGACGTATTGATATCAATTTTCGAGGGTCGAAACTCGCAGCTGTTAAACTTACTATCAGAGCTAAAGGTTAAGCGAGAACCTTGGCTTTGATGGGGAAAATCATTAGAGATAGGGTCAGTAGTACCCTAGAATGAGTTTGAGTGTATTAATAGATATGAGGGTGTATTTGTTAGTGAATAAAAAAAAATTATATTGTGTTGATAGATCTATTGAGTGGCTTATGGATTCTGGTCAATACGAGTAATTAACGTTATTGATACGGATCTCTAAACACTTGTACAAAGCAATTCGACATGGTATTGCTTTTAAATGGGGTAAATGAAATAATTTACCTAGATTATTTTTATGTAGGAAAGAAATAATTTTTCATATATTATTATAGTTGTGTATGGTGTGCTTGGTTGTTAGGAAATGATAATATTAGACCATTTTCATTTGTTGTTGTGGTGATTGAATAAAAGTCAATATTATAATCAAAAGTTAAGGAATAATTTCATATAACAAAATGGGATTATGTAAATGTGATTTATAATTTGAAATAAAATGAAATTCCAGAAGTATATCTAAATATGATATGTTAAAAAGGGTTTGAAGGCTGGGAATTTGGGAATTTAATTCCCGTTGGTTTTGAACTGTTTTTCAAAGTCTTGGAAAATAATAGTGATATTATTTGGAGTATAATTTTGAATTGGAAATATTTAAAAGGAGTTTTAAGGGAATAAAAGCACTGAACTCACTTTGGTCGCTGGAAAATAATTTCGGTGATGATTGCAACATCATCGACGTTCTCTTTCGAGTTTCCAAGGGAGGGATTGCTACAATTGGAGTTTTGTTTAGTAAAACTGGTTTTGGTTTGAAATGAAAAAGAATGATTTGATATACCAAGGGATTTTGTGTGTGTGTATGATTTCAAAAACGATTTTGAAATATTTAAGAACAAGTGTTTTAACTCTGGGATTTTCATGTTTTATTTAGAGACATGAGGAATAAGTTGACAACTTATAAAATTTGTAAATTTCAAGATAAAGCAATATTTTAAAGTGTTGAATATGGATGCAAGAAAAGTAAAAATTTGAAAATTAACTTGAATTAAGTCAAATAAAGTGAATTTTGAAAATTTAGCCTAAGTAGGCTAAATGAAATAATTATTGGAAATGGAATTTATTGAGATTTGGAATAAATGAACTAACTAAATCGGTTAGTTATTTGGATATGGTTTGGAATGTTAATTGATAAAAATCAATGTGAAATTGGAAAATTGAAATTGAATTTGATTAAAATGGGTAAGGAATTGAGTTGTGAAGTAGTAATAACCATAAGAAGTTTGTATAAAATGTTATAATAGACTTAAGAAAATTAATGGTAAAATCCTTAAGTGAAATTGGTATTAAAGAAGTACACTAAGTGAATACGAATTATAAGTGTGAATGATAATTGTGAATAATTGAATGGAAATGAAGTAAATGTGAATAAAAAGAATTTGTTATAGCTAAGAATCAATTGAAATAAATACGTAAGTTGTACGTATATTATTTATTTCGCATGACGGTTTGATCCAGATTCGAGCACAGAATTTGAGACAATTTATATCGATCCGAGTTAGGATTTTTCACTCGATTTTCGACGGCGAACACTGGATGTGGATTTTTGATTGATTTTGAGATTCTCTATCATAGTATACGGCTATGCAAGGAGAATGACGGTTTCTGATCAAGTAACTAGATCTGAGTCCACGCTAGAGAGTCGTGCGAACGATACTAGTTTGGAAGGGAAATTGTGTGATCGAGTGAGCAATCAGATTTGACATTGCGTACGAATGATATATGTACATCGTACGGGTTTTGGTGAAATAAATATTAGAAATTGTAAATGCTGAATAAAATGATTTGACTTATGTGATTGGATATTATGGATAAATAAGATGTCGGTATATAAAAGCAAGAACTAAACTGATGTCTTCTATATCATAAGAAAATTGGATTGCCCGACTAAAAGGTCATGTTTAAATTGTTGTTTGGATTTGATAATTTTATGATTGAGCCATTTGGCTTTTGTTTTCTTTTGATGATTTGGGCCTGTGGCAATTTGTAGTTGCTTGGATCTAGCCGCGCAAAGGAGACGCTGGTGAAATTTTTCAGAAATTTAAGAAGTTAGAAAATTTTAAGGAAAATTTTTTAACAACGAAAATTTGATTTTGGATTATAGATTGAAATATTTGAGAAAATAATATTATTTGGAATCTATGGATGAATTTGGAAATTAGTAAAAGTGATAATGAGGTATCAGCAAATTGGTTTTGGAAAGTTAGAGATTTAAATTGATTTGGAAAGTGCTTTAAGTGATTGGGTTTGAGAAAGTTAATGGGTATTTGACCATTCTTCCTACCTTGGCAATTTCGGGGATGAAATTCTTTTAAGGGAGGAGGAATGCAACGACCCAGAATTTGGACTATATGAAATTAGAATATTTTATTGATTTTAAATATTTAAAAGTTAATTTTTAACTTGAATTTCAAATATAATGATTTATTGGATAATTTAATAATTGGAATTTGCCTAAATAATTGAATCTTGAGTTTTAAGCTTGATAAAAATAATTTAAAGGCTTATTAAATTTATATTAATAAGAACGAAGGTAATAGACATTTAAATTCGACTTAAAAGTGATTTTTTCGATTTTAAAAATAACTCGTTTAAATTAACATATAAAAATAGCCTTCCGAGGCATAATCTCGGAATTCGACGAAACCCGTTCTACTGGATCTGTAATAGTGTATTATTGCCAGATTTCAAATTTCGTAGCGGTTGGAGTTATCATTTGGTCGTACGGAATAGAAACGCGCTGAAATTTATATCGAAAGTTCACTATAATAATTGGGTCCAAAAAGCTATCTTCTCCATACGATTGAATTAGGACTCAAAACCTTTTTCATTGCGTTCGAAATAGGGGTAACATTATAGACGCCTAGCGGCATGCCTCGCTAGGGGTTCGATATTTTATGTTACGTAAATCGAGATATTTTGGAATTTAAACTAATATATTGTCTAGTCAAATATTCACATCAGCTACTTTTCTTTCCCATCAAGCCAGTGTAGCCAGCCTCCTACACGCCAACATCACTTCCCTCCCTTATTTTTTAATGCATACAAGTTTTAGAGTAAGATAGAAATGAAAAAAATGAATGAAAGCTTCAAAAAAATTTATCTCACAAAATATTCAACAAAAAAATCTTAATTTAATTTTAAAATTATTGTTTTACTGAGGGCTTCAATCCGACAAATTATGGTAGGGTGCAATCAAGATTTATGGGAAGTCGACAGTTTGGGCTGGTGCTCGGCAAACTAGTGTTTCGGTTATAGTGAGTTGTGGTCGACGATTGGTGGGCTGGAGATCATATTCGAGCATCTCAAACCGAAGTGCAGCTGTTGTGGCCGTTTGGGCGTGTGCGGCTGTAACGACCCGGAATTTTCGACCCCGAAAATTCCAGATAGTTAGGAAAAAGAAGAAAAGAGATAGAAGAAGAAAAAGAAACAACACAGAATCTCACATTCGCAGCGGATCAAAATATAATATACAAATAGTAGCATTTACACAAATAAAAGCTGTAAATGTCAATTTACATACAATATATCAGAGTTACAACCATTCACAAATAAACTGGACAGTTATAAATAACTTGTCCCGGTCTATAACAATATAACACCAATACACAGCGGAAAATACTCCATACGTTCCTGCCATCCAGCTCGCCACCTGAACTCCAGAACGTCCTAACCTGGAAATCTGTAATACTCGTTCTGACCCGAGCATTACATCAAAGTAACACCTGGGTCAGGCTGGAAACCAACGTGAGTAAACCCATTTAACAAGAAATACCAATGCATAAAACTATTTTAAACTCGGGTATCTCATACCTTACTATGAGTTCATAACTTGTTATAGTCAACACTTATTTTCACAAATCAAACCTTAAGTATCCTTACTTAGTTTGAAAGGTCCATATTTTTCCATTCCAGCCTATTGATTTCACAAACCAAATCTATATAGAATTATTGTAGATTACAAATCGAAGTGGTTTTGGATATTACTGATACCCGACTCTGGTCTCTTCGAATCCCTAGTCATCTTAACCCAAGTTATTCAAGTGAAATACAATTCAAACTTTAAATACAGGGTGTCACCTTTACACAGTAATTCATCATCGATAGATACCCACATTATCACAGTTTAAACCAAACATATCATATCACATAGCATCACATATCAGAGATATCATCTATCTAAGGCATACAGTAACATTCAATCATTCATAAGCAAGATAATTTAGTCACACCATTCCAATTAATTTAAATTAATTACATCCATTACTAAAAATCATGCTTACTTAACCATTAATTAATTTCAAACCAATTAATTAATCATCCTTTAATTATTAATCATCCTTGATTAATTATTCTTCAATTACATTAAATAATTAACCTTTAATTATTTAAGTAAACTAATTATTCTTTAACCATTATCATTAATTAACTATCCTTCTATTAATTTCATTCAGTAATTATCCATTAATTACTTATACTAAGTAAGTATATTTTATTAATTACATTAAGTAATTATACTTAATCAATTTTAAAGTGATTATCTTTAATTAATTTAAACTAATTAATTATCTTAAATTAATTACATTAGTTAATTATCCCCAAATCATTAGTTAATGATCCTTAAATTAATTACATTAAGTGATTAACTTTTAATTAATTTCACCAATTAATTATCATATCTCCTTAAAACTTATTTCCTTAAAAATATTTTAAAACTTGGTTAAACATTTTTCTTTTGAAAACTAATTATTTTAATAACTTTTAAAAAAAAATTAAAATTTGTTTAAACATTTTGTTTATAAAACTGTTCATGTTTTATATTTAAAAACTGAATATTTCCTTGTAAAAAAACAAGATTACCTACAAAAGGAAACCCGAGCCAATCCTCTAAATCCCCGAGCAAAACACGAGACACTCGCGAACTCACCTGACTTCGAGAAAAACAAGCAACTACTCCGAGATCGACTCGTGCACGATGCTTCTTCCCAAAGGCTTCAACAAACCTAGACATTCTAATATCTCGTGCACATGCACCGGCGATCCAACGCCCTCCGACCATCGCCGAGACTCACGACTTGTCGACGACGATCATCTCGTACCGAACGACCACCCAGATCGGTGAATACGTGAGCAAAATAAAATCGAACCCATCGTTCCAAAAATCTGGAACGAACCCCATCGGAAATCCACTGATCACTGACGAACTCGTCCCAGAGAACCCACGCCGACTTCACTAAAGTTTGCCTCGACCTCCAGTCCTTGATTTCCCCCCCCCCCCCATGCGAACAATCCCGATGCACCACCGTCGCCACATTCACCTCGTCAACAACGACGAACCAAACCCATCACTAAACCCTAAATCATCAACGTACGGCCACCACGACCATCTTAAAATCCTACCACTATTTTTCCTGACTTCCACAACCCACTGGCCATCTCCAGTCCAAACCTCGTCGTACAATTCGTCGCCGATCAATGCGAATCGATGAAAATGTCGAAACTGATCATCTCCAAATATCTCGATGAATACTACACTAAAAATCATGATTTTACTATCTAAATTCATCATTTTCTAGAACACATCACATTGTAAAATCCAAATTCAAAAACTTAGATATTGATTTTTTTTTTGACCAAAATTGATTTTCCAATTTAATTCTTCCCAATTTGAATTAATTTCTAAATATAGAATTCTGAAACCATTTTTAGAATCGAATTTATATTGTAGCAATCCTCTTTCATTCACAAATCAATATCTAATATTGATTTTATGGTGAGATATTGAATTTATTTAGTGATCAAGCCTATAAACACACAGAGCTTACCTATATATATAAACACAGTCACTATATAGGCATATCATCCTTATATACATACATGCATTCATCTTCACAAACATTTGCAAACTATATTACTACATAAATCATCACATATATCCAGATATAATCACGGGTTTTAAATCTGTTTTTTTATAAAAAAAGATTTACTCACCTTAATTAACAGAGAACAGTACTACAGGCTTCTTCTTTTGATTTGGAACTTGTCTTTAATCTATTATTTGATGTTGATCTTCTTGCTTAGTTGAGTTGCAGGTTGAAGTTGTTGTTTGATTTAGTTGCTTGATTCCAGATTGAAGATGAAATCAGGCTGTTAAATTTGATTCAGTTTTCATTTGCTTTTGGTTTCTGGTTTTGTTTAGTTTGAAAATATGAAGAACAAAAGAGTAGAGAAGGTTTTGAACTGAGAATTCCCTAGCCTAATTCTCAATTCAGTTTTTATGTATAATTAAAATTTTAGAAATGAAAATGCTTTGCCACTTGTAAAATCATATGCTACTTAATTTACATTTGTCAATGCATGAATTTATTTTCTTACAATTGTTCATATGCAAGAAGGAAATATTTACGAGTGTTTAACACTTATATCTCTTATGTAATTATAAAATATTTTCAATTTAGATATATATCTTTATCTTTTCACTTCCTTTTATTTATATGTATATAACTCAATCAAACAATATAAACTTATTTATTTATTTTTTTCAAATTCATTTACATATACAGATATCTTTTATTACCATAATTTATCTGTTCAACTGAATAAAACCAGTTAATTATCCAATTATCAAATATCAAAAATCCGGGTTATCACATTCCTCCCCCCTTTGAATCTTTTCGTCCTCGAAAAGGAACGAAGTCAGAATTTAATTTTATAGCTAATTATCAGTTGAATTTTATCTTTGAACATTTTTAAAACACTTTAAAATCTATATAATATTGCAAAAATAGTTTTATAAAAATATCATTTTATAACTCGATGTTTCAACAAGTCCATCCTCGTTCTCACAGAAATTCGGTCATACGTTGATCAGGCGTAAGACTGAAAATCTATTAGTACTTGGTAAACCCGTTTTCAACACCCAGTAAAAATACTTGGAAAAATATTTTGGTGAAAATATAGAAAACATTTTGAAATTGAGGAAATATCTTTGGTGAGAATGCTCTGGAAATCATCACCCCCATCCATGGTCGCAGTTAACCCGATGGTTACGTTGCCGTCCCGGCAAAATCCATAGATAACTGTAGGTCTCCGCGCCCCTCGATTACGCTATGGAACCCGCTACAGATCGCAGTTATACCCGGGCTTTACGTTGCTATCACAGCAAAAACCCATATAACTGTAGGCATCAGTGCCACCGAATTTCGCCGCCAAAAGAATGAAACTTCTCCACTTGACCATAGATCGTAGTCTTCCGATGTTACGTTGCCGTCCCGGCAAAATCAAGTGTAGTCTGTTGACACTCTTCCTCCACACGATTTTCGCTATGGTCCACACTGTAGATCGCAGCGACATCGAGCTACACTATCGTCAAAGCATAACCCAAATGCCTCTGTAGGCATCAGCGCCCTCGACTTTCGCTACCCAATAATCCTCAGGAACTAGTTTTGTTCGGACTCCTCACAGGATCAACTTTAGAACCTCCCCCTTTGAGGCTCAAGGCAGTACCACCCTGTGGTACTCCTGAGAAGTTCATTTCAAGGGAGCGCCTTTTTCCCCAAAGCCATTCTCAAAACACTTTATACTATACACTTATAGTATCTTTAAATCATACCCTTTATGATTTATATCAAAATCTCCTTTACATAAAATCGATATCCAAAATCGATAGTTCCAAACTTGGCTTTCCAAAATCCAAAATTGATTTTCCCAAAAATCAAAAGCCTTTTCCAAATTCATAGGTTCCCAAAACCTTTTCCAAAATCATTCTCACAAGGTTCTTTATATAATATAGATATATAAAACTTTGAAAATCTTTGGATCACTTCATACTTGTATAAATTCCCTTTTTATACTTCAAATACTTTCAAAAATCTTTTTATTCTGGTTATAGATTCAAGAAGGGAAGTTTATCATATATAACAAAGATATATAACTTTGTTTATTTCAAATCAAATATTCAAATTTGATTACTTTTTTATAAAGTTATTAACCATATTCTTTTCTATAAAATGAGTTCTAATCACAGAAATATTCAACTCCCATTTTATTTCATCATTTATTTTTCAAAATATACCCTTCCATTTCAAAATCATTTTACAGTTTTTATCCACAAATTTTCAATATCAATTTTATCCAAAATCGTACGATGTCCACATATCATCCGTACGCAATATCAATCTGATCGCTCACTCGATCACACAATTTTTCTTCCGAACTAGTATCGTCCACCCGACTTCCTAGTGCGGACTCAGATCTGGTTTCTTGATCAGAAACTGTCATTCTCCTTGCATAGTCACAACTATGATAGAGAATATCCAGAATCAATCAAAAAATCCATATCCAGGTTCGCCGTTGAAAATCGAGCGAAAAATCCCAACTCGGATCGATAATATTATCTCGAAATTCTGTGCTTGAATCTGGATCAAATCACTATGCGAATAGAATAATATACGTACATCCTACGTATTTACCTTCATTAATTATTAGTTAAATCAATTTCCTTTCTATTCATCCTCACTTTGATTTTATTCACTTATTCACATTTGCCTTAATCCCTATTTGGATTATCACTTCAATTCTTATCTCAGTTGGGTATTTAATCAATAACAGTTTGAACTCCGACCAGTTTATATTTAGAACATAGCTTGAAAAATTTTAAAATAAATAAATAGTTGGAAAATAATTATTAGTTTATAAAATAGCTGTAAAATAGTTAAGAAATCCTAAGATAGTTGAAAAATAGTAAAATAATTACAAATTAGTTGTAAAATGGTAACTAGTTATAAAGTAGCTAGAAAGATAGTAATTAGTTTATAAAACAGTTGTAAAATAGTTAAATAGTTCCAAAAGTAATTGTAAAACAAGCTTAAGATAGTTTAGGTTTAAAAGGAAAAGTTGTGTAGTAAATAGTTTGGAAAAATAGATTTATATTAAAACAATTTATTTTGAAAATAGTCCAGAGTCAAACTGTTCAACTTCCCAATCTCCATTTTAATCAATTTCCCATTAAATTGATCCAGTCTTAATTCAAGTTGAATTATCCACAATTTCTTTCCAAATTCAAATCAAATTCCATTTGATTTTAAACATATTCACTTTAATTACAATTCCAACTTATTCAAATTAATTTAGACTAATTTCGAATTGAATCCACTTCACTTTCAAATTATTTTAATTTCTATATGAATTAATCCCAATTTCCCTTTTGAATTTAAACTCATTCAATCTTCAATTTTATTTCAAATTAATCCAATTCAAATTTTCCATTTAAACTTATACTTATCCATCTTCAATCACAATTTTAATTAATTTAAATTAAATTCAATTTGAACTAATTCTATTCAAATCTCAACTTAAAACCATCTCAAATTATATAAATTCGAGTTAAACATTTTAAATGTTGATTTAATCCCTTAAGTCCAATTAACCCTTACTTTTAAATCAAATCAACCTTTATTTTTAATTTAACAACTTCAATCTTTAAACCATTTAATTCTGAATCCAAATTCCAAAATTCTATTTAAAAATTATCTTTACTTAACTTATTACAAAGTTCAAATAAGAATTCAAATACAATTTAACCTTCAGATTCTAATTTATTATCCATTTCTAACTTCAAAACCAATTCTCAGTTTCATAGATTATTTATAACAATAGAATGATATCAGGATAGATAAACATCCAAATTTATCCAAACACCAATTAACATCATCCATTTCTATTTCCATATCTCAAATCCATTTTGAGATCGCTCATAACTCCCATTTAAAATCAACCATTTAACTTCCTAAGTTAAATTTCAATTTCATCTTAAAATTTCCAATTCAAGTTGTTCATTCTAAACTCATTTAACTTTCCTTAAGTTAAATTCAATTTAATCCAGTCAACTTGACCCAATTTGAATTCCCATTCAAATTTTAAACCTTATATTAATAATCTTCCCACTTATAAGTTCAAAAACTTATCACTTTGGGTTTTCCTATCACATTCCAAGGAAAAATTTAAAACTCAACACTTAGAGTTTATTTCAAATCACCTTTAATATTATGTATATCCTCATTTATACATATTTATTTCCTTTACACACCAAGTTATACCTTAAATTTTTAAACCACCTTTGGTTTTAATTCAAAACAAATTTCTTTAAAAAAAATTCAAGTTTTCTGGACTTAGATTTAAAACTTCACAATTTAAAACCCACTTCAATTTACAAGTCATACTTGCCTAAATGTTTTACTTCCCTAAAACATTTCATTTTGCTTAATCATTTACAACATTTCATTATTAAACACAATAACCATTTATGATAATAACCAAGATTATCATATCTGGAAACCAATTCATTATTATTTTTATTCTGAAAACACTTCTACAAATTCAGGATTTTAATTTCAGTTTGGATCCATTTTAACTTATCTTCATTCAATTTCAATTTGGTTGTATTACTATTACCACTTAATTCTGATTATTTTATTTAATTCCAATGATTCAACAACCAATTTCTTTAATATATTTAATAATTAGAAAAATTGTTTCTATATATATCAAAAGATAAACTTATATAAAAATCATTTATTTTTAAAACCATTTTAAAACCTTTATATAAGAAAATAACAAGTACGCTCTCATATATATATATATATATATATATATATATACTCAACTCATCTTAGGGTACCATTGACCCTATCCTTAATGAGTAAACCCACCAGAGCCAAGGTTCTCGCTTAACCTTCTGCTCTGATACCAAATGTAACGACCCGGAATTTTCGACCCCGAAAATTCCAGATAGTTAGGAAAAAGAAGAAAAGAGATAGAAGAAGAAAAAGAAACAACACAGAATCTCACATTCGCAGCGGATCAAAATATAATATACAAATAGTAGCATTTACACAAAGAAAAGCTGTAAATGTCAATTTACATACAATATATCAGAGTTACAACCATTCACAAATAAACTGGACAGTTATAAATAACTTGTCCCGGTCTATAACAATATAACACCAATACACAGCGGAAAATACTCCATACGTTCCTGCCATCCAGCTCGCCACCTGAACTCCAGAACGTCCTAACCTGGAAATTTGTAATACTCGGTCTGACCCGAGCATTACATCAAAGTAACACCCGAGTCAGGCTGGAAACCAGCGTGAGTAAACCCATTTAACAAGAAATACCAATGCATAAAACTATTTTAAACTCGGGTAACTCATACCTTACTATGAGTTCATAACTTGTTATAGTCAACACTTATTTTCACAAATCAAACCCTAAGTATCCTTACTTTGTTTGAAAGGTCCATATTTTTCCATTCCAGCCTATTGATTTCACAAATCAAATCTATATAGAATTATTGTAGATTACAAATCGAAGTGGTTTCGGATATTACTGATACCCGACTCCGGTCTCTTCGAATCCCCAGTCATCTTAACCCAAGTTATTCAAGTGAAATACAATTCAAACTTTAAATACAGGGTGCCTCCTTTACACAGTAATTCATCATCAATAGATACCCACATTATCACAGTTTAAACCGAACATATCATATCACATAGCATAACATATCAGAGATATCATCTATCTAAGGCATACAGTATCATTCAATCATTCATAAGCAAGATAATTTAGTCACACCATTCCAATTAATTTAAATTAATTACATCCATTACTAAAAATCATGCTTACTTAACCATTAATTAATTTCAAACCAATTAATTAATCATCCTTTAATTATTAATCATCCTTGATTAATTATTCTTCAATTACATTAAATAATTAACCTTTAATTATTTAAGTAAACTAATTATTCTTTAACCATTATCATTAATTAACTATCCTTCTATTAATTTCATTCAGTAATTATCCATTAATTACTTATACTAAGTAAGTATATTTTATTAATTACATTAAGTAGTTATACTTAATCAATTTTAAAGTGATTATTTTTAATTAATTTAAACTAATTACTTATCTTAAATTAATTACATTAGTTAATTATCCCCAAATCATTAGTTAATGATCCTTAAATTAATTACATTAAGTGATTAACTTTTAATTAATTTCACCAATCAATTATCATATCTCCTTAAAACTTATTTCCTTAAATATATTTTAAAACTTGGTTAAACATTTTTCTTTTGAAAACTAATTATTTTAATAACTTTTAGAAAAAAATTAAAATTTGTTTAAACATTTTGTTTATAAAACTGTTCATGTTTTATATTTAAAAACTGAATATTTCCTTGTAAAAAAAATAAGATTACCTACAAAAGGAAACCCGAGCCAATCCTCTAAATCCCCGAGCAAAACACGAGACACTCGCGAACTCACCTGACTTCGAGAAAAACAAGCAACTACTCCGAGATCAACTCGTGCACGATGCTTCTTCCCAAAGGCTTCAACAAACCCAGACATTCTGATATCTCGTGCACATGCACCGGCGATCCAACGCCCTCCGACCATCGCCGAGACTCACGACTTGTCGACGATGATCATCTCGTACCGAACGACCACCCAGATCGGTGAATACGTGAGCAAAATAAAATCGAACCCATCGTTCCAAAAATCTGGAACGAACCCCATCGGAAATCCACCGATCACTGACGAACTCGTCCCCGAGAACCCACGCCGACTTCACTAAAGTTTGCCTCGACCTCTAGTCCTTGATTTCCCCCCCCCATGCGAACAATCCCGATGCACCACCGTCGCCACATTCACCTCGTCAACAACGACGAACCAAACCCATCACTAAACCCTAAATCATCAACGTACGGCCACCACGACCATCTTAAAATCCTACCACAATTTTTCCTGACTTCCTCAACCCACTGGCCATCTCCAGTCCAAACCTCGCCGTACAATTCGTCGCCGATCAACGCGAATCGATGAAAATGTCGAAACTGATCATCTCCAAATATCTCGATGAATACTACACTAAAAATCATGATTTTACTATCTAAATTCATCATTTTCTAGAACACATCACATTGTAAAATCCAAATTCAAAAACTTAGATATTGATTTTTTTTTGACCAAAATTGATTTTCCAATGTAATTCTTCCCAATTTGAATTAATTTCTAAATATAGAATTCTGAAACCATTTTTAGAATCGAATTTATATTGTAGCAATCCTCTTTCATTCACAAATCAATATCTAATATTGATTTTATGGTGAGATATTGAATTTATTTAGTGATCAAGCCTATAAACACACAGAGCTTACCTATATATATAAACACAGTCACTATACAGGCATATCATCCTTATATACATACATGCATTCATCTTCACAAACATTTGCAAACTATATTACTACATAAATCATCACATATATCCAGATATAATCACGGGTTTTAAATCTATTTTTTTATAAAAAAAAGATTTACTCACCTTAATTAACAGAGAACAGTACTACAGGCTTCTTCTTTTGATTTGGAACTTGTCTTTAATCTATTATTTGATGTTGATCTTCTTGCTTAGTTGAGTTGCAGGTTGAAGTTGTTGTTTGATTTAGTTGCTTGATTCCAGATTGAAGATGAAATCAGGCTGTTAAATTTGATTCAGTTTTCAATTGCTTTTGGTTTCTGGTTTTGTTTAGTTTGAAAATATGAAGAACAAAAGAGTAGAGAAGGTTTTGAACTGAGAATTCCCTAGCCTAATTCTCAATTCAGTTTTTATGTATAATTAAAATTTTAGAAATGAAAATGCTTTGCCACTTGTAAAATCATATGCTACTTAATTTACATTTGTCAATGCATGAATTTATTTTCTTACAATTGTTCATATGTAAGAAGGAAATATTTACGAGTGTTTAACACTTATATCTCTTATGTAATTATAAAATATTTTCAATTTAGATATGTATCTTTATCTTTTCACTTCCTTTTATTTATATGTATATAACTCAATCAAACAATATAAACTTATTTATTTATTTTTTTCAAATTCATTTACATATACAGATATCTTTTATTACCATAATTTATCTGTTCAACTGAATAAAACCAGTTATTTATCCAATTATCAAATATCAAAAATCCGTATTATCACATTCCTTCCCCCTTTGAATCTTTTCGTCCTCGAAAAGGAACGAAGCCAGAATTTAATTTTATAGCTAATTATCAGTTGAATTTTATCTTTGAACAATTTTAAAACACTTTAAAATCTATATAATATTGCAAAAATAGTTTTATAAAAATATCATTTTATAACTCGATGTTTCAACAAGTCCATCCTCGTTCTCACAGAAATTCGGTCATACGTTGATCAGGCGTAAGACTGAAAATCTATTAGTACTTGGTAAACCCGTTTTCAACACCCAGTAAAAATACTTGGAAAAATATTTTGGTGAAAATATAGAAAACATTTTGAAATTGAGGAAATATCTTTGGTGAGAATGCTCTGGAAATCATCACCCCCATCCATGGTCGCAGTTAACCCGATGGTTACGTTGCTGTCCCGGCAAAATCTATAGATAACTGTAGGTCTCCGCGCCCCTCGATTACGCCATGGAACCCACTATAGATCGCAGTTATACCCGGGCTTTACGTTGCTATCACAGCAAAAACCCATATAACTATAGGCATCAGCGCCACCGAATTTCGCTGCCAAAAGAATGAAACTTCTCCACTTGACCATAGATCGCAGTCTACCGATGTTACGTTGCCGTCCCGGCAAAATCAAGTGTAGACTGTTGACACTCTTCCTCCACACGATTTTCGCTATGGTCCACACTGTAGATCGCAGCGACATCGAGCTACAGTATCGTCAAAGCATAACCCAAATGCCTCTGTAGGCATCAGCGCCCTCGACTTTCGCTACCCAATAATCCTCAAGAACTAGTTTTGTCCGGACTCCTCACAGGATCAACTTTAGAACCTCCCCCTTTGAGGCTCAAGGCAGTACCACCCTGTGGTACTCCTGAGAAGTTCATTTCAAGGGAGCGCCTTTTTCCTCAAAGCCATTCTCAAAACACTTTATACTATACACTTATAGTATCTTTAAATCATACCGTTTATGATTTATATCAAAATCTCCTTTACACAAAATCGATATCCAAAATCGATAGTTCCAAACTTGGCTTTCCAAAATCCAAAATCGATTTTCCCAAAAATCAAAAGCCTTTTCCAAATTCATAGGTTCCCAAAACCTTTTCCAAAATCATTCTCACAAGGTTCTTTATATAATATAGATATATAAAACTTTGAAAAACTTTAGATCACTTCATACTTGTATAAATTCCCTTTTTATACTTCAAATACTTTCAAAAATCTTTTTATTCTGGTTATAGATTCAAGAAGGGAAGTTTATCATATATAACAAAGATATATAACTTTGTTTATTTCAAATCAAATATTCAAATTTGATTACTTTTTTATAAAGTTATTAACCATATTCTTTTCTATAAAATGAGTTCTAATCACAGAAATATTCAACTCCCATTTTATTTCATCATTTATTTTTCAAAATATACCCTTCCATTTCAAAATCATTTTACAGTTTTTATCCACAAATTTTCAATATCAATTTTATCCAAACTCGTACGATGTCCACATATCATCCGTACGCAATATCAATCTGATCGCTCACTCGATCACACAATTTTTCTTCCGAACTAGTATCGTCCACCCGACTTCCTAGTGCGGACTCAGATCTGGTTTCTTGATCAGAAACTGTCATTCTCCTTGCATAGTCACAACTATGATAGAGAATATCCAGAATCAATCAAAAATCCATATCCAGGTTCGCCGTTGAAAATCGAGCGAAAAATCCCAACTCGGATCGATAATATTATCTCGAAATTCTGTGCTCGAATCTGGATCAAATCACTATGCGAATAGAATAATATACGTACATCCTACGTATTTACCTTCATTAATTATTAGTTAAATCAATTTCCTTTCTATTCATCCTCACTTTGATTTTATTCACTTATTCACATTTGCCTTAATCCCTATTTGGATTATCACTTCAATTCTTATCTCAGTTGGGTATTTAATCAATAACAGTTTGAACTCCGACCAGTTTATATTTAGAACATAGCTTGAAAATTTTTAAAATAAATAAATAGTTGGAAAATAATTATTAGTTTATAAAATAGCTATAAAATAGTTAAGAAATCGTAAGATAGTTGAAAAATAGTAAAATAATTACAAATTAGTTGTAAAATGGTAACTAGTTATAAAGTAGCTAGAAAGATAGTAATTAGTTTATAAAACAGTTGTAAAATAGTTAAATAGTTCCAAAAGTAATTGTAAAACAAGCTTAAGATAGTTTAGGTTTAAAAGGAAAAGTTGTGTAGTAAATAGTTTGGAAAAATAGATTTATATTAAAACAATTTATTTTGAAAATAGTCCAGAGTCAAACTGTTCAACTTCCCAATCTCCATTTTAATCAATTTCCCATTAAATTGATCCAGTCTTAATTCAAGTTGAATTATCCACAATTTCTTTCCAAATTCAAATCAAATTCCATTTGATTTTAAACATATTCACTTTAATTACAATTCCAACTTATTCAAATTAATTTAGACTAATTTCAAATTGAATCCACTTCACTTTCAAATTATTTTAATTTCTATATGAATTAATCCCAATTTCCCTTTTGAATTTAAACTCATTCAATCTTCAATTTTATTTCAAATTAATCAAATTCAAATTTTCCATTTAAACTTATACTTATCCATCTTCAATCACAATTTTAATTAATTTAAATTAAATTCAATTTGAACTAATTCTATTCAAATCTCAACTTAGAACCATCTCAAATTATATAAATTCGAGTTAAACATTTTAAATGTTGATTTAATCCCTTAAGTCCAATTAACCCTTACTTTTAAATCAAATCAACCTTTATTTTTAATTTAACAACTTCAATCTTTAAACCATATAATTCTGAATCCAAATTCCAAAATTCCATTTAAAAATTATCTTTACTTAACTTATTACAAAGTTCAATAAGAATTCAAAAACAATTTAACCTTTAGATTCTAATTTATTATCCGTTTCTAACTTCAAAACCAATTCTCAGTTTCATAGATTATTTATAACAATAGAATGATATCAGGATAAATAAACATCCAAATTTATCCAAACACCAATTAACATCATTTATTTCTATTTCCATATCTCAAATCCATTTTGAGATCACTCATAACTCCCATTTAAAATCAACCATTTAATTTCCTAAGTTAAATTTCAATTTCAAAAATTTCCAATTCAAGTTGTTCATTCTAAACTCATTTAACTTTCCTTAAGTTAAATTCAATTTAATCCAGTCAACTTGACCCAATTTGAATTCTCATTCAAATTTTAAACCTTATATTAATAATCTTCCCACTTATAAGTTCAAAAACTTATCACTTTGGGTTTTCATATCACATTCCAAGGAAAAATTTAAAACTCAACACTTAGAGTTTATTTCAAATCACCTTTAATATTATGTATATCCTCATTTATACATATTTATTTCCTTTACACACCAAGTTATACCTTAAATTTTTAAACCACCTTTGGTTTTAATTCAAAACAAATTTCTTTAAAACAATTTCAAGTTTTCTGGACTTAGATTTAAAACTTCACAATTTAAAACCCACTTCAATTTACAAGTCATACTTGCCTAAATGTTTTACTTCCCTAAAACATTTCATTTTGCTTAATCATTTACAACATTTCATTATTAAACACAATAACCATTTATGATAATAACCAAGATTATCATATCTGGAAACCAATTCATTATTATTTTTATTCTGAAAACACTTCTACAAATTCAGGATTTTAATTTCAGTTTGGATCCATTTTAACTTATCTTCATTCAATTCCAATTTGGTTGTATTACTATTACCACTTAATTCTGATTATTTTATTTAATTCCAATGATTCAACAACCAATTTCTTTAATATATTTAATAATTAGAAAAATTGTTTCTATATATATCAAAAGATAAACTTATATAAAAATCATTTATTTTTAAAACCATTTTAAAACCTTTATATAAGAAAATAACAAGTACGCTCACATATATATATATATATATACTCAACTCATCTTAGGGTACCATTGACCCTATCCTTAATGAGTAAACCCACCAGAGCCAAGGTTCTCGCTTAACCTTCTGCTCTGATACCAAATGTAACGACCCGGAATTTTCGACCCCGAAAATTCCAGATAGTTAGGAAAAAGAAGAAAAGAGATAGAAGAAGAAAAAGAAACAACACAGAATCTCACATTTGCAGCGGATCAAAATATAGTATACAAATAGTAGCATTTACACAAAGAAAAGCTGTAAATGTCAATTTACATACAATATATCATAGTTACAACCATTCACAAATAAACTGGACAGTTATAAATAACTTGTCCCGGTCTATAACAATATAACACCAATACACAGCGGAAAATACTCCATACGTTCCTGCCATCCAGCTCGCTACCTGAACTCCAGAATGTCCTAACCTGGAAATCTGTAATACTCGGTCTGACCCGAGCATTACATCAAAGTAACACCCGAGTCAGGCTGGAAACCAGCGTGAGTAAACCCATTTAACAAGAAATACCAATGCATAAAACTATTTTAAACTCGGGTAACTCATACCTTACTATGAGTTCATAACTTGTTATAGTCAACACTTATTTTCACAAATCAAACCCTAAGTATCCTTACTTAGTTTGAAAGGTCCATATTTTTCCATTCCAGCCTATTGATTTCACAAATCAAATCTATATAGAATTATTGTAGATTACAAATCGAAGTGGTTTCGGATATTACTGATACCCGACTCCGGTCTCTTCGAATCCCCAGTCATCTTAACCCAAGTTATTCAAGTGAAATACAATTCAAACTTTAAATACAGGGTGTCACCTTTACACAGTAATTCATCATCGATAGATACCCACATTATCACAGTTTAAACCAAACATATCATATCACATAGCATCACATATCAGAGATATCATCTATCTAAGGCATACAGTATCATTCAATCATTCATAAGCAAGATAATTTAGTCACACCATTCCAATTAATTTAAATTAATTACATCCATTACTAAAAATCATGCTTACTTAACCATTAATTAATTTCAAACCAATTAATTAATCATCCTTTAATTATTAATCATCCTTGATTAATTATTCTTCAATTACATTAAATAATTAACCTTTAATTATTTAAGTAAACTAATTATTCTTTAACCATTATCATTAATTAACTATCCTTCTATTAATTTCATTCAGTAATTATCCATTAATTACTTATACTAAGTAAGTATATTTTATTAATTACATTAAGTAATTATATTAATCAATTTTAAAGTGATTATCTTTAATTAATTTAAACTAATTAATTATCTTAAATTAATTACATTAGTTAATTATCCCCAAATCATTAGTTAATGACCCTTAAATTAATTACATTAAGTGATTAACTTTTAATTAATTTCACCAATTAATTATCATATCTCCTTAAAACTTATTTCCTTAAATATATTTTAAAACTTGGTTAAACATTTTTCTTTTGAAAACTAATTATTTTAATAACTTTAAAAAAAATTAAAATTTGTTTAAACATTTTGTTTATAAAACTGTTCATGTTTTATATTTAAAAACTGAATATTTCCTTGTAAAAAAACAAGATTACCTACAAAAGGAAACTCGAGCCAATCCTCTAAATCCCCGAGCAAAACACGAGACACTCGCGAACTCACCTGACTTCGAGAAAAACAAGCAACTACTCTGAGATTGACTCGTGCATGATGCTTCTTCCCAAAGGCTTCAATAAACCCAGACATTCTAATATCTCGTGCACATGCACCGGCGATCCAACGCCCTCCGACCATCGCCGAGACTCACGACTTGTCGACGACGATCATCTCGTACCGAACGACCACCCAGATCGGTGAATACGCGAGCTAAATAAAATCAAACCCATCGTTCCAAAAATCTGGAACGAACCCCATCGAAAATCCACCGATCACTAACGAACTCGTCCCCACAAACCCACGCCGACTTCACTAAAGTTTTCTTCGACCTCCAGTCCTTGATTCCCCCCCATGCGAACAATCCCGATGCACCACCGTCGCCACATTCACCTCGTCAACAACGACGAACCAAACCCATCACTAAACCCTAAATCATCGACGTACGGCCACCACGACCATCTTAAAATCCTACCACTATTTTTCCTGACTTCCTCAACCCACTGGCCATCTCTAGTCCAAACCTCGCCGTACAATTCGTCGCCGATCAACGCGAATCGACGAAAATGTCGAAACTGATCATCTCCAAATATCTCGATGAATACTACACTAAAAATCATGATTTTACTATCTAAATTCATCATTTTCTAGAACACATCACATTGTAAAATCCAAATTCAAAAACTTAGATATTGATTTTTTTTGACCAAAATTGATTTTCCAATGTAATTCTTCCCAATTTGAATTAATTTCTAAATATAGAATTCTGAAACCATTTTTAGAATCGAATTTATATTGTAGCAATCCTATTTCATTCACAAATCAATATCTAATATTGATTTTATGGTGAGATATTGAATTTATTTAGTGATCAAGCCTATAAACACACAGAGCTTACCTATATATATAAACACAATCACTATACAGGCATATCATCCTTATATACATACATGCATTCATCTTCACAAACATTTGCAAACTATATTACTACATAAATCATCACATATATATCCAGATATAATCACAAGTTTTAAATCTGTTTTTTTTTTAGATTTACTCACCTTAATTAACAGAGAACAGAGAACAGTACTACAGGCTTCTTCTTTTGATTTGGAACTTGTCTTTAATATATTATTTGATGTTGATCTTCTTGCTTAGTTGATTTGCAGGTTGAAGTTGTTGTTTGATTTAGTTGCTTGATTCCAGATTGAAGATGAAATCAGGCTGTTAAATTTGATTCAGTTTTCATTTGCTTTTGGTTTCTGGTTTTGTTTATTTTGAAAATATGAAGAACAAAAGAGTAGAGAAGGTTTTGAACTGAGAATTCCCTAGCCTAATTCTCAATTCAGTTTTTATGTATAATTAAAATTTTAGAAATGAAAATGCTTTGCCACTTGTAAAATCATATGCTACTTAATTTACATTTGTCAATGCATGAATTTATTTTCTTACAATTGTTCATATGCAAGAAGGAAATATTTACGAGTGTTTAACAGAGGAGAAGGGGAAAGAAAGATTGGAGCAGGTGGGCACGTAGGGCTTTGGGCCGAAATAAAAAAGGGAAGGATGCAGGCTGGACTTTAAGTAGCCGGGTAATGTTTTGGTATGGGTTTAATTAATAGTCTAGTTATATATATATATATATATATTAAAATTGTCTTAGAAGAATCCAATTAGTATAAAATGCATATATCACTCGTTTTAGATCCAAATCCAACACGGTCGATCGCTTTGGGTTCTTATCAAGGAGATCTTTGCTATGGAATTAGTTTGGTTGAATTAAGAGCATGCAGAAATTTCAGATAAATTCAAACGCATTCGAATTAAATCAGAACCAAAACGCGAAAACAACAACAAAATATAAATGTGAGTAAATCTCACTCATTTGGATTACTACAATTAATTTCAAATGATTAAAATTAATTTTGGATGACTGGTATAATTGATAATTATTATCAATTTGGATGTTATTATATATATAGTAGTATATATATTGGAAATTGGATATATTCATGCATATTCAGTAGATGAGACCCTATGCGCCCCGCATAATAGCAAATGACCCTATATTACCGCGATATCCCGCCTCGAAGCGGGATTGGTATTTTATGTTATGTAATATATGTAGTTGTAGGGAAACAGATTGGAGGGATCCAACTGGATTCCTCAAAAATGTTGAATTTAATTTCATATATAGTGATATATGATATGTTTGAATAATCTATGATAGATTATAGTGTGACTTAAATTTGTTTGATGTTATGGTAGCACTGGCCTAGATTTTGGTATTTTAAAATACCATAAATATATATTTTGAATTTGAAAAGAAATTAAAAAGGGATTTTGGAGGTGAAGTATTTATATATGACTTTGGATTAGTTAAAAGAAATTGATTGGATAAAATAAATGGTTTGACTTAAATTTGTACTTAACTATTTCATGATATTGTAAATAGAGATTTTGGAATAACGCATATGAAGGATTTTAAATAATAATTCTTAAGTGGTACTTGTTTAAATATTAAAGAGTTTTAAAAATCGAGAGTTTAAATAGATTGGAGAATAAAAGGGAATTTGGGAATAAGTATAAAATTAGTTATACTAGATCTTAAATAAGAATTTAAATTAAGAAATGGAAGTAGAGTTGAGATTTGGATGGTTTTGGTATATAGTTTGGGTTATTTAAGAAAATTGATTTGTAAATGGAATTTAATTTAGAAATCGATTTTAAAGAAATTTTAAAGGAATTAAGTGACATGAAACCGTTATAAACTGGAAATGAGATTATGGGATTTATAAATAATGTTTATAAATAAAGTGAAATGATTTTCATTCGACAAATTAAAGATGTAAATTCACGGTAAGAATTTACGATGAGATGGGTAAATCGATTTAAAAAGAAAGGATAAATTTTTATTTTGGAAATGTGAAAAAGGGATTTATGAAATTGGGGACGTGAATCGATTGGAGATAAATCAAGAGAGATTTATAAATATTAGATTTGTTATATTGGAATTGGAAAATATATTTTTATCGAGAAGTCGAGTTTGTTTTAAAAGAGGATTTTTAAATTATTAAACTAGGTAATTTAAAAATGTTTTAGCATAAAAATATTTCAGAAAGTTTAGTTATTTAAATATTTTTAAATTGTCAAAATGAATTATAAGTTTTATAAACAAGTCTTGTAAATTGATTAGAATTTTATTAATAAATCAGAATTAATTATTGTCTCAAAAGTTATGTAATTATTTTAATTGTTTAAAAGTATATTTAATTATTAGATAAAGTTTTCGGAAAGTAATGGTATACTTTCATGGCAAAATTGGGAGGCAGAGATTGCCTACAGTTAAGTTTGGATTTCTCTAGGATAGAGACGTAATGTAACGACCCAGATTTTTCGATATTTAATTTGGAATATTTAAATGGTTTTAAATATTTGATTTGGGATTATAATTTTGTTAGTAATATTTTAAAATAGAAATTTCAAGTGATTTCGTAAATTTTGGGAATCGTGATTTAATCGACGCGTTAAAATAGTGGTCAAGGGCACAGTCTCGGAATTCGACGAAACCAGTTCCATTGGGTCCGTAATAACGTATTATTGTCGGATTTCAATTTTCGTAGCGTTGGGATTTATTGTTTGGTCGTACGATCTAAAAACGCATGGAAATAATTTAATTTAAATAGTCGATTTAAAAAGCTATCTTCTCCATACGATCGAATTGGAGCTTGAAACTTGTTCCATTGGGTTCGGAATAGGGGTATAACATTATAAACGCCAGGCGGCACGCCACAATGGGAGATTGAGATTTCACAATATGTAATTAGAGACATTTTGAATAAAAATATATATAAAAGTCTAGTCAGAAGTCACCATCTAGCCGCCTATTCACGTTTAAATCACATCTTCTTCAAATCAGTTCAAATCAAAATTGTTTGAACACGCCACCCCTTCAATTTAAAAACGCATACTCCTCCTTTCTCCCATCAGAACGAATACCTCAATTCATTTAAATAAAAAATAAAAAGGAACGAACATGCCGCCTTCTCCTTATACTTGAAACCGTGAATCCCCTTTTACTTCCTCCTCCTTTTCTGTTCAGTTCAAGAATAAAGAGAGAGAGAAATTTCTTTACATGACGGAATCGCAATGTGAGAGCAAGCAAGGGGGAGTGGTGATATCATCGACGAGCATGAGGCAGGCGATGTGAGAGAACGATAGGGGGAACGAGCGATCGACTGTAGTCACGCTTACAGAGGGGACTTCGATCTTGGTTGAACGCGATTTTGAGAAGAGGTGATCGAGCGAGAGGGTTCGTTGCTAGATGGAAGGCGGCAGCTTCGTGCTGCGTGTGCGTGCGAGGAGGAAAACGACGGCGATTCAGGGAAAGGCGACAGCAACGTGCGTTTAAAGGTGAGGGTGTGTTAATTTTATTTTCAGCCAATTAGAAATTTTGTTAATTAGTTTGTTAAAATACAAATTTAAATTTCAATAACCTATAGATTTAACAATGATTGCATATGAGGTAATTATGTTGCTAATTATTTTCATTAAGTCAATTAATAGGTTCAAATTCGTTAATCGGTAATTAGTTTAAATTAAGTGATTAGTTGAGTTAATTATAAATTTATCATTCAAGGTTAATTAAAATTATTTAATAGGAAATGATTTTACATTTAGTAAGTACTTGATTAATTATAATAAAAATTAAAATCGTATAAATTTTTGAATGCGAGCTTCAAAAATCACAAAATCAGTGGCGTTGGATTCGAAACGACATAGGATACGGAATAAAATTGGAATGGATTGCAAATAAAATCAAGGTGAGAAATTCCCACTCATTTGGATTGCCAAATTTAATTTTAAATAGTTAAAATAAATTATTTGATGCTTTGTTGAATTTATAAATTGTTATCTATTGAATGATATATTATATGGTATATATATTAGTAGTTGAATTGATATTCCAGCATAATTTTAGCGGATGAGACCCTATGCGCTCCGCATAATAGTGGATGACCCTATATACCGTGATATCCCCCTCGAAGTGGGATTGGTATTTTTATGTTGTATTAACGTCTATGGATGTAGGAAAACAGGTTAGAGGGATCCAACTGGATTCCTAAAAAAGGTTTATTTTAATTTCATATATAGTGATATATGATTTGTGTGAATAAACTTATATAAATCATGTGGTGATTTGAATTATTGGATGTTATAGTAACACTGGCCTTAATTTGGTATTTTAAATAGCATAGATATTACTTTTGAATTCGAATTAAAAAGAGAATTTGGATATAAAATTATTTATATTGGAGTTTGGATTATTTTAAAGGAAGTGGAGTTGGATAAAATAGTAAATTGATTCTCGAATTTTACTTAACTATTTGTAAAATATTTTAAATAGAGATTTTAAATTATATAATGGGATTTTTAAGACTGGATTTTAAAATGGTATTTGTAACAACCCGCATATTTCACGATTGTATATTTCAATGTTTTATTTAAATATAGTATCGTTAATCGGATTAAAGTCCAAAATGTTACTTTTTGTAAACAGTCGAATTGGGACTTGAGACCACTTCCATTGAATCCAAAATGGTGTTTACAACTTTTTTGAGTATAAACATCGATATGTTTGGAGATGAGTATAATTTTGCTATTTTTCTATTTTGGGCTTTGGATTTGAGTTTCAGCCCACTAACCCAACATAATACCCTAACTCCTCTACTCTTCATCCATTCACTCATTCTATTTCCTAACACTCAAGCTCAAAAGAAAAATGGGGGAAGGAATGGGAAATAGAAATTCCTAAACCCTAGTTTGATTAGGAAATTCAAGTTCTTGCTCTAAAATCAAAGAGAAGCTTAGGTAAGCATCCTCTTCTTCTTCTCCATCTCAATCTCTCCAATTTCAGAAATTTCCTATAACCTAATTTAGGAAATATTTGCTTATGATTTTAGATTGGAGCTTCTAGAGTTGAAGTTGAAATGTGGTTGATCTTTCCTTTGTTTTAGAGCTTCTCATTTGTGTTTTTGGGTTTAAAGGTGAGTTCTTTAACTCACATCTACGTCTATAACTTTCATTGTTGTTAGGTATGAATTCCTAACATTTGTGCATGTTCATTTGCTTTTGATTTGAATTGATTTGGTTAATTTTCCAAATTTTGGTGTTTTGGTCCAATTTTATGAAAATCCTACTATGGATGTTTGGACATGATATTTGGGGTGTATCGAAGAGCCTATAAGACTGGGTTGTCGCTCGGCATAAATCCCTAGTCGTTGTTGCTCGTCTGATCGCTCCCAAAATGTTTTGGCCATCTTGGCCTAGGCAAATTGTTGCCCATACCAGGTGACCAAATGTCTAGTTATCAAGTCCAAACGTCTGGTTTAGACCTGGAGAGAAAAAATATAGAACGTAGAAAATAAAAAAATGGCAGAGACTAACTTCAGATGTCTGAATTTATGGTTCAGACGTCTGAAAGGGTTTTCAGACGTCTGTTTAGAAATTTCAGACGTCTGGGTGGTTTTCGGGAATATTTCCAAAGACCAAATCCAGATGTCTGGATTTATCCCCAGATGTCTAGAACTATCCAGCTTTGCCTGTTTGCCTATTTTTGTGTGAATTTCCATTGTTTAATCGATTTTTGTCGATCCGGTTAGTTGTTATCACTTATTATCGACTTTGATGACTTCTTTCTTTGGATTTTTGGGAATATCCGTTTGATGGAGTTGATATCGATTTTTATGGATTTAATTCACACTGTCGTATGTGAATTTTTGGTGATTGATTGTTTCTACAATCATTTCTGTGATTTGTCACTTTAAAATATAAAGGTTTTTATACTAGTAGTAAATACTCAAACTCTTTCATCAAAACGATTTCAACACTATTTTTAATACAAAGCTCGTTTTTAAAACCGTTTTCCAATCTATTAGTATATACAAACCTTTACCTCATTCGTATGAGAAATCTAATTAAATGGCTTAGCAAAAAAAGTGGTATGAAACGCTTGCGTTTACTTCGTCGGTTAATTCTTGGACTTGTTCGATTGAATTCTCGTGACAATTTTCGAGTGGAAATCTACAATCTGTTTGCAAATATTTAAGTTAAGCCTGTGGTTATAGGACATGAAGCTAAACTCGTTTATTTACTAGCTTAGTGTAATTTACACTTATCAATCAATGATGATCCTTTGGTGATTTAGACTAGCGATGTGCGACGTCTCTTTGTCTGCGTGGGGGACTGTACCCAGTTCTATTGAGCTTCGTCTCATTTTTATAGGCTAGCGACCTACGGGCTTTATGGAGTTCGGTTCATCAGGTATACCGTTATTGCACTATGTCGTTGTTCCGAATTATTTGAGTTTAGGGTTCATCGGGCGTACCGTTATTGCACTACGTCGTTGTTTCGAAATATTTGAGTTTTGGGTTCATGGGGCGTACCGTTATTGCACTACGTCGTTGTTCCAACTCATTTGAGTTTCAGGTTCCTCAGGCGTATCGTTATTGCACTACGCCGTTGCACCGGCTTTATGGTTAGCGACCATGGGATAGCGTTCCGTTTGTGACACACGTGTTGGGGAGTTTCCATGCTCTTGTTTGTGATAGGCCTTCCCCTTTTTGTGATTTCTAGATTTCTAGTTGATGATTTCTAGTATTTGTGTTTCACCGATTTTTGTGATTGGCATTGATATGTTTGTCAATACTTGTGTTTTGGTGAATAATTTAAAGAATATGACATTCTTTTTAGTGTTTGAGAATACTTGAGATATCGTATGATTTTTATTGTTACCTTATGTACTAGTCACAGTATGGCATTATTGTTATCATACGTTTTTGGGATATCTCTTATCCTATCTCATTTTATCTGATATTTATAGCAAGACTTATCCGTTTATTATTTTCTTCTTAAATAATACTCGGGTCAGACCGAGGTATTTCAGGTGCTCCTGCTTGACTTCTTATCAGGGTTCGTCACCTGACTTTTGGCTAACTACTTTAGCATAGTTTTTGTTAGTATACATTTGAGATAGAGACTCCTTGTTGTATACATATTCTTTTGTCTAGCACTTGTACCTATTCCTTTGTGATGTAGTGGATCTTGTATGACCACTATTTTGATGCACACTTCTATGTGTTATATTCATATCTATTTCTGCCTTTGTGATATGAATATATGTGACTGATTTGTGTTATGTTTATTTCTATAATTATTTCCGAAGTCCACATAGCCACTGTGTGGTAGCTTTGAGTTTGTATTTGATATGTCAGATTTCCTCTTGAAATGAAATGTAAGTTATATTATCTGACATATCGGTACTCGCACAAAGCAATTACACAGATGGTCGCTCCTCAACAGCCTTATTCTTCGTGCTAGTCAACGGCATTACCCCGTAGTGTCCTTGGCTAGTGTGAGTATAGAGGTGGGGCGTCACAGCTTGGTATCGGAGCCAACCTTTGGAACAATGTAGAATAATCTAGCAAGGATCATTATCCTAAGTCTTTCTTAGGAATCGTGCCATAGGATTTAATTCGAGTCTTCGTACCGTTCTATCCTATTTCTTTTTATGATGCCTTGTTTTATCAATCAAGTTTGTTTGATATTCATTCTGAGAATAACCTTTTTCCTCTTCCTTCTTTCTTAAAGAAGAGAAATGGTTAGACCTGGCCGTCCTAGCGCCGGTCAATCCAGTGCTACTCCTCAAGATGGAGTATTTATGTCTGCTCAACAACTTTTAGATCTTGTGAACAATGCCCAAGCTGCCGGACCCGTTCCAGTGCCTACTCACCCTAAATCTGGGTTTGCACGCTTGTGCAGAGATTATACCGCTTTGGGTGGAAGGCCATTCAAGGGTTCTGAAAACGTTATAGAAATCCAAGCTTGGCTTAGATCATGCGATCGCATCTTTTCCCGCATGAATCTTGTGGATCTACATCGAGTCCAAGTGGCTTCTAGCATGCTCCAAGAAAGAGCATTAGATTGGTATGAGCTTTTGATTTCGGAAATTATTGAAGCATATCTTAATTGGGAGCAATTCCAGGAAAGGTTCGAATTGTAGTGTGTGACGGAGGCTGAAAAAGTAACTTTAGCTCGGCGTTTTATTGACCTTGTTCAAGGTGAATCTTCTATGACGGATTACGTCGCATCTTTTGAATCTCTCTCTAAATATGGGGTCGAACATATTAATACCCCATTGAAGAAAAATTAGAGATTGTCCATGGGTTGAATAAGAACCTCAAAAAGCCTTTACTTCTGAAACTAGAAGTTTCTTTCGATCAGCTTATAGATATCGCTCTTCGACTTGAAGAGGCCAATAAAGAAAGTGATGTTGAAGTCGTGGGTGCCAAACAGAATTTCAACAATAACATGAAGAGGCCTATTAAGTTCAAAGGCCCCAATCCCAACAAGAAAGGGAAGCAAGAAACTTTGATAGCAAAGACTCCTACCTCTAGTCGTGGACGATGCTACAATTGTGGTTCTACGGACCACTATGCAAATGAGTGCCCAGAACCATTTTTTTGTCGTTATTGCAAAAGTTCGGGTCATCTTTTATCTTCATGCCCCAAACTTCCAAACAAGAAAGAGGGAAAGCTAAAGGTTGTGCAAGCCTCTTCTAGCACTTCTCTTGGTCAAGGTATTTCTCATTCTATCCTTGATGGCATTATTTTATTTCATGATCTTCCTATTTGATTTCTTTTGATTCGGGTGCATCTCACTCTTTTATGTCAAAAGAACTTGTTGATACTTTTTCTTTAAATATTATGGGCTTGATGACTTCACTGAGAATTGCGAATCCGGTTGGTGGATCCGCAACACTCAGTTTACTTTGTGAAAGGTGTCGAGATTATTTTATGTGATTATTCTTTTCGAGTCGATTTGCATGTTATGCGTTACTTAGGCTTCGAAATTTATTTTTGGAAAAGGCTTGGCTTAATCATTATGAAGCCCATATCCTATGTCCCGAGCGGATTATCGATCTTTGACATCCTTAATTTGTTAAGCAGATTTCTATTGTTCTTAATGATTTTGATTCCAATTCGGTGGCATCATTTTATTCTTTATACCCACTTGATGAGGAAGATGTTATTTCCCTCACTCAAGTAGTTCGTGAATTTTCCGGTATATTTGAGCTTGTCTTAGGATTACCACCTAAGCAATCTATTGTGTGGTGCTAAGGTCTTTTCAACTCGACCTTGCCACCGGTTTTCATCAGCTACGAGTTGCGGAGGGTAGCATTCCACTTACCGCATTCTGCACTCGTTATGATTCTTATGAGTGACTCGTGATGTCATTCGGTTTGTTCAGTTTATTTCATCCATTTTACGAATTGAGTATTCTGCGAATATCTCGATTAGTCCATCCTTGTATTCATTGATTATGGGTGAAAATGTCAATTTAAATTGCAAATCTTTCTAATAAGATATTTATAAGTATGATTGGATTTTGTTCTTAAAACAAGCAAAGAATATTCGTAAAAGTTTTAAGAGACATGTTTATCATATAGAAGATGATTTTGTGTTGTTTTTCCCATTGAGTGCTTTAAGAATTATGGTCGATGCGCCTGGTTAACGTTATCGATAAGAATCTCCTAAACGCTTTGATGAGACAGTCAGACATAGTAAATTGACTTGTAATAAGTAAATTTTTCTAAAAAGATGATTACATAAAGTTAATGGTAATTTTGAATGTCTTAGCTTTTCGAGAAAGAGGATAAGAACTCTTTTCTGATGCTTTTATTCTTGCGATTCCTGAAGGAAACCAAGAATTGATTGTTTATACCGATACTAGTCGTATTGGTTTGAATGTCGTTCTCATGCAAAAGGGAATGTGTTACCACATATGCTTTTTGACAATTAAAGCTTGTCGAGACTAGATATGCCATTCACGATCTGGTGCTCGCGGCTATTGTTTTCGTCCTTAGAATTTGGCGTCATTATCTTTTGGGAGAGAAATTTGTTCTCTACACCGATCATAAATTTTTGAAATAATTATTTTCTCAAAAGGAACTTAATTTGCGTCAACAATGTTGGCTCGAGTTCCTTGCATCTTATGGTCTTGATATTCTCTATACTCCCGGAAAGGGTAATCGAGTTGCTGATGTCCTTAGTTATAAGCAACAAGCAGTTGTTTCAATGATGATATCCGAATGGAATGATCTCGAGACTTTATCCACTTATGAGATTCGAGATCGTGAATCCAATTTATGTTCATCTCTTGTTTTGTGTAGCTTTGAGGCTCATCCTTCTTTTTTTTGGACCGTACCTCTTTTGGCTAAACTCTATGTCAAAGAAATTATTAAATTGCATGGAGTTCCTACTTCTATTGTTAGCAATCGTGATCCATTATTTACTAGTGGATTTTGGAAAGGTCTTCAAAAAGCTTTGGTAACAAAGCTTAATTTTAGCACCGCTTATCATCCTCAGTCCGATGGACAAATAGAGCGTGTGAATCAAACTCTTGAAGATCTCCTTCGTGCATGTGTTCTTGATTTTGGTGGAAGTTGGGAAGATCATATTTCTCTTGTTGAGTTCTCTTAAAATAATAGCTTCCAATCTAGTATTGGTATGGCACCTTTGGAGGCACTCTACGGAAGGCTATGCCGATTTCCTTCGTGTTGGCTTGAAGCCGTGAGAAGCTGGTTTTAGGTCCAGACTTTATTGGTGTTCATTTGTGTTTCACCTATGAAGGGTGTTGTGCGTTTCAGTCGATTGGGAAAATTAGCACCTCGATATGTTGGTCCATTTCCCATCACCGAACGCATTGGTTCTGTGTCTTATCGCCTTTTATTACCGGCTTAATTTTCTACTATTTATGACGTTTTCCACGTCTCTCAACTACGGAAATACCTTAGGGATTCCGATTCTGTTCTTGAGCCCGGTGTTATTGAAGAAATTGAAGTTTCACCAAATTTGACTTATGAGCAACATTCTATTCATATCATTGCTTCGGAGGTTAACGCCTTCGAAATAAAGATGTTCTTGTGAAAGTTCAATGGTCCTCAAATCCTAAGGATTGCTCTTGGGAATCTAGAGAATTCATCGAGAAAACACATCCGGACTTACTCTCTCGTGCTCCTTAGGGTTAACTTCTCATTTCAAAATTTCTTCTTTTGTGTTGTTATGCCTTAGTATGGTTGTTACTCTTTATCTTCCGCTTAATTATTGCGAGGACGCAATTTCTTTAAGGAGGGGAGTCTGTAACAACCCGCATATTTCACGATTGTATATTTCAATGTTTTATTTAAATATAGCATCGTTAACCGGATTAAAGTCCAAAATGTTACTTTTTGTAAACTGTCGAATTGGGACTCGAGACCACTTCCATTGGGTCCAAAATGGCGTTTAAAACTTTTTTGTGTGTAAACATCGATATGTTTGGAGTTGAGTAGAATTTTGCTATTTTTCTATTTTGGGCTATGGATTTGGGTTTCAGCCCACTAACCCAACATAATACCCTAACTCCTCTACTCTTCATCCATTCACTCATTCTATTTCCTAACACTCAAGCTCAAAAATCAAAGAGAAGCTTAGGTAAGTATCCTCTTCTTCTTCTCCATCTCAATCTCTCCAATTTCAGAAATTTCCTATAACCTAATTTAGGAAATATTTGCTTATGATTTTAGATTGGAGTTTCTAGAGTTGAAGTTGAAGTGTGGTTGATCTTTCCTTTGACCAGGTCAGGCCCGATCATGAGTGAATAGAAAATCGAAAACGTCATTTCTGGGTCCAATGGAATTCATAGGTATAGGAAGAAGCTCCATCAAATAGGAATTTTTTCTTTCGACCATCTTTCGATTGGTAATACGAGATATAAGGACCACTACTACAAGCAGTACTACACCTTTGATCGTGAAATATCGATTGCTTGTTGAACCCTGTGAATCACGTGAAAGTAGGATACTCCAAGAGCTTCTCATTTGTGTTTTTAGGTTTAAAGGTGAGTTCTTTAACTCACATCTACGTCTATAACTTTCATTATTGTTAGGTATGAATTCCTAACATTTGTGCATGTTCATTTGCTTTTGATTTGAATTGATTTGGTAAATTTTCCAAATTTAGGTCTTTTGGTCCAATTTTATGAAAATCCTACTATGGATGTTTGGACATGATATTTGGGGTGTATCGAAGAGCCTATAAGACTGGGTTGTCGCTCGGCATAAATCCCTAGTCGTCGTTACTCGTCTGATCGATCCCGAAACGTTTTGGCCATCTTGGCCTAGGCAAATTATTGCCCGTACCAGGTGACCAGACGTCTAGTTATCAAGTCCAGACGTCTTGTTTAGACCTGGAGAGAAAAAATATGGAACGCAGAAAATAAAAAAATGGCAGAGACTAACTTCAGACATCTGAATTTATGGTTCAGACGTCTAAAAGGGGTTTCAGACGTCTGTTTAGAAATTTCAGACGTCTGGGTGGTTTTCTGGAATTTTCCAAAGACCAAATCCGGACGTCTGGATTTATCCCTAGATGTTTGGAACTGTCCAGCTTTGCCTGTTTGCCTATTTTTGAGTGAATTTCCATTGTTTAATCGATTTTTGTCGATCCGGTTAGTTGTTATCACTTATTATCGACTTTGATGACTTCTTTCTTTGGATTTTTGGGAATATCCGTTTGATGGATTTGATATCGATTTTTATGGATTTAATTCACATTGTCGTATGTGAATTTTTGGTGATTGATTGTTTCTACAATCATTTCTATGATTTGTCACTTTAAAATATAAAGGTTTTTATACTAGTAGTAAATACTCAAACTCTTTCATCAAAACTATTTCAACACTATTTTTAATGCAAAGCTCGTTTTTAAAACCGTTTTCCAATCTATTAGTATATACAAACCTTTACCTCATTCGTATGAGAAATCTAATTAAACGGCTTAGCAAAACAAGTGGTATGAAATGCTTGCGTTTACTTCGTCGGTTAATTCTTTGACTTGTTCGATTGAACTCTCACGACAATTTTCGAGTGGAAATCTACAATCTGTTCGTAAATATTTAAGTTAAACCAGTGGTTATGGGACATGAAGCTAAACTCATTTATTTACTAGCTTAGTGTAATTTACACTTATCGATCAATGATGATCCTTTGGTGATTTAGACTAGCGATGTGCGATGTCTCTTTGTCCGCGTGGGGGACTGTACCCAGTTCTATTGAGCTTCGTCTCATTTTTATTGGCTAGCGACCTACGGGCTTTATGGAGTTCGGTTCATCGGGCGTTCCGTTATTGCACTACGTCGTTGTTCTGAATTATTTGAGTTTCGGGTTCATCGGGCGTACCATTATTGCACTACGCCGTTGTTTCGAAATATTTGAGTTTCAGGTTCATCGAGCGTACCGTTATTGCACTACGTCGTTGTTCCAACTCATTTGAGTTTCAGGTTCCTCGGGCGTACTGTTATTGCACTATGCCGTTGCACCGGCTTTATGGTTAGCGACTATGGGATAGCGTTCCGTTTGTGACACACGTGTTAGGGAGTTTCCATGCTCCCGTTTGTGATAGGCCTTCCCCTTTCTGTGATTTCTGGATTTCTAGTTGATGATTACTAGTATTTGTGTTTCACCGATTTTTGTGATTGGCATTGATATGTTTGTCAATACTTGTGTTTTGGTGGATAATTTAAAGAATATGACATTCTTTTTCGTGTTTGAGAATATTTGAGATATCGTATGATTTTTATTGTTACCTTATGTATACTTGTCACAATATGGCATTATTGTTATCATACATTTTTGTGATATCTCTTATCCTATCTCATTTTATCTGATATTTATAGCAAGACTGATCCGTTTATTATTTTCTTCTTAAATAATACTCGGGTCAGACCAAGGTATTTCAGGTGCTCCTGCTTGACTTCTTATCAGGGTTCGTCACCTGACTTTTGGCTAACTACTTTAGCATAGTAGTTTTTGTTAGTATACATTTGAGATAAAGACTCCTTGTTGTATACATATTCTTTTGTCTAGCATTTGTACCTATTCCTTTGTGATGTAATGGATCTTGTATGACCACTATTTTGATGTACACTTCAATGTGTTATATTCATATCAATTTCCGCCTTTGTGATATGAATATCTGTGACTGATTTGTGTTATGTTTATTTCTATAATTGTTTATGAAGTCCACATAGCCAATGTGTGGTAGCTTTGAGTTTGTATTTGATATGTCAGATTTTCTCTTGAAATGAAATGTAAGTTATATTATCTGACATATCGGTACTTGCACAAAGCAATTACACAGATGGTCGCTCCTCAACAGCCTTATTCTTCGTGCTAGTCGATGGCATTACCCCGTAGTGTCCTTGGCTAGTATGAGTATAGAGGTGGGGCGTCATAGTATTCCGGAAAGAATATGGAAAGAAGTTAAAAATCGATATTGAAAATAGATTTGAAAAATAAATGGAATTTATAAGGAAATGGATTTATAGAATGGGATTTTATAAATAAGATTTGATTTTTTTTATAAATAAGTAAAACCAAGGGAGTTTGTAAAGGGGAAAAGATATCAGTGATAAATTGGAAATATAAATTTCATAGTGTGAATTTATATCAAAATATGAAAATAGTTTTTGGGAAAAATAGTTGAGTTATTTTTGGAAAGTGTTTGCACAAAAAATGGACAAACACCTCAAAGTTGTATGATTTAGTAGATCTTATGTTGTTCTTAGTGATTTGGGTGATTTATGCAAATATATGAAAAGCAGGGGCTAAACTGTAAAAAGACACGCAGATTTATAGTGGTTTAGCCAGAATATGCCTACGTCCACTTTATATGTTATTTCTCTTCTCTTGTTTTGATTACAAGTACAAAGCTTTGATACAAGTAAAAGAAAGTTGTTTGAAAGTTCTCTCCGTGCTTGAGCTCTCAAACTTGTCCCCATTGTTGTACCTCTGCCCCTCTATTTATAGAGTGAGGTTGGGAGCAGGGGTCTTGGATGTATATAGCTGCTGGTGGGACTGGGCTGACGTGATCTGGCCTGGCACGTCTTGGTCCGGTAGCGTTTAGTCCGGTGGTAGGAGGTTGGTTCGGCATTGTCTGAAGGAGGTTGGTTCGGCAGCCTTGAAGAAGGTTGGTTCGGCGGTCTCAAAAGAGGGTTGGTTCGGCAGTCTTGAATAGGGTTGGTTCGGCAGTCTCGAAGAGGGTTGGTTCGGCGGTCTCGAAAGAGGGTTGGTTCGGCAGTCTTGAATAGGGTGGTTCGGCAGTCTCGAATATGGTTGGTCCGGTTATGGAGTCTGCCGAATGGACATGGCGGGATGAGAATGCCGGATGGGCATTGTGGGATGCGAATGCCGGATGGGTTTCTATTAGGCATGGATACCGAATGAATTCCTGCCGAATGGGCCCTGGAGAACGTCAATGCCGAATGATTTTAGGTAAGCCTGGGTGGATGCATCTGGCTTTTTGGTCTCGAGGTCTTCTGGGTGAGAACACGCCCAACATTTGCCCCCCAAAGCGGGGCATATTCTCGAATATGGCGTGCTTTGTTTGATACTTTCATTTGGCCCTTGGATACCGAACCAGATGGTCCGGTCGTGTCCTTTTGTCTATAAGTAGGGATCGTATGATTTGGCTATTTCTTACCTGCCGTACTAAACACTTGTCTTTGCCGGATCAGACTCTTACTCTCGCCGAATCAAAACGTGGTAGCCGAATCAAATCTGGTAGCCGAATCAAATCTGGTAGCCGAATCAAATCTGGTAGCCGAATCAAATCTGGTAGCCGAATCAAATATTTTTGCCGAATCAGGTGAGTGAATATTCTGCCGAATGAATTTTCTTCAGTTTTACCGAACGGAATATGACGAACGAAGCTTGGCTCAACAGAGTGCCGAATGAACCTTTTACTCGAATACCGAACGAAACTCCGGTATCGGGAGTACCGAATGAACCTTGTTTTACTAGACGGACTTTTGTGTTGGATGGATTTTACATAGACTCGCTTGTTTATATCCCTCGTTTTAACAACATGTTTTTTCGATGTTGCAGATAAATGTCTCGAAAGGCAGAAACTCGATCAGACAAAAAGAAATCCGGGGGCGAAGGAGGTTCCTCTGCCGTGCCCCCAGCTCAGCCGAATCCCGAACGTCACGGACCAACCCCGAGATCATTAGTGGACGGGTACGGCCCTCAGGAAATTCTGAACTCCCCGCCCGACTGTTTTCCTAGTTCCCTCAAGGAGGAGCAGCTAGATGCCATCTCTCGTTCATTTGGAATTGATAGGGCGCGAATGCTGTTGCCAGGGAGAGATGTTATGCCATACGACCCCCCTGAGGGGTACTTTGCTTACAGCAGATACCACTGCATGTGTGGTGCCATTCCGCCTCTTAACGCTTGGGTAGTCAGCTTCCTTACATATCTCAAGGTGGCCCCATTCCAGCTTCAACCCAACTCCTATGCTATCCTGGTGAGCCTCTTCGTCATTTTCCAAAGGAAGTATGGTCGTGCTCCTTCCAACCGGGAGATCCGATACTTGTATAATTTGAGGGGCTATAAGAAGGGGTCCCCATACATTAGCTTGGAGTCAGCCGTGACCTTCAAACCGGTCTTGGATCTGTACTCTAAATTCAGCATGTTCAAGAAAGAGTGGTTCTTTGTTAGGGACGACTCCGTTTCAATCCGGCGCTTTACTTCTGGATGTAAGTTGATGCTTTTACTTATAATTTTTATTCCGATTGCGATGCTTCTTCTCATACTTTCTCATTTTTGCTAGCGACAGGTGGCTTTCCGATTGTGGAGACTGACCGCCTGGTTCAGACGGCGGCTGAGATAGAAGCCATTCTTGGGAAATATAGATCATCTGCCTTCTTGATCAGAAATGCGATTCTTCTGGAACATAACTTAATCCTTCCGCAGCAGTCAGTAGTTAAGCTGAGGGAAACGACGGAGGAGAGGGCGGCTGCTCAGACCAAGGAAGGTGTTACGGTAGAGAGTAGCAAGCGGAAACCTTTCACTAAACCTCCAGCTGTCGGAGGTAAGAAACTCAAGAAGTCGGACGGTCCCTCCCCCAGCAATTGTCCACTTACCCGGGAGGAGGAAGACATAGAGGAGGAAAGAGGCGAGGGTGGAGATGGTCGGGATGGTGACAAAGGTGGCGATGGCATCGGGGCCCTACTTCCTGGGCAAGCGGGCGAGATTCAGGAGTGGACGGATGATGCGTTCCACCAGGCTTTTGAGGGGCTGGATGAAGATCCGGCTTTGGTAGAGAAAACCGGGAGGGCGGACAAAGCCGGGACTGGTGCAAGTGAGTCTTCTCCGACCATTCCAGCCAAGGTGGCTCCGACAACTCAAGGTGAACTCTTGACTCCTGCATGCTTCATTAATGATAGGGACTTAGGAATATTTTATGACCCGCTCCCGTCCTGGAATGAAATCCAGGACTTATTGCAGTATCCCACTCCTCCCCAGGGTTTGTACAACCACAGCTGTGTTTCTTTTCCTTTTTTAACTTGTAATTTACCGCGTTTCTCGAATCATATAGTAATGTAAGTTTGTGACACTTGTTCTTTATATCAGGAGCAGGCAAGACATCCAAAGCCTCAGACCTTCGACACAGGCTTGAGCAATATAAGCTTTCCAAAACTTCTGCTAAGCCGAAGCCCTCGACCCAACGCTCCGGGGATGTAGTCGGCTACCGTCCTCTTCTTGGGGTCATCGAAGAAGGTATTCAGCAGAGGAAGAGGAGTCATCCTTTATCCGAACCTTTGCCTGGTCCTCAGCTTCCGGCTCAGCCTCTTCATGATATCACTGAGGAGGGTAGCGAGTTTGCACCTTCTCCGCACCCGTCTGGAAACCCTTCTGTTATTCACATCGACCGTCCCGACTTGGCTCGTAATCCATTTGCGGGTCATCCTGATCTGGATCCAAGCTCTCATGATATTATTTTTGACGAAGTCACTGGTGAACACCTTCTCCCCCGTAACCCCATGGTACGAGTACTTGATGAAGCCAAGTCCTTAGATCTCGATTTGCTCACTACTCGTATAGTCACTATGGGAGATGAGGCCAAGGCTAATATTGATCGGGTGGCGGAGGAGACCAAGAAGCTGATGGGGCATCATGCCCGGCTGGTTAAGGCCGGAGAGGAGATTGGGAGCGCCAATATCCGACTTCGATTGGTGGTTTCGGATCAGGCCAAACAGCTTGCGGATCAGGCTATTCAGATTTCTCAGCATGAGGCTGCTATTGGACGATTAAGGAAAAACATGGAAGAGGCCAGTCGGGCCGAATTGCGGAAAATGGAAGCTACTTGCAAAGAGCGAATTGACATGGCTATTGCCACGGTGGACGAGGTTCGGAAAGCGGATCTCGAGCAGGTGGAGGAATTGTCCGAGAAACTTGAGGCTGCAGAGCTTGCTCAAGCTAAGTTGAGGGAAGAGATGGAGGTGATGCGGAGGTCCCTTCAGGCTGATTGCTCGAGATACAGATTGGAGAGAGATGCTGCCGTCGAAAGGTTGTCGGCTTCCGAGGCCCGGATGAGGGAGTTTGAGGAGAATGAGGGAATGATGGATGACATGCTCCAGGACATGTATTTCCGAACTTGGAAGCAGGGTAATCTCTCTTGGATGGATGATTATCCCAGGGTCATGGCTAAGATCTATCTTCGGGCTTTGGAAGAGGCCAAGGCCAATGCGGATAAAGATGGTGGCGTGGCCTTCAGCATGGATGTGGTCACTGCCCAGTTTGCCAAGAGGGAGAAGGTGGCAGTGAAGGAGGGTATGCGGTTGCTCGCTGCTGAGGAGGCAGGGGTGCAAGTGGATGATGACGACCAGAGTGGCCAGTAAGCTTATGCTGGTAAGTTTTCCTTTTCAACTTCCCGATTAACTTGGTTGCTTATTACTAATGAATCCTTTTTATGACCGGACAGGCGGGCAACAGAGCAAGGACAAGACTCCGACGCAACCGGCTCCCTGATTAGACCTGGAAAATTCTTTTTGTAGGCTTGGTATGGTTGTATACGTTAGTCTTAAGACAGTAGAGTAACTTCTAAGTTGTAATTCTTGCTACTTGTAACAATCAACATTATTCTTGACGTGTAATTTTTTAACTTAAGCTGATTTTGTCGTTTCTTGAATATTTGTTGCTATTTCGACATATCGTATGAGAAATGTAGCTATGTATATTCTTGTAATTAAATTGTGTTTGATGTTAGACTCTGGTTCTAAACCATAATTTTATGACTTGCAATATTAGCGTGTGGTGTGAACAAATTATAGTCATGTATTTGTACATAAAAGAAGGAAATACCGCCTTTCATGTTTTAATCATAGATGGCAGTCTTGAATATCTTGTAGGACCGAGCATGGAATGTAGTCGAATGTCCTGCCACTGTGAGTCCCTACACCCATTGGCGAGTATCTCCTACTCTGTATCATATACTTTAGGGATTGTTATAGGGGATAGGAAAAAAGCTTTTTAAGTAAAATTGAAATACGTAAAAAAGGTAAAACTTCCAATCACGGAAGGCCTTCGATGTGCTTAAGTTCATGGCAAACGGGTTTTGTAGTCACTTTCCCTAGCCGTGGGTCTTGGAGACATTCGTCACCCATCTTACGCCTCCGCGGGGAGTTAATTCTTTTTTACCACAGCCGCACTTAAGACACATCGGAGCCGAGATCGCGCACAGTAACTACCCGGGCCATTATGGCCCGTAATCGTGGGTATTATTCGATTTACTGTGGCCGGCTAGCGTGGGTGCCGATCGTCAACTGTGAACTGCCCCTGGCTGGCCACACCTTATGTTGGGGCTTATAGTCGGTTCACAGTTGCCGGCGAGCCTAACGTCGTAATGAGCTGCCTCGGCTATAGTCGGTCTTCTCGGTGGCTTATAATCGGCTCATTACAGTTGGCTTTCAGGGCCGTCGCGAGCAATGAGTTAACCCGCAGCAGAGGGATGCTGGAGCAAAAGTGTCTCATTGGCGAGGGCATAGATTCGCATAGTACCTGTTGGGTCTTGTCCAGGTGAAGTTGCGTTGTGGAGTGCTTTGAATAGAAATGCTATATACTCAGGATTTTGTTCAACAGAAAAGGATAAAGTTAACGAGCAGCCAAGATACAAAGGAACAAGTTAAAAAAGAGACAGGGTTTTTTAAAGTGGTTCGGCACGAAAATGCCTACGTCAACTGATTCTCTTTGTTAATTTACTTCATATGGGTAATACAAGTTAAGAAAAGTATCGACGGAGGTGTTGGATGTTCCATGCCCTCTGGAACACCTCTCTGTCCACTGTTGACAAAATATAGGCTCCGTTGTGGAGATCTTTATGAATTACATATGGTCCATCCCAGATTGGGTCTAATGCTCCGGGGCGAGGGAAGATTCGCTTGAGGACAAGATCCCCTTCCTGTAAGGTACGATGCTTGACTTTGGAGTTGTATTGTGTTGCCACTTTTTGCTTGTGGGCTGCTGTTTTGAGGACTGCATCGTTTCTTCTCTCCTCGATTAGATCCAAAGACATGTGAAGGAGTTCTTCGTTCTCTTCTGGGTTATAGTGGATCCGACGGTGGGAAGGCACAATAGTTTCAACTGGGAGCATAGCCTCCGATCCGTATGCCAAAGAGAAAGGAGTGTGCCCTGTCGATGTTCTGAAAGATGTGCGATAGGCCCATAGTGCCGTAGGAAGTTCATCCACCCAAGCGCCCTTTGATTTTTCGAGCTTCTTTTTTATTAGAGTTTTCAGAATTTTGTTGACTGCTTCGACTTGTCCGTTTGCCCGGGGATATGCTACGGATGAGAAGCTTTTATGAAATCGGTGTTCTTGGCACCAGTTGGCGAATTCCTCGCTGTCAAATTGAAGTCCATTGTCTGATATGATTTTGAGTGGGACTCCATACCTGCACAGAACATTTTTGATCAAGAAGTTAATAACTTTTGCTGAAGATACTTTATTCAGAGGTTCTGCTTCCACCCATTTGGTGAAATAATCAACTGCCACTATAGCATATTTGGCCCTGCCTCGGCCCATCGGTAGCTCGCCGATTAAGTCAATTCCCCATATTGCGAAGGGCCAAGGGCTGGTCATTTGAGTAATCTCAGTTGTTGGTAGCCGTGGAATCTTAGCAAATTTTTGGCATCTGTCATATCTTTTGACGAAATCTGAGGCGTCCTTGCTTAGGGTGGGCCAGAAATATCCGTATCGGAGTATCTTTTTTGCTAATGTTTGCCCCCGGTGTGATCTCCACAGCTCCCCTGATGGATGTTGGATAAGATTTCCTTGGCTTCCCTTCCGGCGACACACCTTAATAATGGGTTAGAGAAACCGCGCCGATAGAGGATGTCTTCTTGTATTGTATAGCGGGACGCTTTCCTCAAGATTTTCTTGACTTCATTACGCCCGTTGGGCAGTGTGCCACTTTGTAGGTAGTCTCGGATGGGAGTCATCCAAGTTGCTTCTTCGGCTGCGGCTATCAGATTCACTTGCTCAAAACTTGGGACCGTTTGCTTTGAGATGGTTACTGCCCCGAAGATGGCGATGTCTCTCATACTCGCTTGCTTTGCCAATTCATCGGCCTCTTGGTTCTCTTCCCGAGGGATGTGTTTGACTAAGTACTGATCCAATCGGCTGAGAAGCAACTTGGTCTTCTTTAGATATGCTATGAGTCGTTCCTCTCGAGCTTGGAATTCTCCTAGTATTTGATTAACAATAAGTTGAGAATCGCTGTGAAGACACAAAGAACTGGCTCAGATTTCTATGGCGATTTCTAGTCCAGCTATCACTGCTTCATATTCTGCATCGTTGTTGGTGGCGGCGAACTCCAACCTTATAGCATAGTGCAGTTTATTTCCCCTGGGAGTGATTATTACCACACCTGCCCCCGAGCCCTGTTCGTTAGATGCACCGTCCACAAAGAGATTCCACTTGATATCTTCTGTTATTTCCAGTTGCTCCTTATCCTCGTTGGTAGTGAACTCTGCAATGAAATCAGCCATGGCTTGTCCCTTGATGGCGGTGCGAGGGTGATAGGTGATATCATATTGACTCAGCTCAATACACCATTTAAGTAGTCGCCCGGAAGTGTCGGGACGATGGAGTACCTGCCTCAGTGGTTGATCGGTCAGAACTTTGATGGAATGGGATTGGAAGTAGTGATGCAGTTTTCGTGAGGTGATTAGTAAACAGTATGCTAACTTCTCGAGCTTAGGATATCTAACTTCTGCCCCAGTAAACCTTTTGCTGACGAAGTAAACTGGTCGTTGCGTGCGGTTGTCTTCCCTTACCAAGGCAGCGCTCAGGGCGTGGGATGACACAGCGAGGTATAGGTATAATTCTTCTCCTTCGCTTGGAGTTGAGAGCACCGGTGGTTTCTGGAGGTGTTCGATTAAGTGAAGGAAAGCGGTCAGGCATTCGTCAGTCCACTCGAACTTTCCTTTATCTTTCTTTAGGGCTTCGAAAAAGGGGACGCACTTGTCCGTTTCCTTGGAGATGAATCGGCTTAGGGCGGCCACTTTTCCATTTAGGCTTTGCATTTCCTTTCGGGTGGAAGGTATCTTGATATCCCTTAGCGCTCGGACTTGTTCAGGGTTTGCTTCTATCCCTCTGGCAGGAACGATGAATCCTAAGAACTTCCCTGACGACACACCGAAGGAGCATTTTAGTGGATTCAACTTCATTCCATATTGCCGGAGTACTTGAAACATCTCGCCTATGTGGCTTACGTGATCTTTGGCCTTCCTTGACTTTACCAGCATGTCATCCACATATACTTCCATAGTTTGTCCTATTAGCCCTGCAAACATCTTGTTGACGAGGCGCTGGTAGGTGGCTCCTGCATTTTTAAGTCCGAAGGGCATCACTTTGTAGCAGTATAAACCCCGGTCAGTGATGAAACTAGTGTGGTCTTGGTCGGGAGCATGCATAGGAATTTGGTTATATCCTGAGTATGCATCCATAAAAGATAGGAGTTCGTGCCCGGCTGTGCTGTCTACAAGTTGGTCGATTCTGGGAAGCGGGAAGCAATCCTTTGGGCAGGCGTCGTTTAGGTTGGAGAAGTCAATGCAGGTCCGCCACTTCCCATTAGCCTTCTTTACTAGTACCGGGTTGGCGATCCATTCTGGGTAAACAGCTTCTCGTATGAAGTCATTGGCGAGTAGATTCTTTACTTCTTCATCGAGGGCTGCTGATCGCTCTGCCCCCATACTTCTCTTTTTTTGTTTTACAGGCGCCTTGGTAGGATCAATGTTTAATACGTGGCATGCTACGTCGGGGGAGATTCCGGTCATGTCAGCGTGTGACCAAGCGAATACATCCAAGTTGTGGCGGAGAAAATCAATGAGTTGTTCCTTCAATTCAGCTTTCAGCTGGGACCCAATTTTCAGTAGCCTACTTGAGTCGTGCTTGTCTACAGATATAAACTCCATAGCTTCTGCAGGCTCGGCGGTGGCCTCCTCCTCTTTGTCCCTAGGGTCTAATTCATTGAAAGGGTCGCTGGTGTATCGAAGAGGAGGGGCTTTCTTTAGTTGCTATGCTTCAAGGCTTTTTGTGCAGAGGGCGATCTCTACACTTTTCCCTTTATCTTTCCTGTGGTTGTTGCGAAGTTCGGTTACATAGCAGTCTCGTGCAATATCCTGGTCTCCTTCCACTTCCCCTACCCCATTGTCTGTTGGAAATTTCATTTTCAGGCACCATAGGGCTAGGACAATCTGGAAGTCAGATAAGGCTGGTCTTCCTAAGAAGGCGTTGTAGGCCGAATGGTTTTCTATCAGCACAAATGTATGTTTCCTTACAACGGAGCGGGGATGGCTTCCAATCTCAACAAAGAGGTCCAGCTGCCCGAGGGGCATCTTCGCATCTCCAGTGAAACCGTGTAGTGGTTTAACGTAGGGAGATACATCCTTCATTGATAGCTTCATTTTGTCGAATGCGTGTTTGAAAAGGATATTTACAGAGCTTCCAGTGTCTACCAGGATTCGGTAAACTTCGGCGGGACCGAGTCGGGCAGAGATAACCATGGGATCCATGTGAGGGTACTGTCTTCCTTCTAGGTCGCGTTTACTGAATATGATGTCATCGCTTTCTTTCCGCTTTGGGTGGCGCTCTTCTATAACCGTATTGACACAGTCTTTATTGTCTCTAAGCGACTTCCCATATCTTTCCATCTCTCTCCAACTTCTGTCTGCGATGTGCGGACCTCCTGAGATGGTATGGACCACTATCTTCTCCTTACTAGAGCTGCTAGCGTTGCGGTTTCCTCTGTCGATCCCTGGTGAGGGTAGCCTTGGGTTTTCATTGGCAGGGGCTGGAGTCCTGTCTTGACTTTTTACATAACGTTCCAGTTTCTTCCTTCTGATGTGTTCCTCAATCAGATCTCGGAGATGATGGCATTCGTTGGTATCATGTCCGTGAGATTCGTGGAAGCGGCAGAATTTTCTAGACTTTTATGCGTTATCTGATTCCTTCTTGTATGGTGGGCGTTTGTATCTAACTTCGCTTTGGGTGGCAAGGAAGATATTTTCGACGGTCTCGTTCAAAGGGGTGTAAGTGTTGAATCTTGGTCCTGGCCGATATAGGCGCTTTTCTACCTTCTTGCCCCCAACATTGTCTCTGGAATCATTTCTTCGAACGTCCCTCGCCACAGCAGGGGCGTTGCCATGGGTCGTCTTACTTTGCTGTCCTGACTGCCCCTCAATGGCGGCATCCTCAAGCCTCATGTATTTCCCGGCTTCATGGAAGAAATCGGGTAAAGTAGCTGGTTTTTCTTTTGTCAATCTTCTAGCAAATTTAGTGTCCGGATGCACCCCACTGCAGAGGGCCATTAGGATAAGCTTCTCATCGGCATCTTGAACTGCGGCTGCTACGGCGTTGAATCTGGTTAGGTATTGCTGCAGCTTTTCTCCGGGTTTCTGTTTGACGCTGGATAAGGAATAAGCGTCCTTAGGTTGCTCCACATGAATGCGGAACTGACTGATAAATTTTTCTTTCAACATTTCCCATGAGCTGATGGATCCTTGGGGTAGAAGACAGAACCAGGAGGTAGCAAGATCTGCTAAGAAGAGCGGAAAGCATTTGCACAGTACTCCCTCTGTTGCTCCACTCATGAGCATATGCTGCGTGTACCTCTGTAAGTGTACAACGGGATCGGAGGTTCCTTTGTAGGGTTCCATTGTTGGCATCTTCCATTCTCGGGGGGTGATAGCAATTTCGATATTGCGGGCGAAAGGGCTGGTTACCCTAGCGCCTATCCCTCGATCTCTTTGCTCCCGCTGGACACACTCTCTGAATAAGCGTGCCATCCTTTCATCAGAACTTGGAGCGGATAAAAATGAGTTTGGTTCTGTTCTGTGGGATTGATTCCGTCCAGACGACCTGTAGGGATGGTATCGTCTATCATTCCTCATATTTTCCAGTGGCTGCCTTTGATCTTCTGGGAGCATGCTTGGGTCAGCTATAGTTGGCCCTTGCCTTGATCTTCCCCTGTTGGGTTCTGATCTAAGCACTTCCTCGGGTCCAACTTCGGGCTGAACTCTAGCTCGGCCCCGTTCACTGGTGTTTCTATGGTTAGGCAGCATGACAGGCTCAGCTACAGTTGACCTTCGCCCGGTACCTTCCCCGTTGGGTTCGGTACCAAACGTTTCCTCAGGCCTAACTTCGGGCTGTGCTCGGTCTCGGCTCCTACCACGGCTACTTCTGCCGTTAGCTCCTTCGAAGAAGGAAGATCTTTGCTGTCTCTGAGATCCTCCAGACTGGGACTCGCCCCATGATTCAGTGTTGCGGTTGGATTCTTCAGCGTCCCTCAAACGTGACATGAGATGGTCCACCAAGGCTTCCTGCTGGGACGTGAAGCGGTTAGTTACTTCAACAACAACTCTGTCCAAATCTGCCCTAGTAATTGCTGCAGGCTGTTCTGTGGCAGGAGTGGTTGGGTTAGCCTGTCCTTCATTTGTTACCGTTGTTGGAGGAGGACGATTCACTTGATTCGTGACAGTTGGATCTGGAAGACTGCTGGATGCGATGTTTTTTCCTTTGTTAACATCTTTTCTCTGTTTGGGAGGCATGTTTTCCAAGTGGCGGACGATGCTGTTAGGAAAACTTGTTAAGTAGATGAAGCTGAAGCTTCGAGCTTCTAACTCTCAGTGAAAGCACCAAAAATGTTTGCACAAAAAATGGGCAAACACCTCAAAGTTGTATGATTTAGTAGATCTTATGTTGTTCTTAGTGATTTGGGTGATTTATGCAAATATATGAAAAGCAGGGGCTAAACTGTAAAAAGACACGCAGATTTATAGTGGTTCAGCCAGAATATGCCTACGTCCACTTTATATGTTATTTCTCTTCTCTTGTTTTGATTACAAGTACAAAGCTTTGATACAAGTAAAAGAAAGTTGTTTGAAAGTTCTCTCCGTGCTTGAGCTCTCAAACTTGTCCCCATTGTTGTACCCCTGCCCCTCTATTTATAGAGTGAGGTTGGGAGCAGGGGTCTTGGATGTATATAGCTGCTGGTGGGCCTGGGCTGACGTGATCTGGCCTGGCACGTCTTGGTCCGGTAGCGTTTAGTCCGGTGGTAGGTGGTTGGTTCGGCATTGTCTGAAGGAGGTTGGTTCGGCAGCCTTGAAGAAGGTTGGTTCGGCGGTCTCGAAAGAGGGTTGGTTCGGCAGTCTTGAATAGGGTTGGTTCGGCAGTCTCGAAGAGGGTTGGTTCGGCGGTCTCAAAAGAGGGTTGGTTCGGCAGTCTTGAATAGGGTGGTTCGGCAGTCTCGAATATGGTTGGTCCGGTTATGGAGTCTGCCGAATGGACATGGCGGGATGAGAATGCCGGATGGGCATTGTGGGATGCGAATGCCGGATGGGTTTCTATTAGGCATGGATATCGAATGAATTCCTGCCGAATGGGCCTTGGAGAACGTCAATGCCGAATGATTTTAGGTAAGCCTGGGTGGATGCATCTGGCTTTTTGGTCTCGAGGTCTTCTGGGTGAGAACACGCCCAACAGAAAGTGAATTGGAAGGGGAATTGGAAAGGAAATCGATGTGTTGTGAATCGAGAGGAAATTATAAATTGAAATTAAAAAAAAATTAGTTAGAAGTTTTAAAAATTATAAATTGATTTTTAAGTATTGATTTATAATTACATAGTTTAATATATTTTCTTTCACTAATATAAAAAATTTGAAAAATGAATATATTAAACTATATTAAAATATATTTTTTTAATTTGAGGCCCTATCCCTAACCCACTTTCTGAAATTTTAAAATAATATATTAAAATGAATTGGAAATGAGTTATCAATACTTAATTAAAGGTGCTTTGATATTTTAATAGTACTTAACCATGTTTTGAAATATAATTATTTTTCTTTAAAATCTTTATTATATACATATATTTGGTTTGAAGGCAAAAGATTGAAGCGATTTATAATTACCTCGAGATTTGTAAGTTAAGTTGGTAGATGAAGAGTGGTTTGAAAAAGGGATGTTATAGTGAAATGCTGAAATTTAAGTTAATTCCTAAGGTGATTAAATATAGAAATTCAAAATGAAATTTAGAATTCATAAAAGGAGTTTGAAATGGTAATTGAGTGTTTAGGCAAGTGAAATTGACTTGGGAAATTTAAAAGGAAGTTAATTAACGAATTCTGGAACTTATATGATTCGTTAAAAATGAGTCAGGGGATTTACAAATGAAATTTGTAAAGGATATGTGAATTGTGAAATAAATGGAATATTTCCTAAGTATTGGAGATAAATTGATTTTTGGAAAATATACTTATAATTATTTCCTAAGTATTGAACTGGAAGGATTTGAAATACTTCTCCTATGAGATTATTATTATTATAAAAATATTTGCAAGTATTGAATTGTAAAGGGAATCGAAAGAAAATATTTCTAAGATATTGAGATGGTTCAGGAAAATCCTGTTATGGGTTTTAGAATTAGAATTGGTTTTCAAATTTTGAAATATTGGAAGAAATTTGAATATATATCTTATAAAGATATTTTGAAAATAAATTCGGAAAATTATAAATAATGGCCTAGTGACTGCCTATGGATGTTATTTGATAGTTAAATAACCGACTATCAAATATTGGCCAAATTCGTTGATCGTTTCGAAGAGACCGGGATCGGATTTAATTATCTGAAAACCACTTCGATCCGATTTGAGCGTTACGAATGGTTATCGTGAAGATAGTGAAGCCGGTGGTTCGGTTTGTCCAGACCTAGGACAACTTGTATGGACGAACGCTATCAGAACATCGTCATTGAAGGACGATGAGCATTCTAAGTGAAATTGTTCTTGAATGGTAATCATAGCCTCAAGCCTCATCAACCGGAATGACTGAAAATCAGGGGAGATGCAGCAAGGCTAAGTGGGTCGCACCCAATTAGGATATGTTATCACTTTTCTAGATACCCTCGGATATATTATAAATTATGGATAAGGTGGTGCATGGAAAAAGAGCTCTCGATAAGGGTGGGAACACCCGGGGTGATAACATTCGGTTCTATCCAGGTTAGGGATAGGGCCGGCCGGTCTTGTGTTATAGGGGATCCCGGCGAGGTCCTCGGTACATTTTTTAGATGTGTACCGTGATAGGTGGTACCCCAATGCCAAGTCATTGTATGGAATCCATTCTCCAATAAGCACCGTACGGTTTTGATTGTGCCTAACTATGCTGAAACATGAGATGCAAGCATTTCGGCTATTTTTTATTTACTTTCTATAGACACTATTATAATATAAGATGATTTTGATAAAAATTGTTTTGGTTATTGTAAGGTAAAAACCTGTCGTGTTTATATGTGACGTGGTCTTATGAGATACCTTTGTTTTCAAAGGATTTTGATAAAAGTTAATAATTCAAATTGAGTGTGTTTTCTCATGTTGGTTTTCCAAACTGACTCAGGTGTAATTTTATTATAATGCTCGGGTCAAACCGAGTATACAGATTTAGGATATGATGCTATGGAGCTAAGGATACGAGCTGGATGACAGAGACGTATCTCCGTACTTGGATTATATTTCCGCTGTGTGAGGACATGTTATTATAACTGTCCAGTTTGATGTATTGATTGTTGTACTCCGATGATTGTAAGTATAAAATAGTTACAGATTCTTTTGTATAAAAATCTGTTATTATACATTATATTTTGTTCCTCTGCGATTGTGATATTCTGTGTTGTTGTTTTCTATTTCCTTCTTCTACCTTTTTCTTCTTCACCCCTAATGAACTAGTGTTTCCAGCACTCGATGCTCGGCATTCTATACAGTGGACGTATTGATATCGATTTTCGAGGATCGAAAATTTGGTGTTCGTTACAGTGGTATCAGAGCTAAAGGTTAAGTGAGAACCTTGGCTTTGGTGGGGATTACTCATTAGAGATAGGGTCAGTAGAACCCTAGAATGAGTTTGAGTGTAACTATAGATATGAGCGTGTATTTTTTAGTGAATATAAAATGTTTTATATTGTGTGGATTTATTGGTTGAGTGGCATATAAATTCTGATCGAATAGTGGGACGCCACTAAATCGATAGGAGTTTCTAAACATTTGAACCAGGTAAACCGACACAATATTGTTTTAAAGCGGGTAAATGAAATAATTTTACCCTAATTATATTTTGGATATAAACGAAATAATTTTCTAGAAATTATTATAGTATATTGATGTGTTTGGTTTATATTAGAATATAATCAAAACAAGATTATAAATTTGAAATGGTTATATACAACCAAAATGAAAATTGTATAAGTATGAATTATACAAATGAATTATAAATAAAAATGGATTCAAACCAGAATTTGAAAGTTTAAAATCCCGGAAGCTTTGAGAAATGTTTTAAAAGGATTTGAACTATGTATTTGGGAATTTTGGAATTTCAGAAGTTTGGAAAATATTTTCCGAAGTGTTGTGAAAATGAAATAGCCTTACTTTTTGAAAGAATTTTTGAAGAAAAATTATTTTAAATGGATTTTGAAGATGTTATAGCACTGAACTCATTTTGGTCGCTGGAAAATAATTCTGATGATGATCGCGACATCATCGGTGTTCATTTTCGAGTTTCTAACACTACAAGAAAACATGTTATTGGTTGCATTGAATGGCAGCGTTTCAAAGTAAAGTGCAACTAATGCTTATTTAGAGGAAAATAAATAAATAAACAAACGCTGTCAGTCTTTCCCTCCTAAATTTTTGGTAAAATTTCTATTCCCCCACTCGGTTTCTTTCTTCAGCATAAACATTTTTATTAAAAAAGGCCGATGAAGTCTAATTTTCAACCACTACCCCTCGTCTTCTCATTTACCTTCTTCTCCACTCTGACCTTGCCTCTCAACCTTTCCCTCTCGTGCAACCCTCCTCCATCTCATCCGCTCCTTTAGTCATTGCTTCCCTTTCAAATTTGCAAACCCTAGATTTGCCTTGCTTATCACAACTCGCATCACGGTTTACTGTTAGCATCGATGATTTTCAATTGCCCTCTCTCAGTCTCGGCCTAAGTCTATCTAATGAGATAACTAGCATGTTGCATCTACGATCTCAGCTCTAAACACTTTCTCAGAGTCTGAAGTAAAAATTGAGGTGAGTTCGAAATTTTCAATTATGATAAATATTTTAAAATTTTGAGGTAGTAACACTAATGTAATAAGAAGCTTACTGTCAATTAACTAGCTACTAATTGTTAAATACTTTATATGCTGAATTTGTGAATTTTTTAGTTATTCCAAAATTTGAGTTGTTTAATGCAAAACAATTTGACAAATAAATTATATGATGAGTCAAGTGACTTAATATTGATTTATGTTCATGTCAAGTCTATATCTTTTGAGTCCACGACAAGCCTATATCATTTGAGTTCGTGCCAAATCTATATTAAGATGGGTAACAATTCTTATGCTAATGGATTCTTTTGTTGCTGACTAGAATTGTGTTGCTGAAGAGTTTATACTCATATGTTATTGCATGCATTAAGATGCCAAATTGTGTTGTTGCTGCCTGTGTTGATCTAGTGAGCTCTGTTGTATAAATTATCTATGTTGCAAAGTAGATGGTATATGATATCGGAGGAAAATTGTTCACTTACGCTCACTGCTTATTTTGCGTAATTTATTATTTATCATTTGTTTCAATGTACAATAGGTGACTCATATTTTGGGGATGTGAATTCTTCATCATGTGCTGGAGCAATGCATGTACAGTGTTTTGAAAACCTATTGGGGGTACATATTGGCCCTATTATGTGGTATTCAACCATCTTTATAGCAATGGGCAGTCACTATATCCTTGCCTTGCTGTCTTTGAATACTTTGAATGGCCATCCTTAGTACAAAACGAAGCTCAGAGTCATCGGACATCATTTCACAATTATCAGAGGTATGTCTATTTCTGCATCATTCTATGTTCTTCATTGAGATAGATGTGTATTTTTCACAAGTAGATCGGCTACATATTTTTTTTGTTTGGATATTTTAGTTTCTAAAACAGCCGAAGGGAAAAAAGAAACATATTTCCTTGAAAAACAGCATGTATGTTGGTTATTACCCTTGGTTGAGCCTAGAAATTTTATGGGTTGTTTCTTACAGCTTGTTCTTAGAAGATAGGTGTCCTCAAAAGGATGTCTATGGTGGCTTCGTTGTAGAAACTGCTTATATGTAAGTATCATAAAGGGGGTCAAAAAACATGCTCTATATGTAAGTATCATAAAGGGGGTCAAAAAACATGCTCTCTTATGGTGGCTTCGTTGTAGAAACTGCAAATGTAGTTGTACGATGTACAAGAGTTTTTAATGTGACTGGGTTTTTGCTTCAATAAAATTTTGAATTTTAAATTTACATCGTTTTGCAACTTGAAACCTGATTTGGCATTGACTGGACCTCCTGTAAAATGAACTAAGATGCTGAGGATTCTACTATATGTATTACTTTTGTCACTAAATTAACAATTTGTGATTCCTGACATTATTAATAAATACTAATTCCAGATGATTGAAATATAAAATCTTTGGTTGTATTTAACAAAATGAGCAATAATTCACAAACACATGGCTATATGTGCTTGGTACTTGCGTCATTTTCATTTTCTTGTTTTGTGTATATTTGGCGACGTGATGATTTCTATGGTTTGTTCGGATATTTGATTAATATTGTTGTATATGAATTTGAACGAATATTTAAAAATAAATATGAGTTATGATTTTAAAAGTAAGCTTTTATTTTTTTTAAAGCAAGGTAAATCCTGATCTAGATAACTAGTTATCCTGATCTAGATAAATATGAATTTGAGAAAGTCTACCAACATTGAACAAAAATACATGTTTATTTAGAACTAGTTATTTGCTACAATCCTGATCTAGATAACTGTTGTTAGGCTTGACGATCGTTTATGATTTAAGCATCTATTTTAATTTTTTGTAGATATCTGAGTTGGGTATATACCCTGCTATGGACCCGCTTGACTCCACATCTAGAATGCTTTTTGTTAGCACCAAAATTGGTCACTAACCTCGTAGAGAAAGATTATATAGAGATATAAGTGATGAAGGTAAATTAAACAGAGAAGACAATGCTAATTTAAATGCAGAAAGTAAGAACACCAGATTTATAGTGGTTCAGCGTAATTGCCTACGTCCACTTTGAGATTAAACTTTATTGATCTTCTTAACGATTGATTACAAATACAATTCGTAGATCAAATGTTTGAATGAAGTTGCTAAGTAAAGAAGATGGATCTAAAAAATGGCAGAGTCTCCCCAGTGTTCTCCCAAAAAAGGTCCTTTTCACTGTGCCCCTGCCCCTCTATTTATAGACAAAGATGGGTTGGACTTCCCAGGTGGGCTCGGCAGCCGAACACTCTGGCCCAAATACAGTGGTCGCCGTATGCCGAACAAAATAGGCCGAACGCTAACGATGCCAAACCACCCTCTCTATGCCGAACGGTATGTTTGATGCGTGGGAAGAGTGGAATGAATATCAGTCGAAGCCGAACGTGCCTTTGGCCGAACGAAGCGCCTGGTCGAACGTCGTCTATGGCCGAATGTTGGTGCTGGCCGAACGATAGCTTTAACCAAACAATGCTTCTGACCGAACGTTGTCTATGGCCGAACGATGGCTCTGGCCGAACGTTTGCCTTTAGCCGAACGGTGTCTCTGGTCGAACGATGGTTCTGGCCGAACGATAACTTTTGACGAACAATACAACCATGCCGAGCAGTTGTATACGCCGAACGCCTTCTGATGCCGAACGCTCCTGGATGCCGAGTGCTCCTGGATGCCGAATGCTCCTGGATGCCGAGTGCTCCTAGATGCCGAGTACTCCTAGACGCCGAGTACTACTAGATGCCGAGTGCTCCTAGATGCCGAGTACTCCTGGATGCCGAGTGCTCCTAGATGCTGAGTACTCCTAGATGCCGAGTACTAGTTGCCTGGTCAAATCTCCAGAAAACACTTGCCCCCCAAAGTGTATCACGTGACCGAACGTGGTATGCTTTGAGTCATGTAACCTTTTCGTCTCGTTTTAAATCCTTGACTAACCTCGAACGGAGATGCCTTTTTGAGAATTCCAGTGGTTTAGGTGTGTGCCGAGCATGTCCTAAATGCCGAACAAGACATTCATGACCGAACGATGCTTTCTGGCCGAACAATCCTTCAGTGCCGGACATCGTTATACGCCGATGTCGAACGATATGACTTTGACCGGTTCCACCGGATGTAGCCTTTTCGACTTCTTCTGTTCTCCCTATAAAAGCCAGCACCTCTATCCTTCTTTCCCTTTTCACACTTTAACACCTCTGCCTTGCACCTACCGAAGCTACCAGCCAACATACAACTCCCCAATTCTTCCCAAGTCTTCACCTTACCAACTAGGTACCGATCCTTTCGCCTAAATACAGCCTTTACGCTCGAACTCCCTTAATTGATGGGATAAATCGAGCTTTGACTAAAATGTCGAGTCATGCGACGAGGGTGGTAGGAAGAGTAAATAGAGATGGGTTTTCTAGGAAATCATTGGTAGACACACTGTGGTTCGGCATAAGTATTTTATGCCGGACCAGATTGGTGGAAGGAGAAACATGGAGGAAGTAGGAGATGATTAGGGGCATCGAGCGGTATGGTCTGGTACGACTTGCCAAACAATTTGCCCTCGTGGTTCGGTGTGGATGGAGGAAGAGACGAGGCCAGTGTTAAGGACAGCGTGCCGATTTTCGTCTCAACCGAACAGTCACAAACGTCGTACCATACTTAAGCTAAAGCATGCCGAACAAAACGAGGCCGAACACGACTCACATGCCGAACAACAACTTAGCCGAACCAAAATTTAGCCGAACACAGACTTAGCCGAACAATGACTTAGCCAATCAAAGACTTAGCCGAACAAAGACTTAGCCGAACAATGACTTAGCCGAACAATGACTTAGCCGAACAATGACCTAGCCGAACAATGACCTAGCCGAACAATGACTTAGCCGAATCAATGACTTAGTCAAACAATGACTTAGCTGAATAGTCACAAATACTGAACACTTATTAACTATATCTACTCGTATAGCAAAACAAGAAGTAGGGCCCAAGCATTCTAGCATATGTGAAGCCGACCCGGATCACTAACTTCTTAGCTTCAGTAAACGTAAATCCGAACTTAGATTATCATACGTTTTCTAGATCTGGAATTGCAATCACCAAAAAGCAGGCTTCTGGGGACGGTCAGCGATGACGGTCTTCGAAGGCGATGACTTAACGCTCAATTTTATATCAACAACTTTGCGACCTTCAAACTTTCAACGCTTTTACACGATTGCTTGCACTAGTTCACACACCACATGGGGGGAATATTCGTGTTGTTAATTCTAACGTTCAACGTTTTTCAAGTATAGTTTTCGCAAGCACTTAGACAGATTCATTATTTATTGGGGATGTCTAAAAAGTCTAGCTCCGCCACTATATCTGATAGGCCTAGGCCGTCATCAAGGCAAGAAGCCGCTGATACTTCAAATCCGTCGACTTCCCCTGCCCATAACTTAGCACCCGATGCCCTGGAGGCAACAATTCTTTTAGACAATCCGATCGAATCACAAGCTTCGAAGATCAATGAAGCCGCACTTCGAAAGATATGTTCCATCCATGGGATTCCTTTCGCCGATGTGTTAGTCCCTTCGCGACACGATCGTCCTCACCTGCCCCTAGTCGGATATACCACGTGCAACAAGTTCATGTGTTGGATGGGCAGTGTGCCTCCGTTTAATTTATTCCTTCGGGACGTGTTGCAGTACATAGACATTGCACCGTCGCAGCTGCATCCGAACGGTCACACGTTTCTATATGGGACCTACCTACTCTTCATGGTCGTCTTCTCTAGACCTCTAACCTCTGGCGACATCAGATACATCTATATGATCAAGAAACGGAAAGACAGCCCTTCCTTCATGTTCCTCGAGCCGTACCACAAATGCCAAATCTTGACAGGGGCATGTAGTAAATTCGCCCTGTACAAACAGGAATGGTTCTACGTGCGTTGCCCTCCTGGTTTTGCGAGGAGATGGGTTGAAGGCAGTAAGTCTCTTCGCTGAGTCATCATTTGCGATTAATTGGAGTCATGCTTTTTCTAACTCCTCGTTTCATCTTTTTAGGTATCAACCCGCGTCCGGAGGGCCGAGGATATTCTGAGGCCGTTGAGGCCATTAGAGCTCTTCCTGCCGAAGAACTAAACATTCGAACCATTATTTCAAACGAATCATTGTCGAGGTTCGGCTTGCTAGCCCCTGGTCGTCGGATTAGCCTCCCGGAGGGCGTCTCTATTCCCAAGCCAGCATCCGGTAAAGGTGAGCACAAAGAGGATGAAGCTCCTGAGACCCAAGGCAAGAATGTGGGTCCTGCTTGGAATCCGGCGGTCAAAGTTCATGACATTGAAACGTCATCCTCCCCTTCGAAGGGAAAGAAGAGGTTAAAATACAAGATTCGGAAGGAGAAAGTTGGCGGAACTTCAAAAGTTACGCCTACCCCGCCAGAGAAGGAGGCTTCCTCATAGCACCTGGAAAGTTCTCTAAGGGGTTTGTCGAATCTCTCCATCCCTAACGATATACTTAATTACGAGTTTGACGATCCTGAAGCCCTCAAGTTTTCTTCGCCCGCTAGAGGCAATGCGGGAGTTCAACTCCCAGTCCAGAGAGACAATACTCCGATTAGTAAAGACAAAAGAACTGGTCCGTCGGGGGGAACACTAGGACACACACGCACATTCGCATTCCTTCATACACTTCAAGTTTTTTCTTATTTCTCGGATTTTTCTTAACTCGTTGTTACCTCTATTCTTTGTAGGTGACATGGGGCGCTCTCACGGACTCGATCTCCTTCACGGCTCTTCCATATTTCATCATTCCGGATGGGATTCAGGTTCAAGCAGACGCAGGGACAGAGATGATTATGAAGATAGAGACAACCGTCCCCGCGATTCGTCTTATCGTAAGAAGGCATATTCCCAATCTTCACAGTCCCGTGATCCACTTCCTCCAACTGAGCTGGATAGAGAGAAGTCTTCACAGAAGGGGTACCAACCTGATGCTCCTCGAGAACAACACTCCGGTTCGTCGAGTACAAGGCAAATTCGGGAGCAACGAAAAAGAGCAGAACTTCCAAAGCCTCCTCCCCCTACTCCCGTGGTTGACCCAACTGTAGCGGAAAAGATGGTCGATCTTAAGGCCAAATTTCCAAAAATTTGCTTCGATGGTCTGAAGTTCCTCCCAGCTATTCATCATATCCCTGGGCACGTGAAGCAGAGTGCCATTGCCTGTAATAACGACGTCTATGTTCAACATGATGCGTTTGTACACTTGGTTGAAAAGATCTCGGAGGTGTCCATTGAGCGTCAATATGAGATTAATCGTCTGAAATTGGAGGCCGGCTGTGACAAGAACATCATCAAGCATCAAGACGAAGAGCTTGCTTCGTATAAGTCGAAGCTGGAAGCCGCTGAGCAAAGCGCAAAAGATACTGCTGAGGCAGTTACTCGTTTAGAGATGGTTCACAAGAAGGAACTTGATGAAGCAGTCCAGCGTAGCGGTGCCCTTGCCCTAGAAAAAGATTCCATCCAAAAAGAAAGGGACGCGCTCGTCATACAAGTCAAAGAGCTGAAAGAATTACTCTCCAAGGAGAAAGAAGATAAAGTAGCTGCTCAAGAAGAATCACAACGATATTGTGATGAAATCGTTGCTACTCGGCTCTTGAAAACGAAGCTCAATGACGAACTTGCTGGGGTTGAAAAAATGAAGGACGAAGCCCGTGAGGAGGGCAAAAGAAAAGCTGCAGAGGAGATTGACCCTCGCCTCGAGGCGGCTGCAGAAGCCGGCAGGGAAGAGGTCAAGTGCATGTTTGACCCGTTGATTGCTAAGTATGGAGCCCGTGTCCTTATGCACCGTGACTTGACATTCTTGGGCGATGGCTATCTCGAATCCCTAGCTGAGGCCTGGGAAACTTTAGTGAAGATTAGGAAAATCAAGTCGGACTCTGAAGAGGTCGATGAGGATGCCTTGGTGAAGGAGTTTCTTAGGGGGAATGAGCCAGCGGATTTATCCGCAGCTTTGGCGCTTTATAGCAAAGGCTCTCCCCTTCCAAAAGAGAAAAGTGATGAAGCTGGCCCGTCTGGGGCTGAGACTACGGCTCCTCATATTGCTGCTCCTCCCGCTGCTCAACCGGCCGGTCGGCCGACACTTGACCCGTTCGAGCAGCATGCCGGGTATGATCCTGAAGATCCTGGGCTTGGCGTTCACGTGCTATCTCCTATTCTGGAGGGTGAAACCCCACGCGCAACCGATAGCCAACCAGAACCCGGTAGGAAACTCTTCTTTTCTAGAAGTTGAAAGATCTTGTTATTTTCCAGCATTGGTTATTCGTTCTAATGTTCATTCTTTATGTTTTTATGCAGGCTGCTCTGATCCTGAGCCAACTTTGAGGAGCGATGACGCCAAGGAGGAGGCAGAGAAAACAAGCGATGTTGCTCACGCGGGAGTAACTCCTGGCCCTGACGCTCAAGTGATCGAGGCGCTAGATGATGATAAGCTTGACACTTCATCTCCTGTCGAAGGGAGTGATGAAATCGAAATCACTGGCGCCTCTGAGCATACCTCAAAGATGAGCATGAAGGAACGCCTCGCCGAAGAGGAGAAGAAAAAGGTCAAGGTCAAAGTCGAACCTGAAATACTGGAACTTACCGACCCGCGGAACAGACCTCTGAAAATCATTCTCCCGGGCAGGTCTAAACCACTGGATATTCCATCTCCTACTCCTGACTCCGCTTCTTTAGTGAGCAAGAAATCCAAGAAAAAGCGTGAGGGAGAGGAGTCGTCGGAAAAAACAAAAGAAGACAAGAAGAAGAAACCGAAGAAATAATCGCTACACTCGTTCAACGAGTTCCTTGCTTAAGTCTTGTAATTACTTTTATCTTTTGTCTCTGTAGTTTGTATAGATAGGTTCTTGACTCCAAGTTTTGGAGGAATAACTGTGTAACCCCATTTTGAACTATTGAACGACGTTTTAGTTTCTTTTTCGCTTGAATAATTCTCTTGCTTTTCTTTGGTTTGCTGACTAACTATGGTCATAACTCAAGTTCGTATGAGTTGCATTATTTCCCAGTCCATTCTCGTGTTGTTCGAACATTTCCAGATGTGGCATACTTCTTGTCCCACATTTCTTGAGTACTTGGACTTTTTTCTAAATCCGTGCTCCAGGGATTTAGAGTAAGTTGATCCGTGTTCAAGGGATTCGGAGGTTCGCATCGTTTATACTCTAGTCCTTGCTCCGGGGACTTAGAGTACTCCGGTCCGCGCTCTGGGGACTTAGAGTACTCCGATCCGTGCTCTGGGGATTCAGAGATTTGAAATTGCTTATACCCTAGTCCGCGCTCTGGGGACTTAGAGTACTCCGATCCGCGCTCTGGGGATTCGGAGATTTGAAATCGTTTATACTCTAGTCCGCGCTCCGGGGACTTAGAGTACTCCGGTCCGCGCTCTGGGGATTCGGAGATTTGAAATCGTTTATACTCTAGTCCGCGCTCTGGGGACTTAGAGTACTCCGATCCGCGCTTTGGGGATTCGGAGATTCGAAATCGTTTATACTCTAGTCCGCGCTCTGGGGACTTAGAGTACTCCGATCTGTGCTCTGGGGATTCAGAGATTTGAAATCGTTTATACTCTAGTCTGCGCTCTGGGGACTTAGAGTACTCCAGTCCGTGCTCTGGGGATTCGGAGATTTGAAATCATTTATACTCTAGTCCACGCTCTGGGGACTTAGAGTACTCCAATCCGCGCTCTGGGGATTCGGAGATTTGAAATCGTTTATACTCTAGTCCGCGCTCTGGGGACTTAGAGTACTCCGATCCGCGCTCTGGGGACTTAGAGATTTGAAATCGTTTATACTCTAGTCCACGCTCTGGGGACTTAGAGTACTCCGGTCCGCGCTTTGTGGACTCGGAGGTTGAAACCGTTTATACGAGTTCGTACATCGTACAGGATAATGTAGTTCTAGTAATTCATCACCCGATTAAGAGATATAGAAACATTAGTAGTTCGTGGAAAATACGGCTTCAAGCCTTTATTAATGAAAAACAACTAAACTGCTTGATTACATAGCTAAAAAGAAACTAAGTTACGACTGAATGAAAACATACAGGAAATAACGGTGCCTAAAACAAGAAAGAAAACATGCTAGATGTAATAATGCCGCAAATGTTCACTGTTCCACGCTCGGGGGAGTGTCGTGCCATCAACGGTCGCTAGCTTGAATGTTCCCTCTCCAAGCTTCCGTTCAACGACGTACGGACCTTCCCAGCTGGGATTCATACGTGATGGTACCGGCAAAACTCGTTTCAAAACGAGATCACCCATATCAAAAATCCTTGGGCGGACTCTGCCGTCGTAGTAACGCTTGACTCGGTGTCTATGCGCTGCTGCCCTTAATTCGGCCTCTTCACGCTTCTCATCGATGCAGTCCAGCGATTCCAACAAGAGGTCCTGATTCGTCTTGGGATCATAGTATGTCACTCGGTGTGATGGAACTTCAAGTTCCACGGGTATAACTACTTCCGAGCCGTATGCCAAGGCGAATGGAGTGTGGCCGGTCGCGGACTTGTGGGTAGTTCTATAAGCCCATAATGCTGTCGGGAGTTCATCTACCCACTTGCCTCCGACCTTCTCTAGACGCTTCTTCAGTATGGACTTGATTATTTTGTTAACGGCCTCGACTTGTCCGTTAGCTTTTGGGTGTGCAACGGCGGCGAATTTCTTCTCGATGCCATACTTTAAACAAAACTCTTTGAACTCTCCGCTTTCAAATTGCGTTCCGTTGTCCGTAATGATGGTGCGAGGAAGGCCAAAGCGGCATATAATGCTTCGTACAACGAAGTTAATGACCTTCTTAGAGGTGATTGTGGCCAAAGGTTCTGCCTCGGCCCATTTTGTGAAATAGTCGACTGCAACTATCGCGAATTTCGCACCACCTTTGGATATAGGCAAAGAGCCGATTATGTCGATTCCTCAGATTGCAAATGGCCAGGGACTAACCATTTGTGTGAGTTCTGTTGATGGAGTCCTCGGGATTTTCGCATATCTTTGGCACTTGTCACATTTCCTTGCGTAGTCTACAGCGTCCCGATTTACGGTCGGCCAGTAATATATATAACGGAGGATCTTTTTTGCTAGCGTTTACCCCCCAGTATGGTCGCCACATTCCCCTTCGTGAACCTCTCTTAAGACCCGCTTTTTCTCATCATGAGCGATGCATCGTAATAATGGGACTGAGAACCCTTTTCGATACATTAATCCATCCTGCATCACGTATCGTGCGGCCTTTCGAAGGACCTGCCGTCTTTCGCTCCTTTTTTCTGGTAAAGTCCCGGTCGTCAGGTAAATTTTGAATGGGGTTATCAACGATTCCTTCTCGATTTCCGTTTCCAATACACAATCAACTTTCATCTCGTCTATGCTCGGGGCGTGCAAGGCCTCAACGGGATACAATCCCATTTGCTGCGCATCGCCTGTGCTCGCAAACTTAGCCAACAAGTCGGCTTCTTTATTCTGTTCGCGCGGGACATGCGAAATGTCATAATGCTCAAGATTTGACAGTAGTTCTTGGACCTGAACAAGGTACGGAGCAAGCTTTTGTCCCTTTGCTTGGTAATCTCCCCGCACTTGGTAAACCACCAATTGTGAGTCACAAAAGATTTCAACTGATTTGATCCCGAGTTCTCCGATGAGCTTCAAGCCAGCAATCAGTGCTTCACATTCTACTTCGTTATTTGTAGCTGGGAAATCAAGCTTCAAAGCATAACAGATTGATCGATTTTCCGGAGTTATAAGAACTATGCCCGCGCCGGAGCAACGGTCGTTTGATGCCCCATCAGTGTATAATTTCCATCGAACGGGGGGAATGACGTCGTGATTATCTGGTTCTATGGGTATGGTAAACTCAGCGATGAAATCTGCTAATGCTTGCCCATGTATGGCTCTCCGTGGCAAGTAGGCGATATCGAACTGGCTCAACTCGATGTTCCATTTTAGCAATCTTCTAGAAGTTTCTGGTCGTTGGAGTACCTGCCGCAGGGGTTGATCGGTATAAACACTGATTGAGTGTGCTTGAATATGGGCGTAGCTTACGTGATGCAATCACCAAGCAATAGGCCAATTTCTCGATTTTAGGATAATTTCTTTCTACCCCCGTTAAACGCTTGCTAACATAATACACCGGCTTCTGGATTCGGTCCTCCTCACGAACTAAAGCCGCACTTATCGCATGCGGGGATACAGCCAAGTATACGTACAGCATCTCATGGTTTACTGGTTTTGACAGCACTGGTGGACTCTCCAGATGCCTCACCAGATCCCGGAATGCTTCCTCATAACTAGACGTCCATTTGAAATTCCTCTTCCCTTTCTTTATTATATCAAAGAAAGGGATGCACTTGTCAGTTGCCCTGGATATGAATCGACTTAGCGCAGCTACTTTTCCATTCAGGCTCTGTGCCTGCTTTATAGTCTTGGGCACTTGCACATCTCGAATAGCTTGGATCTTTTCTGGGTTAGCTACAATTCCCCTAGCGTTGACGATGAATCCCAAAAACTTCCCCGACGCAACGCCGAAGGAACACTTCAGAGGGTTGATCTTCATCCCGTAATACCTGAGTATGTCGAACATTTCAGCCAAGTCTCGAATGTGGTCGCTTGACTGTCATGACTTCATGAGCATGTCATCCACATAGACTTCCATCGTCCTACCAAGCTGGTCCTTGAACATTCGATTCACCAAACGCTGATAAGTCGCTCCTGCGTTCTTCAGTCCGAAGGGCATTACTACATAGCAATATAGCCCGACATCTGTAACGAAGCTGGTGTGTTCTTGGTCCGGAATATGCATCGGGATTTGGTTGTATCCCGAGTATGCTTCCATGAATGATAACAGCTCATGTCCTGCGGTGGAGTCGACCAACTGATCGATCCTAGGTAACGGGAAACTGTCCTTGGGGCATGCTTTGTTCAAGTCAAAATAATCTACGCAAGTTCTCCATTTCCCATTCGCCTTTTTTACCAGCACGGGGTTGGATACCCATTCAGGGTAGAGGGCGTCGCGGACGAACCCATTGGCTTTGAGTTTGTCCACCTCCTCTCTGAGAGCAGCGGACCTCTCCGGGTCCATTCCTCTCCTCTTTTGTTTAACCGGGACGTATTTCGGGTCTATGTTCAACATATGACTCGTGATGGCGGGAGAAATCCCACACATATCAGAATGCGTCCAGGCGAAAACATCAAGATTCGCCCAGAGGAAGTCACTAAGGTCTTCAGTCATTGCGGGGCCAAGCTATGATCCGATCTTCAGTATTCGCGAAGGGTCGTCTCGGCTGACTGAAATGTCAACCGTTAATTCAGCCGGCGCTGCCTTTTCTTCCCTGGGTTTCTCATCATCGTCTCTCGGATCTATGTCTCTGAAGATCCGAGAATTATGCCCGAGCCAGGGCTCGGGCACTACTTGTCAATTATCCGTATTAAGGATGCGGACGGGATTGTCCGCAACCTTTCCTTTCTCCCTTAGATGGGCCTCTCGGAGCTCAGCCACATAACAGGAACGACCAGCTGCTTGGTCGCCATGAACAATACCTACTCTTTTGTTAGTTGGGAACTTCAAAGTTAAGCACCACGGGGCTAATGCTGCCCTAAACTCAGCCAGGGCCGGTCGGCCCAAGAAAACATTATACGAAGAATCCACATCCAAAACTACGAAGGGTAGGATTCGCACCCTCCGACGCTCGCCTTGTCCCAGTTCAACTGGTAACTCAACATACCCCACTGCATCGGTCACTGCGCCATTAAAGCCGTGTATACGAGCTTTGGACGGTTTCAAGTCCTTTGTTTCCATTTTCATTTGGTCATAAGCCTTCTTGAAGATGATGTTGAAAGAACTTCCACAATCAATCAGAATTCTTTTCACATAGGCCGGTCCGATCGTCGCAGATATGACCATCGGGTCGACGGTTGGAGCCTCTACTTGGTCAGCATCTCTGTTTCTGAACACTATATCGTCTGTCATTACGCGCTGCTGCTTAGCAGGGGTCTCATCCTCCACGTTCGAACATCACTCAAAATCTGCATGCTTCAGAGAACTTGCATACCGCTCCATCTCTTGCCATTTCTTATCCACGGGGTGAGGTCCGCCGATGATTGTATTTATGACTAGTCTACCCACAGTTCGGGCAGGCTCCTCGGGATGACGTGGAGCTGGTGCACGATCTGGGTTGGATGTTCCCTGTCCACCTTCCTGTGGATCCTTCACAAATTCTTGCAACTTCTTTTGCCTGATCAACTTCTCGATAGCGCCGTGCAGGTGTCTGCACTCTTCCGTATTGTGCCCATAAGTCTCATGGAAGCGGCAATATTTCCCGGTCCGCTTCTGTTCCTCGGTTGATTCTTTTGGACGTGGCTTTCTGTACTGAAAAGTATTGCAGGTTGATAGGTAAATGTTCTCAAGAGACGCATTCAGCGGGGTATACTCGTTGTAGCTTGGAACTCTCGATTTCCACTTCCTCGCTTCTCTCTTCTTCCCTTGATTTCTTCCTCCGGACTCCTTAGGCTGCCCAGGCTTGTTCTGGACATTGACTTGGACCTTTCCCGGGTTGTCCCCGGACTGCTTCACAACAACGTTGCTTTTCATGGACTCTTGGACAGGTCCTGGTGCCTTATCTCGTCTTACCCACCTAGCTTCCTCTCTTCTTATGAACTGGTGTGCCTTTGAGTAGAAACGCTCTAGCGTAGTCGGAGGTTTTCCTACTAACCAGTCTCCAAACTCAGAATCCGGATCCACACCTCTCATCACAGCCATTAGGATTGCATGATCATTGGGATTACTGACTTCCGTTGCCGCAACATGGAATCTTTGTAAATATTCCTTCAATGACTCCCCAGGACTTTGGATTACACTTGACAGAGACATTACATCCTTTGGACGAGTAGTGTGTATCCTGAACTGCTCAATAAACTTCTTTGCCAACTCCTCGAAATTGGATACGGACCGCGGAGGAAGTCGGGTGAACCACATAGTAGCGATCCCAGATAGAGTAATTGGAAAGCATCTACACTTGGTGGCATCATTTGCTCTAGCTGAATCCATCATCCACTCGTACCTCATGACATGCTGTCTGGGGTCAGTCTTTCCCTCATACGCAGGGATAGTAGGCATACTAAACTTCTTGGGGTACGCCGCCTGCAGCACAACATCTTTGAATGGAGTATGACTTCTTGATACTCCCCAATCATCATTTGATAAGCCCTAATTTTCTTTCATCAATTGTCTGACCATGGCTGTCAGATCTGGTGTCTGTATGGAAGGTGGAAGGTTAGAGTCTGTTCTACGCGACTGTCCATGCTGATGCCTCCTCTCCTGGCGATCTGCCAAACGTGTGTCTTGAGGTTCGACATCGTTAGCGTTTTGATGGTCTGGGCCTCCAGCCTCCATCCGCACTCTGGTTCCGAAGTTTCCAGCTCCTGCTTGGTCACGGTCTCTAGCTGTTTGAACAGCAGCATCTGCCCGTGCAGCTTCAGTCTTACGGCGTCTGCGCCTGGGAGGTTCATCAGAGGAAGTTGAGCTGTCAGATGAGGAATAAGGAGCGGGATTGCCCCCAGCATTCTGTTGCTGCTGTTGAGTGAGTTGTGCCATCAGGTTGGCGTTAGCTTGCATCTGCTCTCCTAGTTGTCTCCTACTTTCCCTGAGTTCTCTCATCAAGTCGTTGAACTCTATTCTGGTGACAACTGGAGTCGGGTCCTGGGTGGCAATTCCTACACCCGGAATTGCTGGCTGATTGCTAGGTCCTACTTGTTGCACACTAGCAGTCTCGTGGGCATCCACATTATGAGAAGCTGACCTGGTACGTGGTCTTGCCATTATTGAGTTATTGGTATGAACTCTGAGTAGAATCAAAGAATGTCCTATCAATGAGTCGGATCTTCTTTGGGGGATTTGTTCAATCCAATAGCTTCAAAGCAGATCCCTGAGGTCTGAGAATTCAATTCTTAGTGAAAGCACCAAAGTGTTAGCACCAAAATTGGTCACTAACCTCATAGAGAAAGATTATATAGAGATATAAGTGATGAAGGTAAATTAAACAGAGAAGACAATGCTAATTTAAATGCAGAAAGTAAGAACACCAGATTTATAGTGGTTCAGCATAATTGCCTACGTCCACTTTGAGATTAAACTTTATTGATCTTCTTAACGATTGATTACAAATACAATTCGTAGATCAAATGTTTGAATGAAGTTGCTAAGTAAAGAAGATGGATCTGAAAAATGGCTGAGTCTCCCCAGTGTTCTCCCAAAAAAGGTCCTTTTCACTATGCCCCTGCCCCTCTATTTATAGACAAAGATGGGTTGGACTTCTCAGGTGGGCTCGACAGCCGAACACTCTGGCCCAAATACAGTGGTCACCGTATGCCGAACAAAATAGGCCAAACGCTAACGATGCCGAACCACCCTCTCTATGCCGAACGGTATGTTTGATGCGTGGGAAGAATGGAATGAATATCAGTCGAAGCCGAATGTGCCTTTTGCCGAACGAAGCGCCTGGTCGAACGTCGTCTATGGCCGAATGTTGGTGCTGGCCAAACGATAGCTTTAACCAAATAATGCTTCTGACCGAAGGTTGTCTATGGCCGAACGATGGCTCTGGCCGAGCGTTTGCCTTTAGCCGAACGGTGTCTCTGGCCGAACGATGGTTTTGGCCGAACGATAAATTTTGACGAACAATACAACCATGCCGAGCAGTTGTATACGCCGAACGCCTTCTGATGTCGAACGCTCCTGTATGCCGAGTACTCCTGGATGCCGAGTGCTCCTGGATGCCGAGTGCTCCTAGATGCCGAGTACTCCTAGATGACGAGTACTACTAGACGCCGAGTACTACTAGATGCCGAGTGCTCCTAGATGCCGAGTGCTCCTAGATGCCGAGTACTCCTGGATGCCGAGTGCTCCTAGATGCCGAGTACTCCTAGATGCTGAGTACTAGTTGCCTGGTCAAATCTCCAAGAAACACTTTCCCCTCATGTTTTGGGAGAAGATCACTACAACACTGCTCGTGGTGTCCAAAAGGTTCTCCAAAACTACATGAATCTTCAAGACATAATTGCATTTTGGGAATGTATGAACCCAGTGAAGATGACAAATTGATTGTTGCAAATGCCCGAAAGATTCAGCGTTTCTTGAGCCAGCCTTTCCATGTTGCTGAATTCTTCACTAGTGCTCCTGGAAAATATGCTGAGTTGAAAGAAAGTGTAAGCAGCTTTCAGGTAAATCACCCTTTGTACCACAAATTATTATTATGCTTGTTAGTTGTTAGTTTGTCAATTGCAACTTCTTTCTGCATTATTTTCAAAAGCCATACCACATTTTAATTTTACTTCTGCCATTTTTCTCTCAAATACTTTTAGTTGTGATATTCCAATTTGGAAATATGTAACAAACTCATTCTCTATTTATGTTTATAAATCGAATATCAACGTATATTGTAGTTAAAGTTTGTAATGCTTCATATACATGAGACCATAGCCGAACAAAATTTGACTTATAGCAAAATAATGCATATATAGGGCACACAAAAGAAATCTTTAGCAGTCATATGCTATATTTATAACGATTGTTTAGTCAAAAGAAAATGCATAAATTTTTAGAATAAAAGTAACAGCATATTCCTCTCCTTTTCAATTTCGTCCATATCAAAATTGCAGAGAATAAAAGAGAAAATAAAGAAGCTTTTGAAGAATAAACCATAGATCACTTTCTTTTCTCCAACAAATATAAAGACAATATATAGTGGGGTATAATGCGGCCTAGAGCATTTCAATTACTTATTAAACATGTCGCGTACATTAAAAATAAAAATAAAATTCACCACTGTAATAGTTTTTTATATAATTGTCAGAGTGTAAATTGACATAAGAGATATGAAATTGTCACATGAGAAACTTAGTTGTTCTTTCAATGCTTCCAATTTATAAGTGCTGCCTACATAGATCTTGATTTTTAAGAGCACGGGCATTGAATAGGTCTGGAAAGTATTCAATTGCTTCTTGAGAAATGTTTTCTGATGCTGATTGAAGATTGCCATTAGAATCTAGAATGTGTTTCCCTATATTATTTGATTTTGGAATAGACATTTTGTTGTAAAAAAATTTTTGAGGTCTTATCACCTTGAGCAAGCCACTTGAGTTTCATTCTTTGAGTATTTTCTATTGCAATTATCCTCATGAGGTTAGATAGATGATCACTTTTTGAGCATACAGAAAAGCAATATTCTCATCAAGGGATTTGTTAACTAGCTGCTCATAAAGGTCATTTGATTCATTTCTAAGTTATTCATATAATTTGTGATCGCTTCCTATATTTTTCTACCATGACCTTAAGGTTAGTTTAGTAGCTTTCAATTTTCTAATGAGCATAAGTAGGGGATTGCCTTGGACATTAGTGTTTAGAGATTATTGGATTATGTCCTTATACTCCTTATTCAAACATTAGGAACTATTGTACCTGAAGGTGATCCTTGCATTGACTGAGTGATTATAACTAAATTTGACATGGATAGGAGTGTGATTACTCCAAGAGTGGTTTCCAAAGTGAATCCCAAATTCTGAAAATTTACTATTCAAGCAGTCATTAACAAATACTCTATCAATTTTACCATGAATTGAAAAAAATTGCTCCACCTCTCCAAGTAAAAAATTGCCTGCAAAATTTGGTTTGATTAATTTTGTTGTTTTTATACGGTTTATGAAATAAGTATCACCCAAAGAAGTATGTATGCCTTGATTGATTCTTTCTTGACTAGATAGAATTGTATTGAAGTCGCCAAGTATGATCCAGGGTGGATTGAAGAAATTAGCTTGTTTGGTTAGGTACTACCATAGGTTTGTTCTTTGACCTGAAAAGTTATAAGCATAATAATAGTGCATATCATACTTAATCCATTGGCATTGTGAAGGATGCAACTAATATATTGCTTATTAGTATGCATGGTAATGCTGGACCAAACCGTGGAATCCAAAAAATAGTAGAATTCTACTCTTGTTATCTACATCACTATTGCGAGAACATTTCAACTTGTTATTCAATATATACATAAACTGGTCTATTCTATGAGTATTTAACTTGTTTACCAAAAGACTAAAGAAAAAGAAACTGCCACTATTAATCAAATTAAGAATTTCTAGCTGTTTTGGAGGGGAATTAATTCAGAAGTTTCATATCTTTATAAATATCACTGGAATAGATTATAAAAGCATGTAGTTGGGTCCAGCAGCCATATTGGACTTGGGAAACAATTATTAATTGAGTTATATTTGACAACTGCTTGAAAACCAAAATTGTTTTTATATAGTTGCAAACACCTAACATATGTGAACTCAAGATTGAAATCTTTGATTAAAGATTAATCAATTTCTCTTGGAATATTATTTCTTTATTAACTTGCATGCTGAGTTTACATCTGAATTTGTTGTTTTTATAAGTATAATTAAATATGAGAACTAAGAACCAAGCGAGGCTGAATAAGGGAAAGGTGTGCTTGATTTGTTAATCGGGCCAACATCAAAGTTGAGTTCAGCCTTAATATTGCTAAACTTGTATTTCTGCATCTCTAATGGTTTTAGATCGCACCTAATCCAAAGCAGAAAACACCAATGGTTTAAATTGTTAATATATATTGGCCCACACTAACACAACCTTCATTTACCTTGATTGATGCCTTGATGGGCGAAAGTAAAAAAGGAACATGAACCCATGTAACATAATGTATTAACTGCCTTATCAAAATAAAATTTATACTATTATAGTCACCATAGATTATGGGTAAATACTGATACGGATACCAAAATAATAACATATATTCCATACAAATCTCGACATATCTAATCCATACAAGCCTATGCATTTTTAGATTCATGCAAACCTGTAGATGCCATCCTTTTCCTTTGTTGATATTGACTAAATGGACAGTTCCAATACACTCAATTACCAAAAGAAAGTTAAATAATAAAAATACTGGAGAACATTTTTCTCTTAAAGGTAAAGCTGCATGATTCCAAATAAGTACACTTGTGCAAAAACTAGATTTGGTAATCGAGGAGGGATTTTGTTTCCTTTAACTTCTTGATGAGGTTGTTTAATACTTGAGAAAGCCGATCAAATTTACTATTGATGTATTGTGATTAACGTTGCAAGGTTTGGGGAGCTCTTGATGGGAAGGTTACGGTTCTACTTGAGATTCCTGCAACCGCCCCAGCGTCAAAGTGCTTCTATGATTAGTTTTCTCCTATCTTGCCCATGCATCTACATCTTCATCAAGCCTTGGCAAAGAGAGATGCCTCAAAGAGAGATGCCTATCATCTTGATCATCATTTTTGGGATCGTCTGAATGATGAGATGTTTCTTTCTTGTCAGTTTGCTCTCACGACAATTTTTTACTTTGTGATCTTTCTGAACTGGCCATGGTATTATCAATGTGACTAGGATGTTTGGCTTGGGTCTAAGGTAGAGTTAACGAAATATGGAGGAGAGGTCTGAGTGGATCAGGAGATAGTTTGATTTGAAAAGATGATTCATGAGTCATGGGTGGAATGGGCCTTAAGGTATGTTTTAGTGTCATTTTGCTTTTGTTTTTAACAACCAACAACTGTTGCCAATTTAATAATGTACTTAAGTTGACTGTTACAATATTCTGAAGGTTATATTACGAAGTCATGCTTCCTACTGTTTACTTATATGCTTTCCAATATACTTCAAATGAATTGGTAAAAATATGTTACTCAATATTGGATTTTCAATTTGAATCAAGTTAATTTTAGTTAATGCACTCGGTTAGCGCACTTCTCTAGTTTGTCATTTATATCAAATATATATATATGAGAATGAAATCTTTCAATTTGAATACTAGGCCCTTTGTTAAGTTGATCTTAGTGAGAAGATTAACAATTTTTGAATAACAAGGACCACATTTTTATTATTTCTCTCATTTTGTATCTATGCAATATAAGGTTGCAATATCTTGATACTGTGCTATTTTTATATTTATCTATTTTTATTATTTTTTCAGTTTAGTACTATATGACATCAACTCTTCCTCTTTCTTGTTGCATCATTCGTTTATTCTTTTAACAAATGATGGTATCACTCACTTATTTGCAGGATCTGGTGTCACAACCGATATCCAAACCAGTTATGCTGCAAGGATCATGGCTTTATTATCTAGTGCATTTATACCGCCTATCCTTCAACATAAAGTACTTATTCTCTGCACACCTATAACGCAGTTTTGTTTCTTTTTTATTTGTCCCGTGATCTGCATATTCAAAGATGATTGCTGGCAAATTCATGGTTAGTCATCAAGTTATTTTATTTATTTGAAACATAAGTCTTGAAGACAACTTGTTACTCCCATCAAGTTATTTATTTGAAACAAGTAACAAACCAAGCAGATTCTAACTTATTGAAACTTAATACAGGATCCTCTACAATAGTATGCTATTGGATACACTTTTTGTGTGTGTATATACTCTTCAACCAACACCTGCTTTAAGGATACTTTCCAAAACTAATAGCAGGATTGAATTATGAGTGCATACTATTTATTGATCTGGATATTTTTGTACATGAAATTAGTGCTCACAAGTATACCGATTTCTCAAAAATCAAGCTTAATCTTCAATTAAACTCACCAAAATTCAAGGTTTTTTGCAAGATAAAGATAAATCAAAGGTATAGAACTCCAAATCATACAATTTCATCACAAAATTCTTTTACAGTAAATAGCTTTCTAAAATTTTTACTGTATGTTGTTTGCATGTTCTGTATTTGCTCTCTATAGGTGCTAAAGGCTTGTAATCTCAAGCAAAGCTTCCTCTTTTCATCTAAAATCCGAGCTTTTGCAACAAATCAGCAAGGTGAGTTATATAAGCTCACAATCTAGCAAAAACAAAAGTGCCAAAGCTTGAAACTGTGAAAATATTAGCTTATGTTCGTTATTTCCTGTAGTTGAATTTTCCCTGTTTATATTCAGTTTCTGTTGCATCTTTGAACCCTTATATCTTGTGATTTCAGCAATAAAATGCTGCCGAATTTCTTGCATTTGGTAGGTTGCATGTTGAACTTCATCTCTGCAAATTTTTGTTGAAAATTATGGCCTTTTGCTATGTCAAAATATTACTAGAAAATCTGTACGAGGTAGAAAAATACCCTGAAAATAATATCCGTAGCCTGGGTCGACATGGAGGTCGACCCAGAACCATCCAGGTTGACCAATCGGTTGACCTGGCCTCTAGTATGGGTCGATCCCCTTGTCGGCCCAGGTGCGTACGTTGTGGCCTTGTGTTCCTATATCTTTCGTATATTATTTCGCGAGTTTTGCCTTGGAATTGCGCCCGTTTTGTCACTCATTTTGATGCAAATTTCGAGATGATTTTGATGATGATTATAGGCCATGATGTCTATCAATAGACTAGCCAAATTTTGGAGATTTTTAAAATTCAAATTTTGAATTATTTGAATTTAATTTAAATTTAAATTCGAGTATCGGTTTGAGTGAATTTCCTTGTTTTTGTTCATTTTTTAGCATGGTTTTCTCCAAATCTTTTTGAAATGATTTTTAAAATTAATGGGCATTTCAAAATAATTATAATATAATATTTTCAAGTATTTTCAAGTATAAAATCTATTTATTCCCTATAATAAGAGAAATGTTCAAATAGGGTTTCCAAATTGATTTCGGAATTTGGTTTTCAAAGCTTGTTTTCCCAAGTAAATTATTTTATATATAAATTACACATTTTTGCACTATTCGAGCAAATGAGAAGGAGAATTAAACATTTTTGTAAAACACGTGGTATGGGACACGTGCGTTTATCTTATCGGTTAATTCCAAACTTGTCTGTTTGATCGTTTTGACCTTCGGGTCGAGTTTACCGATGAGATGAGGTAAACTTTTTACTGCTTTGAGTGTGAAATTTACTAGCGGTTAGTAAACCGTTTAGTGTGAACATGTGGTATGGGACACATGTTAACACTGTTCGGGTTCCTGTCCGAGAGTTTGTGACACATTTTCCATTGCGGCATGCCAGTACTGGACCTTCAGGTCATTGCCATTGTGGCGTTTGCCATTGCGGCGTATTTGTCTTCGAGACGTTTGCTATTGCGGCATTTGCCATTGCGGCATATTTTCCATTGCTGTGTATTTGTCATTGTGACGTTTTGCCTTCGTGTGAGGTACCTATTTGACATAACAGTACTCGGCAAGGCTTTTGCCACATGCACGTGTTAAACTTTTGAGATGATTTCTTTGATTATTTTCCCTAGTGTATCGCCCCTTTCCGAAATTGGTCCTTTGAACCATTCGATATATATTGTGACGATTACCTTTCGGGAATTTGAACTCTTGGGAGTTCTATTTTTGAGATTTGAATTGCCTACACTGGCGTTATATGAGATTTTCCTTTTGGCGTTTACTTGAGATTTTATTCTCCTCTTTGGAGATATATTTGCCTTATGGCGTGTTTGAGATGGGATCTCTTTGTGCATGTTTTGGGTTTGCCGAATTGGCGGGTTTAGGTTTTTTCCTAAACCATATTTGAAGTTTTACGAAATTCCGATGATATGAGGCTCGCTACTTTTAGCATTTTATGGGTTATTTTATCTCTTTTGAGATTATATGTTGTGTGGTGATGCCATTCATCACATGAAGTAACCATACACTTTATATTGTCCCTTCTCACTTGGGAATATTATCACTTTATCCTTATGCTCTTATTATCGGTTAAACTAATTTGTTTAGCTAGACTGACCCGTGTATTTATACTCGGGTCAGACCGAGGTGTTTCAGGTTAGGCACATTTGGACTTAGCCTATTCTGCTTCTGCATGGACTATTCTGCTAGCTCTTTTTGATATAGCTTTTTATGCAGTCCTTTTTGTTTGCTACTCTGATATGTATATTCTTTTGACTTGCTTGTATATTATGGTTGCTATACCACTTGACATGTATCATTTTGTATACTTTGTGGTGTATCTGTATATGTATATATAAGTGATGATCTATTGTTCTATGATGTGTTTTGCATTTGAGTTGTATTTTGTTCTGATAGATCCTATCGCCACCTATGGCTTTGTATTAATTATTTATTGGATATGTCGATCCACTTGAGTTAGAAAAAAAATATAGCATTTGTCGACGTATTTAATAGATATTTAAGACAAGGTTATAGATGGTCGCTCCTAACCAGCCTTATTCTCCACATTAGCGGACAATATTACACAGTAATACTCTTTGTTAATGTGGGTCTCGGGGTGGGGCGCCACAGCTTGGTATTAGAGCCGAGTTCAAAACAAAATATGATAAACACAGAACATAAGCACATATTATAGTACATCTAAGTGTTATACAAGTGTTACGAATCCCTTAATCATCGTGCCTTTGACATTTTCTTGTCCTTTGGGGTAGATAGAAGTTTGGGAATACGTCTAGGAATGCATTTTAATACTGTAGTATTCCTTATTGAATTAATGATATCTACCTTATGAATAATCTTTATCTTATCTTAACTTTCTGTGGTGACCCTCATCTTCTTAATCACTCGGATTTTTTTTTTATTCAAGAGGAACTCACCACTAAACCCCAAATACTTTTATATTTAAACTTTTATATAGTTTCCAAATATCTTTCCCCAGACCCTGGAATTACTAATATAATCATATCAGTATACAAAGATTAAGCCAATTATATACTTGATGATATACAATTGTTCCTTTATTACTATTTATATATATTTTTATATAAATATCAGAGTCAATTTAAATCAATTTGAAAACAAAATATCATACAAGCTATTGACAAGCCACTTATTTCCTAATTAAATCTTATTCTACTGCCAGAGGTATACTTTTAGCCAATTATAATACCTAAACTTGTTATCTGACTATTTATAAATATTAATCTGCCTAAATAAGGCTATTATCATTTATTTGTTCTTGGACAGTTATTAGGCTTATGCATAAAATTATTTCAAGATCCTACTTGTAGTTAGGAACATTAAAAGTGATTTACTAATCACTGTCTCAAATTAAACAAGTGAAGTTAGATTGCATTTCTATATTTAACATGGTACAGATTTTTAGTTGCTTGGTATATCACTAAAATTGCTTGGTGTTATATGAGGGTTGCTTGGTGTTTCTTTAATTTGCCCCGGAAGCACATTACACTTCATTGATTGAAATGAAGTGGTTCCAGACATCCAAAGGTTTGACTCATGGCCATCTAGGCCGGCCATAGTCCCTCCTTTACCACTTGTAAACCCATATCCCTTGTGTTAACAAACTTCTACAAAGTGCTACTCCTAAATTTCCAAGCCTTTTTATGTCCAGTTCAAGTTTTCTGGAAAAAATCATTCTTATAGGTGTTCACCCAAATATCCAAAGTCCATTACCCTTCCAGGTCTACTGTTCTCAAAGATCCCTTTTTATTTGAAATTTTAAATGCTCAAATCCATACAATTTTCCAGAATTTATGCACCTGCCAGTATCATTTACTTGCCATGCACAAATTCATTTTTTTTTTGCTTGAATGTTCTGCTAAGATCTTTGAAAGTTCATTTCAAAAATTATATCCCCTTAGCTGTTTAATTTCTATAAGACAAAATATGAACAATAGAAATCGGAGATTCAAATATATTTATATAGATCTCAGTATCAGTTTCAAATATATTTATATATACCTCAGTATCAGTTTCAAATATATTTATATATATCTCAGTATCAGTTTCAAATATATTTATATATATCTCAGTATCAGTTTTCTGACATGCATACATTTTATTCCACTTGAGTATTTCTTATTCAAATCTTGTCAAATCTATTGTAATTTTATTTAAAGAAAATCATAGAATAAACTCAGGCAATAAAACCAGAGATCATTACATTCACATTTTATATTTATGTGTTATATCCACCCCCTTGTTTTCTCCCAATCAGATGATCATAAAATCAATAAAAATCAAACTCCATCAAATATCATTCAAAATGAATTTTACTTAAGTACAAGTTTTCTTCCCCAAATAATTAGAAAGTTTCCTACAAGTACTTCAATTACAGAAAATAGAATTTGTCTAGTAATTCCATTACAAAGCAACTGCAAATTTAAAACAAGTCTCTCTTATTTATACTAGCAGCCAATGCCTTCTTTACTCATCAAGCCAACTTCAATTTCCTGCAAGCAAATCATTTATCTGCCCCAAATAATTTTTGAGACACCCAGATGATTGCAAGGGCAACCAAAAGGGTCAGTTTACACTGGTATGAGCATTTATCAAATTTTGTATACATGTACATAATTGTAGTAATCTTGCAATGCCTTCCTAGATTAACAGGTCTTATACTTAGCATGTTTTGGTTCATTCAAAAAAAGACACAATACCACATTCAACAAATCAAACAATGCACAACAGTCAGTTAAAATTAAGCATGTGTACAAATTTTTAATTCATCCTCACCAAAACTTGGATAAGTAATCTCTGATTTATACTCCAGATTTCCACCCAGCAATTAATCAATGAACAATGTTTATCTTGATTAAATCTAACACCAAATCTGAAAGTTTATAACCCAGATTTTAAACCCCTACCCCCATTTATTATAAGGTCTTTAACTCCTTGTCAAATGAACACTATGTATGCATTGTGATGGAAACTCCCAGGTTGTTTAAATTATTCCAACACACAAAGGCCTCAGGGTGCAGTTGCACCATGCATATACTTACTTCCACCTGAAGTAAGCAGATCATTGACTACCCCCAAGTGACCAATTTAGTTTTTCTCTTTTTTTTTATATCAGAGGAATATGACTGCCTGCATATTTTCTGGCTTAACCCCATGTTCCCCTATTAATCTTGATCCATGTTTAATGATGATAGAACAAGAATACTTAAAACATGTTAACTCTGAAAGCCAAATTACAGATCAATGCTCCAAACAAAAATGCACAAACAAACATCCATATCACCCATAACAAATCATTTCAGAGGTTCAAATAACTCATAGTATTTTTAGGCTACCTGCAATAGGACTTAATGCCATTGCATACAAAAGATAAATACTCACATAATGTTTCTCCTTTCACTGCCTTAACTTCTTAGAACAGCAAATCCCCCAAAGCCTCAAGCTAGTGTTTCTCCTTGTTTATTTTATTTTGTTTTTGATCCCGAGAGAGTGATGGTTTTGGCTATGTGCAGTTATTTATAAATCCATTCTAGGGTTTTAGAAAATGGGTAATTCCCCTGATACCCTTAGATGTTTATGTACACATCATATTTCTATGTGATCATAAATTGGAAATGCACACTTTAATTAGCTATTTCGGGGATCATACATTTTTAGACACTCAATACTATTTTCATGACTCCTTTCTACTCATGCCATAAGCATGTGACCCTTAGTTTATTATTTCTTTTTATAAGTTTTAAGGAAAATCTGAAAATCTACTTTGTATATTTTTTTTTCTACCTATCTATTACCTCCATTCTATCAGACATACTACCATACTTTGTAATGTAAAAATCATTTACCCAAATTATTAGCTTGGAATAAATATGGTATGGAAATTTTATTTGATTCTGTATATATATATATATATATCTGCCTTTTTGTCAAATCAGTCAAATTCCCTTTTAAATTAAAAATAACATATATTATGCTAACTATTTTCTGGCACAATTATAAGACATATAAACCTTTATATTAAACCTCATTTTATTTTATCTTTATATAAAACAGCAAACACCCCATATATATTAAATGTGTATATATTTACATAATTCTTTGAACATAAAACTATATTTATTTTGAGCTCCAATTTTTCTTCTAATTACCTTAATTCCTTGCATATTATCAAACAGAAGCTCCCATGCAAATTTTATTTATTGCCAAATTATTTTCTGTTTTAATGCAATATATATATTTATATATCTCAGAATTTCCTAATATAAATATATATTATTTTATTTTATTTTATTTTAGGGTCATTACATACCCTCCCCCTTAAAGGAATTATGTCCCCATAATTTCACCTAATTTCTCCAATTAAAGCACTAATCCATAGCCTGTTTTAACTCCATAACCCCATACCCATATTTTATGAAAACAAACAATGTATAAGTATACTTAGAAAAATTATCTTAGGCTGCTTAAACATACCTCTTCATCAGTAAACAAATTGGGGTATTTAGCCTTCATTTTATCTTCAACCTCCCATGTACAATCATTAGTGTCCAAGATCCATTGGATTTTCACCAGTTTGATCACCTTGTTCCTCAACTTTTTCTCTTCCTTGGCAACTATCCCTACTGGTTCATTTATATATACCAGATTCTTCTGGACTTGAACTTGAGTAGGTGACTCCAGAATTGCTCCTTCATCATGCACCCATTTTCTCAATTGAGAAACATGAAATACAGGATGCACACCACTCAACTCCTCAGGTAACTTGAGTCTGTAGGCCATAGCACCAATTCTCTGCATAATTTCATATGGTCCTACAAATCTTGGTGATAGCTTACCAGATTTTCTAAACCTGAACACTTTCTTCATTGGTGATACTTTCAGAAAAACATGCTCTCCTACTTCAAATTCCATTGGCTTTCTCTTTCTATCTGCATAAGACTTTTGTCTTGATTGTGCTGCCTTCATTCTATGCCTAACCAATTCAATCATGTTGGAAGTTTCTTTAACATGATCTGGCCCCAATAATACACCCTCTCCTGCTTCCAACCAACAGGCAGGAGACATGCAGGGTCTCCCATACAAGGCTTCAAAGGGAGCCATTCCTATGGTTGATTGATAGCTATTGTTGTAAGTGAATTCTGCCAAGTGAATATGATCCTCCCAATTACCCCCAAAATCAAGTACACATGCTCTAAGTAAATCTTCCAATATTTTATTCACTATCTCTGTTTGCCCATCACTTTGAGGATGGTAGGCAGTGCTTAAACAAAGTTGTGTTCCCATTGCTTCTTGGAAACTTTCCCAAAATCTTGAGGTGAACAAAGTGTCTTTATCACTTACAATAGTCTTGGGTATGCCATGTAGCCTCACCACTTCTTTAATAAACAATTGTGCAAGCCTAGATGCATTTCTATCTGACCCGACAGGAACAAAGTGAGCTGATTTGGTTAGTCTATCAACAATTACCCATATACTATCATTGCCTTTCTTAGTTCTAGGCAAACCATCCACAAAATCCATGGAAATGCTTTCCCACTTCCACTGAGGTACCTCCAAAGGTTGCAACATGCCAGAGGGCTTTTGGTGGTCTGCTTTAATTTGTTGACATGTGGAACATTTTGCCACATATCTTGCCACTGCTTGCTTCATTCCTGGCCACCAGTAGCCTCTTTTTAAATCATGATACATCTTAGTACCACCAGGGTGTATGGTGTACCTGGTCTTGTGATGCTCATTCATGATTTCTTCCTTTAATTCTGCAATGTTTGGTACACAAAGCTTATCATTTTTCCTCAAATAACCTTGGGAATCTATTTTAAAATTTTCTGACTCAATGTTATTTAATAACATTTCTTTCTTCTCCTTTAGACTTTGATCTTGATCTTGCATGCTACCAACTTTCTCCACCAGATTAGACTTCACTGTGATTATTCCCAGTGTACCATACTCCACCATATCACCATGCTCTTTAAAATTCACTGCATCCTTACTGTATATATCTGCCTCCCTAAGCACTGCAAGATTTTTAAACTCATCAATCATCAAACTGGCTAATCTAACATGATTTCTGCTCAAAGCATCTGCCACTCTATTAGCTTTTCCAGGGGTGTACAATATATCTAAATCATATGCAGCTAGAAACTCCAACCACCTTGCTTGCCTCGTATTTAAATCTTTTTGGGAAAATAAATATTTCAATGCTTGATGATCTGTGAATAATTCAAATTTTGCCCCAAGCAAATAATGCCTCCATAATTTTAGTGCAAACACTATTGCAGCTAATTCTAGATCATGAGTTGCATATTTGGTTTCATTGGGTTTAAGCTGTCTTGATGCATATGCCACTACCTTGCCATGCTGCATAAGCACTGCACCTAACCCAGACCCACTAGCATCAGTGTATACAACCATTCCTTCATTTGCTTCTGGGATTTGTAGGACAGGAGCTTCCACCAATGCTTGCTTTAATTTCTCAAAAGCTTGTTCACACTGCTCAGTCCACACATATGGTTGGTTCTTCTTGGTTAGTTTTGTCATTGGTGCGGCTATTCTTGAAAAATCCTTGATGAACCTCCTATAATACCCTGCCAAACCTAAGAATGACCTCACCTCAGTCACTGTTTTGGGTCTACTCCATGATTGAACTGCAATGACCTTGCTTGGATCTACACTTACTCCCTGCTGTGACACTATGTGTCCTAAGAATTTTACTTCATGTTGCCAAAATGTACACTTTGAATACTTGGCTTTTAATTAATTTTCTCTAAGTCTGGATAATACTAAATGTAGGTGCATGGCATGATCATTTTCTGTCTTTGAATAAATTAATATGTCATCTATGAATACCAAGACAAACTTATCCAAAAAGTCTCTAAAAATTCTATTCATCAAGTCTACAAAATAGGAGGGAGCATTGGTCAAGCCAAATGGCATTACTAGAAATTCATAAAGGCCATACCTTGTATTAAAGGCTGTGTACTCAATGCTTTCCTCTGCAACTTTCATCTGATGGAATCCAGAGGCTAAGTCTAGCCTTGAAAATATTTTAGCCCCATGCAATTGATCAAATAGATCATCTATTCTAGGCAGTGGGTACTTATTTTTAATAGTCACCTTGTTTAAATCTCTGTAGTCTACACATAACCTCATTGTTCCATCATGTTTCTTGACAAATAGCACTGGGGAACCCCAACTGGAACTACTTGACCTTATAAATCCTTTCTCTTCTAATTCTTCTAGTTGATGTTTTAATTCTACCAACTCTTTTGGACCCATTCTATTAGGCTTCTTAATGATTGGATTTGTTCCAGGAATTAATTTTATTTTAAATTCAACTGGTCTGTTTTGAGGAATTCCTTTCACTTCTCCAAACACATCTACATATTCATTGACTACTGGGATTTCCTCTATTTTTAATTCCTTTTGAACTTCATTAATACTCCAGATTTTATTAAAACATGTATTCTTTGTTGTTTCACTTAAGATGGTAATTCTTTTGCCTTCATTTGTTTCCAAAGAAATAGTAAGGTTTTCTAAATTTAAAATTGCTTTATTTCTCATTAACCAATCTACCCCCAAAATAATCCCAATACCAGGATAATTTAGGGTATATAAGTCTGAATTAAATTCATAACCCCCTATAATTAATTTCAGACCCATACACTTCATCCCCAACATGCAATGACTCCCTATTGGACTATGTACAACCAAGGGCTGATCAATGGAAACATATGCAAGTGTTAACTTCTTTACAATTTCCAAAGATATTAGTGAATGTGAGGCACCAGTATCATATATTACTGATATGGGTTGGGTATGAATAAAAATTATACCTTCAAGTTGCCCAACATTCCCAGTGTTACTTGCTGCCAAAGCTCCTACCCTTGCTGTTCCCCTATTGGTTTCTGGGCAATCCTTCTTGAGATGACCCATCTTTCCACAATTATAGCATCCTCCTCTGGGTATCTTGGGGTTAGGGCATTGGTTACTATAATGTCCAGCTTTTCCACAATTAAAACAATGAGTAAACTTCTTGCTTTCAGGTGCTGTTGCTCCTTCCCCTTTCTTAGCTCCTTTACTTGCATTTCTCTTGTCATAAGGTTGCACTTTGTTCTGACCACCCTTCTTCTTATTGAGCTTCATATTCCTGAATTTCTCTCTTGTAGTGTCATGTTGCTCAAATGAGAGAGTTAGATCAATTACTTGATCAAAAGTTTTGTCCTTGTATGGCAACATTGCCCTTGACAAACTAGGGTTCAAGCCTTGAATGTACCTTGCATTCTTTGCTTCTGCATTCCCTATTAACACCAGTCCATACTTGGATAATGCTTCAAACTTCTGAGTGTATTCATTCACACTCATGCTTCCTTGCCTTAATCTAATAAAGTCTTCCAGCAGTGTAGCCTTGGCAGATGCTGGGACAAATCTGGCCTCAAGCATGTCCTTGAAATTATTCCAAGTAATGGTATCCTCTTGTCTTCCTGCTGTCACAACTTCCCACCAGTCCAGTGCAACCCCCTTCAATTTCCTTGAAGCTATCTGTCTCTTTCTTTGGTCATTGATTTGCATATCTGTGAAGACCCTCTCCATAGTTTTTATCCAAGTTTGAACACCTATAGCTCCTTCAGTACCTTCAAAATCCTTTTCTCCCAAAGTGGCACAAGTCTTAAGCAGTTTGGAGAGTTCCTCATGAGGATTGTCTTGCCTTGGTGCCATTCCATCCCTTAAAGCTCTCACAAAATCCTCCATGCTCATCACAGGTGGCTCACGTGATGATCCTGCACCTATGTGATGCCTTGGTCCTACCATAATGCTATAAATATGATTTTTATGTTAGTTTATTTACCCCTATCAGTCTTTGGTGTCTTTACTTGGTTCATTTTTATTTCTGTGCACTCTGTGCATGTGTCACATGTACACACATATATTTCTTGTCATAAAGTAAAAACATTCAACACCAACAATTCAAACAATGCATTCAAACATCCATATGCATACAACAACATTTTACTATGTTATTTAAAACATAGCTCTGATACCAACTGTGGTGACCCTCATCTTCTTAATCACTCGGATTTTTTTTTTATTCAAGAGGAACTCACCACTAAACCCCAAATACTTTTATATTTAAACTTTTATATAGTTTCCAAATATCTTTCCCAAGACCCTGGAATTACTAATATAATCATATCAGTATACAAAGATTAAGCCAATTATATATTTGATGATATACAATTGTTCCTTTATTACTATTTATATATATTTTTATATAAATATCAGAGTCAATTTAAATCAATTTGAAAACAAAATATCATACAAGCTATTGACAAGCCACTTATTTCCTAATTAAATCTTATTCTACTGCCAGAGGTATACTTTTAGCCAATTATAATACCTAAACTTGTTATCTGACTATTTATAAATCTTAATCTGCCTAAATAAGGCTATTATCATTTATTTGTTCTTGGACAGTTATTAGGCTTATGCATAAAATTATTTCAAGATCCTACTTGTAGTTAGGAACATTAAAAGTGATTTACTAATCACTGTCTCAAATTAAACAAGTGAAGTTAGATTGCATTTCTATATTTAACATGGTACAGATTTTTAGTTGCTTGGTATATCACTAAAATTGCTTGGTGTTATATGAGGGTTGCTTGGTGTTTTCTTTAATTTGCCCCGGAAGCACATTACACTTCATTGATTGAAATGAAGTGGTTCCAGACATCCAAAGGTTTGACTCATGGCCATCTAGGCCGGCCATAGTCCCTCCTTTACCACTTGTAAACCCATATCCCTTGTGTTAACAAACTTCTACAAAGTGCTACTCCTAAATTTCCAAGCCTTTTTATGTCCAGTTCAAGTTTTCTGGAAAAAATCATTCTTATAGGTGTTCACCCAAATATCCAAAGTCCATTACCCTTCCAGGTCTACCGTTCTCAAAGATCCCTTTTTATTTGAAATTTTAAATGCTCAAATCCATACAATTTTCCAGAATTTATGCACCTGCCAGTATCATTTACTTACCATGCACAAATTCATTTTTTTTTTTGCTTGAATGTTCTGCTAAGATCTTTGAAAGTTCATTTCAAAAATTATATCCCCTTAGTTGTTTAATTTCTATAAGACAAAATATGAACAGTAGAAATTAGAGATTCAAATATATTTATATAGATCTCAGTATCAGTTTCAAATATATTTATATATACCTCAGTATCAGTTTCAAATATATTTATATATATCTCAGTATCAGTTTCAAATATATTTATATATATCTCAGTATCAGTTTTCTGACATGCATACATTTTATTCCACTTGATTATTTCTTATTCAAATCTTGTCAAATCTATTGTAATTTTATTTAAAGAAAATCATAGAATAAACTCAGGCAATAAAACCAGAGATCATTACATTCACATTTTATATTTATGTGTTATATCCATCCCCTTGTTTTCTCCCAATCAGATGATCATAAAATCAATAAAAATCAAACTCCATCAAATATCATTCAAAATGAATTTTACTTAAGTACAAGTTTTCTTCCCCAAATAATTAGAAAGTTTCCTACAAGTACTTCAATTACAGAAAATAGAATTTGTCTAGTAATTCCATTACAAAGCAACTGCAAATTTAAAACAAGTCTCTCTTATTTATACTAGCAGCCAATGCCTTCTTTACTCATCAAGCCAACTTCAATTTCCTGCAAGCAAATCATTTAGCTGCCCCAAATAATTTTTGAGACACCCAGATGATTGCAAGGGCAACCAAAAGGGTCAGTTTACACTGGTATGAGCATTTATCAAATTTTGTATACATGTACATAATTGTAGTAATCTTGCAATGCCTTCCTAGATTAACAAGTCTTATACTTAGCATGTTTTGGTTCATTCAAAAAAAGACACAATACCACATTCAACAAATCAAACAATGCACAACAGTCAGTTAAAATTAAGCATGTGTACAAATTTTTAATTCATCCTCACCAAAACTTGGATAAGTAATCTCTGATTTATACTCCAGATTTCCACCCAGCAATTAATCAATGAACAATGTTTATCTTGATTAAATCTTACACCAAATCTGAAAGTTTATAACCCAGATTTTAAACCCCTACCCCCATTTATTATATGGTCTTTAACTCCTTGTCAAATGAACACTATGTATGCATTGTGATGGAAACTCCCAGGTTGTTTAAATTATTCCAACACACAAAGGCCTCAGGGTGCAGTTGCACCATGCATATACTTACTTCCACCTGAAGTAAGCAGATCATTGACTACCCCCAAGTGACCAATTTAGTTTTTCTCTTTTTTTTTATATCAGAGGAATATGACTGCCTGCATATTTTCTGGCTTAACCCCATGTTCCCCTATTAATCTTGATCCATGTTTAATGATGATAGAACAAGAATACTTAAAACATGTTAACTCTGAAAGCCAAATTACAGATCAATGCTCCAAACAAAAATGCACAAACAAACATCCATATCACCCATAACAAATCATTTCAGAGGTTCAAATAACTCATAGTATTTTTAGGCTGCCTGCAATAGGACTTAATGCCATTGCATACAAAAGATAAATACTCACATAATGTTTCTCCTTTCACTGCCTTAACTTCTTAGAACAGCAAATCCCCCAAAGCCTCAAGCTAGTGTTTCTCCTTGTTTATTTTATTTTGTTTTTGATCCCGAGAGAGTGATGGTTTTGGCTATGTGCAGTTATTTATAAATCCATTCTAGGGTTTTAGAAAATGGGTAATTCCCCTGATACCCTTAGATGTTTATGTACACATCATATTTCTGTGTGATCATAAATTGGAAATGCACACTTTAATTAGCTATTTCGGGGATCATACATTTTTAGACACTCAATACTATTTTCATGACTCCTTTCTACTCATGCCATAAGCATGTGACCCTTAGTTTATTATTTCTTTTTATAAGTTTTAAGGAAAATCTGAAAATCTACTTTGTATATTTTTTTTTCTACCTATCTATTACCTCCATTCTATCAGACATATTACCATACTTTGTAATGTAAAAATCATTTACCCAAATTATTAGCTTGGAATAAATATGGTATGGAAATTTTATTTGATTCTGTATATATATATATATATCTGCCTTTTTGTCAAATCAGTCAAATTCCCTTTTAAATTAAAAATAACATATATTATGCTAATTATTTTCTGGCACAATTATAAGACATATAAACCTTTATATTAAACCTCATTTTATTTTATCTTTATATAAAACAGCAAACACCCCATATATATTAAATGTGTATATATTTACATAATTCTTTGAACATAAAACTATATTAATTTTGAGCTCCAATTTTTCTTCTAATTACCTTAATTCCTTGCATTTTATCAAACAGAAGCTCCCATGCAAATTTTATTTATTGCCAAATTCTTTTCTGTTTTAATGCAATATATATACTTATATATCTCAGAATTTCCTAATATAAATATATTTTATTTTATTTTATTTTATTTTAGGGTCATTACACTTTCAGCTAATGGCTGGAAAAGGTAGAGGATGATGCTCGGATGCTGGGCAATCCAACTGCTCGCATACGGACGGCGTTTATATGTCGACCGGTCAGTTTGCCGAATTATTTAGGAGCACTCAGCCTCCAACTCCTACTCCATCATCTCCTCCATGCAAGTCTGTCTTTGCGCGCATGTGCTGTGATTTCTCTCATCTCGGAGGAAAGCCGTTCAAAGGCTCCGAGTCCATTCTTGGGGTCCAAGCATGGATTCGTACGTGCGAACGCATCTTTTCTCGCATGAATCTTTCTGACCACAACAGAGTTCTTGTAGCATCTAGACTATTGCAAGAGCATGCCCTTGATTTGTACGAGCTTCTCATAGCCGAGTTTGATGAGTCTACTCTTTCTTAGACTCGGTTTCGGGAATGATTCGAGCTCAAGTTCATTCCTGAATCTGAGAAAGCTTTGTTAGCCCATCCTTCCTCGAGTTGAAGTAAGGAAAGTCCTCCGTTTTTGATTATGTTTCATCATTCGAGGCCTTATCTAAGTATGGTCCTGAATACATTAGCACTCCATATAAGAAGAATCTAAAGTTTATCTCTGGTTTTAAGAAGTATTTGAAGAAGTCTTTGATGCTCCAGCTCAAGCTTTCTTTTGAGGAGTTGGTTGACTCGGCGCTTCATCTCGAAGCCGTCGAGAAGGAGTGCGAGAATGGTGATGAGGTTGAGGTTCGCAAGAATCCCAATAAGAAGAAGTTTCCATTTCATAAGCCAAAGTTTTTCCCTTCCAAGAAGAAGAAGCCAGTTGGATCTGGTCCTAGTTCTTAGCCTAGTGGAACACCTCCTTTTAGGAAGCGGTGCTTCAATTGTGGTTCTCCTGACCACATGATTTGTGATTGTCCTAAGCCTCTCTTCTGTCGTTATTTCAAGAAGGAAGGCCACCGTCTTGCCACTTGTCCCATTGCTCCTAGTAATACCTAGTATGGCAAGCTAAATGTAGTAGATGCTTCTGGAGGGTCTTCTCTGCGCAGAGGTACATCTCCTTCTATCCTTAAAGGCTCTATTTTATTCCATGATCGTTTTATTCGAGCTCTCTTTGATACGGGTGCATCGAATTCATTCATATCGAAAGAGCTCGTTGATGCTATTTCTTTGGATATTTCATACCTTGTTACTTCATTGAGGATTGTGAATCCTATCGGGGGATCCGTAACCCTTAACATCCTTTGTGATGATGTTGAGATTGTTTTATGTGGATTTTCTTTTCATGCGAATCTGCACGTTATTTCTTATTTGGGTTTTGATATGATTTTGGGTATGGACTGGCTAGTGCGATACGATGCCAGGATTATTTGTTCTGAGAGTGTTTTATATCTTCGACATCTAGATTCGTCTGCTCTGCTATCACTTGTTCTTCGGAATGTGGAAAATTCCAAAGTGGCTTTATATTCTCTAGACTCACGAGATGATGATGATATATCCCGTATAACTGTTGTCTATGATTTCTCTGATGTTTTTGAGCTTATTTCAGGTTTGCCACCCAAGCGGGCGATCGAGTTCCTCATTGATCTCATTCCAGGCGCGTAGCCATTTAGTCCACCTCCCACGAGGATGTCTATAAAGGAAAATGAGGAACTCAAGAAGCAGCTTTTAGAGCTTGAGTCCAAGCAGTTGATTCAGTCCAGTTTTTCACCGTGGGGTGCCGAGGTCATCTTCATGAAGAAGTCCGATGGAACTCTTAGGCTTTGCATCGACTATCGCAAGCTTAACGAGTTGACCATCAAGAATAGATATATGTTGCCTAGGATCGACGATATGTTCGATCAATTGAGTGGCGCTAAGGTCTTTTCTAAGCTCGACCTTGCCACTGGTTTTCATCAGCTCCAAGTCGCGGAAGATAGCATTCCTCTTACAGCTTTCCTCACTCGATATGGATCTTACGAGTGGCTCATTATGCCATTCGATTTGACGAACGCTCCTACTTTCTTTGTTGATCTTATGAATCGAGTATTCCGGGAATATCTCGATAAGTTCATCCTTATGTTCATCGACAACATCCTTGTTTATTCGAAGTCTGTAGCCGAGCATGCTAATCACTTGAGAATTGTCTTGAGTACTCTTCGTCATCATCAGCTTAAAGCCAAATTCTCCAAGTGCCACTTTTAGGAGAATAAGGTTAAGTTCTTAGGCCACATAATTTCCTCCGAAGGCATTTCAGTCGATCCTTTGAAGATCGAAGCCATCCAGAATTGGAAGAGGCCTGAGAATGTTCATGAGATTCGCAGCTTCCTTGGATTGGCGGGTTACTGCCACTGATTCATTAAGGATTTTTCATGCATTGTGCTTCCTCTCACTAGCCTTACTCGGAAAGGCGTTCGATTTATTTGGCCCGACAAGTGTGAAGCTTCTTTTCAGTAGTTGAAGGAGCTTCTCACTAATGCTCCTATTCTAGTGGTTCCCGAAGGGAATCATGATCTTGTTGTCTACACCGATGCTAGTAGATGTGGCCTCGGTGTCGTGCTTATGCAGAAGGATCAGGTAGTTGCTTATGCTTTTAGGCAACTGGGACCGAATGAAGTTTGCTATGCCACCCATGACCTCGAGTTAGCCGCCATTGTCTTCGCCTTGAAGATTTGGCGACATTATCTATTAGGCTAGCACTTCATTCTCTATACCGATCACAAGTTCTTGAAATATATGTTCACTCAGAAGGAGCTCAATATGAGGCAACAACGTTAGCTCGGGTTCCTTGCCTCCTATGACTTCGATATCCAGTATACCCTTATTAAGACTGTTGTTAGTTAATTTACCGCTCACTAAGACTGTTGTCTGACTCAAGGCTTTATGTTTTAACTCTTATTGCCTTGGTTTGTTCGTCCATTTTGGGACGGGCAGACTAGGTAGCAGGTGACAGGTGCTATTCTTGCTTTCCACGATGCTGATGACGAAGACGAGCTGGAGGATTGCATATTGTTTTCTTACTATATGTACTGGATGTTCCGCTGCTTGTATATTCTCTGAGTGTTATGTAGTGAGGCTTGATGTATTGACTATTCAGATGTTTGTATTCAACTATTATGAAGTTTTATTGATGAGATTCTATTTTGTGAAGCTTCACTATATATATATTCTATTGTATTTTGTCCATGCGCTGTGAGTAATACGATAGATTCTGCTGTTTTGATTTACCTTGACAATCGTCCATGGCTATCTGGCACACTTTACAGCGCACTATCTCTAGGTTCAGTGCAGGCGTCATGAGCGGTCGTCACGTTTGGTATCAGAGCTTTGGTTAATCGATTTTACCCAATGCTCGCTGACGTAACTACGTATGAGAGACGTAATTGTATTTTGATGGATGATTACTATATATAATATAGTAGCTTAGAAAGATTTGAGTCCTTTATGCAGTTGTTTCTCAAGGTATGTTAATCATTCCTTTTTATAGATATTAGGAATGAGTCGAAGAGGGAGACCAGCTGCAAGGGAAGGCCGTGCTGTTGAGGGGGCTGTTGATTATGCAGCTATGTTCGAAGCTATGATGACTTCGATCATGAGAAGGATACTAGTTCCGGGGACAGCAGTTGATGTTGGAGTTCAAGTCCAAACTCCAAAACCAGTGGATTTTGCTAAGTTGTGTAAAGACTATACTGCTCTTGGAGGGAAGGTTTTCTTGGGAACAGAACCAACCATTGAAGTCCAGAGGTGGATAGATGCTTGTAGAAGGATCTTTAGTGATTTGGGAATTGAGGATGCAACTAAGAGGAAGTTAGCATCAAGACAGCTTCAAGGAAAAGCTTCTGATTGGTGAAACTCTATCACCATTGATACTCCGGAGGAAGAAATTACTTGGGTGCAATTCCAAACCAGATTTGAAGCTAAGTTCATTTCTACAGCTCAGAAGTCTGTTCTGTTCAAGAAGTTTGTGGAGCTCAAGCAAGGAGGAATACTAGTTCTTGAGTATGTTTCTGAGTTTGAAGCCTTGTCCAAGTATGCCCGGTCGTATATTGATTCTTCGTATCAGAAGAATGAGAAGTTTGTGACAGGCTTGGACAGTTATCTTGGAAGACAGTTGGTGGATCATTTGGACGATTCATTCGAGAAGCTTATGGAGAAAGCTCTCAGGCATGAGAATCTGTTTCCTAAGGAGGGATCTGTTGTTGCTGTGACTAGGTGAGAGTCTAAACCACAGCAGGGTGGAAACAAGAAGAGGAAGCAGCAGCAACAAAAGGGTAAGGATGGTCAGAAGAAGCCAAAGGGCGAAGTGACCTACTACAATTGTCAGCAGAAGGGCCATTTCTCCAAGGATTGCAAGAATCCGAAGGTGCCGGTGAAGTGCCACAACTGTGACAAGCTGAGGCATGTTAAGAGGAATTGTCCAGAACCGCGGAAGGACAAGCAGATTGTGCAAGCTTATGCTTTGGGAGCTGTTCCATCATCTTCGAAAGCTCCTACCGCTGAAGAGAAAGGAAAGAGTGTAGTGGTTCAAGGTACTCTTTTCCTATGTGGTGTTCCAGTTAGAGTGCTATTTGATACTGGGACGTCGCATTCGTTTGTTTGTAATGAGCTTGTAGGCCGGTTAGGTTTAAAACCAGATATTGTTGATAGGCCATTGGTTGTGACTAATCCAGTTGGGGTTCGTCTTGTTTGTGTATGTTATGCTGTGGTCTGATTGTATCGAGTCATGATTGCTCTTTTGTTTGTGATTGTTTTGTTCTGAACTTTGCGGGGTTCGGAATTATTTTGGGTATGGACTGGCTTAGGAAGTATGCGGCAAAGGTTGATTGTGAAAGGTTGTAGGTGACAGTCGAGAATGTGGAGGGGCGAAAGATTATGATACGATGTAAGCATGAAGAAGGCGTCTTCATGAGCTTCATGTATTCGCTGGTTGTTCCATGGGATGGACTGTCATCTATGCCAATCGCTAATGGATTTGAGGATGTCTTTGACGAGGTCAAAGGGTTACCGCCGCATAGATAGATCAAGTTTCGTATAGATCTAGTTGAAGGAGCCAGACCTGTTGTGATGCCTCTTAGGCGGATGGCGCCTAGGGAACAGCAGGAGTTGAAGGTGCAGGTTGATGATCTTTTACAGAAAGGATTTATTCGGCGTAGTGTGTCCGAATGGGGTGCACCAGTTGTGTTTGCAACAAAAGCGGATGGATCATTGAGGTTGTGTGTGGATTATCGTGAGCTGAATAAAGTGACTAAGAAGAACAAGTATCCATTGCCGAGAATAGATGACTTGTATGATCAGCTTCACGAAGCTAAGGTGTTTTCTCAGATGGATTTGGCAACGGGATTTCACCAGTTAAGAGTGGCTAAGGATAGTGTGCCGAAGACTGCTTTTAGGACACCATCCGGTTTCTTTGAGTGGCTGGTAATGCCGTTTGGATTAACTAATGCGCCAGCATATTTTGTGGATCTTATGAATAGAGTGTTCAGAGATCAGTTGAGCAAGTTCGTACTAGTGTTCGTGGATGATATTCTGATTTATTCCAGAACTGAAGAAGAGCACAAGACGCACTTGCGTATTGTTTTGGAAATCTTACGGAAACATCAGCTGAAGGCTAAGTTTTCGAAGTGTCACTTCTGGAAGAGTGAAGTGAGGTTCTTAGGCCATGTTATCTCTGGAAATGGAATAGCGGTTGATCCCGCTAAGGTGGCAACAATCTAGGATTGGGTTAGACCGAAGAATGCATCAGATGTGAGAAGTTTTCTTGGATTAGCAGGATATTATCGTCGATTTATCAAAGACTTTTCCAAGGTAGCTGCACCATTAACAGGATTGACGAAGAAGAACCAAGTGTTCAGATGGGATGATAAGTGTAAGCAAGCTTTCAGAATCCTGAAAGAGCGATTGACAAGTGCTCCTGTTTTGACTATTCCAAGTGGGAATGAAGAGATGGTGGTTTACACCGACGCATGTGGTACTGGACTTGGAGCAGTGCTGATGCAGAAGGATAAAGTTGTTGCATATGCAAGTCGACAACTGAAGCCGCATGAAAGGAATTATCCGACTCATGATTTGGAGTTAGCGGCGATTGGTTTTGCTCTGAAGATGTGGAGACATTACCTATTGGGAGTTCGATTCGAGCTGTTTACGGATCATAAGTCGTTGAAGTATCTTTTCTCCCAAAAGGATTTGAATCTTCGGCAGCAACGATGGCTAGAGTTTTTGGCATCATATGATTTTGGTATAGCTTATACTCCGGGAAAGGGTAACGCAGTAGCAGATGCGTTAAGTCGAAGACATGCAGGATTGGGAGTCATGTTTTCACAATGAAAGAATCTCGAGTATTTAGCTGGATTTGACTTCAGGCCCAGATGTGAATTGGAACCTGAGATGTTGGCAAACTTATCGATAAGACCGACTCTTGTGGAAAGGATTGGCGAGAGCCAAAATCGAGACGATAAGCTTGTCAAGATTATCCGTGATTTGGAATCTGGATTGGATCCAGAAAAGGATAAAGGATTTGAGGTCGATCGAGAGGGTTGGCTTCGGAAGCAAGGACGACTAGTTGTTCCCGATATAGATGAATTGAGAAATGAAGTTCTGAAGGAAAGTCATCACTCGAAGTTGACAATTCATCCAGGTGAAACAAGATGTATCGGGATATGAAGAGAACCTATTACTGGGAAGGTATGAAGAAGGATGTTGGAAATTTTATTTCCAAGTGCATGAACTACCAGTTGGTAAAAGCCGAACAGAAGAAGCCAAGTGGATTGCTTCAGCCATTAGAAGTTCCTACATGGAAGTGGGAGCAAATATCGATGGATTTTATTGATGGGTTACCTAGAACAAGAACGGGAAATGAAGGAATTTGGGTCATTGTAGATCGTCTGACTAAGAGTGCAAGATTCATTCCTGTTCGATTGACTAGGACTGCATCAAAGTTGGCTGAGTTGTATGTTAAGTGGATAGTTCGATTCCATGGTATTCCGAAGAGTATAGTGAGCGATCGAGATCCATTGTTCACTAGTGGATTTTGGAAGAGCTTCCAGGAAGTTTTGGGAACCGAGTTGTGTTTGAGTACAGCTTATCACCCTCAAACAGATGGTCAGACCGAGAGAGTCAACCGAGTTTTGGAAGATCTCCTCAGAGCTTGTGTTTTAGATTTCGGAGGATCATGGGAAGATCACCTTCATTTGGTGGAATTTTCGTATAATAACAGTTACCAGTCAAGCATTGGTATGGCACCATATGAAGCATTGTATGGAAGACCGTGTAACTCTCCGACATGTTGGTTAGAGACAGGAGAAAAGCTGATACTTGGGCCAGAGATGATTCGACAGACTTCGGATTGTATAGAGATCATTCGGCAACGAATGAAGGCAGCCCAAGACCGTCAGAAAAGTTATGCCGATAAGCGTCGTAAGGATTTGGAATTCGACGTAGGTGATATGGTTTTTGTGAAGATTTCTCCACTGAAGAATGTTATTCGATTCGGGAAGAAAGGAAAATTGACTCCGAGGTTTGTTGGACCATTCCCGATCATCGAGCGAATTGGAAAGCTCGCCTACAGATTGGAGTTACCAGAAAAGATGGCGGGTGTGCACAATGTTTTTCATGTATCATATCTACGGAAGTATGTGTGCACGACTCGAATACAGTGGTTTCTGCTGATAGCTATGAAGATTTTGAAGTTGATCCAGTCGATAAGAGACCTCGTAAGCCGCTTCGTGTTGTGGAAACTGACACGAAACAGCTTAGGAGGAAGGTAGTTAGGTTGCTCAAGATACAATGGAGTGATGATGATAACGACTGTACATGGGAGGTGGAAGAGAGGATGAAGGCAGCTCATCCTGAACTCTTCAAGGTATGGCCCTAAGGTGTCGTGTCATCTAACGACATTGTAACTTGTTCTAGTTTTAAAATTCTGCATGCTAAGCTAGAATTGGATGCATGGTTTGTTGATTGCTATGGATGGTAGGCATGCAGAATAGTCTTTGATTGCTCTGTTTGTTTGGAATTTCGGGGGCGAAATTCCTAAGGGGGAGAGAATGTAACGACCTGTATTTTTACGGATCGAAACATCGTAAAAACAGTTGGCATTAGGTTGCATTGTTGATAAGTTGTTCATAGTCTAAGTCCTAGGTCGTAGAGTTGTTAGGTCGGAGTAGACGACCTAAGAAAGTGGAGCGGCCTAAGGATTTTGGGATAGGTCGTATAGGAGTTGGGTCGTATGGTGGCTTAGGTCGTGGGGTTGACTAGGTCGGTTGGAGCGACCTAAGTTGGCAACCTAAGGTAGTGGACGACTTAAGAGTTAGCGACCTAGGGGTTGGGTGAGTTTACGACCTAAGGGAGTTAAGTCGTGAACGGGTTAAGTGTTAGGTCGCTAAGTATTAGGTCGTGAGGTGTTAGATCGTAACCCAGTTAGGTCGCGTAGGTATTGAGTCGTTAGGTCGCGCATTGTCTTAGGTCGTGGCATTGTTAGGTCGCGGAAGCGCATTTTTCGTTAGGTCGCGCATATTAAGTCGCGCAAGGTTAAGTCGTATGGTTTGTTAAGTCGCGAGATTGTTAGGTCACTAAGTGTCAGGTCGTGAGCTGTTAGGTCGCGAGAAGACTTATTGTGTTGAGTCGTTAAGTCGTAGACTGGTGGATTTGTTAAGTCGTAGGATGGGTTGTCTCACTAAGTCGTAAGTCGGGGTATTTCTTAAGTCGTAAGTAGTGATGTTCTATAAGTCATGGACGACTTAAGGAGGCGGACGACTTAGGGAATTCCAGCCTATAAATACACATCCATTTCTTCATTTTTAGGATCCGGATTTTGAAGCGACGAAGTGCTGCCATTTTGAGAGATCGAGTTCTACACTTCTTCACTTCTTTACTCCACTTTAATCTTGTGATTCCTTCCATCCAAATCGAAGATCCAAGAGCTTAGATTGAAGATCTACATCCATCGAAGAGAGATTTCATCGTTTGAAACGGATTTGTGATAGATCGAGTTAGATCCTTCGCTGTCCAGATCTGAAGTGGGTTGTTTTTGAGGTGTTTAGGTGATTTGGTGAGTGGTGATTATCTCTCACACGAATCCAAAGGATTATATCGGATCATTGGCTTGATTTTGTGTAAAATAGTGATTTCCATGCATTTTCTTAACCCTAAGTATAGATCCATATAGATCCATTGTTCATGATGATTTGACATCCATTTTACTACATGTTAACCTATGCAAATTCATTCATCAAGATTATAGAGATATTGCTCATGTTTCATGCTTGTTAGACTTTAGGCCCTTTATTTACGAAATTGCCATTATTGCTATAATTGTCTATTAGATCATATTTGAATGTTTAATTACTTGGATTAATGTTTGACTTGATTGATTGTTATGAATTAGATGATTGATAATTTGATTTAGACAAGATGGTCGAAGATGATTCAAAAGCTAAGGGAAAGGCTCTTGAATTGGAAAAGCTGCTCGTGGCATATGTGGCGGATGATGAAGCTCATATGGATAGATTCGATGATGATGTTGGGATGAAGCTTTGCTATGATGAGATGAGGCGAGGCATGATATGAGATAGCCTTGGTCTAATCCAGAAGGGATCATTCCAAGAATGTTGACAACTCAGTGAAATGGTTCGAGTTTGAGGATAATGGTTTGCTCGAGAGGCGCTTGAGCTAGTATGGAAATAGTCGTCGAGGAGGATGACTAGAAGGCTGAGATCTCATCGTTGTTGAAGGTTCTAGCATGCTCAAAGCAAGAGTACGTTGGGCAGATTCGATAGTCCCTGAAGGCTACTGATTGGTAGTCGAGTACTCTGGGCAGATTCGATAGTCCTAGGCACGGGTTTTGACGACGTGCGGAGTTATGTCTAGAACCGGGGTTTCCATTAGCCCTTGACGGACGGATGAAAGAATGAGCCGGTCATTCAATTAATGATGATATCGAAGTAATGATAACAGTGATAGCCAGAGTCATGGATGTTTGGTTGTATCGTCATTCGGTCTCAAGAGCGGTATTTTCTGGGTGCTTATCTGATCTTGGTTTAGGCCTTGGGGGTTTGTACTTGGAAAACATCACCCTTGACTCAAGTGATAATTGCTTTACTTTATATGTTTGCTTTGCTATGTTTGTTTCTGCTTAGTGTGTGTCCGGGGGCTATCACTGTAGAAAGAGGTGGAGTGGGAGGGTTGGATTCCTATTCCTTTTTCCTTTATGCTCTTTTGGTATGTTGTTAGTTAATTTACCGCTCACTAAGACTGTTGTCTGACTCAAGGCTTTATGTTTTAACTCTTATTGCCTTGGGCTATTCGTCCATTTTGGGACGGGCAGACTAGGTAGCAGGTGACAGTGCTGTTCTTGCTTTCCACGATGCTGATGACGAAGACGAGCTGGAGGATTGCATATTGTTTTCTTACTATATGTACTGGATGTTCCGCTGCTTGTATATTCTCTGAGTGTTATGTAGTGAGGCTTGATGTATTGACTATTCAGATGTTTGTATTCAACTATTATGAAGTTTTATTGATGAGATTCTATTCTGTGAAGCTTCACTATATATATATTCTATTGTATTTTGTCCATGCGCTGTGAGTAATACGATAGATTCTGCTGTTTTAATTTACCTTGACAATCGTCCATGGCTGTCTGACACACTTTACAGCGCACTATCTCTAGGTTCAGTGCAGGGGTCATGGGCGGTCGTCACATTTGGTATCAGAGCTTTGGTTAATCGATTTTACCCAATGCTCGCTGACGTAACTACGTATGAGAGACGTAATTGTATTTTGATGGATGATTACTATATATAATATAGTAGCTTAGAAAGATTTGAGTCCTTTATGCAGTTGTTTCTCAAGGTATGATAATCATTCCTTTTTATAGATATTAGGAATGAGTCCTGAGGTTGTGTGTGGATTATCGTGAGCTGAATAAAGTGACTAAGAAGAACAAGTATCCATTGCCGAGAATAGATGACTTGTTTGATCAGCTTCACGAAGCTAAGGTGTTTTCTCAGATGGATTTGGCAACGGGATTTCACCAGTTAAGAGTGGCTAAGGATAGTGTGCCGAAGACTGCTTTTAGGACACCATCCGGTTTCTTTGAGTGGCTGGTAATGCCGTTTGGATTAACTAATGCGCCAGCATATTTTGTGGATCTTATGAATAGAGTGTTCAGAGATCAGTTGAGCAAGTTCGTACTAGTGTTCGTGGATGATATTCTGATTTATTCCAGAACTGAAGAAGAGCACAAGACGCACTTGCGTATTGTTTTGGAAATCTTACGGAAACATCAGCTGAAGGCTAAGTTTTCGAAGTGTCACTTCTGGAAGAGTGAAGTGAGGTTCTTAGGCCATGTTATCTCTGGATATGGAATAGCGGTTGATCCCGCTAAGGTGGCAACAATCCAGGATTGGGTTAGACCTAAGAATGCATCGGATGTGAGAAGTTTTCTTGGATTAGCAGGATATTATCGTCGATTTATCAAAGACTTTTCCAAGGTAGCTGCACCATTAACAGGATTGATGAAGAAGAACCAAGTGTTCAGATGGGATGATAAGTGTAAACAAGCTTTCAGAATCCTGAAAGAGCGATTGACAAGTGCTCCTGTTTTGACTATTCCAAGTGGGAATGAAGAGATGGTGGTTTACACCGACGCATGTGGTACTGGACTTGGAGCAGTGCTGATGCAGAAGGATAAAGTTGTTGCGTATGCAAGTCGACAACTGAAGCCGCATGAAAGGAATTATCCGACTCATGATTTGGAGTTAGCGGCGATTGTTTTTGCTCTGAAGATGTGGAGACATTACCTATTGGGAGTTCGATTCGAGCTGTTTACGGATCATAAGTCGTTGAAGTATCTTTTCTTCCAAAAGGATTTGAATCTTCGACAGCAACGATGGCTAGAGTTTTTGGCATCATATGATTTTGGTATAGCTTATACTCTGGGAAAGGGTAACGCAATAGCAGATGCGTTAAGTCGAAGACATGCAGGATTGGGAGTCATGTTTTCAAAATGGAAGAATCTCGAGTATTTAGCTGGATTTGACTTCAGGCCCAGATGTGAATTGGAACCTGAGATGTTGGCAAACTTATCGATAAGACCGACTCTTGTGGAAAGGATTGGCGAGAGCCAAAATCGAGACGATAAGCTTGTCAAGATTATCCGTGATTTGGAATCTGGATTGGATCCAGAAAAGGATAAAGGATTTGAGGTCGATCGAGAGGGTTGGCTTTGGAAGCAAGGACGACTAGTTGTTCCCGATATAGATGAATTGAGAAATGAAGTTCTGAAGGAAAGTCATCACTCGAAGTTGACAATTCATCCAGGTGGAAACAAGATGTATCGGGATATGAAGAGAACCTATTACTGGGAAGGTATGAAGAAGGATGTTGGAAATTTTATTTCCAAGTGCATGAACTGCCAGTTGGTAAAAGCCGAACAGAAGAAGCCAAGTGGATTGCTTCAGCCATTAGAAGTTCCTACATGGAAGTGGGAGCAAATATCGATGGATTTTATTGATGGGTTACCTAGAACAAGAACGGGAAATGAAGGAATTTGGGTCATTGTAGATCGTCTGACTAAGAGTGCAAGATTCATTCCTGTTCGATTGACTAGGACTGCATCAAAGTTGGCTGAGTTGTATGTTAAGTGGATAGTTCGATTCCATGGTATTCCGAAGAGTATAGTGAGCGATCGAGATCCATTGTTCACTAGTGGATTTTGGAAGAGCTTCCAGGAAGTTTTGGAAACCAAGTTGTGTTTGAGTACAGCTTATCACCCTCAAACAGATGGTCAGACCGAGAGAGTCAACCGAGTTTTGGAAGATCTCCTCAGAGCTTGTGTTTTAGATTTCGGAGGATCATGGGAAGATCACCTTCATTTGGTGGAATTTTCGTATAATAACAGTTACCAGTCAAGCATTGGTATGGCACCATATGAAGCATTGTATGGAAGACCGTGTAACTCTCCGACATGTTGGTTAGAGACAGGAGAAAAGCTGATACTTGGGCCAGAGATGATTCGACAGACTTCGGATTGTATAGAGATCATTCGGCAACGAATGAAGGCAGCCCAAGACCGTCAGAAAAGTTATGCCGATAAGCGTCGTAAGGATTTGGAATTCGACGTAGGTGATATAGTTTTTGTGAAGATTTCTCCACTGAAGAATGTTATTCGATTCGGGAAGAAAGGAAAATTGACTCCGAGGTTTGTTGGACCATTCCCGATCATCGAGCGAATTGGAAAGCTCGCCTACAGATTGGAGTTACCAGAAAAGATGGCGGGTGTGCACAATGTTTTTCATGTATCATATCTACGGAAGTATGTGTGCACGACTCGAATACAGTGGTTTCTGCTGATAGCTATGAAGATTTTGAAGTTGATCCAGTCGATAAGAGACCTCGTAAGCCGCTTCGTGTTGTGGAAACTGACACGAAACAGCTTAGGAGGAAGGTAGTTAGGTTGCTCAAGATACAATGGAGTGATGATGATAACGACTGTACATGGGAGGTGGAAGAGAGGATGAAGGCAGCTCATCCTGAACTCTTCAAGGTATGGCCCTAAGGTGTCGTGTCATCTAACGACATTGTAACTTGTTCTAGTTTTAAAATTCTGCATGCTAAGCTAGAATTGGATGCATGGTTTGTTGATTGCTATGGATGGTAGGCATGCAGAATAGTCTTTGATTGCTCTGTTTGTTTGGAATTTCGGGGGCGAAATTCCTAAGGGGGAGAGAATGTAACGACCTGTATTTTTACGGATCGAAACATCGTAAAAACAGTTGACATTAGGTTGCATTGTTGATAAGTTGTTCATAGTCTAAGTCCTAGGTCGTAGAGTTGTTAGGTCGGAGTAGACGACCTAAGAAAGTGGAGCGACCTAAGGATTTTGGGATAGGTCGTATAGGAGTTGGGTCGTATGGTGGCTTAGGTCGTGGGGTAGGTTAGGTCGGTTGGAGCGACCTATAGGAAGTTGGCAACCTAAGGTAGTGGACGACTTAAGAGTTAGCGACCTAGGGGTTGGGTGAGTTTACGACCTAAGGGAGTTAAGTCGTGAACGAGTTAAGTGTTAGGTCGCTAAGTATTAGGTCGTGAGGTGTTAGGTCGTAACCCAGTTAGGTCGCGTAGGTATTGAGTCGTTAGGTCGCGCATTGTCTTAGGTCGTGGCATTGTTAGGTCGCGGAAGCGCATTTTTCATTAGGTCGCGCATATTAAGTCGCGCAAGGTTAAGTCGTATGGTTTGTTAAGTCGCGAGATTGTTAGGTCGCTAAGTGTCAGGTCGTTAGCTGTTAGGTCGCGAGAAGACTTATTGTGTTGAGTCGTTAAGTCATAGACTGGTGGATTTGTTAAGTCGTAGGATGGGTTGTCTCACTAAGTCGTAAGTCGGGGTATTTCTTAAGTCGTAAGTAGTGATGTTCTATAAGTCGTGGACGACTTAAGGAGGCGGACGACTTAGGGAATTCCAGCCTATAAATACACGTCCATTTCTTCATTTTTGGGATCCGGATTTTGAAGCGACGAAGTGCTGCCATTTTGAGAGCTCGAGTTCTACACTTCTTCACTTCTTTTCTCCACTTTAATCTTGTGATTCCTTCCATCCAAATCGAAGATCCAAGAGCTTAGATTGAAGATCTACATCCATCGAAGGGAGATTTCATCGTTTGAAACGGATTTGTGATAGATCGAGTTAGATCCTTCGCTGTCTAGATCTGAAGTGGGTTGTTTTTGAGGTGTTTAGGTGATTTGGTGAGTGGTGATTATCTCTCACACGGATCCAAAGGAGTATATCGGATCGTTGGCTTGATTTTGTGTAAAATAGTGATTTCCATGCATTTTCTTAACCCTAAGTATAGATCCATATAGATCCATTGTTCATGATGATTTGACATCCATTTTACTACATGTTAACCTATGCAAATTCATTCATCAAGATTATAGAGATATTGCTCATGTTTCATGCTTGTTAGACTTTAGGCCCTTTATTTACGAAATTGCCATTATTGCTATAATTGTCTATTAGATCATATTTGAATGTTTAATTACTTGGATTAATGTTTGACTTGATTGATTGTTATGAATTAGATGTTTGATAATTTGATTTAGACAAGATGGTCGAAGATGATTCAAAAGCTAAGGGAAAGGCTCTTGAATTGGAAAAGCTGCTCGTGGCATATGTGGCGGATGATGAAGCTCATATGGATAGATTCGATGATGATGTTGGGATGAAGCTTTGCTATGATGAGATGAGGCGAGGCATGATATGAGATAGCCTTGGTCTAATCCAGACCGGATCATTCCAAGCATGTTGACAACTCGGTGAAATGGTTCGAGTTTGAGGATAATGGTTTGCTCGAGAGGCGCTTGAGCTAGTATGGAAATAGTCGTCGAGGAGGATGACTAGAAGGCTGAGATCTCATCGTTGTTGAAGGTTCTAGCATGCTCAAAGCAAGAGTACGTTGGGAAGATTCGATAGTCCCTGAAGGCTACTGATTGGTAGTCGAGTACTCTGGGCAGATTCGATAGTCCTAAGCACGGGTTTTGACGACGTGCGGAGTTATGTCTAGAACCGGGGTTTCCATTAGCCCTTGACGGACGGATGAAAGAATGAGCCGGTCATTCAATTAACGATGATATCGAAGCAATGATAACAGTGATAGCCAGAGTCATGGATGTTTGGTTGTATCGTCATTCGGTCTTAAGAGCGGTATTTTATGGGTGCTTATCTGATCTTGGTTTAGGCCTTGGGGGTTTGTACTTGGAAAACATCGCCCTTGACTCGAGTGATAATTGCTTTACTTTAAATGTTTGCTTTGCTATGTTTGTTTCTGCTTAGTGTGTGTCCGGGGGCTATCACTGTAGAAAGAGGTGGAGTGGGAGGGTTGGATTCCTATTCCTTTTTCCTTTATGCTCTTTTGGTATGTTGTTAGTTAATTTACCGCTCACTAAGACTGTTGTCTGACTCAAGGCTTTATGTTTTAACTCTTATTGCCTTGGGATGTTCGTCCATTTTGGGACGGGCAGACTAGGTAGCAGGTGACAGGTGCTGTTCTTGCTTTCCACGATGCTGATGACGAAGACGAGCTGGAGGATTGCATATTGTTTTCTTACTATATGTACTGGATGTTCCGCTGCTTGTATATTCTCTGAGTGTTATGTAGTGAGGCTTGATGTATTGACTATTCAGATGTTTATATTCAACTATTATGAAGTTTTATTGATGAGATTCTATTCTGTGAAGCTTCACTATATATATATTCTATTGTATTTTGTCCATGCGCTGTGAGTAATACGATAGATTCTGCTGTTTTAATTTACCTTGACAATCGTCCATGGCTGTCTGACAAACTTTACAGTGCACTATCTCTAGGTTCAGTGCAGGGGTCATGGGCGGTCGTCACATTTGGTATCAGAGCTTTGGTTAATCGATTTTACCCAACGCTCGCTGACGTAACTACGTATGAGAGACGTAATTGTATTTTGATGGATGATTACTATATATAATATAGTAGCTTAGAAAGATTTGAGTCCTTTATGCAGTTGTTTCTCAAGGTATGTTAATCATTCCTTTTTATAGATATTAGGAATGAGTCGAAGAGGGAGACTAGCTGCAAGGGAAGGCCGTGCTGTTGAGGGGGCTGCTGATTATGCAGCTATGTTCGAAGCTATGATGACTTCGATCATGAGAAGGATACTAGTTCCGGGGACAGCAGTTGATGTTGGAGTTCAAGTCCAAACTCCAAAACCAGTGGATTTTGCTAAGTTGTGTAAAGACTATACTGCTCTTGGAGGGAAGGTTTTCTTGGGAACAGAACCAACCATTGAAGTCCAGAGGTGGATAGATGCTTGTAGAAGGATCTTTAGTGATTTGGGAATTGAGGATGCAACTAAGAGGAAGTTAGCATCAAGACAGCTTCAAGGAAGAGCTTCTGATTGGTGGAACTCTATCACCATTGATACTCCGGAGGAAGAAATTACTTGGGTGCAATTCCAAACCAGATTTGAAGCTAAGTTCATTTCTACAGCTCAGAAGTCTGTTCTGTTCAAGAAGTTTGTGGAGCTCAAGCAAGGAGGAAGACTAGTTCTTGAGTATGTTTCTGAGTTTGAAGCCTTGTCCAAGTATGCCCGGTCGTATATTGATTCTTCGTATCAGAAGAATGAGAAGTTTGTGACAGGCTTGGACAGTTATCTTGGAAGACAGTTGGTGGATCATTTGGACGATTCATTCGAGAAGCTTGTGGAGAAATCTCTCAGGCATGAGAATCTGTTTCCTAAGGAGGGATCTGTTGTTGCTGTGACCAGGGGAGAGTCTAAACCACAGCAGGGTGGAAACAAGAAGAGGAAGCAGCAGCAACAAAAGGGTAAGGATGGCCAGAAGAAGCCAAAGGGCGAAGTGACCTGCTACAATTGTCAGCAGAAGGGCCATTTCTCTAGGGATTGCACTTGGAAAACATCGCCCTTGACTCGAGTGATAATTGCTTTACTTTAAATGTTTGCTTTGCTATGTTTGTTTCTGCTTAGTGTGTGTCCGGGGGCTATCACTGTAGAAAGAGGTGGAGTGGGAGGGTTGGATTCCTATTCCTTTTTCCTTTATGCTCTTTTGGTATGTTGTTAGTTAATTTACCGCTCACTAAGACTGTTGTCTGACTCAAGGCTTTATGTTTTAACTCTTATTGCCTTGGGTTGTTCGTCCATTTTGGGACGGGCAGACTAGGTAGCAGGTGACAGGTGCTGTTCTTACTTTCCACGATGCTGATGACGAAGACGAGCTGGAGGATTGCATATTGTTTTCTTACTATATGTACTGGATGTTCCGCTGCTTGTATATTCTCTGAGTGTTATGTAGTGAGGCTTGATGTATTGACTATTCAGATGTTTGTATTCAACTATTATGAAGTTTTATTGATGAGATTCTATTCTGTGAAGCTTCACTATATATATATATTCTATTGTATTTTGTCCATGCGCTGTGAGTAATACGATAGATTCTAATGTTTTAATTTACCTTGACAATCGTCCATGGCTGTTTGGCACACTTTACAGTGCACTATATCTAGGTTCAGTGCAGGGGTCATGGGCAGTCGTCACAGAATCGCTGGAGATTATCTGCTTGTCTTGTCCTATCTATTTCAGTTCTGTTGTTCTATTCAGCTTGTACTTGGTTATCATATTTAGACTTTTGTTGTACTTTATTTCTTCTATTGTATCTTATTTAACTCTGATATATTTACATAGTAGCTTCATGACCTACTATTTCTTTTACTTCCGCTGCATTATTTTACTCTGTGTCTGTGATCTGTGATTATATTTATTTACTGTATATTCTGAGATTTGCCAAATTTTATTTACAACGCGGTATTTTGAGCAATTCAATTCCGGCATGAGTGTCTACCTATACACTTATAATGGATGCGAATGGTTGAAAATATCGGGTCGTTACAGTTGGTATCAGAGCTTTGGCTTTGAGGCAAAACTCAGCATATGGAGTAGATTTATTTACAGAATCACTTTCGTTCGAGTTTGAATCTTTTCCTCTTGATTCGAATTTCCTTTGAATTTTTGGAACGTTCCCTGCGGTTCCAAAATTCATTCTTGTCCCTCACTATTCATCTTCTTTTGATTTTGGAGTATCCCATAACTCCGCTTCGAATGAGCTTTATAGAGAATTGGCGGTCTTGCCAATATTCTAATGACTTGTAAAAGGGGGAAAACTCCTTTACAAATTAGCATCGATTCACTAGAGATTTATATATATCCTTGGTTTAGATGCTAATATCTTTTGTTATTCCAAACTCTATCTTTTGAGATCGGATGTAGATTTACCCCAGAAAAATCCACATTTGATCTTATGCATTAAGTCACGGTTGACCCGGTTAAGGTTGTTCGCGATTCATCTAAGCTTATCCATCTTCATATTTTGTAAATTAATCATCTTGTTTTATTTCCAAAATATCTCCAAACATTTTGAATTGTACTTGTAAATATATGTTTGTTTTATATATTGTGTTGTTTGAGTTGTTGATGTTGATTTGGGCTTCCGATCGATTCGTCTGATCAACGCTATTGATAGGATTTCTAAAACACTTTGACAGAACAAACTGACATAATATTATTTTAAAATTTGGTTAATGAAATAAATTTTGATATAAGTAAATATTATGGAACTTAATAAATTGGTTTAAATTGATTATTTGAAATGATAATACTTGATTTATCATTCTATAAATGAATTTATAAATAGTTGTTTATAAATTTGATTTGGGAACTGAAATGAATTTAAATCAAGAATTTGAGAATTTAATTTCCGATAGTTTCAAACCTTGTGTTTAAAGTTTTAAAAAGGATATATTATTTAAAGTATTTGTGAATAGAAATTTGTTTCCGAAGAATTTTAAAGTTTTAAAATTTTTTAGTGCTCTTCTCTTTGTCGCTGGAAAATAATTTCGGTGATGACCGCGGCATCATCGACTTTCATTTTCGAGTTTCGAAGTGAAGAAACCATTATGTAGTTTTGCTATAGCTTTGTTTTGGGAAATTTGATTGATTTGAATTTCTAAAAGATGATTTGATTTATAATATATATAGATATATGATTTAAATTTGATTTGAAAAATTATGTACATACATTTAATTATCTCTAAATGGTTTGAAAGGAATCGGAAAATTTTATTCTTAAATTCTATCTTAAATAATAACTTCAAGTATAAAAAGAAAACCAAAATTTTGAATAAATATTCAAGCTTGAAATGATTGAATTAGAATGTTTATATTGTATATTAATTTTAGAAAGTTTTATTTGTATAATTCTCAATTGCATTCCAATATAACTTACCTTAATTTTTTATGTTAACAATGTAATTGGATAATATACAATATAAAAAGATTTTATAAATAAATTTTGAGTGGTTATAATAAATGTTATACACTTAAATTTTAGTTATAAAAAGATTAACAGAGGTAAATAGAGTAAAAGAGTAATGGAATAATTTACACAACAAAATGATGTTAAGAGAATTAGGAATAAATTAAAACAGTTATAATAAGTGTAAGTATATTTAACATAGGTGATAAAATATATTGAGAGGAATAAATTTAATTTTAATTAGGAATAAAGAAGAATTAAATTTATTGAATGTTATACACTCAATTTTAATCAAATCCATGATTTTATAGATTGTTAATTTAAGAAAATTAGATGATAAGATAATGAAATTAGAGATAATTAAAATTTATTTAACTTGTGTAAAATTAATTATCAGTTTAAGCTGAAACCATAGAAATTTCAAACCTATTATCTTATTTTGTTTTTCAAACTTATTACCTAATTTTGTTTTTCAAACTATCTTTTGGTTGTTCTTATTTTTCCTTATCTTGAAACAGACTGGTATAGGTGTCTTTCTAGGACCTTTCTATTTAGAAATCTTTCTTTAATCTTTGATGACCTTTGGTACTCAATTGAATCTGAGCACTGCTTGCCATCCACAGACCGTCGGTCAAGCGGAAAAGGTGAATCAGATTTTAAAGGATCTTTTCGTGCTTGTGTCCTTGATTTTGGGGGATCTTGGGAAGATCATCTCCATCTTGTTAAACTTAACTATAACCATAGTTATCAGGTATAATTTCAATCTTTTGTCATCTTGTCTTAATCTCATTTCAATTTTATCTATCCTGTGTTTTCCCGTACCTCATTCCTTTTCGGGGATGAAAAGTTTTGAGTGGGGGAGAGTGTAACAACCCTAGATTTTACATATAATTAAAATTTGATTTTATTTTATTTTGAAATTATTTTTAAGCTTGTTTCATTTCAAACATTTCATTTTTAAATATAAATGTTGATTATTATGTGAATTATAGTTTCAAACTAGTATAAATTGGATATTTCACTGAAAAGTGAAATTATGGTCAAACTATTCAATCTTTGACTTTTAAACTTCAAATTTAAATTATATAAAATCTTAAATTTTATCTTTTATTATGAAAATAGATGTAATAACTTGAACACTGCTTTTTGTTTTGTTGAAAACGGAGTTAAACTGTAAAAGTTATGTACATTTCAATATTGTGTGTAAACTGATGTATTTAGCAATATTGTCTATTTTAAATTATATTTTAGTTGTCATATTTTGTTCTAATATGTGTTAATACTTTTTTATATGTATATTTTTGTCTTTTAATATTTTAAAGTGATAATAGAATTTTTCCAAAATATGTAGCATTTATTTTCTATTTTTAAAGGCTAGTTTCCATTTTTCTACTATTTTCTTCAATTAAATTATATTTAATTAAAATTTATTTATTCATTTTGTGAATGCATTTTTATTTTATGTTCTTATCTTTATTTATAAATATTTTCCCAAGTCCATATAATTTTTCCAAAGTTTATTCTGTTTATTTTCAAATTTTCTAGACTAGTTTGCAATTTTGTGCTATTTTCTTATTTTAACCTTATATAATTAATAAATATTTATATATATTTTATATTTTGTTATATTTTCGAATTTGTGACTGAATGTATTATTATTTTCAGTAATATAAACTTATATAAAGAAATTAAAAGAAATTTGAAAGGTTATGACTTTTGATTTGCCTAAGGCCTTTTATCTTCCAACCTTTCACATTTGTAACTTATCTTTTCATCAATTAGCCTTTACTATCCACATCTTTCAGCTTCATACTCTATTTTCTATTCACGTACATTCATTTTCATTTCTGAAACAAAATAATTTCGGCCATGGCTATTGAGGAAAGTTTGGGTAATGATTTTCAACTTTTTCTTATTCTTTTTCTACGTGTTTACATTGATTTTTGCACTTGCTCTCTTCTTCTAGGCTTGGCTCCTCCTCAACCAGATCTGGTCCGACCTCCACCACCCCCTTTCTCTGATCATTACCCACCCTAATACACCACCAAGGCAGGCCAAGCACATCCATGGCAAGGAGCACCACCAAAATCAACAAAAACCACCACATATTACACTAGCCGAGCCTAGATTGTTAGCACCACCTTCTACCACCATTTGCCGCCACCACCACCACCTCTGACCTGACCTCCACCCTCTGGCACATCATCCACCATCACCAGCACCCACTGGCCATGACCCATGACCTCTGGCCGAACCTATTTATGCCAAAGATGTGAGGTTATGTTGCATTGTTTAGCCTTGAACACCTAGTTTTTGCACCTAGACTTCACCACTTTGTTAACGCATGCTAGGCGAACCCTTACCAACCCAAAACCAGATCCAAACCCACTCCTTAGCCATGCATTTCAGATCTGGAGCTGAAGCATAGATGGTAGAAAGCATGTGCAATCACTTTGGCTTTGGTTCATGCATTCATTTCTAACATTGTTTTATTGAATTTTGGGTTGAAAACTCAAGCTGTCTATATTTGTTTTGTTTGAATGTGACAAGGAAATTAATCTTTGGCTCTCCCATCTCAAATCATATTCGTGTTGTCATGCTTTCGTGCCTCTGGAAATCTTTGTTGTGTGTTTGTGGTCGTCATCTCCAGCTTAAACAAGTGAGTTATTCTCACCAGACAATATGTACTTATATAACTGATAAACCGACACCATTTAAATCTGTAATGTATATCATCATGTTATATATGCTTATATTATTATCATATGATGTTCACACATGCTTATACACATGTTATCTCTTATGTTACTGTTATATCATGCTATTCTGTTATTTATATCAGTTTATCACACTGCAAGTTCCCTGTAGATTAGAATCACTATGGGTTGAAATGATACATACCCGAACGGACTTTAGAATAAGGAAAAATCGTTATGGGCTGAAATGATAGGCCTGAACGGTTTTTATTTATTTATTTATATTACTTGGGATTGCGGGTTTGAAATGATGAAACCCGGTTTTTCTTTGTAAACTGCGAATTGAAATGATACATATCTGTATCACTTGACCTAGGCTAGAAAATTTTATACAGACTCGTGGTTTATATATTTTTATGAAATTTTTAAAAATATTTTAAAATGTAAATATTATGATATTTTGAATTAAATTTTATTAAAATGATTTCTATTAAATATTTGTGATTTTCTACAAATTAAATAAGTGAATTAAGTAAATGGTGAAGTAGAATTTGAAATATAAGTTAATTTTGGAATTTATGATTTTGTTTATAAATGGAATTTATGTAAAGTAAGAATATATGACAAGTTTGATTTAAGAGATGAATTTAATGATTTTATTAAGTAATAATAATTTTTAAAGTGTTAATGATTTTGTATAAATTAAAAATATGAAATAAATGAATGTTTAAGTTGATTTTTTTGAACTATAACTTAAATTGGGAAATTGTGAATTTTGTTAAAAGTGAAATCTTAATTAAGTAAAATAAATGGAAATAAGTTATATTTTGGAAATTTAAACTTAGTTGTTAAGTTAAGAATTTAATTAAAGAAATGAAAATTTAATTGTTATTTAATTTGATTTTTGTATTGAAATTTGACTTTATAAAATCATAGAAATAAAGGTATTTAAATGATTGTTTTTAAAATGTGAAAATATATGATTTTATAAGTTAAAATGATTTATATTAAAAGTTAATTATGTGTGAAATTGTAAATAAAACTCTGAATTTGATTTGACAGCATTTTGAAATGTAATGTAAAGATATTACAGCATTGGAAAATGCTGTAGTTGTTTTAAATGAACCAAATAGTAAATTTGAACTAAGGGTTATTATAGCACTTTGTTAGTGCTATAGTTGTTAAATTTAACTAAAATTTTTATTGAAACTAAATTAAGATATTACAGCATTTTAAATATCGTCTTTTGTTAATGAACTGTTTTTAAACATAACATTTCATAGCATTTTCTAAGTGCTACGAAAGTTGAATTTTCTTTGTTTAATAAATTCAAATGAATAAATGATCTTTGAAAAAGATTAAATTTTGGAAATTAAATATTTAATTATTAAATATAATGAATTGACTTTAAATGATTTAAATGGAATAGTTGATTTGGGAAATACAACTATTTTGAAATAAGATTAAATGGTATTTAAATTTAAATTCAATAGATGATGTTTGAAATGATATTTTGACATTTTGAAATGAATTTGAAATGATATTAAATCTTGGAATAAATAATTGAAGTTTATATTAGTATGAAAAATATTTGGTTTACTTGTAATTTGAATCTATTTAAAAGATATTGGACTTATGAAATATAGGATAATAAAGCTTTGGAATTTATTTTATAATTTGAATAGTTATTTTGTGGATTAAATATATATTTGAAATTTATAAAATTTGAAATGGACTATGGAAATTTAATTGAAATAAATGATTGAATTGAATTGAAACTTTGGAAATTTTAATACTTGATTTGAAAGTATAATAATTACACTTTTAAATGGTTTAAATGAATTATTTTGATTGAAATATAAACTATTTAAAAGGTAACTTGAAATGATAATAAATGAATTATATCTTTAAATTTAAAAGGTATTTAAAGTTGAATATTTAGATTTGAACTCAAATGATAATTTGGTATATTAAAATGATTTGAAATGAAGTTTGAAAGGATATGATATTTTGATATATTAAAATGATTTGAAATGAAGTTTTGGAAAGATATGATATTTTGATATATTGAAATAATTTGAAATGAAGTTTTGAAATGATATGATATTTTAAATATATTGAAATGGTTTGGAACTATTTAATCTTTATTTCAATAAAGATTTGGATTTGAAATGATATTTGATTTGAAATATAAACTGGTTTTAAATTATAACCATGGGTTATAATAACGATTGGTTGTTAAAGAGACCGGGATCGGATATGGACATACTCTCTGTCGATACCGAAAACCACTTTGACAACTGTGTACGCGGTGGATTTTCCAGAATGAAGTAGGATGGTGGCGACGATCCTAAGGTATATACGTGGACCCAACTCCCGTGAGTTGGCATAAGGTGGCTAAAACAGGAGCGATTGACGGACCAAGGAGGTAGCACCTCTTATCGGACATACTTCTTCGATGCCATTCTATTACTTGTGATTGATTTGGTGCACACCCTTGATTTGGGAGTGTTGTTCGAGGTGGGCGGTAGTGGCTGCTATGCGTCACCACCAGTCTGGATGCGTAATTGGTATATCTACCCTGGCATTGCCTTGTGTGCCGTGTCACCTACCATATCGAGCCCACTACGATTTTGATTTAAAGATCCGACCGCGATAAGGTTCACCATCCCCTTAACGCTATTTTCTATATGATTATACTTTACTAATTAGACACTACTGTATATAGCGTATATTACTACATAGTAAATAGTTTAACGGATCCTTAAAGAATGGGCGATCCCAAGCATTCTTTAAGTTACTTGTACCTTATTACAGTTCACTTGAGTTGGTTTACATTATATAAGTATATATTGTCCTGACTCGAGTGTTTTGTGTTTTGCTTTACGCTCGGGTCAGCCTGAGTTATTCACAGATTTGGATTTCCGCTCTCTTGGAGATTTGAATCGCTGGAGATTATCTGCTTGTCTTGTCCTATCTATTTCAGTTCTGTTGTTCTATTCAGCTTGTACTTGGTTATCATATTTAGACTTCTGTTGTACTTTATTTCTTCTATTGTATCTTATTTAACTCTGATATATTTACATAGTAGCTTCATGAACTACTATTTCTTTTACTTCCGCTGCATTATTTTACTCTGTGTCTGTGATCTGTGATTATATTTATTTACTATATATTCTGAGATTTGCCAAATTTTATTTACAACGCGGTATTTTGAGCAATTCAATTCCGGCATGAGTGTCTACCTATACACTTATAATGGATGCGAATGGTTGAAAATATCGGGTCGTTACAAATTGGGTTAAAGTGAATTATAACCAAAACTGTAATTCGAATCAAGTTTTGAAGCGAAATTGATATATCGAGTTGAATTAACATTTGAAGTAAAAATATGGTTTTTGAAGCGAATATGATGTTTTGATAACAAGTACGAATTGTTTTCGACATGTAAAAGTACCAACCGGTATGTAAAATGACGTTTGGTTGTTAAAGAGACCAGGGCCTCTTATTGGCATACTCTCTGTCAATATTGGAACCACTTTGACAACTGTGTACGCGGTGGATGATATCCAGAATATAGTGGTTGAATTGGCGACGTTTACTGGAATGAAGTAAGAGAACGATGATGGATAGTCTTGACACTTGTGTCATAATTAAAATGACTAAAACAGGAGCCTATGTTTGGCCAATAAGGTTAGCTACCTCTAGCGACGTTGATCACTCGTATTAATATTGTGATTTTTGACTTGATGGGTGCACCTTTTGTTTGGATTGATAGTCGCGGTCGGCTACGGATGGATTACAACCAGCCAGAAAATGTAAACTGGTAGAATCCTACCGTAGGCATTACCACATGTGCCTTATCATATTTATCCATATACGAGCCCATTACGACTTTGGTTTAGAACTGTAAAAATGTATTAAGGTGGATCAATGAAAAGCCTTAATGCTATTTTGATATTAGTTTTACTGATAGACATTATATATCATAGCGTATACTATTATATATAGATGGTTTGACGGATCCTTAGGAGATGGAAAATCTCGTAATATCTCTTAAGTTATTGCACTCATTTTTCGTGATATTGATCTGAATTACATAAGAGTATTTTTGTCCTGACTCGAGTGTTTTGTCTTTTCATTACGCTCGGGTCAGTCCTGGGTCTTTTCAACGTATTGAAGATTATTTTCTAGAGGACGAAGACGAAGATTTTGGTATATTACCCTTATTATTATTCCTTTATTTATGTTATCCTGTATATTGATTATTTATCTTTGATGTATATATATAACTCTGATAAATGTGTATAGATTATAATCAAATGTAAAGTAAACAACTTCATGAACTGTTTATTTGATTATTATATTTTATCATTTCGCTATGAGATTCTATGTTTGTTTTCTTCTTCTTTTCTTATTTAACCCCATTGACTATCTACGTTTTGGATTGTGGACATGTGTGCTTTATTGTTGATTTAAACCTTCCGAAATGTGGGTCGTCATAGTTGGTATCAGGGCGAAGGTTTAGCGATAACCTTGCCTTTGTGGGATTTGACTCATTAGAGATAGAGTAGTAATACCCTAGAATGAGTATGTTTGAGTGTGTTTATATATATATATATATATATATATATATATATATATATATGAGAGAGAGCGTACTTGTTAGTGTTATAAAATGTTTTATTGTGTTTATTTATCCGTTGAGTTGTTTATGAATTCTGGTCGATGTGCGAGACGTCGTGTCATCGATAAGGGTTTCCAAACACTTAAACGAGGCAAGTCGACATAATATTGTTTTAAAATCGGGTAAATGAAATAATTTTACCCAAATTATATTATATATATAATGATTATTAATGAATGATAGTTGTTAGGTGATGATGATATTTAATTAACATCAATTATTTGTTGAATTAAAATAAAAACGAATATTTAATAAATTTTATTTAGGAAGAATTTGATAATTAAATTGGATTGAAATCAATTAAAATAAGAAGTGGTTAAGTTGTAAATTAATAAAATATTTTGGCAATACGGTAAGGAAATTTGTATAAGTATATTTATAATATAGCTTATATTTTGAAATGATTTTAAAAATTGAGAATTTTAGAATTTAAAATCCTTTTGTTTTCAAAATTGTTTTTCAAAGCCTTAAAAAATTAATAATAGTATTATTTGAAAGAGTTTTGGCTAGAAAAATATTTTGAAAAGATTTTTGAAGAAAATAAAAGCATTAAACTCGCTTGGTCGCTGGGAAATAATTCTGGGGATGACTACAGCATCGCCAGTATTCATTTTCGAGTTTCTGAGTGAAAATTTCTAACAAAAGAAATTTATTTTCGATTAAAACAAATTTCGATTGTAAAAAATATTCTAAGTATGACTTAATAAATATATGAAAATTGTTTTGAACTTATAATTGAAAATAGTATATAAGGAATAAGCTTGTAACTTATAAATTAAAAATAGTATAGAAAAGAAATAAGTTTGTAAATAAGTTATAACTTGTAGATTTGAACAGGGAAGTAAAAATAAAATTTTAAAATGGTTAAACATTTTAATTAAGCAAATAAAAGAAATTTGAATTCGAGAAATAAAATAAAATAATTAATTCAAGAAATGTTAAATTAATTGAGTTAGTGAAATGAAGAAGATAAAATATAGTAAACTCATGAAAGCTTAAATAAAAAAAAGAATTGCATTTGAAATGAAGTAGATAAAATAACGAAATGAAATTTTAAGAAGTTAATTTGTATAACTTATAGATTTGAGAATTAGTAAGATAAAATCAAATTTAAATTTGTTGAATGTGAACGATAAGTAAAAAAGTTTAACTTGAATAAGACTAAATAAAATGAGTAATGGATTAAAATAAAATGAAGTATAACTTAATAATAAATAAAATTGAAATAGATATTAAGTGAAACTTGATAAATTAGTAAAGTAAATTAAATTTATTTAAGCTATAAAATGAATTAATCAAATGAATATGAACTTGAATTTTTAAATGAAATGTAATTTAAGTGTGAAGAAAAAATTTAATGTGAGAAATTGAATAAAAATAAATGAGTGTAAGAAAAATTAATGTGAGTAAGTGGATTTAATTTAAAATTCGATGAAAATAAGTTAAATACAAATGAAATGAGTTTTAATAAATTGCATGTTAGCTAACTGCATATGAAATAAGTTAATGAAACAAATTAAATGATGGATGCAACTTAAAAAAATTGAATGAAATAAACTGTAAAAAAAATTATTAATATGAATTGAGTTATAAAGTAAAAATTTACTTTAGTAAATTAATAATATGAATTTGAATAAATTAAGTGAATCAATTTAAAATAAATGGAAGTGAATGTGATCATAATAAAATTTAAATGAATGGAATGAAAATTCATTGGATGATAAATAAAATGAATGTCATTAAAATAAATATTAATCAATTGGAAATAAATCGATTGAATGTAAGTATATTGAATTGTAATAAATCAAATGTGAATGCAATAAATATTGATTAAAAGAAAAAAATGGATTGAAACCAAATTAGTTGAATGTAAATCAATTAAAAGCGAATGAATTGAATATAAATAAATTGTATGATTAACGAAATGAATATTAATTAGTGAATGTGAATCAATTTAAAATATATGGAATGTGGTATGGAATTATATTACTTAAGTGTAATTAATTATATGAATTATTGAAATGAAATAATGGAAGTGAAGAAGAAAATATGAATGTAACTATAAACGAGTGTAAATTAATATAATATAAATTTATTAATGTTGATAAGTGCATGCAAATCAATTGGAAGTAAATAAATTGAATGAAAAATCAATTGAACGTGAATCTAATTGAATAAAAGTTGGTTTAATGCAAATAAATTGAAATGAATCAATTAAAATGTTAATGAAATGAATGTTAATAAGAAATGAAGGGTATAAATTAAAATTTGAGATTTGATAATGTAAATTCACATGGTTATGAACTAATTGGACGGATATTGATGGTTGGATGGTTTCTTTTGTTGCAAACCATAGTTATTACTGTTTTGATTGCGTATGATTGTTGCATGTTGCGTATTTGTGCTTTTATTTATTGTTTAAATTCAAAATCCATGTTATGTGGTTATATTAGACTTATACATGCTTCTATATCGTTATATGCAACTAATATTCTAAATTGAGTTGAGATAGGTACATACGAAGACCGTTTTGATGTATACGCGGATTTATGTTGCTTTTGCTTGCATAATACAAGCAAACTCGCTCGTATTATAAATAATAAGGTACGTATTTCGGATTACATACCGCGATTTTATATTTTTGCCCTTCGGGATGCCTCATCATTGAGATGAGATGTATATTTTGATATCTATTGGTATACTGTGATATATATTGTATTATAAATAATTTCCAATCGACCCGCACAAAGGAGACTGCCAAAAAAGTTTGTAAATCCGGGAGTTAGAAAATTTTGACGTTCTAAATAAATTTTATAACTTGTTTTTCTATATAAATTATATTTTCTGTAAAATCGATATCGGAGTGGCGTAGTAGAAGCGTAGAAATAGTTTTCAAATAAGATTTTAATGTTTTATAAGTTGATAATTTTGAATAAATTATTATATGTTAAATTCTTTACTTAACGCCTTTTCGAGGACGAAAAGTTTTGAGTGGGGGAGTATGTAATGATCCATATTTTTAACTGTTTTAATTTTAGGATTTTGATATAATTATTGAATAAAATTGGTTAAAAATAAAATTTAATGAATTATTAGTATTGATGTATCGGGTAATCAAATTGTTTAAATTTATGTTGCAATTAATGAAAAGATGGACTCTTGAATTATTGTGAATGAAAATTGTATCGGAAATTGATTTAAATTTTATTTAAATATGAATAAAGATTGCTTATTTTTAAAATTTGAAATTAAAAGTGAATAATTAGAAATTAGAAATTTTATATTATAATGGACTAGTAAAATAGCCATTTTGGCCACTGTCTCGAATTTTGACGAAACTAGTTTCATCGGATCCGTAATAGTGAGTTATTGTAGGATTTCAAGTTTCGTGGTGATCAGACTTGTCGTTTGGCCATGTGAGCTTGAAACGCATAGAAATTTATTTAAGGAATTCGATTTAAATTAATTGATTTTCAAAGACTATCTTCTACATACGATCGATTTAGGCCTCGGGACTAGTTCCATTATGTTCGGTATAGGGGTAAAACATTATAAACGCCAGGCAGCACGCTTCATTTGGAGTTCGTGACTTCGTGGGTCGTTCGAATCGGATATTTTTCTAATTATTTTAATATAAAATAAAAATATCTTAGAGCTTGTTCAAACACACGTTCCACTTCAGCCGTATAACCCTCTCGTCTCCCCCTCTTTAGTTTTCAACTACTAGATTCAAACCAAAATAAAAAAAGAAACCGTTCGATAAAAAAGAAAGCCTTGATCGAAAAAAGGATGAACGCGAGTGAGGTCGAGCATAAAGGCGAGCATCGGTGGCATCGAGCTGGAGCTCGCGTGCATCAACTCGTTCGTGAGTTGGGTTTTAGGGTTTCGAGCATCGTGCTCGTTGATGGGGGCAGAGGCAGTTAGGGTTTGGCTGCACGGTGAATGGTGATGGGAGCTACGTGCACGCGCGTATGAATGGTGGTTGGTGGCGTGATAGGTGGCAGTGGATGGTGAAGTAATTTAAATTTATTGATGGTTGTTGGATAAATTGAAATTGACATTTAATTGACATCTGAATTTATTGATAGAATTTAAATTGATAGTTAAAATTGAATTAGAATTTAACTATTGGTAAAATCGCCAATTTATCAGTAATTGGTTGATTTGTTGTGATTATTGACTGTTTGGATGATAGATGGTGATGGATGAAATTTGATTGATATTTTAAATGTTTGGATTTTTATTTATGTTTAATATATCCTGATATCATCATGTATGTTGTTTATAGTGTATAAAACTGTAAATTGAATTATTTCGAATAAATTAAGAAATAGGTTGAAATGATATATACCTATGACATTTATTTTGGATTGAAATGATATATATCCATCCCTGGAATTTAAATTCAAATAATTGATTCATTTGGCCATAGGATAGAAATTTATATACGAACACCGGATTGGTTAAATTAAATGATTTTAAAATTTTTGATTTGAAATTATTTAAATGATTTGTTTTAAAGGAATAAAAATCGAATTTATGGAAATCGAATTATTTTTCGAACTGGAGCTCGAAATGATGAAATTTAAATTTGGTAAACAAATTGTTTAAATAATCGAAGTTGAGATTCTTAAGTGGTAATCGAAATATGATGTGAATTTCAAAAATTGTTCTGTTTTAAAAGATTGGACTTTTATTCGAACTTTGAATATTGCTCGGAAAAGGTGATATAAAACGATATTTTGAAATTGAGCTCGGATTTGAATTATATTTAAAGAATTGGATTTTTAAATTTGATATTGAGAAAAATTTGATTTAAGTGTTTTGAATCGTTATTTGGAAATGGACTCGGAATTGGTATAAATCGAAATGGTTTAAAATTTGGGGTTGGAGTTGAAATTAATTTGAAATTGGAATTTGAATTAATTTGAAATTGGAAGTGAAATAATTTGGAATTGGAATTTAAATTAATTTGGAATTGAAATTAAAATTCGACTTGAAATCGGAATTGAATCGAGTAAATCGAAATGGAAATTGATTTGGATTGGAAATTTTGGAATTGAATCATTTTGGCTTGGAAACTATTTTTAAATAAATTATTTTAGTATAAACTAATATTCAAACTATTTTAATTTTCCCAACTATTTTACTATATAAACCATTTTATTACTCAAACTATTTTAGTATAATCTTTCAATAGTAATAATTGTAGAATATCGCACACTCATCAAAATACGACTTCGTCATCATACATCTAACATATTTGACAATTACAATCAATAATTAATCATATATTTTACAATCATTTATTATAATTATATTTATGGTTGTTGTTTTCTCTTTAGTATAACATCATTTTTTATTATTGTTCATTAAAAAACATCTTTGTTTATTTTATCTCAAAACAATAATAATTCTTCAAAAATGAAAATATAATCCTTTATTACTCATAGACTTCAAAAACAACATATTTAATCAAAATAGTGGTTTTCACCAAATTACTTTACAAAACAATAATATTATATTTTACCTCAAAATAATAATATATAATAAAACCACATTATTTTCCAAAATCAATTTGTTACTGCTTTTCTCAAAAATAACAATATTCTATTTAAATCTCAAAACTCATTTTCATTGCTTTTTGTCTCAAAGTGGTAATAATTTTACTAAAAATACTTTTGGAAACATTTTTTACTATTTTTATTATTTCAAAAATTCATTTATTCCATTATCTAAATAATAATAATAATAATATTTTCTTTAATAAATACTGTAAAAACCAATTATATTGTTATTTACTTGGAATTTATTTTTACAGATAATTACTTTAATAAATTTCTCTCTTTTGTTCTTGTTTAATTCGTTAAATCACTTTTATTGTAAATATCATCTAAATTTTTTTAAATAACATTGCCTTACCTTTCATTTATTTATATATTTTTCCAATTATTACACATTTTCATCTATTTTGTTGAAATTATATTCCATTCAAATTTGCTATTATTTATCATTAAACATCTAATAACATGACAATTGGTAAATAGTAATCTAGTCAAGGAAAAAACATCCGAAAATATGATAATAACCAAACAGTCATCAATATAACTTATCACGTATCAACAGATATAAATTTTCATCGATGGGTATGCATTTAATAATTTTAAAAAGTAACTAATTAAAATAAATAATCATACCAATGCACTTTTGCAAACAACTCCAAAAGTCAAAAAGCCAAGCATCAAATCATCTGGAATTTTGCCATGATTCTAATGCCACAAACTATGTGTGAATTTGAGTTAATATGCAAAAGGTATGAGATTAGAAGTTTGGAACATTATTTTATCAAATAAAAGAAGAGAGGCTTATTTACATAATTATACTTCTTTTCCACCATCCCCAGCAAACTATGTGTGAATTGGAGTTCATATGCAAAAGATATGTGATTAGAAGTTTGGAACATTATTTTATCATTAATAAAAGAAGAGAGGCTTATTTACATAATTATACTTCTTTTCCACCGTCCCCAGGCCACATTGTTAAACCGAGTGCAACCGTTGCCACCATACGAAGACCTTAGACCGACTCCGTGTGTCACCGCCAAAACCGTGTGTCACCCCCAAAACCGTGAATACCTCAACCACCCTACGTGACACCTCCGGCCATCTCCTAACGCCACTACCATCATGCACAAGTACACAATATACATGTTACCTCGTCTCATTTGCTTCAGTTCCCTCTTAATAACCGAAGCAATTGGTACATACAAAGCGAAAAAAATGTAATTTGCTTCGGTTGCTGTAGACAACCGAAGCAAATGTGTGGAAGGAAATAAGGTCCAAAGGCTTTGACATTTGTTCCATTTTCCCACACTTAAAGAAATTTTACATGGAAGTTTTCCCTTGGTGTAACTGTTATCTTTTTTCCTCCCACAGTTCAACATTTTCATTTCCCCAAAGCAATCACCCTTAAAATTTCTTATTTCTCTTGATCCATTCTCCCCCCTCTCTTCTTGAATTAAACTCTCCCCTCATTGAAGATGGTTCTCGTTGGCAAACCGCTTCTTCATCTTTGCTTTAAACTATTTCCTCATCTTTGCTCATATAATACGTAATTTATGCAAATAATAAAGCTTTGAAAACTGGATTGTTGGATGCGAAAGATAAATTTAGATCTAATTGTGGTGGGATGAACCCTTTCAGTAAGATATTTGAAAGGCCGGAGATATGGGCAAGCTAATGGTAGATCCGACTACTAAAGCATACCTGCAGCAGCCAGATTTTTATGAAGATGGTACAGGATGTGCAGAGGAATTCTTGAAGTATTAATATATATTTGAGTGATCAAAGGATGATGAATGCATTGGGTATTTTGCTTAATATCAACATGCGAGGTGCGAATAGCAATAGTGATACAGAAACTGAATCTAAAGAGAAGGAAAAGGAGAGTGAGAGTGTGATAGGGAAGAATGCTGAGGATGTGCTGGCGCCTATTGAAAAAGAGTGGTGGATGAGACTGAGAAGGAGAAGGAGGCACAGAAGTAGAATGAAGCGGGGAATGCTGCTTATGAAAAGAAGGATTTTAACAAAGCGATCGAGTGTTATAATAAAGCTACAGAGCTTGATGATGAGGATATTTCCTTCTCGATTAACCGCGCAGCAGTTTACTAAGAGATATGAAAGGTATTTTAAATTTTTTAATGTTAATTTATTATTTGTGATTTGATTTGCATGTTTTATAAACTTCCCAATAGTTCCATTTCCAAACAACGACTCCTGTATACTTTCATGAGGTATTTCCAACTATAAGATGAGTGCAGCCACATCTAACTCCCCATAGTCACGTGTGGTTTAGCAGGCTTAGCGCTGGACATGTTAAGAAGGTAAATTTGTATAAGTGATTGCTGGTGTAATTATTGAATTTCTACCTAAGTTAAAATTGGATGCATGTTATATATTTAGTCAAACTTTTACCAAGATCGAATTCAAATTTTGATTGATAGATGAGTACTGCTTTTCCTTGCTTTTATATGCAATAATAAACATCATACATCTTACATTTAATTTATTCCGACTGCTAATGTAATCAAGTTAAAGATAGCTTTGGATTAGAGAGAATTCTATAGCTTGCCTTATCATCTTCCTCTTGCTCCGTTTGAATTGATATTTCAATGCTTTTTGCATAATAGTATTTTAATTATGGACAAATTACTAGTGCTGCTGGTAATGACACCATCTATTAAAAATCAGTTATTAATTATGTTTGTTATTGTTTTTACCAGTTGTATTATCTCTTCTATTCTATGTGGATCCATATCTATGTATGTTATTTATGCTTCTTTTTTGGTTTATGTAGTAAACACGAACTACGTTGATAAATAATATAATTATATTATGTGTTCGACAAGATTCTTAATACTAATGTATTTATGAATTTATTAAATACAAATTGATACCATTTTAGGTTTTAAAACCTGAAACTGGTATCAATTTTTTTGCTTCAACTAACATTTGCTTCAGTCATTTGGTAACGACTAAAGCACATGACGCTATTTTGCTTTGGTCGTCAAAGAACGACCGAAGAAATTGAGCACCATCTACTTAGGTCTTTACCAAACGACCGAAGCAAAGAGTGTAATTTGCTTCGGTCATTACCAAACGATCGAAGCAAAAGACCTCATTTGCTTCATTTGAACAACCGAAGAAACAAGCATTGGTCTTTTGCATCGTCTTCATTTGCTTTAGTCATTGAACCAAAGCAATAGGGGTTAAATGACTGAAGAAAATGACATATTTTGTACTAATGATGAGCCTAGTCTACCGAATCCAAAATGAAGCTAACCTAAGTCAAATTTTGGCACTAATCCATGCACCTCTAAACCAATTGATCCCTGCCTCGGACACTATTGTGCCTACATCAACACTCATCATTGACATGTCGTTGAACAACATGGACGATAGAGATTCCTCCATAGATTCCATAACTTCCCAAAAACATTCAGCCTAGATATGACTGAATTTTGAGAAACAAACACCACCACTGCCTTTGTGTCATCACGCTGTATTAAATTAAGGCTTAGTTTGGATTAATTTGTAAAATGCTTTACTTGTAATTAGTAGTTGTGATTAGAGATAACCTCCACTAGCTTGGAGATTTAAATCGAAAGAGGAGGTTAGGAAAAATGAAGAATATAATGATGGCTAGGGTTCTATAACTTTATATTTATAGGTGAGAAGAGTCATGTTGGGCCAAAGCGGTCATAAAGCTCGTAAAACCCATTTTTCAAACTTCAACGAACTATGTCATGCTATATATTGAAATATAGGTTTTCAATATTTCCAAACATGGTGGAAGCATCATAAACCCCAAAAAGACATCCTTATTCAAAATTTCCTTTTACCTCCAATTAAATTTAAATAATTATTTAAAATTAATAATACTAAATAATTAATGTATAAAATTAGTGGGTCATTACAATAAAGAAGTAAAGGTCAAACAAGTAGGTGAAGATGAATAAGAAGAAGAAGAATAATATAGAGAGGGGAAACAAGAGGAAGATAGGTACTACGAATTGACCATGGAGACCACCGGAGAGGAAGGGGTCTCAATCTCCAGTCCTCAATCGAAACACTCAAGGAGATGGTTCCTTAGGTTAAAACTTGAGCCTCATCAATGTCCAGGTAGAGGACATCTCTGCTTCTAACACATGATGATATCTATGGCTCGCTGACTAAGTTTATACCTAAATAACTCTATAATTTTGACTTCAACATGGCGCTCTACTAAGAGTTCTACAATGTTTCAATGACATGCCTTTTCTTTCCACGAAGGCAGAAATGCCTCCTTGGGCTTACTGACCCAGCAATATTTGTATATGAACAAGTGAACATCAACAATATACTTGGGAACGCAATGAATACGCAATCTATACATATTCTTTTCCAATACCTATGATGTAATTATTTCTTATCTTCTTTTCACGTACAATGGGAAGATCCAGATTCTATGGTCACCTTAGAAAAATGATTTGCAGCAACCTTCCTTTCTAACAATAAAGCTCCCAACCTAGATATGTTCAGCCAGGAGAGACTAAAAGAGAAAGGATAGAGAGAAAAGAAAGGGAGAGAATAGGAAGAAGAGGAAAGAAGTGGTTACCACATTGATTACAGCAGAGACTCACGAGAGCATACCGGGTCTTCAAGGGACTCTATCTCTCGTCAATTTAAGGGTTGATCACCGCTTCCTCGAAATTTGGATCCATATTCTAAGTAGCGCTCATCTCTAAAGAGGCATAGTTTGTCACCCCTCTAATCTTTTGGGTTCCCTTTACCACTGCTACCCAAATTTCGCAAAACTTAATTTTATCTCCTCATCGTCCAAGGCCTTCTTGCTAGACATCTACTTCTATCGATGATATTATTCAGAGACTAGGAATGTAACACATCACTGCTACCACCACCTCCTCCATTTTTATGTCCTCGTCTCTCACCATTCCATTACAGATCCAACTCCGCATTCTGACATAGATTTATACAAGGTTTATTTCAATTATAAAGGGGAGGACATGCCCTTAAAAGACCTTGAGATGGAGATATCATTGCACAATAAGGTGGTGGAGTAGTATAATTTGTGGAGAAAGCTATCTAGAACTTTGGTTGATCTGAATAAGAAAATTTGCCTTAACAACAAAATAATGGAAAAGGAGAGCGATAAGGATGAAATGATCAAGAAGAATTTATCCGACTAACATGAAAATGCTGAAAAAGAGTTTGCAAAAAAGTTAAAAGTTGTTGAAGAAGAGAAAATGAAGCATAAAGTTGAAATTCAAGCTATAACGAATAACTTACTCTTTCGAATGATCAACTCCAAGTGGAGCATATTCACAACAACGATTTAGCGAAAGAAAACGTGGCCCTTCAAACCACAATAGATGCACATGCTCTGTAACTCACAATTGCTAATGCTAAAATTAAATAAGCTTCAGGTTACTCTGCAAAAAAAGAATGAAGAGAAAGAAGCGACAAAGTAATTTGCTGAGCCCAAGACTGTATGATTAATAATTTAGAAGGAGAAAAGAAGGACCTCGAGGATAGAGTTGCAGAGCTAGATGCTTACCTTGCCCAAGCTATCAAAGAAAAAATAGGAGTTTGAAGGGAAAGTTGGCAAGATCGTCTTCAAATTTTATGTGGATGTCGTGAAGATGAAGAATATATGATGGCTTGACAAGACTAACTCATAGACCCTAGTAGAGGTCTAAGATGAAACCTTCCACTAGGAGAAAGAAAAGGAGGGCGAGACTTTTGATGAAGAGGCATTGAAAGCCCTTCTATTGAAGAACAAATCTCGAGGCCCTACTTAAGGGTTAGGCAGCACGGGATGCAAAAACTTCTACAAACATATCTATTGGAGTTTCAGCTGAGTTTAGCCCAAAGGACTTAGCTGAAGACATTCCTACTACAATCCTTAATGAGTCTCATGTGGAGACTTTCACGAATTTAGTTGGATATCCTTAGAAGAATATTTGACATCATCAAGGCTTTAGCTAAGGGAAAGCACAGGGGGCAAGCTTGCTCGAAGCCAGAGAAGAGCCATAAGACAGAGAAGAAGTGAAAAGATCCAATCACTTTTTAGAAACTTTGTAGTTTTTGTCCTTTTGGTTTCCTTCTCTACATAGGTCGATGTTGTGCCGGTATGGCCTTGCGACTATAAATAAAAGAGTGAAGTAATGAGACATGGTTTTTGTCCAAACTTCTCTCATTTATTTTTGTTGCATCATGTACTCGCTCTACCTATGTACTTGCTCGTACATATAAATATGTAATTATTTATAAAAAAAATTACTTATATATCATACCTACATGTCTCAATGCTTTGTGCAATGCATTAATTTAATGTAACTCTATACGTATAAATAAACTTCCACGATTACCCAACATTTTTCCATTACTTACTTTTATTTATTATCAGCAAAACATTTCATGTTTAATTATAACCATGACCAATGTTCCAGTAGTGCAACTAAAATTATATGGCTTTCCACTCATGTCAACATGAGAACCATTATAAACTATATTGTATATGCAAGAATTCAATTATACATCGATTCTTTTCTTTGGGCAACGGGTTCAGTGATGCCTATTTATGGTAATCTATCTCCAACCTCGTTTATCTTCGACTGTCGGTCGAAGATAAGATGTGTATGGGAAAATTATCCAATCTGCCTTCAGTCCGATTATACTCTAACGATCGTATCATTGTTCAAAGGGGTCTGTCAATACCTATCGCCGAGTACCTAGATATCCAGTTTTCAAAACATAGAATGTATGTTTGTGCTACTGGTCCTATAGCACAAAGTTTGACTTTTAAGAATAAGGTTCTATTGATTCAAAAAGCTATCTTTTTCCCAAATTTCATGGAAAATGCTAACATTTTACATCTAATTCGAATGAAATGAAATACCTAAATATAAATGAATTCAAGTGAAATAGCAATGTATGTGCTCTCTATTCCATGCCTTCGGGATTGGGATCCCATCGACTTTCGATAGCTTGAAAGTGCCATCTCCAAGGTTCTGTCCTATTGTGTAGGGTCCTTCCCATCAGGATCAAGTACCCCCATATTCAAAAAGAACCGTTTCAAAATTAGATCGCCTATCTTGAAAATACGGTTTCGAGCATTGGCATTGAACTACCTTTCCACTCTTCGTAGGTGAACATCTACCTTTAGGTCAACCTCTCTTCATTTTTCTTCGACCAAGTCAACGGATGATAGGAACAACATATCGTTCACCTTAGGTCTAATTGCATCCATCTTTGAGAAGGGAGATTTGTTCTATTGGTATCATGGCCTCAGTTCCATAGGTTAATGCAAATATAGTATGTTTGATCATGGATTTCTGGATTGTCTGATAAGCCCATAATTCCAGAAGTAACTCATCCACCCATTTTCCCTTAGCTCGCCTCGATCGCTTCTTTATGATGGATATGATTCTATCTAACGCCTCCACCAGTCCATTCGATTGTAGATGTGATACCGCTGATAAGATTTTTCAATTCGATATTGAGCACAAAATTAATAGAATTCCACACATTTGAATAGAGTACCATTGTCTGTTATAATATTTTGTGGCACACTAAACTGCATAAAATGTATTTTACTATGAAATTGATCGCTTTTTCTGAAGTGATCATAAGGGGATCCGCCTCAACCAATTATGTGAAGTAGTCCACTGCAACAATTACATATTTCGCTCTTCTATGATATATTGGTAGCACTCTAAATATATCGATTCCCCAAACCACAAATGGATACGAGCTAACCATCGACATAAGCTCATTAGATATTGCTCTTGGAATATTTTAAAACCTCTTGTCGCACTACTCTAAATATTCAACTGCATCTCAATTGATAGTTGACCAGAAATATCCATAGCAAAGAAACTTTTTTGCCAAGGTTTGGCCCCAGTGTGATTGCCATAGCTTCCTTCACGAACATCCGCTAGGATCTTCTTAGCTTTATCTTTGTCAACACACCTTAGCAAGAGGTTGAGAATCCTCTCCGATATAGCATTCCTTCTTGCATAATGAATCAATGCACCTTATGCAAGAGCTTCCTCTTTTCTTTTTGACTTTTTGGAAGAGTTCCCTCTAGATACTAAATAATCTTTGACTAGAGTTATCCATGACTTCCTCAATCTCCATAATGTACTCGATGTCCATCTCATTAATACTTGTAGATTTAAACACCTCTAATGGCATGATTCCCAATAGTTGTGCATCTCCAAAGCTTAACAATTTTCCCAATCAATCGGCATTTATATTTTGCTCTTTAATGATGTATATTATGTGTAGTACTTAATATCATCTAGTAGTTCCAATATGTTCGATAGGTAAGGAGCGAGTCATGAATCCTTAGCCTGAAATTCCTTCCTGGTTTGAAAAACCACCAATCTGGATCACTATAAATTTGTAGTGTACTACTTTCAACTCTTATTCTACCTTGAGACCCGCTATCGATTCTTTGTGCATTACCTAGTTATTCATAGCAAGGAACTCGGTTTCAATGCATAGCTATTGCTTTAACCTTGCGGGGTTACTAGAACCATTCTAACCTCAAAATCATGGTCATTAGATGCTTCATATACATACAACTTCCTTTAAGAAAGCTCAACCAACTCTTCTTCCATCTTGTCATACCGGATAGTGAACTCGGTAATGAAATCCACTAGTGCTTGTCCTCGAATGGCCTTTTAAGGATGATAAGCAATATCATACCGACTCATCTAAGTATTCCATTTCAATAGTCGTCTCAAAGTCTAGGGTTGATGCAATACTTTCCTTAGGGTTTGATCTATCAATACCCTTATAGAATGAGTAGGAATGTAGGGCCTCAACTTCCTTGATGCTACCAACAAGTAATACACCTTCTCTAGCTTTGGATATCGTTTCGCCTCTCCAATGGATCACTTGCTTAAATAATAGACTGGCCTTTGGATCTTACACTCCTTATGCACCAATGTTGTGCTTGATGCATTTTAGATCTAAAACGGCTTGATTTCAAATTCTGTAATGACCCGTATTTTTAATTATTTTAAATTATTAAATTTAATATGATTATTGAATAAAAATGGTTAGAAATAAAAATTTATCTTTTATTTATGAAATTTATTTGATATGAGCTCGAATAAAATTTTGAAATAACCAATTTCGAAGATTTTGGCAATAACAAGTATTGGAATGAAATTTTATGTATTTAATATATTGTAATCAATAGCAAGAATTGAACAATAAATGTTGAATTTTTGTAAAATGGAAATGGTTGTTTTATTATTTGAATTCGTTTTAAAAAGTAAATTTTATAAGTTAAATAACTCATATTTAAAATATGGTGATTTGTTGGATAACAAAATTGTTTAAATTTAATATTGGAAATTGTTTAAATAATTGAATATTAAATTTAATATGATGAAAATGATGTCGAAAGTTGATTTAAATTTTATTTAAACAAGAATGAAGATTGTTAACTTTTAAAATTGAATTTAAAAGTGATTAAATTTATTTTGGAAATTTCTTATTTTAAATAACGTGTAAAAATAGTCTTTTTGGATACTGTCTTAGATTTGGACGAAACAAGTTTCATCGGATCAGTAATATTGTAGGATTTCAAGTTTCGTAGCAATCGGACTTATCATTTGGCCGAGCGAGCTTGAAACGCGTAGAAATTAATTAAAGGAATTTAATTAAAATAATTTGATTTGAAAAGATATCTCCTGCATATGATCAAATTAGGTCTCGAAACAAGTTCCATTGCGTTCGAAATAGGGGTATAACATATAGAACGCCAGGCGGCACGTCTCGATTGGGGTTTGAAATTATATAGCTTGATATTTTAAATTTAAATAATATAGATATTTAGATATAGATTTGACCATAGATTATGCTCCATCACCATCAGCCCATCCCCCTCCCATGCGCCTGAAGTTCACTCCCACTTTAAATCGCGCCTACCAGAGGAATCGCTCATTCGAAGCTTTATAGAACCAAAAAAAAAAGAGGAGGGCGCGAGGTGGTGGTCATGTGGTTGGGGAGGCGTGGAGGAGCAGGCGTATGGCAGTGGTTCGTCCGGAGGCGAGCGCGATGTTCGAGGGCAATTTTGAAAATAAAGAACGCGGGTCTAGGTCTGGGCACGATGGAGGCACGGCAGGCGGCGGCGATGGCGGACCAGGTCGGCGGTGGTTCTGGTGCGAGATGAGGCACGCGGAATTTTAAAAAAATAGTAGAAGAAGTCGCGATCAAAAAGAAGAATGTGGGCCTGGGAGAGAACGAAGGGTAGGTTAAAGGTTAATTTTATTAATTATAGTAATTAAACTTTTAATTATTAGTTTTGCTAATTCATTCGTATAACGTTCGTACGAGGTCGGATTCGAGTGCCGTCTTTTGCGTTGGAATCGTATCGACGGAGGCTACGACATGGAATCGAATTGGTATTTATTTGATGTTGGAAAATTTTCAGTTTTAAATAAAGGTGGGTGTTTTAATCGCGCACGAAGTACTAAAATAATTTTATGTTAGTTAAATTTAAAATCATGAAGTGATTTATTTTACTGACTGTTGTTTTGTAGTTTAACTAACATTTAAAATTGACATTTGATTTGAACAGATAGAAATTTAATCGACAGTTCAACTTGAAATTGAAATTAAATTTCTAGTTAAACTCCCGATTATGGATAACTAGTTAAGTTTTGTGATCTTTTGACTGATTTGGATGTTGATTGTGATGGATGGCTATTGGTTAATATTTCGGACGATTGGATGTTTATTTATTTTGTATATCATGTTATCACCCTGTATATTATCTGACAGTATATAAAGTGTTATTTGAATTATTTCGAACAAATTAAGAAATAGGTTGAAATGATATATACCTATGACATTTATTTTGGATTGAAATGTTATATATTCATCCCTGAAATTAAATTGAAATAAATGATCACTTGGCCATAGGATAGAAAAATTATATATGGGCACCAGATTGGTTAAATTAAATAGTTTTAAATTCTTGGATTAGAATCTATTTAAGTGATTTTGTTTTATAAAAATAAAATTGAATTGAAATAAGGGAATTGGATTATTTTTGAATTCGAGTTATGAAATGTTGAATTTAAAATTTGTGAAAGAAATTGTTTAAAGAATAAAATTTTAAATTTGAAGTTATATTCGATATATAATTTGAATTATGGAAATCAAGTTGTTTTAAAAGATTGAATTTTATTCAACTTCGAGATTTGTCTAAGAAAAAGGGATTTAAAGTGATATTTCAAATTTGAGCTCAGAGTCGAATTATTTTAAAAGATTTGAACCTTAAATTGAATATTGAAGTTTCAAATTGATTTAAGTGATTTAAATCGGTATTTTGGAATCGAACACAAAATTGATATAAATCAAAATTGTTTAAAATAAAAATTGAATTGAAATTTAAACCACTGAATCGACTCGTTGAATCGAAATTGGAGTTAATATGAAACGTTTTGAAATTGAAATCGATAGTGAAATTAATTCGAATTGAATCGAAATTAATTTGAATTAAAATTGAAATTGAAGTTAATTCGAATTGAAATCGAAATTGAGTCGATTTGAATTGAATAGAGATTGAAGATGATTTTAAATTGGAAGATTTGAAATTGAATCAATTTGATTGAAATTTGGACTTGGGTCCAGATTTTTTGAAATGGAGAGAGACAGTTTGAGTTGAAACTATTTTCGAAAATAAATTATTTTAAATATAAACTGTTCAAAATCTATCTCTTTAAATATTCAAATTATTTTGATTTTCCAAACTATTTTACTATATAAACCATTTTAATACTCAAACCATTTTATATCAAACTATTTAACTTTTTAAACTATTTAAAACTATTTCGGACTATTTTCTAAAATTCAAACTGGTGAAGGTTGGAATGTTTATATTTAAATCGTGGATTCAAATGTGAATTGGGTTAAAATGAAGTTATAACCTAAAGGGAAATTCGAAACGATTTTGGAAGTAAAACTGAGAAATCTGAATGAAAATGATTTTCAAGTGAAATTGACATATTTTAGTAAATTTGATGATTTTGAAACAAATGATATTTTGAAGCGAAAATGATATTATGATATCAAGTATGAACCCTTTTCGAAATGTAAAAGAACCAACCGGTGTGTTAAATGACGTTTGGTTGTTAAAGAGACCGGGGTCTTTTATTGGCATACTCTTTGTCAATATTGGAACTACTTTAACAACTGTGTACGTGGAGGAGACTCCAGAATGAAGGGATTGGATTTGGCGTACGTTTGCTGGATTTGAAAAAAGAGAACGATGATGGATATTGTGCAACTAAAGCGCCCGGTAGATTCAATGTGCCGGAGGTGCAAAAAGTCATAGCTGGGATACAACGAGGATATAGCGGGATATAGCGGATGACTCTAAAATATCATGTAAAACTTGTACTTAATATTTTTACATATATAAATGGTAATTAAATGAAAAATTAACATTCAATTGAATTATAATTAATACACAAATAATTTTAAATAAAACATGTGCGAATATATTGTAAATAAATGTAAAATTGTTATATATAACATAATTGAATTTAGTTGAATATTAGAGTATTTTCATTTCTGAAAATATATTAAAAATTAATTAAATCAATTAATTTCAAAAAAATTATAATGTACGAATGTCATTTTCTATTCATTTCTTTTGAAGAAGATGTAGCAGAAATAGCGGAATATAGCGGGAATAATGGGATATATCGGAAATAGCGGGGCTTAAAGCGGAAAGGCTGTATTTGGGGCTATATGGAAAAATCATAGCGGTAGAAATTCGTTATGAGATGTAACAGGGTTATAGTAGGGTAATAGCGGAGCATTAACTGCACAGGATGGATAGACCCCAGCACTTGTGCCAATTTTAAACGACTAAAACAGGACGGCTTGACATGGCCAAGTGGGCTAGCTACCCCTAGCGGACATCCGTTCATCGATTTTCTTCTTGGACTTGGTCCATACTATTACTTTTGATGTTAGTTTCGATTAGCGCATCTTGATTTGGGATGACCTCCCTTTGACTCGACGTGGGATGGATGGACGTAGCGAGCGATCGTGGCTACGATGCGTTACCACCAACCCTACAACCCAAACTGATAGTATCCTACCTTGGGCATTGCCTCACGTGCCTTGTCATGCTTTTATCCTTATACGAGACCACTACTGAAACACCCCACACTCCTTAGTATACCCAAAAAGGGCACATTAAAAGATGTGGTGCATTATTGGTATATCTAAAGCATCACAGAGACTAAGATTCATAAGACAAATAAATAAAAACAGCGGAAACATTTAAAATACTTATCATTAAACTTCATTTCAAAATGAGTCAATAAAATATAACATGTCTCAAAATAAATAAAATTAATGTCTTATGAAAATTACATCTTAGTTTTACATAATCAGAGTGCAAAAGTAACAATAATAATAATTATCATAACCCCTCTCATAAGTTCCAAGTCCATAAATGAAAAGGATGAAAACTAGAAGAATACATCTGAAATGAGAGAACTCCAGGAATAGATCTCCAAGCAACCTGAATCTACTCAACTCTGCTGGCCTATGGGGGAAAAGGGTAAATGGAGGAGTGGGTCGGACTAAACGTCTGGTGAGTGAAAGTAATCATTAGCATTTCTAAGTAAGATAAAGATAATAGACTAAGCAACAGTTCTAGTATAAAAGGAAAATACAAAAAAGGTAAAATTGGGATAAAATACTGTTTCTGATTCTATTTGACCATTTGCTTTGATTGTGATTGGTTGTACTTGTCTTAGATTACTGTGATTAGGCTGAAATCCTAATCCTATTTTAATAAGGCTGAAATCCTAATTCTACCCGTTGATCGGCCTTCTATCTCTGTTGTGCCACTGTGAGCTGGTCCAATCATGTTGGTCCCATAGCAAAAGACACATATTTAGCGCTTGGAACGCAGTAGCGAATTATTTACCATAATAGATGTCGCACGCTCGGTCATCGTTGGTACACACTAACCGTCGCTCCCTATTTTTTTAGTCCTTGAGATGATGGCTTTGATGACAACAGCCTTAGAATAAGATTATAAAATATAAATACAAACATTATAGTTCAGATATATATGTATATGCAGGACTTAACCATGCAGGTACCAAGAATGAAGACTGTACAGTATAGAGATTTAAGATATAAAGATTGAAGACTCATGAGTATCAAGAATATCAAGATTATCAAGAGTTCAAGATTTCAAGATAAGTATTGAGTCTAGAATTATGTTAAAACTTCACAATAGCACTGAAATCTTCACTCCATTTTTCTTTTGGGATGGAACCCATTTCTACCTTTTTAGTGGGCTTACAAACCCATGACAAGTGGCTTACAAACCCACGACAAGTGGCTTACAAACCCACGAACATCCTGGTTTTGTACAAGTTCTCGAGTCCTGACATGATGAGATATTCTACAGGAAGAAGCTTGCAAAACTACTTCAGAATGATTTTCAAAATTTCTTTTCAAAATGTTTTAGCCTTAAAAATTATCTTTTCAAATGATTTTCAAAAAGATGTTTTAGCCTTAAAATATTCTTTGTCTTTGTTTTTAATAAACTCGTGTTTTTAAACTTCATTTGTTTTAAACTATCTTTATACTTAGATTTAAATATAAAATTATAGTAAAATTTTATATATATTATTCTCTATATTTATCTATGTATTTTATCTATAGTCAAGTATATTTATAAAGTTTAAAATAGTTTTAATAAAAGATAAAGGTTATTTTCAAAGAAAAACAAAACATCAAAATTTCCTTTGGGATGTCGACATGCCCTAGTACCCCATGTCGACATAGTGTCAGTTAGGACCAAAAATTTGAATTTCAAAAGAAGTGTCTATTCGTCATAACCTTTCACGAATGGACATGATTGTTGTTCTTCTATAAATAGGGGTTAGTTTCAACGAATTTTAGATCGGATTTTCTGGTTTTTCACTTCTCTTCTTCTTCCACATTTTCTTATTCAAAATCCTATCATTACTCTGCCAAAATCAACATTGAATCTAACTAGAATATCTCTTGTTTGATTCTCTATCACTATCTCAACAAGATCCAAGTGTTATTCAGAGTTATAGGCTTCTTTGTAATCTATCTAGCGAGAAAAGGTGTGATTGTAGCCTTGGAAATCAATTGGGTGAACTTGTTGCTCCGGAAATCAAGTATCTCTACCTAGAGGATTGTGATTCTGGAGGGTGTACCTCGTAGCCTTGATACCGAGGGTTGTAATTGTTGAATTGCTTTTGAACGGAAATCCATACTTAGTTGTGCGGGACTGGATGTAGGGTAACTCCGAACCAGTATAAAATCCGGTGTGTTCTTTTCTTTACTACATTTACTTTATTTCTGCATCTGTGTTTGTTTCTGTGATTATATCTGTGTCTGAATATTACAAACATTTGTGTTCAAATTAACATAAACTCAAAATGATTTAGTAATTTCTTATAAACACTATTCACCCCCCTCTAGTGTTATTTCTAGCCTTAAGATCCATATTCCGCATTTCTCACATTTGGTATCAGAGCAAGGTTTTCAAAAGTTTCATAATCTGATTTTTGAAAAAGTTTTTTTAAAAAAAATGGCTATGTTTAAGAAATCTGTTAATGCATGTTTAGAAATATTCATATCATCATTGTCTCTTGAGTCTGCATATAATCAATATTCAAATACAAGTTGTCTACTAAGATTGTGTGATGTGCAGAAATTATGCTTTATGGGAGTTGAGGAATCAATCCAGAACAAACAAACTGTGCAGATCAAAAAGTACTCGATAGTGGATGTTCTAGACACATGACTGGGAATCCAGATATGTTAAATGATATAATATACAAAGACGGAGGACTGGTTAACTTTGGAGACAATTCAAAAGGTTATGTGATCGGCATCGGCAAAGTTGGTAACTCTGAAACTCCTATTATTACTAATGTTTTGCTAGTTAAGAATCTGAAACACAATCTGCTAAGTATAAGTCAACTATGCGATAAAGGATATAAAATTAAATTTGAAAAAGATAGGTGTCGCATTGAAGATAATAATTCAACCATAATATTTGAGGGAATTAGGAAAAGGAATATTTATATTCTTAGTATGAAAATTTCAAATGATAACTTGTGTCTTTTGGCAAATGCAAGTGACCCTTGGATTTGGCATAAGAGATTTGGGCATTTGAATTTCAAACTCCTATCTAGACTGTCAAAACATAATCTAGTAAGAGGTCTCCCTAAAATGAATTTTAAAGTAGATAGTCTATGTGATGCGTGTCAACTAGGAAAACTTAGAAAAAGTTCCTTTAAATTAATAGATTTGATTTCAACTTCAAAACGTCTTGAATTACTTCATCTTGATTTATTTGGTCCATCTCAAATTCAGTCATTAAATCACAGTAAATATATTTTTGTAATTGTAGATGATTATTCTAGATTTACATGGACAATATTTTTGAATCATAAAAGTGATACTTTTGAATGTTTTAAGAATTTTTCAAAAAGGGTTCAAAATCAATTTTCTCAAAAAATTATAACCATCCGTAGTGATCACGGTGGTGAATTTGAAAATGAAAAGTTTGAAGAATTCTGCAATAAAAAGGGAATAATTCACAATTTTTCATTTCCAAGAACTCCACAACAAAACGGAGTAGTAGAACGTAGAAATAGGACGATTCAAGAGTGTACGAGAACTATGCTTTCTGATAGTAGTTTACCAAAGTACTTTTGGGCAGAAGTAGTTGCTACCGCCTGTTATATTTTAAATAGAATTTTAATTAGACCTTTAACTGATAAGACATCTTATGAACTTATTTTCTCAAAGAACCCTAAGGTATCTTATTTTAGAATTTTTTGAAGTAAATGTTTTATTTTAAATACAAAAGATAACTTAGATAAATTTGATCCTAAATCCGACAAAGGTATCTTTATCGGATACTCTAATAGAAGTAAAGCATACAGAGTATTTAATTTAAGAACTAATACCATCGAAGAAACAATGCATGTTTCATTTGATGAAAAAATTAAATTTTTTTGAAGAAATAAATGATGAAGAGGATTTAATCACTCAAAACCAAGAGTCAACTGAAACTAATAATGAATTAAATCATCCTAATAAAAGGATTAAACTTTTAAAATATCACCCTATAGAAAATATACTTGGAGATATGCAATCTGTTGTTAAAACTAGAAACCAACTAAGTCAAATGAGTAATGTAGCTTTTATATCAACTATTGAACCAAAAAATCCAGAAGAAGCATCATCTGATGATTCATGGATTTTGGCTATGCAAGAAGAATTAAATCAATTCACTAGAAATGATGTTTGGGAACTTGTTCCTAGACCTGAAAATAAAACAATAATTGGAACTAAATGGGTTTATAAAAATAAAATGAATGAACAAGGAGAGGTTGTTAGAAATAAAGCCCGGTTATTCGCTCAAGGTTATTGTCAAGAAGAAGGAATAGATTTTGATGAAACCTTTGGCCCCGTAACAAGATTAGAAGCCATTAGGATTCTACTTTCTTTCGCAAATCATAATAATTTCAAATTATTTCAAATGGATGTTAAAAGTGCATTTTTAAATGGTTTTGTAAAAGAAGAAGTATTTGTTAAACAACCATCACTTTTTGAAAATGATAAATTTCCAAATCATGTTTACAAACTTAAGAAAGCTCTATAGGTCTAAAGCAAGCTCCTAGAGCCTGGTATGATAGACTAAGATCTTACTTGTTACAATCAAATTTTGAAATAGGTAAAGTAGATAATACTCTTTTTATTAAAAGAAATAAAAATGATATTCAACTAGTATAAGTCTACGTAGATGATATCATTTTTGGATCAACTAATTTTGAAATGAATAAAGAACTTTCTGAAATAATGACAAAAGAGTTTGAGATGAGTCATATGGGTGAATTAAACTTCTTTTTAGGATTAAAAATAAAACAATTAGATAATGGTATCTTTATTAGTCAAGAAAAATATGCTAAAGACCTAGTTAGTAAATTTGGTTTGACTACTGTGGGTGGAAAACCCACTCCCATGGCAACCAATGAGTACCTTAGTAAAGAAGATCTCTTGAAAGATGTAGATCAAAAATTATATAGAGGAATGATTGGATCACTACTCTATATCACTACGAGTAGACCTGATATCATGCATAGTGTCTGTCTCTGTGCAAGGTATCAATCCCAACCTAAAGAAACTCACCTAAAAGCTGTAAAATGTATTATAAGATATGTTAAACACACCTTTTATTATGGCTTATTTTATCCTAAAAATGATTCGTTTGACTTAATAACTTACTGTGATGCTGATTATGCTGGTTGTAAATCAGACCGAAAAAGTACAAGTGGAACTTGTCACTTTTTAAGGCATTCTCTGATTTCCTGGTTTAGTAAAAAGCAAAACACAGTTTCTCTATCAACAACTGAAGCAGAGTATATTTCTGCTGCTTTGGCTTGTTCTCAAGTAATATATATGCAACAAACTTTAAAAGATTTTGGTTTAAATATCTCAAAATCACCAATTTATTGTGATAATACTAGTGCAATAAATTTATCCAAAAATACTGCTCAACATGCTCGAACTAAACATATTGATATCAGACACTGTAACAACCCGCATATTTATCGATTTTATATTTAAATATTTTATTAAACATTTCATCATTCGTCGGATGTTTGTCCGAAAAACTACTTTTTGCAAACAGTCGAATTAGGACTCGATACCACTTCCATTGAGTCCAAAATGCCGTTTGCGACCTTTTTGAGTATAAACTTTGATATGTTTGGAGCTAGTCAAAAATTTGACCATTTGCACTTTGGGTTTGGGTTTGGGTTTGGGTTCAGCCCCTTTGCCAACTTAACCCCCAAATCTGAACCACTTCTCCCCATTCTCCCTCACTTCCTCCTCACTTCAGTTTCAAAGCAAAAATGATGGGAGAGATTGGAAATTAAAACTCCATGCCCTAGTTCCTCTTGCAAAATCAAGTTCTTGCTCCAAATTCAAAGAGAACCCATTGGTAAGCCTCCTCTTCATCTTCTCCAACTCATTCTCTTATCAATTTCAGTTTATTTCCTAAACCTAAATTTGGGAGATGCTTGTTTTGATCTTAGTTGGAGCTTCTTGAGTTAGGATTGAAGAGTGGTTGCCTCTCCTTTGATTTCAAGCTTCTCCTTCCTTGTTCTTGTGTCAAAGGTGAGATTTTTTTCTCACATCTTAATATATATTTATCTTCGATTGTTAGGTATGAATTTCTAACACTTATTCTTGTGCAATTGCTTTTGGTTTGGATTGATTTGGTGAATATTCCAATTTTTAGTGTTTTGAGTTCAATTCTTTAAAAAAATCCAAACTTTGATCTTTGATCATGATTTTTGTGATGCATTGAAGAGCTTATAAGGCCGGGTTGTCGTTAGGCTTAAATCCTTAGTGTCGTTGCTCGCGAAAATGCAATTTGGTCGAGATTCGGCCAATGAACTTGATAAGTTGGGCAGTGCTGGAAACAGGTCCGGTCGACCGAGCTCTGTAGTCAGTCAACCGACCTGCTTCCAAAAGTGCTAAGCACTTCTCTGTTTTGGGTTTGGTCGACCGGCTGTAGAGCTTAGTCGACCGACCTGCTTCCCGAACTATTTTTCAGAACAGGGTCCGGTCGACCGAGCCCTAAAGCCGGCCGACCGACCTGATGTTGTTTGCCTATTTCGCCTATTTTGTGTGATTTCCAACTTTAATCGATTCGTGTTGTCTCCTATTTGTTGTTATCATTTCTTAAGACTTTGATGACTCCTCTTTCGGGATGGTACCACGTTAGGTCGCTCGACCCTATCCCCCTTAGGTCGTTAGACCTCATTTTGTCTTCACTAGGTCGTACCGTTTTGACGGGGTGCTGCCCCCTAGACCCCCGCGACCTGTCCGGGCAGGTCGAACCCCGTACACCTCTGCGTAGGCGATCTTATCCGAAAAACATTCAACAGAACTTCTTACTTTGATGGTTTTGGGAATTGATTTCTTTGGATTTTCCTCACGTCTTCGAATGTGAATTTTATGTGATTCGATTTGTTTCAACAATCGTTTTGTGACTTGTCACTTTAAAAATATAAAGGTTTCAATACTAGTAGTAAATATCAAAACTCCTTCATCAAAACATTTTCAACTCTATTTTAATTACAAAGCTCGTTTATAAAACTGTTTTCCAATATATTAGTATATACAAACCTTTACCTCATTCGTATGAGAAAATATAATTAAACGGCTTAGCAAAACAAGTGGTATGAAACGCTTGCGTTTACTTCGTCGGTTAATTTTTGGACTTGTTCGATTGAACCTCTTGTGACAATTTTCTAGTGGAGATCTACAGTTTGTTCGTAAATATTTGAGTTAAGCAAGTGGTTATGGGACATGAAGCTAAACTCTTATATTTACTGGCTTAGTGTAATTGACACTTCCTAATGATCGATGATGATCATTTTATGGTTTAGACTAGCAATGTGCGATGTCTCTTTGTCCATGTGAAGGACTGTACTTCATTTTATTGAGCTTCGTCTCACTTCTTTGTGAGCTAGCAACCCATGTACTTTTAATGTGCTTCGATTCATCTGATGTACCGTTTGTACTACATCGATGTCTCGGCTTTCCAATTCATTGGACGTACCGTTTGCACTACGTCAATGTTCGATTTATTGGACGTACCGTTTGCACTGCATCAATATTCGATTCATCTGATGTACCGTTTGTACTACATCGATGTCTCGGCTTTCCAGTTCATTGGACGTACCGTTTGCACTGCGTCAATGTTCAATTCATTGGACGTATCGTTTGCACTGCGTCAATGTTTCGATTCATCTGATGTACCGTTTGTACAACATCGATGTCTCGACTTTCCGGTTCATTGGACGTACCGTTTGCACTACGTCAATGTTCCAAATTATTTTGTATTTCGATTCACCTGATGTACCGTTTGTACTACATCGATGTCTCGACTTTCCGGTTCATTGGACGTACCGTTTGCACTGCGTCAATGTTCCGAATTGTTTGTGAGTTTTCATGCTCCCGCTTGGGATTGGACATCCTTTTCTTGTGATTTCTGGATTTCTAATTATTGATTTCTGGGATTTATGTTTCACCACCTTTTTCAGTAGGCATTGATATGTATGTCATTTATTGTGGCTTAGTGAATTAAATTAAGAATATGACATTCTTTTAATCTTTGAGAAGATTCTAGTGATATTGATTAATCTCTTGTTGATTTTCAATTATATACTTATAGTAATATGCCACTATGGTTATTACATGTTCATGCCATGTCTTTTACTTTATACCATATCATCTGATATTTATAGCTAGACTGATCCGTTTATTATTTTATTCTTAAATAATACTCGGGTCAGACTGAGATTTTACAGGTGCTTCCTCATGACTTCCTATCTGGAACCATCATCTGACTTTTGGCTAACTACTCTAGTTTAGTAGTTTTTGTTGTATACATTTGAGATTAGACTCCTTGATGTATACATATTCTATTGTCTTGCACTTGTATCTATTCTTTTGTGTTATTGTGGATATTATTTGACCACTACTCTGATATACACTTTTAGGTGTGATATTCATATCTTATTCCGCCTTTGTGATATGAATTGTCTGTGACTGATTTGTGTTACGTTTATTTCTATATTTCTTTCCGAAGATTATATATAGCCACCGTGTGATAGCTTTGTGTTTGTATCGGTATGTCGGATTTCCTCCTTAAAAGATATGCATTCTATTCTATCTGACATATCGGTGCTCGCACAAAGAAGTTACATGGATGGTCGCTCCTCAACAGCCTTATTCTCCGTGCTAATTGACAGCACTACACCGTAGTGTTCTTGGTTAGCGTGGGTATAGAGGTGGGGCGTCACAGACACCATTTTCTCAGAGATAATATAAGTAGAGAAGTAATTACTCTCGACTATATAAATTCTGAAAATCAAATTGCTGATATCTTAACAAAACCCTTAAATGAATCTACATTTACTAAATTAAGAAGAGAATTAGGTATTTGTTCATTAACTGAAATTTAAAATATAAATAACAAAGTATAATTAAAAATTAATTCAAAATAAATTAAATAGGCAAAAATTCAAGAACCATGTCGACATCCCCCAAGACCCATATTGACATATAACGTTTTTAAATTTTAAATTTTTTTTCCCACCAAAATTCAAATAAGTGGTTATAAATTTCTCCTAGTTCGAAATTTTCTTCATTCTCTCTGTTCTCTTTCTGTTCTTTCTTCTGAGATCAATTTATCAATGGCCTCCTCTTCCAAATCAAACTTAAAATCAACCTTTTTGTTCCCATCGCCTACTTCTGGTCCGTGTCAACAATTAACGCTCGCTCGTGTAACGAAAATGGAGGATTCTCTGAAAGATACTCTTCAGTTAATGACCAAAATCCAAGTGATGCAACTTCGAATGGCCAAAGAACAAGAGAGGCAAGGAAAAATCCTTAGGAATTTGCAAACATTTCTTATGGATAATCATGCTAACCCAATCTTGATTGACGAGGACTCTTCAGGAGATCATGAACAAGAGGAAAGTGAAGAAGAAGAAGAACCAATGGAAGAAGAGCATGCGGAATACAACGACAAAGTCGTTTGCGTTGGCAAAGTGTGCTTTGATAAAGATGGAAATCTTGTCGAACAATGTGGAAATTTCTGTTTCCACTATCCAAATTGTTCGGTTCATAGATCTCCTATGTTTAAAGACACACATTAGTTTCTTCTCTTTCTTTTCTATTTGTTGTTTGTTTTTTCGATCTCACGAAAAATGTAAATATAAACAAATATATAATAAATAAATAATGTGTGTTCTTATATATGTTCTATTAAAAGTATTATTATATAGATTCTTAGTTAGGAGAGTTTGTAATTTAGGACTAAGTTTTAGGTTTACAAGTAAGTATTGATGATAACACTATCATCATATAGGATATTAGACTAAGAGTTATATAGTTTAGAATTAGTTTGTTTTTATTGATAACAAAGGGGGAGAAATAAAAAATAGAAGAGTTAGGCATAGATTAAGGGGGATTTATTAGATTTAGAGGGAGTCAATAGTATAGAAGTAATATTTTATAAACAAAGGTTGTCATCATCAAAAAGGGGGAGATTGTTAGTCCTTGAGATGATGGTTTTGATGACAACAACCTTAGAATAAGATTATAAAATATAAATACTAACATTATAGTTTAGATATATATGTATATGCAGGACTTAACCATGCAGGTACCAACAATGAAGACTGTACAGTATAGAGATTCAAGATATCAAGATTGAAGACTCATGAGTATCAAGAATATCAAGAGTTCAAGATTTCAAGATAAGTATTGAGTCTAGAATTATGTTAAAACTTCACAATAGCACTGAAATCTTCACTCCATTTTTCTTTTGGGATGGAACCCATTTCTACATTTTTAGTGGTTTACAAACCCACGACAAGTGGCTTACAAACCCACGACAAGTGGCTTACAAACCCACGAACATCCTGGTTTTGTACAAGTTCTCGAGTCCTGACATGATGAGATATTCTACAGGAAGAAGCTTGCAAAACTACTTCAAAATGATTTTTAAAACTACTTCAGAATGATTTTCAAAATTGCTTTTCAAAATGTTTTAGCCTTAAAAATTATCTTTTCAAATGATTTTCAAAAAGATGCTTTAGCCTTAAAATATTCTTTGTCATTGTTTTTAATAAACTCGTGTTTTTAAACTTCGTTTGTTTTAAACTATCTTTATACTTAGATTTAAATATAAAATTATAGTAAAATTTTATATATATTATTCTCTATATTTATCTATGTATTTTATCTATAGTCAAGTATATTTATAAAGTTTAAAATAGTTTTAATATAAGATAAAGGTTGTTTTCAAAGAAAAACAAAACATCAAAATTTCCTTTGGGATGTCGACATGCCCTAGTACCCCATGTCGACATAGTGTCAGTTAGGACCAAAAATTTGAATTTCAAAAGAAGTGTCTATTCGTCATAACCTTTCACGAATGGACATGATTGTTGTTCTTCTATAAATAGGGGTTAGTTTCAACGAATTTTAGATCGGATTTTCTGGTTTTTCACTTCTCTTCTTCTTCCACATTTTCTTATTCAAAATCCTATCATTACTCTGCCAAAATCAACATTGAATCTAACTAGATTATCTCTGGTTTGATTCTCTATCACTATCTCAACAAGATCCAAGTGCTATTCAGAGTTATAGGCTTCTTTGTAATCTATCTAGCGAGAAAAGGTGTGATTGTAGCCTTGGAAATCAATCAAGCGAGAAAAGGTGTGATTGTAGCCTTGGAAATCAACTGGGTGAACTTGTTGCCCCGGAAATCAAGTATCTCTACCCAAAGGATTGTGATTCTGGAGGGTGTACCTCATAGCCTTGAATCCGAGGGTTGTAATTGTTGAATTGCTTTTGGAAGGAAATCCGTACGTAGTTGTGCAGGACTGGATGTAGGGTAACTCCGAACCAGTATAAAATCCGGTATGTTCTTTCCTTTGCTGCATTTACTTTATTTCTGCATCTGTGTTTGTTTCTGTGATTATATCTGTGTCTGAATATTACAAACATTTGTGTTCAAATTAACATAAACTCAAAAGGATTTAGTAATTTCTTATAAACATTATTCACCCCCCCCCCCTCTAGTGTTATTTCTAGCCTTAAGATCCATATTCCGCATTTCTCACAATTTTGACCTCTTATTTACCCTAATCAGTATAAGCGTACCTAGCCTCACCTAATCTGTTGTGAGACCATCAGTCCTAGTCTGAAAGGGATGCTGCCCAGCCTCAACTACGTGTTGTGATACCATCAGTTCCTGACTGAAAGGGATGCCGCCCAGCCTCACCTAAGTGTTTTGAGACCATCAATCCTAGTCTGAAAGGAAATGCTGCTGGTACTGGTCCTAACAAACAAATTCTAGTTTGCGCCCCTTTCCCAAATCCCCAGATTTGTGGATCTATCTGTTGGCCACTTATTTACCCTAGTTAGTATAAGCGTGTCCCAGCCTCACCTAACTATTGTGAGACCATCAGTTCTTGACTGAAAGGGAATGCTGTTGGTACGGCTCGTGCTTTTATCTTTGCTTATTAACTTAGTGTAAGTTTAAAATAAGTCTCTTTTGTTATTTCTGCTCTATTTGCTTATTAACTTAATCTAAGTCTTAAAATAAGCCTTTTTCGTTATTTCTGTTATATTGCTTATTAACAAGATCTTGGTTTTAAAATAAGCCTCTTCTGTTATCTATGTTATATTTGCTTATTAACAAGATCTTGGTTTTAAAATAAGCCTCTTCTGTTATTTCTTTCTTTCCAATTATAACCTATGTTATAATTGTTCTTGTAGCTGTTATTCTTCCATTTTCTCTTTTTAGTTATAACTACTTGTTATAATTATGCTTGCAAATATCTTAAATTTGCCTATTTCAGTCCATCTCTATTTTTATTTCTGTTTTTCTTATTTTACATCTGATTTTTGTAAATTTAGTGTTATTCTATTTTAATCCATATTAGCGAATTCTTCTCTTTTTAATTTATTCGCGTAAAAAGGGATTAAATCTCTATAAAAAGAACCTAGCATTTACAGGCTAAATTCCAACTTAAATAGATGTAAATAACTATAAATAATTGTAAATAACTAAATAAAATAGCTGAATAAAAATAGACTGAAAAGAACTTCTGAAATTTACTTAAAAACTGACTATAAATAAACTTATATAAAAACTGTCTCAAAATTGTAGAAAAACTACAACTATTGAGAACCCTATTATTTTAAATTACTTAAAAATCTAAATAATTACAAAACACTCACCTGTGGTCCTTAGCTCTAGTCCTAGGCCTTCCTGGATCCACTTCTAGGGCGTAGAATATTTTTATCAAAAAGATTTCCTCCTTAGAAAAATTTTCTATTTAGGGTCCAGCCTCAGGCAATGAACCTAAATAGGAGAAAATCTAAATGAGAAAAATAGCTAGGCCTAGGGTTCTATTTATAGTGTAGCTTAGGGATCTCAGGCCATTGGATTTGAAGATTAAATTTGGTGCAACCACGTCATAGGCTCACTGGGAACCGTCAGATGGAAGCACGAACGCACAGGATTTGAAGAAAATCGCAAAACACGTCATCGCTTGAACATGGACAATTTCACGTTCAAATACAAAGGCGGGTCAACCTATATGTCGACATAAAGGTCGACCTATGGCCTTGGGGTTCGACCCAAGGGTCGACCTGGCCTAGGTATGGGTCGACCTGACCCTTTGTATATATTTTTTTCGTTTTAGTTCAATTCTTGTTTCTCTCGTATCTTCTTCATATTAACTCGGATTTTGACAAACTATATATGGAAATTGACCAAAAAATTACCATGGACACAATGGTGCAACTCCCATGGCTCAATTCTGACAATTTAACAAACTTACTTTATTATTTAATTAATTTGTTAATTAATTATTATAGCTCAAATTTTGGGTTGTTACATTCTCCCCTCAGAATTTCGTCCCTGAAATCTTCAAGGACAGAAGAATGAAATAAATATTTTCATCTAAGCTCTACAACCAAATATTCAACCACCATCCATTACATCCATTGTCCTTAAGTTTTCTAATGCAACTTATGTTATATGCAATAGTGTAGTGTCAATGTCCCTAACTAATGCAAAAGATTACGTGGTTTACTGATTTAGTAGACCTTCTTTAATGCAATAATGTCCGTGCCAAGTATCCAAATGAATGCAGATTCCCTAATGATAACTGATAGTTCTATATGTGCTACAATCATCATTCAAATGCAAGAATCATATGATAATCATCCATATATAGCAACCATGGAAATAAAATAAAAATGCAAATGCACACACATCCATATGCATATGTTTTAGTGACCTAGTTCGGCCGATCCCTAAGAGATAATAGTGCCTAGTGTATATATATGCGTCCATTAGCATCCACTAGCAAACACTTGCAACCACCAGCATCCAACATACATAACATGTTCTAGTAACATGTTTACATTAAGTCCTACCATCCATAGTTTAAATCCTAAGATCTACACTCCCAAAGGATACTAAAGGAAAGAACCTATTCAAAACTAAAGATGGAAATAGGAAATTCAAGACGTACCATCGAAAAGATGCAGATAAGAGGTACGTATTTTCTCCTTAACCTCCTGTGTAGCGTCCTCAATGTTGTCTCCCCACTACACCTTAACCAAAGGTACTTCCTTATTCCTAAGCTTCTTGATATCACGTCCAACGATCTTGGTAGGAATGCGACGAACCGATGCTTCTCTCTCCACCTCAACTTCTTCAAGTTGGCTAGGTCCCACTACCTTTGTTGAATCATGTAAGCACTTTCTCAAGTGCAAAACATGAAAAACATCATGAACTCCCACGAGCCTCTCTAGTAGCTTTATCCTATATGCCATCTTCCCTACCCTTTCCACAATGGGGAACGGTCCTACGAATCTGGGAACAAGTTTCCCACTTGATCCAAACCTCACTACCTTTCTTAGCGGAGATACCTTAATGAAAACCAAGTCTCCTACCACGAAATCAATATCCCTTCTCTGCTTATCTGCATTAGATTTCTGTTTATCTTGGGCCGTCTTCATTCTCCTTCTAATCAAATCAATCTTTTCCGAAGTCTCTTTAACCATGTCGGGACCTAGTAGCAATCTCTCTATAGACTCCAACCAACCTGAAGGCGACTTGCAAGGTCTTCCATAAAGAGCTTCAAAAGGTGCCATCCCAATGCTAGCTTGAAAACTATTATTATATGCGAACTCTACTAAAGGAAGATGCTCCTCCCAAGTTCCTCCAAAATCAGGAATGCACATCCTCAACAAATCCTCAAGAACTCTATTAACTCTCTCTTTTTGGCCATTCGCCTGGGGGTGATAGGCCGTACTCAATCTAAGTTGCATCCCTAAAGCCTCTTGCAAGCTTTTCCAAAACTCGCTAGTAAAGATAGGGTCTTGATTTCTCACTATGCTAGAGGGAACTACATGAAGTCGGACTATCTCACGAACATATAAGGATGCCAAATAAGGTGTTGTCCTCTTACTCTTGATCGGAATGAAGTGGGCGCTCTTAGTCAAATGATCTACAATCACCCAAATACCGGTATTCCCCTTCCTAGATTGGGGTAAACCATCTATGAAGTCCATCAAAACACTATCCCACTTCCATTCGGTTACATCCAATGGTTGAAGCAATCCACCGAGCTTCTGCTGCTCCGCCTTATCTCTTTGGCACACAAGACACTTAGCTACAAACTCTGCCACATCCTTCTTCATGCCGCTCCAATAAAACACTCTCTTCATGTCCCTTTACATCTTATCACCACCAGGATAAATAGTCATTCGAGAATGGTGTGCTTCTTCTAGAACTGCTCTCGTCAAATCACTAGTGCGAGGGATATAAAGTCTTCCATCTCTCCTTAGCCACCCTTTACTATCAATGGAATAGCGTTGGAGATGTCTAGAGACCTCTCCTCTGCTAATCCTATCAAAAATATCTGTAAGCTCTGAATCCTCTTGCTGCCTTGATCCACTCTGATCTATGTGGGTAGGCTTAACCTCAAGTACTGCCAATAATCCAGGAGTAATGTCGGAAGAGGGCTTAAAATTGAAGGTGGAAATAAACTCTAGGCTTTTCCACTCCACGAACATTGGACTAAGGGTTGCTCTCTTCCTACTTAACGCATCCGCAACTATGTTCCCTTTACCAGGGGTGTAAGCTATCTCAAAGTCATATGATGCTAGAAACTCCATCCAACGCTGCTGCCTCAAGTTTAAATCCTTTTGTGAGAACAAGTACTTCAATGATTTATAGTCAGTGAAAAGCTCGAACCTCTCTCCTAGTAAGTAATGTCTCCAAGACTTAAGCACGAAAACAATATCAGCTAACTCCAAATCATGGGTGGGGTAGTTCTTCTCATAAGTTCTTAACTGTCAACTTCCATAACATACTACCCTCCCTTCTTGCATCAATACTGCTCCAAGACCCATCCCACATGCATAAGTGTATACTGTAAAATGCTTAACTCCGTCGGGTAAAACTAAAACTGGTGCACTAGTAAGGGCCCTCTTCAGCATCGTGAAGGAATCCTCAAATTCTACGTCCCACATGAATGTCGTATTCTTCTTAGTAAGGTGAGTAAGCGGTGCTGAAATCTTAGCAAAATCTTTGATAAACTTCCTATAATAGCCGGCCAAACCTAGGAAGCTTCTAACTTCGGTAGTGTTCTTGGGGGCCTTCCAATCCTATATTACTACTATCTTAGCGGGATCCACAGCTAAACCCTCTCTTGAGACTATATGCCCCCAAGAAACGCACCTCCTCATGCCAAAAGACACACTTCGAGAATTTTGCTTTCAACTGATAAACACGAAGTGGATGAAGAACCTCCTCAAGATGAATAGCATGCTCTTCCATACTCTTGGAAAACACTAGAATGTCGTCCACAAACATTACAATGGACTTCTTTAGGACATCTCGAAAAACACGGCTCCTCAAATCTACAAATAAGCTGGGGCGTTGGTCAGCCCAAACGGCATAACCAACCACTCCAAGAATCCATCGAGTGTCCTAAATGATGTCTTATCGATGCTATCGTCAGCGACCCTAAGCTGATGAAATCCAGTGGCTAAGTCAAGCTGAGAAAATACTGAAGAGTCAACCAACTGATCGAAAAGATCGTCTATCCTAGGAAGTGGGTAACGGTTCTACTTCGTGAGCTTATTCAACACCCTACAGTCTACGCAAAGTCGAAGGGAACCATCCACCTTTGTAGCGAAGATGACTAGCGCTCCCTACTAAGATATGCTCCGTTTAATGAAGCCTTTCTCCAATAGCTCACCAATCTGCTTACTTAACTCCTTCCTCTCCCTAGGAGCCATATGTCTCACGGGCAATGCCATTGGCTTAGCATTGTCATTCAGATAGATCCTAAAGTCAAACTCTCTCTTAGGAGGTAGTCCCCTAACCACTTCAAAAACGTTTGGGAAATCTCCAACGACTAGAACGGAATCTAACTCTTCTAGTGATGAATCAATGGAATAAAGGAAGTTCAACATGACTAACCCTTATGGGTCACAAGAAACCTCGAGATTCCTTCCGCTACATGTCTCTAGTCTGACGACTTTCCTCTTGCAGTATAAGTAGATAACTAGTCCATCCCCAAAATCAACCCATATCCCAAAAATCCTAGTACATAGGCGTCACATTCAAATTCTACGCCTAGTATAAAAAAAATTCAAACCACTACAAATCATGGATAAATGTGTCAATCCTCCTATGTGGTTTGAAACAACTATAGGGTCTACAACTAGAGAAATATCTAAGTGCAAACAATCAACCAAGGAACTAGAAATGAAAGAATGTGATGCTCCAAAGTCAAAAAGATTCTGAATAGGAAAATCCAAAATATAGATCAAACCTTCTACAGAGACTTTCCTACCTTGATCTGGTCCACTACTAGAAGGTGCTGCATCCAAAGCATGTACTTGCGTTGTAGGGGCGCCTGCTCTCTGCCCTATCTTCTGAGGACAAACTCTACTAAGGTGCCAAGGCTGCCCACAATTGTAACACCTCCCCTTCATCGTGTCCTTCTTACAGTCCTTTATGAAATGCCTAACCAATCCATAATTTTGGCATTTTTCACCCTTCTTGATCTGCTTTTGAGGTCCTCCTCCTTTCTTCTTATCCTTATCCCTCTTATTCTTCCACCACTGCTTCTTAGAGTTTTCTAACTTAGGAACCTCCTTAAGCTCTCCTTCCTTAACAGAATCTGACATGAGAGGCATTTCCACAAGTTACTCATATGTCGCTCCCATAGGTACATGTGTCAATGCCAACCCTTGGAGGGGCTGGTTCAAACCCTTAGCAAACTTGATGGCCTTCTTATGAGGTGTATTAACAAGCTCCATCCTGAACCTCAATAACTCATTAAACCGATTTATATACTCCTTCACCGAAAGACTCCCTTGCTTCAGGCTAATGAACTTCTCCAACTGCATGCTTTCCTCAGCTTGCGACAAGAATTTTCTCTCAAACCTTTCCCGAAATCCTAACCAACCAATGTCTCTACCCTCCATTTCTAAAATCTCCCACCAGTAAGAAGCCTCTCCCTTCAGCTGCCAAGATGCATGCTGAACTCTCTGTCGGTCCTCCAATCCTAACAACCCAAATATCTTCTCTGTATTCCTCAACCAATCTCGTGCCTCTACGAAATCCTCCATGCCAGAAAACGTTTTGCCTCCTAGATTAGCAACGTCCTCACATAACTTAGAAAAATTGGCTGTGGTAGGTGGATTAATAGGATCTCCACCCACTGGTGCTGTATTGGGTGCTTGCCCTTTCACCTCTGGTGCCGAAGCTTGGTGGTATCTACGGAACCAGGCAGTGGCTTGGGCACCCTCTGGAAGATTTGAGGCGTCTGCCATTCTATGCAAAGAAAAGAAAATTTGGGCTCAAAAGAATCGAAAGAAGGTTGAACTGGACATTGAGGGGATTTTTATAAAAACTCTCTTATACTTGAAAACCATTTCTATAATAAGAGTTTCTTTCTGAAAAACACTTTTAGTTTGAAGATATGTTACTTTCGAAAAATACTTTAGTTTTTAAAGCAAGTTTTTAGGAATTCTGTAACCTTAGGCTCTGATACCAAGTGAAACACCTCGCACCCCTTAGTATACATAAAAAGGGCACACTAAAAGATGTGGTGCATTATAGGTATAGCTAAAGCATCACAGAGACTAAGATTGATAAGAAAAATAAATAAAAACAGTGGAAACATTTATACTTATCATTAAACTTCATTTCAAAATGAGTCAATAAAACATAACATGTCTCAAATTAACTAAAATTCATGTCTCGTGAAAATTACATCTTAGTCTTACATAATCAGAGTGCAAAAGTAACACTAATAATAATTATCATAACCCCTCTCACAAATGCCAAGTCCATAAATGAAAAGGATGAAAACTAGAAGAATACATCTGAAATAAGAGAACTCCGGGAATAGATCTCCAAGTAACCTGAATCTACTCAACTCTGATGGCCTATGGGGGAAAAGGGGAAATAGAGGAGTAGGTCGGACTAAAAGTCTGGCGAGTGAAAGTAATTATTAGCATTTATAAGCAAGATAAAGATAATAGATTAAGCAATAGTTCTAGTATAAAAGGAAAATACATAAATGGTAAAATTGGGATAAAATACTGTTTCTGATTCTGTTTGACTGTTCGCTTTGGTTGTGATTGTTTGCACTTGTCATAGATTGCTGTGATTAGGCTGAAATCCTAATACTATTTTAATTAGTCTGAAATCCTAATTCTACCTATTGATCGGCCTTCTATCCCTGTTATGCCACTGTGAGCTGGTCCAATCCTGTTGGTCCCACAGCAAAAGACACCTATTTAGCGCTTAGAACGCAGTAGCGAATTATTTACCCTAATCGATGTCAGACGCTCGGTCATCGTCGATACACACTAATTGTCGCTCCCTATTTTAACCTCTTATTTACCCTAACCAGCATAAGCGTGCCCAGCCTCACCTAATCTGTTGTGAGACCATCAGTCTTAGTCTGAAAGGAATGTTGCCCAACCTCACCTAAGTATTGTGAGACCTTCAGTTCCAAACTGAAAGGGATGCCGTCCAGCCTCACCTAAGTGTTGTGAGACCATTAGTCCTAGTATGAAAGGGAATGTTACCGGTACTGGTCCTAACAAACAAATTCTAGTTTGCGCTCCTTGTCCAAATCCCTAGATTTGAGCCTCTATCTGTTGGCCACTTATTTACCCTTGTTAGCATAAGCGTGTCCCAACCTCACCTAACTATTGTGAGACCATCAGTTCCTGACTAAAAGGGAATGCTATTAGCATGAGCCCTGCTTCTATGTTTGCTTATTAACTTAGTGTAAGTTTTAAAATAAGCCTCTTTTGTAATTTCTATTATATTTTCTTATTAACTTAATCTAAGTCTTAAAATAAGCCTTTTCTGTTATTTCTGCTATATTTGCTTATTAACAAGATCTAGGTTTTAAAATAAGCCTCTTCTGTTATCTATGCTATATTTGCTTATTAACAAGATCTGGGTTTTAAAATAAGCCTCTTCCGTTATTTCTTTCTTTCCAATTATAACCTATGTTATAATTGTTCTTGCAGCTGTTATTCTTCTATTTTCTCTTTTTAGTTATAACCAATTGTTATAATTATGCTTGCAAATATCTTAAATTTGCCTATTTCAGTCCATCTCTATTTTTATTTCTGTTTTTCTTATTTTACATCTGATTTCTATAAATTTAGTGTTATTCTGTTTTAATCCATATTAGCGAATTCTACTCTTTTTAATTTATTCGCGTAAAAAGGGACTAAATCTCTTTAAAAAGAAACTAGCATTTACATGATAAATTCCAACTTAAATAGATGTAAATAATTGTAAATAACTAAATAAAATAGCTAAATAAAAATAGACTGAAAAGAACTTCTGAAATTTACTTAAAAACTGACTGTAAATAAACTTATATAAAAACTGTCTCAAAATTGTAGAAAAACTACAACTATTGAAAACCCTATTATTTTAAATTACTTAAAAATCTAAATAATTACAAAACACTCACCTATGCTCCTTAGATCTTGTCCTGGGCCTTCTTGGATCCACTTCTAGGGCGTAGAATATTTTTATCAAAAAGATTTCCTCCTTAGAAAAAATTTCTATTTAGGGTCCAGCCTTAGGCAATGAACCCAAACAGGAGAAAATCTGGATGAGAAAAATAGCTAGACCTAGGGCTATATTTATAGTGTAGCTTAGGGATCTAAGGCCGTTGGATTTGAAGATTAAATTTGGTGCAACCACGTCATAGGCTCACTGGGAACCGTCGGATGGAAGCACGAACGCACAAGATTCGAAGAAAATCACAAAACACGTCATCGCTTGAACCTGGACAATTTCACGTTCAAATACAAAGGTGGGTTGACCTGCATGTCGACCTATAGGTCGACCTATGGCCTTGGGGGTCGACCCTAGGGTCGACCTGGCCAAGGTATTGGTCGACCTGACCCTTTGTGTATATATTTTTTTCATTTTAGTTCAATTCTTGTTTCTCTCGTATCTTCTTCATATTAGCTCGGATTTTGACAAACTATATATGGAAATTGACTAGAAAATTACCACGGACACAATGGTGCAACTCCCGTGGCTCAATTCTAACAATTTCACAAACTTATTTTATTATTTAATTAATTTGTTAATTAATTATTATAGCTCAAATTTTTGGTTGTTACAACTACGAGTTTGGTTTAGTTTTGTCGTATCACAGCGCATCCTTATCCCTCGACGTGCTACTGGGCATTATATGCAAACTGTACGACAATGCTTAAAAATGTGTTAAGTGGGATTAATTTAAAGCCTTAACGCTGAGAGAAATATTTATTTTACTGATTAGACATTATATATATATATGTATTCTACTATATATAGATATTTTGATGGATCCTTAAGAGATGGAAAATCCCGTAACATCTATTGCACGCACGTTATACACTAGATAGGTAGAATGTAAAACCCCATAAACATCTTTGACGTTATTACACTCCTATTATATTTGATATTGATTTGACTCACATAAGGATATTTTAGTCCTGACTCGAGTGTTTTGTCTTTTCATTACGCTCGGGTCAGCCCTGAGCTTTCAACGCATTGGCGATTATTTTCTGGAGGACGAAGACGAAGATTTGGTATATTATTATTACTAGTATTATTTCACCACATTGTTTATTCCGCTGCAATATTCTATTATTCTGTTGTATCTATAACTCCGATAGATGTTGTAAAAATTATAATCAAATGTATAGTATAAACAGTTTCATGAACTGTTTATTTGATTATTATATTTTGTCATTCCGCTGCGAGATTCTGCATTTGTTTTCCTCTTTTCTAATTCTTTATAATTAACCCCATTGATTATTTGTGTTTCGAATTGTTTGAATTGGACATGTATGGATTATTGTCGATTTAAACCTTCCAAAATGTGGGTCATCACAGTTGGTATCAGAGCTTTGGTTTGGCGATAACCTTAGCTTTGTGGGGTTTGACTCATTAGAAATAGGGTAGTAATACCCTAGAATGAATTTGTTTGAGTGTGTGTGTGTGTATAAGAGCATGTACTAGTTAGTGTTATAAAATATTTTATATTGTGTTTACTTATCCGTTGAGTTGTTTATGAATTCCGGTAGGTGCGTGGGACGCCATGTTATCGATAGAGGTTTCTGAACACTTAAACGTGGCAAGTCGACATAATATTATTTTAAAATAGGGTAAATGAAATAATTTTACCTAAATTATATTTTATACATAAAATGAAATAAATTTCTATAAATAACCATATAGGTTATGAAAATAAGAATTTATTTATGGATGTTAGTTGTTAGGATATGATAATATTTAGTTATCATTAATTATTGGTTGAATTAAACTAAAAACGAATACTTTGTGAACTCTATTCACGAAGCATTCGCTGATTAAATTGAATTGAAATCTAATTTCAATAAGAATTGTTTGAAATAACAAAGTTGTAAATTAACGAAATGTTTTCATAATTAGGTAATGAAATTGTATAAGTATATTTATAATATGGCTTATAAATAGAAAGGATTTAAAAGCTGAGAATTTTAGAATTTAAATCCCGTTGTTTTCAAAATTGTTTACAAAGCCTTCAAAATTAATAATAATATTATTTGAAAGTGTTTTGACTAGAAATTATTTTGAAAATATTTTTGAAGGAAATAAAAGCATTGAACTCGCTTTAGTCGTTGGGAAATAATTCTGGGGATGATTGTAGGATCGCCAGTATTCATTTTTGAGTTTCTGAGTGAGAATTGCTATCAAAAGAAATTTATTTCCGGTTAAAAACAAGTTTTGATTGTGAAAAAAATTCCAAGTATGATTTGATAAATATATGGAAATAGTTTTTGAACTTAAAAATTGAAAATTGTATAGATAAGAAATAAGTTTATAACTTATGAATTTAAACGGGAAAGTAAGACCGAATTATAAAAACGGTTGAACATTTTGATTAAGAAAACAAAAGAAAATTTGAATTTGAGATATGAAATAAAAGAATTAACCTATGAAATGTTAAATAAATTGAGTTTGTGAAATGAAGTAAATAAAACGAGTGTAACTCAAGGAAGCTTAAATAAAAATGAATTGTATTTGAAATGAATTAGATAAAATAATAACTTTAAGTGAATAAGTTTGTATAACTTATAGATTTGAGAAATATTAAGCTAAAAAAATTTAAATTTGTTGAATGTGAATGATAAGAAAAGAAAAAAATTTAACTTAAATAAAGTTAAATAACCTAAGTAATCGATTAAATGAAATAAAGTTTTTAAATTAATAAAGAGTAAATGAATTGAATTTGATTTGAATGGAACTAGATGAATTAGTAAAGTAAATTAATTTCACTTAAGCCATAAAATGAATTAACAGAATGAATACGAAATTGAATTATAAAATGAAATGCAAGTTGGGTGTGAAAGAAATTAAATGAGAATAAATGGGTGTTAGTAAAATTTATGGGTTTAAATAATTGAACTTGATTTAAATTGGATATAAATAAATTGAATAAAAATGGAATGAGTTTCAATAAATTGAATGTTAACTAATTGAGATATGAAATAAGTGAATGTTAACTAATTGAGATATGAAATAAGTGAATGTTAAATAAAGAAATGTGGATACGCTTAAGTATAAGTGGTAATGAAATAAAATTTAACTTCAATGAGGTTAAATGAAATGATTTACAAAATGGTCCATAAATGAATTTATCTGAAATATGTTAAACAAAATTGAAATAGTTGAAATTTGAATAAATTGAATGTAAATGAAACATATGTGAATAAATTGGAAGTAAACCAATTAAATGTTAATAAAAATTGGATGTTAATAAAGAATGAATGTTAATAAGAAATGATAGTGTATAACTTAATTATTGACATTGAAAAATATAAATTGTGATGATTATGAATTAATTAGATGAATATTATTCGTTGAATGGGTTCTTTTGTTTAAAACCATTGTTATAGCTGTTTTTGGTGCATATGATTGTTATGTTGTGTATTTGTGCTCGTGTTTATGGTCTGGATTTAGAATTCATGTTATATAGTTCTATTAAAATTATACATGCTTTCTATATCCTTTTATATGCAACTAATATTCTAATTTGAATTGAGATAGGTATATACGAAGGCCATTTGGACGTATACTCGGATTTGATTTGCTTTTGCTTCCTTAATATGAGCGAACTCGCTCGTATTAATAATAATAAGGTACATATCTCGAATTACATACCGCACTTTTATGTTTTTCCCTACGGATGCCTCATCGTTGAGATGAGATGTTTATTTGGTATATATTTGTGTTATATATTGTATTATAAATTTTTCTGATCGAGCCGTGCAAAGGAGACGCTACCGAAATTTTCCATAAATCCGGGTGTTAGAATATTTTTTGAGATTTTAAAATTTTATAACTTGTTTTTATAAATAAGTGTAATTTCCGTAAAGCGGGTATCAGAGTGGCGTAGCGGGAACGTAATAAAGGTTTTCTAATAAGATTTTGATGTTTTGTATGTTGATTATCTTGAATAAAATATATCAAATGTTAGATACTGTGACGACCTGCAAATCCGTACCCTTTGAATCGATAATAAACTACACATGTCCGACCATAAAAGCACAGAATGATGGAAATTCATGAGAAAGAAGAGAGAGGGTGAGAAGAAAGAAAGAAGAGAGAAGAAGAGAAGAGAAGAAGAAGAGAGAAACAGAACCATAAAAATACAGAATCTCACATCGCAGCGGAATAACATATAATATAGATGAATAATCTTTACAAAAGAGAAGCTATAATATAAATACATCAATCAGAGTACACAAACAAATAATTGTCAGCCTGGACAGTTATAACAATCTGTCCTCACAAATGCTGATAATTTACAACAACAATGCAGCGGAAAATAAACAGATACGTGTATATGACATGAAGATCTCCAGCTTGTCTGCTGAAGCTCCAAAAGCACCAAATCTGAACCTATAAATATACTCGGCCTGACCCGAGCATTGAAAGGGAAGAACGCCCGGATCGGTCTGGTAAACCAACGTGAGAAAAACATATCTCAACTGAATTTTAAAGTTTTAAAATTACCAAACTTTCTTTATAAAAAAAAAGGTATCTCGTAAGACCACGTCCACACATAAACACAGATAAGTTTTTCCCTTACAATAACCAAAACATTTCATATCAAATTCTCTTATATTATAATAGTGTCTATTGCACAGATAATAATTAATCATAGCTAAAATTGTTACATTATTAAATTCCAGCATAATAGGTGTACAAAAAAATGGCAGGCACGTAGTGGATATTGGGTTCCATACAAATGACAAGGTAAGAGACTACCTTTTCGAACTCGGTACACCTCTAAAGGAATGTACCTAGGGTCGAGATACTCGGCGCCAAAACCAACACAAAACCAGCCTACCCCTTCTTGGATAGTACCGAATATGTCATCACTCATGTCATTACCGACCTTTAACGGGTACCCGAGTCATACATTCACCAAATACTTAGACATGTGTAGAGTAAATCTAGAATAATGTTGACATCTCCTAATAGGAACCACCCACTTAGCCTTACTGCTTCTACCCTATTTTAGTCATTTCCTGGGATGTGAGGCCAAAAGAGGTATCGAATACCTTTCACATATCACATCATCTTTGAACGCCACATTGTCATTTTCGTTGACTACTAATTGCCTTCCACAAAAATACAACCCTTGAGCTCGTACGTCTCAAGGAGGGTGTTAAGCTAAGAGAAGTTACCTTCTCCGCCACCACAGATGTATGTTTTTAAAAAACCAATGTATGTAATCTCAGAAAATGCACTGTCAGATATCCATCCATACAAGTTGTCCAGGAATTGGACAAACTGAAGGTACTTTCCTACCCCATCCTATCTGGAAATCCTTAGGATTAATAGCGAACAGTCCTTGCATTGGATATTTCATACTACTACTACTATATGTATATTGGGATTTTAACTCCAAATGATCAACAAGCAGTCCTTCACTATGAAAATCCTAAATATCAATATCATCAACAAACCTACACAATCGTCGCATATAGGTTGGTCCGAAGTGGTTTTCGGATAAATCGATCCCAGTCTCTTCGCACCAACAAAACAAAAGCGTTACTCAACTTCATACAGAAACCAAGTCTTGTAGACTTATCATGTTTCCAACTTTCAACATTCTATCCTTCGTCCAAGAAGGAAGCTCGGTAGATTGGAGTAATCACTCCGCACTACTCGAATCAACATCCTTTACACCAAACGATAATCAAGCCTACAGAGATGGCTACGTACTAAGTGTACGACTAAATAGTTTCCACATCAAGTTAAGAAACTAAAATGGCCAAAAATAGAATTTAGCACTTAAACAGTCACTAGGCCTGATTTATTAATCTTTTATTTATTAAATCACTTTTCCAAATTTATTACTTCAAATTATCTTTAAAACGATATATTCTCAAAACCATTTCAATATTTGGAAAACATTTCATAAACTTATTTTAATAATAAGTGAATTCATAACTTATTGTATTTTCAAACCATTGAAAGTTTGAAACTCCATTTTAAAATATCGCTTTCCAAAACATTCATTTTAAGGATTTCACTTTAAAAACGTGAATATATTTCCTTTTATAAAAATCCATATTTAGCATATCAAATTAAATTGATTTCACATTTATAAAACAGTATTTATAATTCACATTTCTATTTTATAAAAACTTCCATTTATAAAATTCCTTTATTAACCAATTTCCCGTTTATCTCATTTATATATCAAAATCCCATTATAAGCTTATTTACTTATAAATATCTTTATTTACAAATTCATTCTTTTGTAATCTCATTATTTATAAAGTCCAATATAAATTCATTTCTAAATTTCAATTTCAAATCCATTTACAAATTTGATAACAATTTCATTTCTAATATTTATAAAACACCATTTAAAAAATCCATTTCATTAACAGTTCAAAAATCTATATTTGAGTATATTTCATAAAGCCATAATTTTTATAACATAAAAATTATAGCTTTTTATTCATTTAAAATAAATTCATTTATTTAATAATTCAAAAATTATTAAAACATATATATTTTCAAAATCACTTTGAAATCCTTTTTAAATTGAAATCATTATTTTAATATTTTAAATTTCCAAAAATATGGCTTAATGCTGCAAAAGTACTAAATAAGGGGATTCGCATCAATAATTGCACACATGGCATCCATCACATCAAACATCACATAATACAGCATATATAACAATATGTGTAAATAAAAATCAACAATGGTGAGGAATCCAGTTGGATCCCTCCAACCTGTAACCTGCAACAAATATATATATGAGAAAATATGTACAATGTCTACTTCAAGGCAGACGCGCGTACAAAGGGTCGTCCGCTCATACACGGGAACGTATAGGGTCTCATCTGCTCCAATAGGCAGGAATATATCCAACTATAAATAATATAGCATAGCATCCAAACAATCATCACATAGCATAAAATAAATTTATTTCCACTTATATAAAAATATAAGCGGGCCAAAGAGAGTGAGTTTTACTCACTTTGATTACAATCGTCGTTGTGGCGTTTTATTTGGAATAAAATTAAACGAGCGTTTAATTTTATCCAAAATTCTTGCAAGCTCCAAATAGGTCCAATCCAATTCTAATGCATAGCATTCTCAGTAACGAGTGCAACGCAACTTGTTTCGTCTGAATCGGACCTTGTATGACAAAGATATGAATTTTATAAGTTTACATGATTTTTATAAACTAATTTACAACTTCTTTTTTTTAATAAACCTTTAATCTGCACCACTCATTCATCCTGATCAAACCCAGGCCATCCATTTCCTTTCTCCTTCTTCCCCCGTTATTCGATCAAAACCCTCCAACGCCGCCGTTTGAAATTTGAACGCCACGCCTCCATCGTTGCTCCAGAGATCAATCAAAGGCTTCCAGTCGAAGCACCAATCTCTGATGCACCCACAACCCAAGTTCGGTCATCCACAAAGCTGCCATCGTCGAGATCCTGCCTTTCAAACGTCGTATGAATGCGTTGCCGTAGCCTCCTCCCCGCTACACCAAACTCGATCACCACCGTTCATCATGTAGTGCTCGTCGAGATATTCCTCTTTCGTGTTGAAGCTGAGGCGTGAAATGGCTTGGATTTGGAAAGATCGAGGGTGGAAGTTGAGGCGATTTCGGCCGTTCAATTTTTGGTGGCGGCCGTGTATATTGACTTTAGGGTTTTAGAGTTTTGTGGGGGATAAACATCCTTATAAAGCCATATTTTCGTGCACTATTCATCGCTAAATTTTTCGAACTCCGAATGAGACGTGCCGCCTGGCATTTCCAATGTTTTACCCCTATTCAAAACACAATGGAATATGTATCGGAGATCAATTCCATCCTATATAGAAGATAAGTTTTCAAATCGAGTTATTTTAATTAAATTTCCTTCAATTAATTTCTTTGGGTTTCGAGCACGCAAAATCAAATGGTAAGTCCAATCGACACGAAATTTGGAATCCACTATTACGGATCCAATGAAACTGGTTTCGTCAAAATCAGAGACAGTGACCCGAATGGCTATTTTTCATGTATTAATTAAATATTAAAATTTTCAATTTCTATTTATTCACTTTTAATTCAAATCTAAAAGTTTACTAACTTTATTCTAACTCAAATAGAATTTAAATCAACTTTAGAAATCAATTTTATCTTCATTTCGTTCCATATTCAATTATTTAACTGATTTTACTTATAAAACTTACTTTAAAATATTTCAAATCAATTAAATATTCTAAATTCAGATGATCGAAAAACTGGAAGTTACAGATTCCTTAATTAACCCCTTTTCGATGACAAAAAGTTTTGAGTGGGGGAGATTGTAATGACCCGTATTTTTAGTTATTTTAATTATTAAATTTAATATGATTATTGAGTACAAATGGTTAGAAATAAAAATTTAAGTTTTATTTATGAAATTTATTTGATATGAACTCGAATAAAATTTTGAAATAACCAATTTTGAAGATTTTTGCAATAACAAGTATTGGAATGAAATTTTATGTATTTAATGTGTTGTAATCAATAGCAAGAATTGAATAATAAATGTTGAATTATTGCAAAATGGAAATGGCTGTTTTATTATTTGAATTCAATTTAAAAGTAAATTTTATAAGTTAAATAACTTATATTTAAAATATGGTGATTTGTTGGATAAATAAATTGTTTAAATTTAATATTAGAAATTGTTTATATGACTGAATCTTGAATTTAATATGAATGAAAATAATGTCGAAAGTTGATTTAAATTTTATTTAAACAAGAATGAAGATTGTTAACTTTTAAAATTGAATTTAAAAGTGATTAAATTTATTTTGGAAATTTCTCGTTTTAAATAACATGTAAAAATAGTCTTTTTGGACATTATCTCGGATTTTGACGAAACCTGTTTTATCTGATCCATAATAGTGAATTATTATAGGATTTCAAGTTTCGTAGCGATCGGACTTATCGTTTGGCCGTGCGAGCTTGAAACGCGTAGAAATTAATTAAAGGAATTTAATTAAAATAATTTGATTTGAAAAGATATCTTCTGCATATGATGGAATTAGGTCTCGAAATAAGTTCTATTGCATTCAGAATAGGGGTATGACATATAGAATGCTAGGGGACACGTCTCAATTGAAGTTCAAAATTATATAGCTTGATATTTTAAATTTAAATAATATAGATATTTAGATATAGATTTGACCATACGTTATGCTCGATCACCATCAGCCCATCCCTCCCCCATGCGCCTGAAGTACCCTCCCACTTTAAATCGTGCCTACTAAAGGAATCGCTTATTCAAAATTTGCAGAACAAAAAATAAAGGAGGGCGCGAAGTGGTGGATGCACGGCTAGGGAAGCGCGGAGGAGCAGGTGTACGGCGGTGGTTCGTCAGAAGGTGAGCGCGATGTTCGAGCGCAATTTTGAAAATAAAGAACCTAGGTTTGGGTCTCAGCGTGATGGAGGCGCACGGCAGACGGCGGCGATGGTGGACCAGGTCGGCGATGGTTCTGGTGCGAGATGAGGCATGCGAAATTTTTTAAAAAATATATAAGATGTCGCGAGTAGGAAGAAGAACACGGGCCTGGGAGAGAATGAAGGGTAGGGTAATGATTAATTTTATTAATTTTATTAATTAAACTTTTAATTATTAGTATTGCTAATTCATTCGTATATCATTTGTACGAGGTCGGATTCGAGTGCCCTCTTTTGCGTTGGAATCGTATCGATGGAGGCTATGACATGGAATCGAATTAGAATTTATTTGAAGCTGGAAAATTTTCAGTTTCAAATAAAGGTGAGTGTTTTAAACCGCTTACGAAGTACTAAAATATTTTTGTTTTAGTTAAATTTAAAATCATGTAGTGATTTATTTTACTGATTGTTGTTTGGTAGTATAACTGAAATTTAAAATTGACATCTGATTTGAACTGATAGAAATTTAAATTGATAGTTCAATTTGAAATGGAATTAAATTCCTAGTTAAACTCTCGATTATTGATAACTAGTTAGTTGTTGTGATATTTTGACTTATTTGGATGTTGATTGTGATGGATGGTTATTGGTTGATGTTTTGGATGATTAGATGTTTTTTTATTTTGTATATATCATGTTATTACCATGTATATTCTTTGACAGTATATAAACTGTTATTTGAATTATTTCGAATAAATTAAGAAATATGTTGAAAATATATATACCTATGACATTTATTTTGGATTGAAATGATATATATCCATCCCTGAAATTGAATTGAAATAAATGATCACTTGGCCATAGGATAGAAAATTATATACGGACACCGGATTGGTTAAATTAAATAGTTTTAAATTTTGGATTTGAATCTATTCAAGTGATTTTGTTTTATAAAAATAAAATTGAATTGAAATATGGGAATTGGTTTATTTTCGAATTCGAGTTTTGAAATGTTGAATTTAAAATTTGTAAAAGAAATTGTCTAAAGAATAAAATTTGAAGTTATAATCGATATACAATTTGAATTATGGAAATCAAGTTGTTTTAAAAGATTGAATTTTATTCGAACTTCGAGATTAGTCTTAGAAAGGGATTTAAAGTGATATTTCAAATTTGAGCTCGGAATCGAATTATTTTAAAAGATTTGAACCTTAAACTGAATATTGAAGTTTAAAATTGATCTAAGTGATTTAAATCGGTATTTTGAAATCAAACTCGAAATTGATATAATTTAAAACGGTTTAAAATAAGAATTGAAATTTAAACCACTGAATCGAATCGTTGAATCGTATTGGAGTTAATATGAAACGTTTCGAAATCAAAATTGAAAGTGAAATTAATTCGAATTGAATTGAAATCGAAATTAATTTGAATTGAATTTGAAATTGAAGTTAATTCGAATTGAAATCGAAATTGAGTCGATTTGAATTGAATAGAGATTGAAGATGATTTTAAATTGGAAGAATTGAAATTGAATCAATTTGATTGAAATTTGGACCTGGGTCCAGATTTGTTGAAATGGAAAGAGACAGTTTGAGTTGAAACTATTTTCAAAATAAATTATCTTCAATATAAACTATTCAAAATCTATCTTTTTAAATATTCAAATTATTTTGATTTTCCAAACTATTTTACTATACAAACCATTTAATACTCAAACCATTTTATATCAAACTATTTAACCTTTTAAACTATTTAAAACTATTCTGACTATTTTCTAAAAATTCAAACTGTTCAAGGTTGGAATGTTCATATTTAAATTGTGGATTTAAATGCGAATTGGGTTAAAATGAAGTTATAACCTAAATGGAAATTCGAAACGATTTTGAAAGTAAAACTAAGAAATTTGAATGAAAATGATTTTCAAGCGAAATTGACATATTTAAGTAAAATGATGATTTTGAAATAAATGATATTTTGGTATCAAGCATGAATCGTTTTCGAAATGTAAAAGAACCAACCGGTGTGTAAAACAACGTTTGGTTGTTAAAGAGACCGGGGCCTCTTATTGGCATACTCTCTGTCAATATTGGAACCACTTTAATAACTATGTACGCAGAGGAGACTCCAGAATGAAGTGGTTGGATTTGGTGTACGTTTGCTGGATTTGAAGAAAGAGAACGATGATGGATAGACCTCGGCACTTGTGCCAATTTGAGATGACTAAAATAGGACGGCTTGACAGGGCCAAGTGGGCTAGCTATCCCTAGCGGACATCCTTTCTTTGATTTTCTTCTTGGACTTGGTCCATACTATTACTTTTGGTGTTGGTTTCGATTGGTGCACCATGATTCTGGATGACCTCCATTTGACTCGATATGTGATGGATGGACGCGATGAGCGATCGTGGCTACGATGCGTTACCACCAGCCCTACGACCCGAACTGGTAGTATCCAGCCTTGGTCATTGCCTCACGTACCTTGTCATACTTTTATCCTTATACTTGACCACTACGAGTTTCTTTTAGTGTTGTCGTATCACAGTGCATCCCTATCCCCCGATGTGCTACTCGGACGTTATATGCAAACTGTACGACAATGCTTAAAAACGCGTTAATGGGGATTAATGTAAATCCTTAACGCTAAGAATAATATTTATTTTACTAATTAGACATTATATATGTGATATTGATTTGACTCACATAAGGATATTTTAGTCCTGACTCGAGTGTTTTGTCTTTTTATTATGCTCGGGTCAGCCTTGAGTTTTCTGTGCATTGAAGATTATTTTCTAGAGGATGAAGATGAAGATTTGGTATATTATTACTACTAGTAATATTTCACCGTGTTGTTTGTTCCGCTGCATTATTCTATTATTTTGTTGTATCTATAACTTTGATAGATGTTATAAAAATAATAATAAAATGTATAGTATAAATTGCTTCATGAACTATTTATTTGATTATTATATTTTGTCATTCCGCTGCGAGATTTTGTATTTGTTTTCTTCTTTTCTTATTCTTCTTAATTAACCCCATTGATTATCTGTGTTTCAGATTGTTTGAGTTGGACATGTGTGGATTATTGTCGATTTAAACCTTCTGATATGTAGGTCGTCACAAATTCAGTAGAGTCCCCACCAAGAAAATGATCCAAAGTCCTTTTCCTTATGTTATAGTTTTCTATTCATGGATGAATACTGAATTTGAATCACCAAATCACCTATTGAATAACTCAAACATCCAGCTCTGAAAATATGGGATAAAAAATGAGTCAAAATTGCCAAAAAAATAGATCTAATCGGTCGACATTGATTGATAGATCGATATATCTTTGATGAAGTCTCCTCGTATTTCTTTGGCATTGCATAAGTCTTTAAGTTTTGGGACTTTATGGAAAATTATCAATATCGATTGATCGATACTGATCGATGTCCCATCTCCATAACTTGTCTTTTCCTTCAAACTTGCATGTAGAACCATAGTATGAATAAAGTGGGACCCATACTAGGCTTCATGTTCAGTGCATTGTTCGGTATCGATCCATGTTGTTGACTGGACACTTTGTATTTTTTTCTAAGCATTCTATCTTTGATCTTTTTCAACTCTCTTGGTCTATTCCTTCATCCTTCCATGATCTAATTCCTTCGAACTGCCACTTGTTCCAATACTAGATAACAGAGAATGTTCTGTATGTTAATATAACAAAGTCAAAATAGAATATCTTAGGATAACAACGTATAGTAGTCTTCAAATTTAAGGGTATTGTGATCTTATGTAGCTTGATTATACTTTGACTATGGTTAAATACTTGGCATAGGGTCTTGTTACGATCATAGTGTCGTATATGTTGAACTTATTGAAGTGAAACACCACCCAAGACAGGATTCATCTCCTTTGTTATAGAAGGTTAATATCATTGTAATTAGTAATCAACTTAAAGTCAAAATCTTTTGTAGAGTAAAATGGTTAATTTATAAATGTTATTGGCTTGAATCAAGTGTTTATAAAAAAAATATTTTCTCCTTGTTATTTCAATATATAAAATTATATACACATATAGATACACACACACACACGCACACACATATATATATATATATTATGAAAAAATCATATAAATATCTTAAAATGAAAAAAATTATTTTAATTTTAGTATACAAATAAACAAATAAACATTTTTTAAGAGGTCAAATAAGTTTAAAAATCATAATTTTAAACTTCTCAAGGGGATATATTTTCAATTGAAAATATGATTCAATATATACACATACACACAAACACACACATATATGACTTACTATCGACTACAGCAATTATTAAAATTTTATATGTGACACGACCTAGAATTTTAGTCATTTAAAATTGAAATATTTAATTGATTTCAAATATTGAAAAGTTAATTTTATAAGTAAAATAATTTGAATTTCAAATATAAGGGTTATTTGGATTATTGTAATTGTTTAAATTATTAAGCCTTGAAATTAGTTTGAATAAGAATAAAGATAGTAAAAATTTAAATTTAGATTTAAAGTGATTAATTTTGTTTTAATAATAATTTGTTTTAATTAACGTGTAAAATAACCTTCTGGGGCACTGTCTCGGATATCAATGAAACCAGTTCCATTGGATCCGTAATAGTAGACTATAGTATGCGGTTTAATTTCGAAACATGTAGAAATTAATTAAAGGAAATTAAATTAATATAAATTTGGTTTTGAAAGTTAACTTTTGTATATGATGGAATTGGATCTCAATAATAGTTTTATTATGTTCGAAATAAGGGTATTACATATAGAACGCAGGCGGCAAGCCTTGATTGGAGTTTGGAATTTCGAAGCATGAAGAATGTTTGGATATTTTCTATATAAGGACCTAAGAGCTCACAAAATTTCACAAAAACCCTGATCCTTCAAGCATGGCAACCATTAGCAAAATCAACGGCAATGGTTGCACTGGTCATTAGAGGTCGTATTAGCCGATGTTGTTAACTAGGAAAAGGATGGCTAGCGGGAGGGGAGTCGATTTGTGGCGGTGGATAAGGTCACGGCAAGGCATGGAGGCAAAAGTTTGGGTTCAAAGGCATGCGACATTTGAGCAAGTTCAGAAGTTGGGCGGCGAATAGGAGGGTCGAACCACTGGCGTTGGAGAGGTGGAGTTCGGGGCGATGTCGGGTGAAAGAGCGGTGGTGAATGGTAGCGTGTAGGGGCGGCAACGGCGTGATTCTTGATCGTGTTTTTGGGTCTGGAAACGAAGGCGCGACCTTAATTTGAAATAAACGAGGATCGGGGTTATGTTAATACGGTATTAAAAGTTAACGATTTAAGTAATTATAATATTATAAAATCGAATTGTTAAAAAGGTATAACATTTTCATACGTGTTCGGATTTGAATGCGACAAGTTGCTTTGTTTTCATACCTGCGAAATCTACGATATGGAGTTGGATTGGATAGATTTAGAGCTTATAGGAAATTGCGTTAAAATTGGACGCCTATTCAATTTTAATCCAAACCGGAGCGTTTTGACGAAAACTGGAATCAATGTGAGTTAACTAACCTCTCTAGCCTACTTATATTTTTATATAAGTGTGAATAATTTTATTACTGATTGCTTGTTGACTATTTGGATGATTTACTATTTTATTTGTTGGTTTTTGAGTAAATTCTCGTCCCTATAGCGGATGAGACCCTATTACTGTAACGACACGATTTTTCGACGCTCGAAAGTCGACATTAATACGTCCATTGTATCAAATGCCGCGCAATCGAATGCCGGAAAACCGAACCATTAGGGTTAAAAGAAGAGGTAGAAGAAGACAGAAGAAAAGAAAGAACAGAAAAACAGAAACAGAAACAATATCAGAATCTCACATTCGCAGCGGAACAATATATAATAGATAATCACTAGTCTTTTAAAACAAAGAACTATATCAGTTTATACATACATCATCAAAGTCAATATACAACTCAATACAACAATGGACAGTTATATAAACCTGTCCTCATACAGAATACACAGCGGAAATAATAAACAAGTATGGTAGTACGCTTCGCCATCCAGCTCATCTCCAAATACTCCAGAATATCCTGATAACATAACTCTAGGCTGCCCGTGTGGAAAATTATGGGCACCCAGAGTTTAGAAAGGAAACAATAAACTCCGAGTCAGTCATGGTGACTGGTGTGAGATCATAAAATAGTTATTTTCACAAAGAAAATGAAATTAATTCTCAATGCTTTTGGAAAATGAAACTACCATAAGACCTCCCGCCACACACACAATGCAAACGCAGAATTGGAGGAGATTTCTTCTTATGATAGTCAAACATGCTTACTACGCAAATCATTGGATTATTATTAATAGTGCATAGTGGAAAACACTTCGAAAATATAATATTAATCTTAGCCAGCATAGGTACCATTATACTATGCCTACTATAACTGCTATGTTAAATAGTAGGTTCTACAACTAAAATCGTACAAGGTTCGTATTGGAAAATGGATTTGCCAACAAATGGTCAGGCTAAGGAACTTCCTATGCCACGAAGGAAACGCCTCTGGCTGGACGCTCCGAGAGACAAATTGCTCTCTGCCAACAAAGCCGGGTTACCCCTATAACTAGGTAACTCACGAATATGCCATCCCCCAGTCCTTTGGGACCTTTATCCGAGCGCTCGGTAACCAACATCACACATAATAAATAAAGTGTGTCCACATGAGTAAGTATCTGGGCTCCATACCATGATACCACCCCTTTCCAGAAGGAAATGACATACCCTAAAGGACGCGACCCTCATAACCTTGCCGCAACATTCCTGTTTCGACCATTTCCGGGTTGTGAGGCCCTGACGAAGTCTCGTCCACAAAGCTACGCTTTTTCACAAAGCCACGCTTTGATCACAAATGATCAATAAATGATCATCATCACAGCAACACTCAGCATGCCACATTACCAAATTGGGAATATATCGCTGATAAATCTCAACTACATAACCTCTAAGCTCGTACGTCTCAGAGAAGGGTGTTAAGCTAAGAGAATAAATTCTCCGCCACCAACAGAAACGTATTTGAAAGAAATCAGCTTTACATCTCAAAATGTAATGTCAGACATGTAACCATACAAGTCTGTTCCGGGTTCGAACAGAACCGAAGGCACTTCCAAAAGAAGCCCTTGCAATCTGGGTATTCACAATCCCGATAAAACTTCCCATCACAAAGGAAATCTCTATACCGTAGCTAACGGTGCAGAGATAATCAATAGGTCATCCTATCATTTTCACAAATACTCGGTCTTCACCACCGGTCTTCAATATGATCCATATCGTCGTATCACTAATTCGGAATGGGTTATACGACCCAAAGGTCCTTTCCCGGCTAACCCGAATAATAAGCGTTTGTTTTAAAAACAAATCAAGTGTCATTTCAAAGGCAATATTGATAGTCGGCGATTTAACTATCAACAACATTCATAACAATCATCAGATTTAAATAATTTTCCCCAAATTATTTATTTTCAAAATATCTTTACAAGATATATATTTTCCACACTACAACACTTTGAAAAACAGATTTCAAATCATTTTCACCTTTCAACTTTTGAAAATAAATTTCAAATCAATTTCCTTACGCGGAATATATTTCCAAATATTTCTTTTCAAAAACCAGCTTTAGAACCTTTTCTTTATATTTTTAAAAAGGAACTTTGGAATATACTCGGTTTTTTTTTCAAGGAAAATACACTTCCTTTTCAAAATGGTCCATTTAAACCAATTTAATAAATCCTTATCGATTTATTTTAAATTTACGTTCCAAATCCATAAATTTACTTTCACACTTTAAAAATAAATCAGCGTTTATTTTTAAAACAAATTTCCCTTTCATTTCATAAATTCCATTTGGATTTACATTCCCAAATATTCACTTTTAACCCCAAAATCAAATTCCAAATTGATTTTCAATTTTATTTCAATATCAAATCAATTACAAATTGATTTCTAGGTTTTATTTCAATATCAAATCAATTACAAATTGATTTCTAAGTTTTATTTCAATATCAAATCAATTACAAATTGATTTCTAAGTTTTATTTCAATATCAAATCAATTACAAATTGATTTCTAAAAGTTTATCACTTTTAAATAAATTCCCTTATTCTTTCCAAATTATTCAAAATTCCATTTTTTTAAAATGAATTCTTCAACTTTTAAAACAATATTATTCAAAACTCGTTTATTAATATCTTTTCCCATATTTCGGAATTTATTCGGTAAGATTTCAAAAATCAATTTTAATACTTTAAAATTCCTTCTTTCAATAAATTCAATTCAAAAAAATAAATTCACTTAAAGTTTTCCACTTTAATTTCAAAATCCAATTTATATTCATTTCTGGTATCCAACGATACTAAAAATACATTCGGCTAAATTTTAGCCTTCCACAATTTCAATTATCAATAAATCATCCACAGATTATCAATAAATTACATCATTCACATATGAAATAATATTCAAACAATTTGAGGAATCCAATTGGATCCCTCCAACCTGTTTTCCTACATCCACAGATGTTAGCACAATACCAATTCCACTTCGAGGTGGAATATCGCGGTATATGGGATTTATAAACATATCATCCGCTATTATGCGGCGCAATATGGTCTCATCTGCTATATAATGCGGGAAATCACAACTGCAATATATACATATGCCAATATATATATATATATAATGCTATATATATAGATATATCCTACTATATCTAATATCACATCCAAACAGCAATCAGTTCATAACTGCAAAAATCAACTTTTCATTTGAGTGAGAAGATCTCACCTTCGCTTTTATTTTGCAAACCACTTTCCATTCCATCTTGATTTCACAATTTTAGACCTTGTATAAATGTTAGATTATTTTTATTAATATTCGAACAAATCGAACAATAAATTTCCATTTAACAATTTTAATTAATTAATGATTAAATTAACCGGTGATTTAGTTCTAAACTGATGATTTAATTTTAAACTAATTCCCTTTTAATATTTTTAGCAACAAAAATAATTAAATAAGTTTATTAACCAATTATTTCATTTAAACTAATTTTTTCCTCTTTGAAACTACTTATACCAAAAATACCCTATATATACATAAATTTAAACTCTACAAAATTTGAAATCTAGACAGCAACATTCTTTTCTGTAATTTATAAATTTCCTTTCCTATTCCAAATTTGTATACTTACGTATATATATATGTCTGTCTATTAAATCAAAACAATGGTGTCCCCCCCTTACAGTAATAATTTTTTTTCTTTCTAAATTTACATATGTTAACATTAAATAGAAAAAGCAAAAATGAATCTACAGTACCTCACTGCCGAAGTACCCTCGTCAACGGTCAGACCTTCGATCCATTACGTACGTGCCTCCACCAGTCTACTCACGATTCCACGACATCATCATTGCATCGCCGACTGTGCCCAACAACACGGCCACACTCGAATCCACGAACCATATGCCAATCTCGCGACACCTAGCTGCATCGACAAGACCCCCAAATCTCACGCCTTTGCCGAGTTCGCCGAGAAATTCCGATCGCCATCAATCGCCGCTCTGCTTGCTTGAACTCGAGATCCCCCTCCCCCATCGATTTGAAACAGACGTCGCCACCCGATCGCATGGCCTCATGACACCCACGCGAGCGAGAACAGGAATCACCCTCTCTTGCTTATTTTTTTTTCTTCGAAATTGAATTCGTGATTTAATGGAAAGGGGGAGGCTCAAAATTTTGTTTTGAATGAGAAGATTCGACTTTGATTCGAATTCGTTTTCATATCCTATACGTTTTGATGAGGATGGGTTTAATACTGAGGAGAACGACCATTCTTTTAAGCTTTGAAGGAGGAAATTTTTTTTATTTGTTTTAAAATACTTAATCGTTTTTTTTTCTTTTGAACGAGAAGGAAGCATCTCGACTTTGAAAGAACGAGGAAATGTGTTCGAGAAGGCAAAGGAAGCGTGCTTGAAAAATATCTAGCTACAGTGCCTTTTTAACCAGTTATTGAATTAAATTTCGATATAAATTCCAACGCGTTTATATATCGTACGCTCACACAACAACTCCAAATGTTACGAAAATTGAAATCCGATAATAATACAATATTAGGATCCAATGGAACTGGTTTCATCGAATTCCGAGACTATGCCCCGGAACGCTATTTTTAAATATCGATTTAAACGATAAATTTCAAAACTGAACAAAACAGTTTCAAATTCAATTCTGAAAGTTCCAGTACCTTCAGAATTATCAATATGAATTTTCTAAGCCTTGAAAATATTTTTAACAGGCTTAAAATTGAAGATTCAAATTTTTACCCAATTGCAACTAATTAAATTGCCAATTCCATATTTACATTTGAAATTCAAGTTAAACCATCATTCAAATATTTAAAATCAATTAAATATTCTATTTCAAATGTCCAAAAATTCAGGGTCGTTACAATCTTCCCCCCTTAAAAGAATTTCGTCCCGAAATTACAAGTAAAGAAGAATGCTCCAATATACGTTTATCATTTTCCCAAAACCAAACAATTTTATCAAATTCTCAAACCAATCTTTTTATTAAAGATTCGTTATCACTTTAACTAACTTTCCACAATCAACCATAAGTTCCAAATAATATAGTTTTCTTAACAATTCAAATTTCATTTCAAATTCAAATTTTTAATTCAAAATTTTCTCAAATTTTTCTAACTCTCAAAATTTTCGAAAAAATTCGCCAGCGTCTCCTTTGCGCGGCTAGCTCGGTACAACTACAAAATGTCCTTACGGACCCTCAGATTTCAAAACGAGAAAGGAAAGCCAAGCGGCTAGACAAGAAAAGATCAAATTTCATACTGAAATTTAAATACATACCTCTTGTCGAACAATTTCAAATTTCCTTCAAAATCAAAATCCAATTCCAAATATCCTGTATATTTTTACTTAACGATAATGTCCAAATACAACATTCCAGTTAAATTTATCCACTTATTAACTTAGGATATTTCCTAATTCTAAATTTTTACTTAAGAATTCTCTTCATTCCTTCTTAAGTTCAATATAAGTATTACATACTTCTTATATTTATTTTCACTTCACTACAAGAGTTATATATTCATTTCCATTCAACTTTGCATTTTCAATTCCATTTGAATTCAATTTCAATTTCAATTCTATTTGAATTCATTTTATCTTCAAAAACTAAAAATTCACTTTTCTAGTTCAATTCTTACATTTCCATTACAATTTGCAAATCAATTTTCCATTAACAAAAATTTTCAAAATTTTCAAAAAAATTTCTAACTCCCAAAATTTTCAGAAAATTTTGGCGGAGTCTCCTTTGTACGGAGGAGCTTTTGCAATATGACAAAAGATATAAATATATATACATCGACCCACTCGGTCGGAAAAGCAAAAAAACAGTTCATATTTATTATTTTTATTGCGTAGGCGTACCTTTTAGCATTTTTAAGCAAAGCGGTTTATTATTAGCATTTGCGCAACCCAAAATGCAGCCAAACGGCTTCAAAAACCTGTACTTACTCAGTTTAAACACGTAAGTGACAAATATAGGAAATCTATTTAACAATTCACTTATTTCAATAGCAAATGCATAGATTTCATTAGCAAAACATTCAAAGTTCTTTTCCATTAGCAATTTATAAGGTTTCAATACAAATTAAATTGCCTTCATCTAATCTATATTCAATTTCTATTCAACTCAAGTGATTAACAACTCACTTTCTTACATTCAATTCATTTTTAAGTGAAACGAATTCATACCATTTCAATTGATTCAAAATCAATTTTATTTGCTTTCATTAACTCATATAATTTTATACAATCTCGTTTGCGTCAAACGACAATCGTTTCTATGAAAATTTAACGATATTCACTTAATAGAATATCCATTCCAGTTTATAACTAATTTACATTGATACCAATTCAATTTATTTTAATTCCACTTCATTTCAATTTGCATTTCATTAATCAAACAAATTTCCTTGTAAACAATTTCTAATTTAAATTCTTTGATTTGATTGGCTTTCATTTATCAAATCTATCCCATTTACTAATTTAATTCAATTAGTATATTCACTTATCCATTTTAAATTTCAAATTTCCATACTCAATTCGTCCTGAAGTCACTTTATCAATAACAAGACAAAATTTTAATTTACTTCTACTTACTTGAATTTAATTGCAAATTCAACCCATTTTAAATTTAGTTCACAACTCAACTTTAATCTAACTAACTTCCAATTCATTACTTTATGAATTAACAATTTATCAAGTTAGTTTACTTGAATTCAATCCACTTTATCTTATTTATTTTTTTCCCAGTTTGGATTTTTTTTATTCAACTTTATTCAAATCAAATTTCATTCAATTTCTTCAATTCATTTATTTACAAATGTAAACTCATTTGTTCATTCACAAATTCATTCCTTTTCAATTTGAATCTTATTCCAAATCAACTTTCACTTTATTTAATTTTCATTTATACTTTCTTTAATTTAACTTCATCCTTTAAGTTAAATTTATTCTATCAAAATTCAAATTGTATAAGTTATCAACTCATTTATTATTCCATTAATGAATTTATTTTCAAATATTCTCTCTGGAATTCTATTTCCAATTATAAATTACATTTGCAATTTACCTTTTACAAATCTCATTTGTATATGAATTCAATTCCTCATCTTTCAATCCATATTTATAAATTTCATTTGTTAAATGAATTTATCTTCAAATCTTGGGTTATATCATTTTATTTCTTATTTGTTTATCATATAACAGTGATAATAATTCAATATTATCTTTTCCTAACAACCAAGCATCCATATACTATGATAATTCATAGAAAATCATTTCTTTTCTATACAGAAATAGTTTTGGGTAAAATTATTTCATTTACCCTATTTAAAAACAATACTGTGTCAGTTTATCTTATTTAAGAGTTTAGAAACCCCTATCAATTACAGTTAGCTAGACTGCACCGACCAGAATCTATAAACAATCAACCAATAAGTCAACATAATACAAAACAAATTTTGTATTCACTAACAAATACGCGCTCATATCTATTATTACACTCAAACTCATTCTAGAGTGCTACTAACTCTATCTCTAATGAGTAACACCCAACAGAGCCAAGGTTATCGCTTAACCGGATGCTCTGATACCACATGCAACGACACGATTTTTCGACGCTCGAAAGTCGACATTAATACGTCCACTATATCAAATGCCGCGCAATCGAATGACGGAAAACCGAACCATTAGGGTTAAAAGAAGAGGTAGAAGAAGATAGAAGAAAAGAAAGAACAGAAAAACAGAAACAGAAACAATATCATAATCTCACATTCGCAGTGGAACAATATATAATAGATAATCACTAGTCTTTTAAAACAAAGAACTATATCAGTTTATACATACATCATCAGAGTCAATATACAACTCAATACAACAATGGACAGTTATGTAAACCTGTCCCCATACAGAATACACATCGAAAATAATAAACAAGTATGGTAGTACGCTTCGCCATCCAGCTCATCTCCAAATACTCCAGAATATCCAGAATATCCTGATAACATTACTCTAGGCTGCCCGTGTGGAAAATTATGGGCACCCAGAGTTTAGAAAGGAAACAATAAACTCCGAGTCAGTCATGGTGACTGGTGTGAGATCGTAAAACAGTTATTTTCACAAAGAAAATGAAATTAATTCGCAATGCTTTTGGAAAATGAAACTACCATAAGACCTCCCGCCACACACACAATGCAAACGCAGAATTGAAGGAGATTTCTTCTTATGATAGTCAAACATGCTTACTACGCAAATCATTGGATTATTATTATTAGTGCATAGTGGAAAACACTTTGAAAATATAATATTAATCTTAGCTAGCATAGGTACCATTATACTATGCCCACTATAACTTCTATGTTAAATAGCAGGTTCTACAACTAAAACCGTACAAGGTTCGTATTGGAAAATGGATTTGCTAACAAATGGTCAGGCTAAGGAACTTCCTATGCCACGAAGGAAACACCTCTGGCTGGACGCTCTGAAAGACAAACTACTCTCTGCCAACAAAGCCGGGTTACCCCTGTAACTAGGTAACTCACGAATATGCCATCCCCCGGTCCTTTGGGACCTTTATCCGAGTGCTCGGTAACCAACATCACACATAATAAATAAAGTGTGTCCACATGAGTAAGTATCTGGGCTCCATACCATGATACCACCCCTTTCCAGAAGGAAATGAAATACCCTAAAGTGCACGACCCTCATAACCTTCCTGCAACATTCCTGTTTCGACCATTTCCAGGTTGTGAGGCCCTGACGAAGTCTCGTCCACAAAGCTACGCTTTTTCACAAAGCCACGCTTTTATCACAAATAATCAATAAATGATCATCATCACAGCAACACTCAGCATGCCACATTACCAAATTGGGAATATATCGCTGATAAATCTCAACTACATAACCTCTAAGCTCGTACGTCTCAGAGAAGGGTGTTAAACTAAGAGAATAAATTCTCCACCACCAACAGAAACGTATTTGAAAGAAATCAGCTTTACATCTCAAAATGTAATGTCAGACATGTAACCATACAAGTCTGTTCCGGGTTCGAACGGAACCGAAGGCACTTCCAAAAGAAGCCCTTGCAATCCGGGTATTCACAATCCCGATAAAACTTCCCATCACAAAGGAAATCTCTATACCGTAGCTAACGGTGCAAAGACAATCAATAGGTCATCCTATCATTTTCACAAATACCCGGTCTTAACCACCGGTCTTCAATACGATCCATATCGTTGTATCACTAATTCGGAATGGGTTATACGACCCAAAGGTCCTTTCCCGGCTAACCCGAATAATAAGCGTTTGTTTTAAAAACAAATCAAGTGTCATTTCAATGGCAATATTGATAGTCGGTGATTTAACTATCAACAACATTCATAACAATCATCAGATTTAAATAATTTTCCCAAAATTATTTATTTTCAAAATATCTTTACAAGATATATATTTTCCACACTTCAACACTTTGAAAAACAGATTTCAAATCATTTTCACCTTTCAACTTTTGAAAATAAATTTCAAATCAATTTCCTTACGCGGAATATATTTCCAAACATTTCTTTTCAAAAACCAGCTTTAGAACCTTTACTTTATATTTTTAAAAAGGTACTTTGGAATATACTCGGGTTTTTTTTTCAAGGAAAATACACTTCCTTTTCAAAATGGTCCATTTAAACCAATTTAATAAATCCTTATCGATTTATTTTAAATTTACGTTCCAAATCCGTAAATTTACTTTCACACTTTAAAAATAAATCAGCATTTATTTTTAAAACAAATTTCCCTTTCATTTCATAAATTCTATTTGGATTTACATTCCCAAATATTCACTTTTAACCCCAAAATCAAATTCCAAATTGATTTTCAAATTTATTTCAATATCAAATCAATTACAAATTGATTTCTAAGTTTTATTTCAATATCAAATCAATTACAAATTGATTTCTAAAAGTTTATCACTTTTAATAAATTCCCTTATTCTTTCCAAATTATTCAAAATTCCATTTTTTTTAAATGAATTCTTCAACTTTTAAAACAATATTATTCAAAACTCGTTTATTAATATCTTTTCCCATATTTCGGAATTTATTCGGTAAGATTTCAAAAATCAATTTTAATACTTTAAAATTCCTTCTTTCAATAAATTCAATTCAAAAAAATAAATTCACTTAAAGTTTTCCACTTTAATTTCAAAATCCAATTTATATTCATTTCTGGTATCCAACGATACCAAAAATACATTCGGCTAAATTTTAGCCTTCCACAATTTCAATTATCAATAAATCATCCATAGATTATCAATAAATCACATCATTCACATATGAAATAATATTCAAACAATTTGAGGAATCCAGTTGGATCCCTCCAACCTGTTTTCCTGCATCCACAGATGTTAGCACAATACCAATTCCACTTTGAGGTGGAATATCGCGGTATATGGGATTTATAAAAATATCATCCGCTATTATGCGGCGCAATAGGGTCTTTTCCGCTATATAATGCGGGAAATCACAACTGCAATATATACATATGCCAATATATATATATTGCTATATATATAGATATATCCTACTATATCTAATATCACATCCAAACAGCAATCAATCCATAACTGCAAAAATCAACTTTTCATTTGAGTGAGAAGATCTCACCTTCGCTTTTATTTTGCAATCCACTTTCCATTCCAGCTTGATTTCACAATTTTAGACCTTGTATAAATGTTAGATGATTTTTATGAATATTCCAACAAATCGAACAATAAATTTCCATTTAACAATTTTAATTAATTAATAATTAAATTAACCGGTGATTTAGTTCTAAACTGATGATTTAATTTTAAACTAATTCTCTTTTAATATTTTTAGCAACAAAAATAATTAAATAAGTTTATTAACCAATTATTTCATTTAAACTAATTTTTTCCTCTTTGAAACTACTTATACCAAAAATACCCTATATATACATAAATTTAAACTCTACAATATTTGAAAACTAGACAGCAACATTCTTTTCTGTAATTTATAAATTTCCTTTCCTATTCCAAATTTGTATACTTACGTATACATATATATATGTCTGTCTATTAAATCAAAACAGAATGGTTTCCCCCCTTACAGTAATAATTTTTTTTTCTTTCTAAATTTACATATGTTAACATTAAATAGAAAAGGCAAAAATGAATCTACAGTACCTCACTGCCGAAGTACCCTCGTCAACGGTCAGACCTTCGATCCATCACGTACGCGCCTCCACCAGTCAACTCACGATTCCACGACATCATCATCGCGTCGTCGACTGTGCCCAACAACACGGCCACACTCGAATCCACGAACCCTATGCCAATCTCGCGACACCTAGCTGCATCGACAAGACCCCCAAATCTCGCGCCTTTGCCGAGTTCGCCGAGAAATTTCGATCGCCATCAATCGCCGCTCTGCTTGCTTGAACTCGAGATCCCCCTCCCCCATCGATTTGAAACAGACGTTGCCACCCGATCGCATGGCCTCATGACACCCACGCGAGCGAGAACAGGAATCACCCTCTCTTGCTTATTTTTTTCTTCGAAATTGAATTCGTGATTTAATGGAAAGGGGGAGGCTCGAAATTTTGTTTTGAATGAGAAGATTCGACTTTGATTCGAATTTGTTTTCGTATCCTATACGTTTTGATGAGGATGGGTTTAATACTGAGGAGAACGGCCATTCTTTTAAGCTTTGAAGGAGGAAATTTTTTTTATTTGTTTTAAAATACTTAATCGTTTTTTTTTCTTTTGAACGAGAAGGAAACATCTCGACTTTGAAAGAACGAGGAAGTGTGTTCGAGAAGGCAAAGGAAGCATGCTTGAAAAATATCTAGCTACAGTGCCTTTTTAACCAGTTATTGAATTAAATTTCAATATAAATTCCAACGTGTTTATATATCGTACGCTCACACAACAACTCCAAATGTTACGAAAATTGAAATCCGATAATAATACAATATTACGAATCCAATGGAACTAGTTTCGTCGAATTCCGAGACTGTGCCCCGGAACGCTATTTTTAAATATCGATTTAAACGATAAATTTCAAAACTGAACAAAACAGTTTCAAATTCAATTCTGAAAGTTCCAGTACCTTCAGAATTATCAATATGAATTTTCTAAGCCTTGAAAATATTTTTAACAGGCTTAAAATTGAAGATTCAAATTTTTACCCAATCGCAACAATTAAATTTACTAATTAAATTGCCAATTCCATATTTACATTTGAAATTCAAGTTAAACCATCATTCAAATATTTAAAATCAATTAAATATTCTATTTCAAATGTCCAAAAATTCAGGGTCGTTAAAATTACATTCCCATCAAAGAGCGGATGACCCTTTGTATATGATCCCACCTCGAAGCGGTTGATTTATATTATTTGGTTATATACTGTATGTGATGTAGGGGGACAGGTTGGAGGGATCCAACTGGATTCCTTACACTGTTGATTTTATTTTTCATATATTTTGATATATGATGTGTTGGATGCCATATATGATGACATGGATGATTTTTTCCCCTAATAAGTGCTATAGTAGCACTGGGCCATATTTTCAGTATTTTGAAATATTATAAGTGAAGATTTAGTTAAATTTTAAGTGATTTCGAAAATTTATATGTTTTAATAATTACTCTTGAAATTTATTTAAAGAAGGAACTTATTTTAAAATAAAAGGTATGATTTTTAGATATTATAAATTAATAGTTTTATAAAATATTTTAAATAGAGATTTTTGAACTGTAAATAATGATTTTAAAAATCTTAAAAATAAGCTCGTCTTTGTAATATAGGAATATGGTTCTAAAAAGAAGATTATAAGTATTTATTAACCGTTTTATATAAAGTGATATGTGTGTGTATATATACATATATTAAGATTTAATTATAAATGTGGAAAATTTATATAGGTGATAATGTATAAAAGTGACGTTTTACAAATAACGTGAGGATGTGTAAAATCGTATTTTGTTAATAAAATGATAGATTTATAAACAGTGTTTATAAATAAAGGGAAACTTATATCATTGGATGAATTGGGAAAAATAAATCACAATTGTGGATTTATAATAGGATGTGGGATGCTGTTTTAGAAAAAAATAGTTGATTCCATTTTGGAAATAGAAGTGAGGATAGATTTGGAGATGTTAAACGATATGTTATAAAATAGGAAGACATTTATAAATACAGTTTTATAAATATGGAAATGATTATGTTGAAATTTAAGTATGGATTTTTATCAAGGAAGTATATTTATGTTTTAAAGGTTGTTTATTTATATTAATATTGTTTTAAAGTTGTTTATTAATATTTTAATATTTTAAAAAGTTAATTATTAAAAATTATTAATATGGTTTGAAATTAATTATAATTATCTATCAATAAATTTTTGGAAATTAATCGTTATTATTTATAATAATGTTGAAGATCAATTATTGTTGTTTTATTTAGAATGTTTTGAAATTATTAGTTTTTATTTTAAGATGTTTTGAAGTTAATATTTTTTTTATTTATAATGTTTATTATTATATAATAGTATTTTAAGGAAAATGATTAGAATTTATTTATAAAGTTTTCGAGATTTGTAAATAGGTCTTTACAAACAGATTTGGGTTTTATAAGAGGAGTATCCTAACATGACTTGGAAACCTAAAAGAAGATTAGTTAAAGGGTATAGAGAGTTTTTCTAATTGGTTTTAGATATTTATAAAAGAACTTTAAAAATAGGTTATAGATTTGTAAAAGGAGTTTATAAATGGTTTATGGATTTATAAAAGATTTATAAAGAATTTGAGAAATAATTTATAAATAGTTATAAATGATTTAGAGATTTATAAGAAGTTTATAAATGATTTTAGGATTGTGTAAAAAGGAAATCTTTCTTTGTTTTGTGAATATACTTATACTGTTGAGATAAGTATATGGATATTTTCCAAATATTGAAAATATAAGGGTTTGTGAATAAATCTTTGTAAAAGTATTTTGGTACAAATATTTACCAACTGATTTTAGTTAGTGAAAAGATTTATTAAAAGAGGCTAGTGGTTGCTTATGTGCTTAACCAATGTCGGTTTTCCCTATGGAATAAATCCCTGATTTGGATGTGTGTTAGTGGAAAGTTAAATAACCGGCTATCAAAATTTGGACCCAAAACGTAACTTTGGAAATATCTAGGAGAAACACGTGAGTTATATGGCACAGTCAACTTCGATGATGCTGTATTGTGCGTATAAATCTCGTTTCGTTCTCTTAGGACAAATGATAAGGAAATCCATCCACTAATGGTCGGGAGGTGATCTCCGCTCTTATCTTTGATTGTTTATTTCCTTAAAATCCAGGGTTGAGTTTATTGGAAATTATCGAAAGTTGTTTCGAAGAGACTGGATTGGATATGTTATCTTAAAACCACTTCGATCCAACAAATGTGTTTTGAAGTGAAGACATCCAGAAGATGATGGAATTGAAGACAGAGCTCCCAAGCATTCTGTTTAATCCCAGAACGAACTTGTATGGATGAATGCTAGCATTGCATTGTTTCCTGGAGGACAGTGTTAGCATTATAGGTGGAAAGTGCTATATTAATGTAAAACGTAGCCTCAAGCCTCATCAACCGGAATGACTAAAATAGGGGAGATGTGGCAGGGCTAAGTGGGTCGCTCCCATGTAGGGTATGATCATCCCTATCTAGAGTCGATATTATCTCTCATTTGTATGCTTTGGGACCCATTAACGGAGGGGTGATCATATTCGGTACTACTAGTCAAGTGGTGTGTCGGTTCTGTGTTGGCTGGGGATCCTGACAAGGTCCTCGTCGTTATTTTATTTAGAGATGCACCGTGATGGGCGGTACCCCAATAGCCCAGTCATTGAATGGAATCCATTCTCCAATAAGTGCCGTATGGACTTAGTTGTGCCCAACTATGCTGAAACGTGAAATGCAAGAATTTCAGCTATATTCGTATTTTACTTTGATCCCTAGACATTATTATAATATAAATGGATTTCTATAGAAATTGTTTTGGTTATCGTAAGGTAAACACCTGTTCGTGTTTATGTGCGGCGTGGTCTTACGAGATACCTTTATTTTGGAAAGAGTTTAATAACTTTAAGAATTCAACTTGGTGTGTTTTCTCATGTTGGTTTACTAGACTGACTCGGGTATTAATTTATTGTAATGTTCGGGTCAGACTGAGCATAATAACAGATTGCTTTGGATGCATTTGAGCTCGAAGGATGAGCTGGAAGTCTTCATGACATATTCCCATATTTATTTATTTTTCACTGCATTATTGTTGTAATTATCAACATTTGTGAGGACAGGTTGTTATAACTGTCTAGGCAGATGGTTGATTATCTTTGCAATCTGATTTGATGTATGTATATTACAGTTCCTCTTTGTACAGATCATTGATATTATATTATATTATATACTTTTCCGCTGCGAGTGTGAGATTCTGTGTTGCTTTCAGTTCCTTTTTCTCCTCTTCTTCTCTTCTCTTCTCTTCTTTCTTCTTTCTTTCCCCTAACTATCCATCTTTCTATTCAATTTGGGTTGGACATGTGTAGTTTATTGTCAACTTAAATTGAGCGGATTGGCGGGTCATTACAATTTGTTATCTGTACGCAAGGTTAAGCTAGAACCTTGGATTTAGTGGAGCAACTCATTAAGAGATAAGGTATTGAAATGCCTTATTATGAGTTTTAAATTTATTATGTATATGAGAGCATATTTGTTAGTGGTTATAAAGATGTTGTATATTGTGTTAATTTATCTGTTGAGTGGCTTATGAATTCTAGTCGGTGCATGGGACGCCACGATATAGATAGGGGTTTCTAAACGCTTAAACAAGGCAAACCAACACAGTATTGTTTTGAGAATTGGTAAATGAAATAATTTACCAAAATTATATTTTATATATAATGGGATAATTTTTCAAAAATTATTGTACTATATATGGTGTGTTTGGTTGTTAGTGATTGGTAATATTTGATTATTATTATTTGTTGTTTGTTGTCTAAAAAAATTACGATCTAAATAAAGACAAATGTTTGAAAATGAGTTATATAAAAAAGTGAATTTATAAATATGAATTATAGAGTACTGATTATAATTTAAATTAATCAATATTGGTGAAAGGATATTACATAAGAAGTGAGATTATATAAATATGATTTATAAATGTGATTTATAAATGGAAAGTAAATGGAATTGTATAAGTATATATATAAATATGATTTGTAAATAAAAATGGATTTAAAACAAGAAGTTTGAGAATTTAAATCCCACTGGTTTTGAAAATTGTTTTTCAAAGGTTTTGGAAGAAATAATAATAGTAATACTTTAAAAGTATTTTGATTAGAAATATTTTTAAAGGAATTTAAAAGAAATAGAAATCACTGAATTCACTTCGGTCGCTGGAAAATAATTCGGGTAATGACTGCAGCATCATCGGCATTCATTTTCAAGTTTCTAAGTGATGAATTGTTGTCTTAATGATTTTCCATTGAAGTTGGGTTTAGTAAAACAAGTTTTGATTTTAAACCAAAGTATGATTTGATAAATATATGAAAATAAGTGTTTGTAACTTATAAATTGAGTTAATGGAATTAAATGAACTCAAGTTTAACTTAAGAAAGGTTAAATGAAATTGAATTAGATTTGAAATGAATTGGATGAAGTATTAAAGTGAATTAATGGAATGAATTAATAGAATGAATATGAACTTGATTTATAAAATAAAATTCAACTTAAGTTGTCAAATGAATTGGATATATTTTGAGATGTGGTTTGATAAAATTGAATATGAACTTAAATTATGAAGTGAAAATAAACATAAGAAGTGTTGTATAAAATGTTTATAATAAACTTAAGTAATTTTTGTATGGAATGGTTCATAAATAATGTAACATACCGGAATTTTTCGACTTTCGAAAATTCGACATCGATACTCACTTTATCGACTGCCGACAATCAAATGCCGGAAACCCCGAAATGTTATGGTTTTAAAATAAAGAAAAAGGCAGAAGAAGAAGAAGATAGAAGAAAAAGAGAAGAACAGAAAACAATATCAGAATCTTACACATCGCAGCGGAACAATATATAATAGATAATCACTAGTCTTTTAAAACAAAGAACTATATCGGTTTATACATACATCAATCAGAGTCAATATACAACTCAATACAACAATGGACAGATATATAACTTGTCCTCATACAAAATACATAGCGGAATAAATAATTTCAGATACAAATACTACGTCTCGCCATCCAGCTTGCTTCCAAAGATCCAGAATATCCAGAATATCCTGATAACCTAACTCTAGACTGCCCGTGTGGAAATTGGTGGGCACCCAGAGTTTAGAAGGGAAACAATAAACTCCGAGTCAGTCATGGTGACTGGTGTGAGATCGTAAAACAGTTTATCTTTAAAACAAAGAACAGGATAATTTTAAAGTCAATTCGAAATGCTTTTGGAAAATGAAACTACCATAAGACCTCCCGCCACACACACAATGCAAACGCAGAATTGGAGGAGATTTCTTCTTATGATAGTCAAAGATGCTTACTATGCAAAATCAAGTCATTTTTGATATTATTATTAGTGCATAGTGTAGAAAACATTTCGAAAGTATAATATTAATCTTAGCCAACATACGACCAGTATCGTATGTCTACTATAGCTACCATCTAAACAGTGGTGACCACCGTACGTAAATGGCAGGTTCTACAACTAATACCGTACAAGGTTCGTATTGGAGTTTGGATTTCCAACAAATGGTCAGGCTAAGGAACTTCCTATTCCACGAACAGAACGCCTCTGGAATGACGTCCCGAGAAATAACCTAACATTACGGTTAGATCTCTGCCAACACAAGGCCGGGTTACCTCTACAAAAATAGGTAACTACTGACACGCGTATGCCATCCCCCGATCGTAACCGATCTTCCCGAGGATCCCCGATTCGCAACAAACCACATAATAATAATGCAGCAACCACATAGGTTAAGTATCTGGGCTCCATACCATGATACCACCTCTATCCAGAAGGAATGACATACACTAAGGGGCGCTACTCCCTAGAACCTTGCCGCATCCTTCCTGTTTTGACCATTTCCGGGGTGTGAGGCTCGACGAAGTCTCGTCCACAAAGCTACGCTTTTCAAAAGCCATGCTTTGGGTCAAACAAATGATCAACCTATGATCACAAAGATATAAGATCAAACAAATGATCATATCGCAAATGATCAAACACTGATCATTTCACAGCAACACTCAGTATGCCACGTTACCAAATTGGGAGTATATCGCTGATAAATTTCAACTACACAACCTCTGAGCTCGTACGTTTCAGAGAAGGGTGTTAAGCTAAGAGAATAAATTCTCCGCCACCAACAGATATGTATTTGAAAGAAATCAGCTTTATATCTCAATTTGTAACGTCAGACACACAATCCATACAAGTCTGTTCCGGGATCGAATGGAACCGAAGGCACTTCTCACGAAGCCCTTGCACATCCGGATAATTTTCTAATCACATCAGGACTTCCCGTCACTAAGGGTGATAAAACCTCTAAATCGAAGATCAGCCGATGTAGAGTAACTCGACGGTAATCCTTCCGTTTTCAAAAATATCCGGTCTTCAACATCGGTCTTCAAATGCAATTCATAACGATGTATCACATATTAGGAATGGGTTATACGACCCCATGGTCCTTTCCCGGCTAACCCGAATAGTGAGCGTTTATTCAAAAATAAGTGTGGCATTCAAATTCATCCAATTCATAACAAATACCCATTCAAGGTAATTATTGATAGTCGGTTATTTAACTATCAATAAAGATGCGCAACATCACCAGATTCCAAATAATTTTCCAAATTATTTAATTTCCAAAATATTTTTACTAGATATAAAATTTCCACACTTCAAAAATAAATCAACGTTTATTTTTAGAACGAATTTCCATTTCTTTTATAAATTCCATAGTGAATTTATATTTCAAAAATATCTACTGATATAGGATTTTCAAATCGATTTCAATATTCATTTTCAATTTATCTTTACAAAGATAAATTCTCAAAAACGTTTCATTTCATTTTGGAAAACATTTCCATACTTATTTAATAATAAGTAATTCACAAATCTATTTATTTTCAACCTTTGAAAATATTCAATATACTTCAGTCAAAATTAAGTATAAATCCATTCTTTAAGGAAATCATTTATTATAACAACATTTATTTGAGTCAAAACGAAAGTTACGTAAAACATCGTTACGACGACTCAAAATCACTAGTATAGGGATTCGGAATTAAGATAGATATGTAAATCCCAATACTAGATAAAAACATTTCCTTTCGGAAACCATTTACTATAACAACAGTGTTATAGTCCACCATTTCCTTATTCCTCGAAAACGTCTATTTCAACAATGAATGTTGAAATCTATGATTTCGATAGTTAATACATTTTTAACATTGTTAAAACAATTAACTTCATTTTTTAATGTTACTTCTCCAAAACTATCCATTTTACTTAACGATATATTCACTATCCAAAATCGTGAATATACTTCCCTTAATAACTTCTATATTTAAAATCAATCAAATTTGATTGATTCTCGAATTTATAAAACAACGTTTATAAATTCCATTTTCTATTTTTTATAACAACTCCGATTTATAAATCTCATTTTATTAACTTCTGTAATTCACTTCTCAAAATAAGTGATTTCGGATTCATAAAACAATGTTTATAAATTTCAATTCTATTTATAAAAACTTCAATTTATAAATCTCCTTTGTTAACTAATTCAATTCCTAACTCAATTTTTTTTATACCAACAATCCATATTATAAGTTAAATACTTATAATTCATTTATTTTACAAAATCGTTTCCATTTATAAGTTCACAATTTATAAATTTCATTCACTTATAAATTCTTAAAAATTTATTTTAACGCTTATAAAACTTGTTTTATAATACCAACATTTTAAAGTTATAAATATCAATTTTTGTACATCTTTTAAATAAACTGTTTATAATACTTTAAAAATCCCAATTTAACCCATTTTATAAATTTCTTAACTTTTATTTCAAAAATCACAATTTGGTTATATTTCCCAAATATTTTAACTTTTATGACTTTAAAATTTTAACATTTATAAATTAATTCAAAATTTTAGTAAAACGTATACTTTTCAAAAATCACTTGAAAAATCTCTTTTAAAATCAACATCGTCATTTTTAAATTTCAAAAATGAATCCGATGATGCAACACACAAATTCGGCAATCACGACAACCATACGTCATATAACATCATATGATAACAGAATATACATCACAATATCTGTAAATAAATAAATACTGGTGAGGAATCCAGTTGGATCCCTCCAACCTGTTTCCCTGCATCCACAGATGTTAGCACAATACCAATTCCACTTCGAGGTGGAATATCGCGGTATATGGGTTTTTATAAATATATCCGCTTACTAACGGCGCAATAGGGTCTCATCCGCTATACGAGGCGGGAAATCAATCAATCCAATATATACATATGCCAATATGTATATATTGCTATATATATAGATATATCCTACTATATCTAATATCACATCCAAATAGCAATCATATCAATCAATAACTGTAATTCAATTATAAATCTGAGTGAGAAGATCTCACCTTAGCTTTTTATTTGCAATCCCATTCCATTCCGGTTTGTTTTCTTTGCAAATTTAACCTTGTATAAATGATTATACAATTTTATCAATATCCGAAATAAATCGAACTATAAATTTTCGTTTGGTAATCTTAATTATCCAACGAATTTATTAATTTAATTTTAAACAAAAAATTTCCTTCAATAATCGTTTCACTTAATAAATTGAATTTCTAACAAATTTTCTTTTAATAATCTGTTTAACTAAAGATTAACTTTAAACTAAATTTCCTTTAACTTACTGTTGATATAAATTCTTATACCCTAATCTCATAGATATGTATTTTCAGATATAAACTAAATTAAAGCTAACAAAAAAACTGTTTTTAAAACTTTACTGTATAAATTACTTAATTCCAAATCAAGATGTTAAAAATTAAATATTTAACTTACTGTAAAATCACCAAGTCCAAGCTTGAGCCACAACCACGCGACACTAGCATGAATACCACCTCGATATCGAACCTCCTACTCCTCCAATCGAACGCGAGCTAGACCACTTGCGATTCCTCACAGCCCATCCATCATTGACGAAGACTGGCCATCTTCGCTTGCCCAGACGAACATCATGTTCGATCGAAACTCTGGCTTTATCTGATGCCTCACCTCGTCGCGACGCCGCGCCATGCTACTAGACTCCCACGCAGCCGCGTACGCGTACGCGACTTCTTCTCACCCACGTTCGCCGACCCTCCAACATCACGCGCCTTGAATCACCTCGACCAGCATGACTCGCGATAAGAAGCTCAATCGCGAGCGAGTCCAGGCGGTCACGCGATTCAATTTCCTTGGCCGCCGATTTGATTTTCTGCTTCCTCGATTGTTTGCTTCATCTCCTGATTTTTTTTATTTTATATATGCTAACGAAATAGATTCGTTCGAATTCGAAAAGAGGGAAATTTTTTTGGTGAGATGAAAACGAGCTGCCCCCTTTTTAGTTTTCGTTCGAACGAAAACTGTGAAGCGGGACTCCATTTTTATTCCTTAGATTCGCTCGGCTAAGCGATTTAAACGAAAGGAGAAGCCAGAGATATCTTGCGTATTGAAGAAGGAATGGGGAGACAGAAGAAAGTGATTGCACGATCTTCTCCCGTGATTATAGGCGCGAGTTCAGGGAAGGCAACGTGCTCGCATTTGACCAGATTTAAAATTAAAATTTAAAAATTAAAATTAAACTCGATTTAATTTCAACGCGTTTACTCACCGTACGATCACGTATTAACTCCGAAAAATACGAAAATTGAAATCCGACAATAATTCAACGTTACGGACCCAATGGAACTGGTTTCGTCGAATTCCGAGACTGTTTAAAAAATGACTATTTTTAAATATCGGTTCAAACAATTAAATTCAAAACTGATCAAATTTATTCAAATCCGATTCTGAAGTTTTAATTATCTTCAGTATTGTCAATACGAATTTTAAAAGCTTTTGAAATATTTTTCTTCAGCTTAAAATGAATATTCAAATTTTTATTCAATTCAATAGATTAAATTTTAAAGTTTAATCGCCAAATTCAAAGTTATATTCGGGATTCAAATTAAATCATCGTTCAAATATTTAAAATTAATTAAATATTCTCAATTTAATTTGTTCAAAATTTTGGGTCGTTACAAACTTCCCTCCTTAAAAGAATTTCGTCCCGAAATTACAAGTCAGGAAAAATGGTCCTTAACTCGTCTACTATTTTTTCCAAAACCAAATAGTTTTATCAAATTTTAAAACAATCTTTCTATTAAAGATTCGTTATTAATTTCAACTAACTTTTCAAACACTTTCATAGTTTTCAAACAACATTGTTTTCCTCAAAATTCAAATTTAAATTCAAATTCAAATTTAAACTTTCAAAATTTTCTCAAAATTTTCTAACGCTCTAAATTTTCGAAAAATTTCGCCAGCGTCTCCTTTGCGCGGCTAACACGGTACGACTACAAAATGTCCCTACGGACTCTCAGATTTCAAAAAGAAAAAGAAAAGGCCAAGCGGCTAGACAAGAAATCAACAAATCTCATATTGAAAATCAAATACGTACCTTTTGTCGAGCAATTCAAATTATCTTTGAAATCAAAAATCCAATTCCTTTAATACACCTGTATATCCTACTAGCAGTAATATCTAGTTACACTATTCTAACCATTTTGCAAATTTTATTACAAAATTTTTCCAATCCATACTTCTTATACATTTTTACTTCACTATTGAAGTTACACATATCTATTCTCATTCAATTTTGCATTTCAAATTTCATTTGAATTCAATTTACACTTTCAATTTAATCTAGATTCTATTTAACTTCTGAATATTGAATTTCATCAATTATTGTTCATTCAACTGCCAATATTTTAGATTAGTTCAGTTACTAATTCATTACAAATTACAATTCACTTATTCAAATTTGTTTTCAACATTCAGTTTCAATTCCAGTTTTATTTTTATTCAATCATCCACTTAGAATAATTTTAATATCAGCTTTTACTTAAGAATTTCACTCTTCATTTCTTAGGTTCAATATAAATATTCCATATACACATTATATTTATTTTCAATTGACCACTTTGGTTAAATCTACTTACATTTTAAACTGGATTTCAAATTCCATATGAATTTAATTCGTTCAAACCTTATTCATTCGGTCTATATTCAATTAGCTTCACTTACTAATTTTTTTTTTTTAGTTTAATACTTCACAAATCAAATTCAATTCCAGTTTTATTCACTTACAAATTCAAAATGAATTTTAACATTAAATTTTAATTTCTTGCACTTGCAATTGCAAATTTATTTACTTACAATTGTAAATTTATTTATTTATTCATTCACTAATTCATTTACATCAGACTGATTCAACATTCAATTAATTCAATAGCTAATTCATTTATCAATCCAATTCAGATTCTCAATTTTATTTAACCTTACCAAGGTCAAATTTCATCACTTAATCAGAATCACATTTCATTTTGCTTAATAAAATTGTTTAACCACTTTTAACAATTCGTTTCACTTCTATTTTCTCATTTTATAAGTTATATAACTTATATTCAAAAATTACCACTTGGATTTTTATTGATTCACTTATACTTATTTTGATTTAACTTCATCCTTTAAGTTAAATTAATTCTATCAAAATTCAATTTGTATAAGTTATCAACTTAGTAATATTTCATAAATATCTTAAATTTAGTGGAGGAACATAGCGAATTCAATCACCAATTTAGTGGAGGAACATTCCATCTGTGCTTCTAATTGTTCCATGACTAAACAAGACATAGGAGCTCACAACAACAAATGTTGAGTTGCAATCATGGAATGGGTAAAGAAATACTACTCAACTAATGCTCCCAGAGGATGGAGAACCTAGCTAATATGCCAAGAGCTAGAGTTGGTTAATATATCATGCTTCTAAGATGGAATGCAACTTCCTCCAATTGACCAGCTTTCAAACTCCTGAATTGACAACTATGGTACGATGGCTAATATGGCAACTCCCTTACACTGTCTACTCTATCAACTCAAAGCATAGATGGTCACCGCTGAACCATCTTCAAATTCCCACATCTTAATCATTCTACGTCCACATGACTAAAAGCGTGGCATACAACCTCAAGAAGACTTCCTTAATACCCTATATAGGTCTCCTATCTGGGTGAAAATTAGAAATAATGACCAATCTATTATCCCATCTTTACCAACTCACCATCCAATCGGTATCACCAAACCACTCGAACATTGGGCAATCGTGCGTACATCATTCACTAGTGTTACAAGACCCCTTGGCAATAAAATGGGCCTGATCATAATGTCGACTGAAGAATCCTCCCCAGTGGAGACCTATTCATTGAAGCCACCCTACCTGCAAAATTTCTAGTGAAAATTCAATATGTTGACTATGTCAGCATACTATGGAAATACAACCCCCGACACTACCTCATGAAGTGAGAATGGCACATGGACTCCACCAAGAGTGATGAATGCCATCAAAGAACACTGTCATTCATGGTTAGAAATACCAGTTATACTTCTCATATTGCTGAAGGGAATAAAGAAGCTGGCAGCCAATGAATTTATCCAAAGCCCACATCCAGTTACTGCCAATACCCATAAATGAATTCATCACCAGAGCTTATTTCCAGACCTTGATAAGAGAATTGGTGGGCAGCCGTCAACGAGTACACCAACATATCCAGGCCAATATTGAGTTGATGAACCAGATGAAGGATCAACTTGGAGAGATAAGGAGGGAACCCACTCCATACTCTAGATCGGAAAACTCCCCTTCTTTAGATGGCTACCGCGGATGCCAACGCCATGAGGCTGCCCCGAAAAGGATAACTCTGACAATACGTTCAAGCCCCATAAGATGAAGGATCGAAAACATCTGACCCCTATCAATCAAAGACTTTGATCTGAACCATTTGCGTTAGACATCCAACTGAAAAGGGCTGGACTGAAGTGCAATAGCGAGCATGCGACGCTGCCTCACTCATCAATGAGATTTGGTAACCGAGTACTTAAGATTGGGTGCAAAAACAACCTCCGCGGACTATGATCAAATCATTGAGGTATCATCATGACAAGCATGATTCGACCATTCATCGGCTACTATATGCCCCTGACTGGGGGCAAGGCATCAAAGCGAAAGAGATCGACAAGGTCAGGACTCTAGTACAAAGTGGATGCAACCAACCATTCCCTCATCCGCCTATGCAATTTAATTAGAAGATTTAAGAAAGACTTGGAGTTATATGTCCCAAATATGCACTCTCCATCTCGTGTTTGAAGCTCGCCAAAATACTTATGCTTCTTCTGATGCCCGATAAAATCGGAATCACGCCAAGGGTGGACGTGATGTCACCATCCATGCATCCAATCCTACATTAAACATTTGGGATTATTTGAGGGAATACATGTTTAAAGGTCCAACCCTTAATTTAAAGTCATCAACGACTGACTGCCTACTCGCTAACCATCACGAGTTGTCATTCAACTCTCTTCCTTAGCTCGATCGAAAGAATGCAAAGTATAAATTGGACATGACTCGACTGTCTGCTCTCCAATTCTTGCACCCGACTTAAGGGAAAATACACAACTCGGAGTGGACGTAGTTCGACCATCCCTTCCTATGCTCGAGCACAAAGCTTGCCAGAACACTAATCTTACTCCTTAGGCCTGGTAAAAGCGGAATCCAAATGAACATGGACGCGATCCAACCGTCCATAAACTAAATCTCATCCTTCGTTGAAGGGCATACAAGTGGAAGTTAATCGGGATCCCACCGATCACTCGCTAAGTGAAAGCCCAAGCTCAGGGGCAAGCCATCACATCAAAGTCAAAAAAAGATTGACACACGACAATCCTTCATTAACTCCGTATTCCCAGAGTGCGAAGCAGAGTATAAACATTTAACTCCGTATTCCCAGAGTGCGAAGCGGAGTATAAACATTCAACTCCGTATTCCCAGAGTGCGAAGCGGAGTATAAACATTCAACTCCGTATTCCCAAAGTGCGAAGCGGAGTATAAACATTCAACTCCGAACTCCCAGAGCGCGAGTCGGAGTATAAACATCCAACTCCGAGTTCCCAGAGTGTGAACCGGAGTATAAACATTCAACTCCGTATTCCCAGAGTGCGAAGCGGAGTATAAACATTCAACTCCGAGTTCCCAGAGTGCGAACCGGAGTATAAACATTCAACTCCGTATTCCCAGAGTGCGAAGCGGAGTATAAACATTCAACTCCAAACTCCCAGAGCGCGAGTCGGAGTATAAACATTCAACTCCGAGTTCCCAGAGCGCGAGTCGGAGTATAAACATCCAACTCCGAGTTCCCAGAGCGCGAACCGAAGTATAAACATTCAACTCCGAACTCCCAGAGCGCGAGTCGGAGTATAAACATTCAACTCCGAGCTCCCAGAGCGCGAGTCGGAGTATAAACATTCAACTCCGAACTCCCAGAGCGTGAGCCGGAGTATAAACATCCAACTCCGAGTTCCCAGAGTGCGAACCGGAGTATAAACATTCAACTCCGTATTCCCAGAGTGCGAAGCGGAGTATAAACATTCAACTCCGAGTTCCCAGAGTGCGAACCGGAGTATAAACATTCAACTCCGTATTCCCAGAGTGCGAAGTGGAGTATAAACATTCAACTATGAACTCCCAGAGCGCGAGTCGGAGTATAAACATTCAACTCCGAGTTCCCAGAGCGTGAGTCGGAGTATAAACATCCAACTCTGAGTTCCCAGAGCGCGAACCGGAGTATAAACATTCAACTCCGAACTCCCAGAGCGCGAGTCGGAGTATAAACATTCAACTCCGAGCTCCCAGAGCGCGAATCGGAGTATAAACATTCAACTCCGAACTCCCAGAGCGCGAGTCGGAGTATAAACATCCAACTCCGAGTTCCCAGAGTGCGGAATGGAGTATAAACATCCACTAACTCTAGATTCCCAGAGTGCGAACTGGAGTATAAACATCAACTAACTCCAGATTCCCAGAGTGCGAACTGGAGTATAAACATAAACTTACTTCGGTCCCAAGAGCGCAGACTAGAGTATAAACACCAAATGGGTGTGACTAACAACCCATCAACCAACTCCAGTCCTCAAAGCATGGTTTGGAGTATGAATACCAAAAGGGATGTGATTCGACTGTCCATCTATCGGCTATGGTTCCTCATCAAGTTCTATAGTACAAAAAGCGGATGTGGTACGACCGTTTGCTTCCCAATCTTCCCCTGACATGGGGGCACACTTAATACACAAAATTGAATGCGATCCGACCATCCAGCACTAAGCGGGCGTGACGCAACCGTCCATGCATCAACTCTTGTCCCCGGCACGGGACCCATAACATAAATTTATAGGGATGCACTCCAACCCTACAAGACAAAATTCCTTCCTTGATTCGACAGGGAGGCATAGATTCAAAAAACGGACCTGGCTGGATGTCCTATTCTGAATTGATATTACTACCATCCAACCGCAAATGAACATGGCATGACCGTTCATATGCTAACTCTCGCCTGTGATCCGACGGGTTGTGCATGCAGCATGGATGGATGTGACCTAACCATCCGCCAATCAATTCCTTCCTACAGTTTAGTGGGAGAAGCATCAAACTAAAGTTGTTGTAATTTGACCGGCCATACTTCGACTTTTGCCCTTGACTGGTGGCAGGGGAATTGACCAAGGAAAACACGGTCTGACCATTTTCTACAAAAAAAAACTTAGTCCCCACAGCGTGGACAGGGGTATAAGCATCAAATAGGTATGGTTAATGGCCCTTCAACTTACTTTGATCCCCATACTGGGCTACAAGATTAGACAAACGGATGAATGTGATTCGACTATTCATTCACCAACTCTGACCTAAACTCGACATAAGGAGTATAAACTCAACACAGGTGCAATTAGACCATCCACGAACTAACTCTGCTAACCCAAGACTGGGGGCAGAAGTACAAATCACCGAAAGAAGAGAAAGGTGACTCGCTACATCTCTAGCTTAGCATCCTTTACAACTTAAGGAAATGACTACAAAGAGACCTTAATGCTAGCCAATCAGAATGCCGCCCGAAGTTCTGGGCAACCAAATTATATCGTACCGCTGGATCGACGGGCAATATCGATCTGCACCTTTCACATCGTACCATTGAATCGACGGCCAATATCGGTCCTCTTCGTCTACAAGTCGATGTGACCTGAACTTCATCGAAACCTTTGACCAACAAGGCATGGATAAAAGAATAAACCACGAATGAGTGTGACTTGACCATTCATCCTACGTCGCCTTCCTTCGATCCGTCAGGAAGAGCATGAGACCAAATGAGCATGACATGACTGCATTTGAGCTAACTTTATCCCTAAATCTGACAGGAGAACGTAAATCGAGATGGACATAGTTGATCACCCAACTCCAAATGAATGCAACGTGACCATTCATTCATTGACTCTTACCATGATCCGACTTAAAGAGCAATTCAAAACAAGTGCAACCTAAACATCTGCACACTGATTCTTACCCTGGATTCAACAAGGGAAGCATCAATCCTGCTTTGGATCTGGCTGGACGATTCACTCCTCAGTTTTGCCTAAAGTATGGCGATATAGACAGCGAAGTGAATATCATTGACCGTCCAGAATCTAGCTTATGTCCGAATGTCAGCAAAGTAACAATGTATTCCTCTAAGAGGAAAGAACTATGACATAATACAGGATAGTCTCGACTCAGCCTTCCATCGGTTAACTCGATCCCGCGGTTCAATGGGATAGAATAAAAAATTGAAGCGGACATTATCTACCATGCCACTTATCGAGATATTCCCCAGACTTGGGGGCACGAACAAGAAGATAAGATTAATGTGATTCAACCATTCATCAGTCAAACCTGGTTCTTAAAACTTGAACTACAGCATAGACACAGCTAGGACGAGACTAGACCGTCCACATAATGCATCCGCCAACCCGAGACGGGGGGCAAAAGAGTAATTATCCGAGAAGTTGACTATGACAACTTGAACCTATGACCCATGCCTGATATTCATAACAACTCTAGGTTGCGACCGAAAGGATGCCTAGAGATAGAGTACATTGAATGAAAAGCGCATCATTCAGAAACACAAGTGAATTCAATCTCAAAGCTGGAGCCAGCTATGTAGCAGCGTGCAGTACAAGGCTAAGTTCTACCAATCCTTTGATTCAACGTCCTTATAAGCCTGATCATTTACCATTGCAAATAAACACATAAGGCGCCTACAACCCATCACGAGTATTATAGATCAGATCACAATTCTACGCAATGATGAAGAAAGGGTCAACTGTTTTACTTCAGGTGGACCTTGATGTGTTCGCTTGGACTCGATCTCATATATATATATAGATATATATATATATGGACTCTCGCCAGCCATGAAGAACCCTGCATTGAATGCCGACCCGAGGCATGTCTCGGTGAACAAAAACTATGCGACATGGATTCGGAGAGATCTGTTGCGCTTAAAGAGGAGGCAAATCTGCTCAAAACCAGTGGGTTTATCCATGATGCCCTCCAACCAAAATGAGTATCCAATCCTCTACTTATAAGAAAAACGAACAGAGAGTAGAGGACATACATCAACTACTCAGATTTGCACGGGGAATGACAAAGCGCGGCTTTCCGCTTCCAATGATCGACCAATTGATGGACCTGACCATCATACATGAATTACTCACATCCATGGATGCAAACTCCAGATTCAATCGGATACTAAAGCATGTCCTAGACCAGGAATACAACTGTCTCGTTATTGACCTGGGCCTATAGTGCTATGCTGAAATCCTTAAATTCGAGCTTGAGAACGCTTATGCTACTTACCAAAGGACGATTAGAAGATCATTCAAAAATCATATCGGTCGATCAAGGAAAGTAGATGTGGTTAATATGCTCGTGAGATCATGGCTATCAAACGACCATATCGATGACTTGAAAGAGGTACTCGGTGCTCTCCAAAAAATGCAGGATGAAACTCGATCCTTTGAAATGCTCTTTCACCATTACATCAGAAAGATTCTTTGTTTTCATCATCGATTCTCATGAAATCAAGACTAATTTCTAGAAAATTCCGACAGTTAGAGACACCCATGTACCGAGGACAATCAAGCAGCTCCGATAGACCGCTTGAAGAGACCTTCCATTTTACCCAAACCTTTGGATCGTGAAGATTTATACATCAATTGGGCCGTGTCAACACACGCCGTAAACATCAAAACGTTATGTGAAGATAAACGAATCAAAAGACTAGTATATGATGAAGGCTGGCTACTGACAAGCTCACCCTATTAACGTCTATATCGACCAGCCGTTATGATAGGTCCAAGAACGGCCTTAGATGGCTGAAAATTACTCAGATGGGGTATCGAGCTAAGCCAATTTGATTTCACATATTTCCCTCGAAGAGCTCTCCATGATCAAACATTAGCATACTTCATACCTGAATCCACCACATCAGACGGCTATCCGAAGGACAGTGGTGAACCGTCCAACCGATAGAGAACGTATACAGATGGAACTTCCAATAATCGACTTTTTTAATGTCGAAGTTGCGTTAATGACTATTGAGGAACGATCGATCTGCCACGCCCTTAAACTCAACTTCCCTGCTAAAAATAACGAAGCTAAGTATGAAGCCTTGGCGCTCAAACTTGCAAGAAAAATAAGAGTGAAAACTTTGCATATATTATGTGATTATTTGTTAGTAGTATACCGAGTCAGGGAAGATTATTCAACTAGGGGGAAACATCTTGCTCCTTATCCTAGCTGGGTCGAAAAGCTACTAGTTGACTTTAACTATTACACCACTACAGACATCCTCGGAGAAGAAAATGAAAAGGCTAAGTCACTGGCCAAGCTAGCCAGTTCTGGGGATGCATGGCAAAAAGACTTTGTCCCAATTGAAATGCTTATTATTCCAAGCATTGGCATATGAAGATCAACTAGATCTTAGATCTAGGAGAGGAGTCATGGATGACTCCTATCGAAGATTATCCACAATCGGGGATTCTTATTGAACGAACGAATAAGAAATGGCATATCCTCCATGAATCATACATTCCAACCCTTCACATCGATTCAGGAGAGGATCGTTATGAAGGAGCAATCAAAAAAAAACAACCATCAAACGTTGTTACAACGAATTTCGCGTCGGTTCAGGAGAGGATCGATACAGAATTCAATATAAGATAAACTGACAACGACTCGTGAACGTCAGCGAGAGTCAGATTAACATATATGCATGAATGTCGGACTAATATTCGATATTCCATATTTTCAGGAATCAGAAACACATCCAATAACGATTACAACAACGAACGGGTAACCACTGGCATACAGCAATCAGTTGCAGCAAATACATGGTACAGCAGTCGGCAGTCGATAGTTTACATTATCAAGGAGAACGGTCGAAGGTCACAGCTTCCACCGAAAAGACAATAACTGTTCAGAGTAAGGATAGCAGTATTTCAAAGCACGTCATGTTTTCACAAGACGTACTTTGGGGGGCAAATGTTATCCCGTCTTTTGGCAAGGCCAGGACACCAAGGAACCGATTAGAGAACAGGGATAGCTCGCCATGGATATCGCTGAATTTTGTCTGGGTCCAGATTGAGCTACAATTGATAGGACGTGACAAGAAAGATCATAGAAGTCGACATCTCAAATTTCGGGTCAATCCGGATTCACATGCTCAAGTTATGATCGATTCAAATTGAAGGGAAAAGCCCAGATTTCGTATCCATCACTATGTGTGATTTCGTATCCACCTCCAGGCTCTAGTTCGAATCGATCATTTCCGTATCGATCAACTTCGAATCCATTGAAGTACCTAGGTTCGATTCGGCCTCATTCGAATCCATCGGCAGATCGCCTACTTCATATCGGCCAACTCCCATGAGTTCGTATCGATCAGGAACGGCTGAGTTCAAATCCATCGAGTTCGTATCGATGGACTTCATACCCCTCAGCAGATGGAGCACTTCGTATCCATCAGCTAGTGTCTGCCTCGTATCCATGGGAGAAAGAGTTGTTCGTATCCATCGACCATCGCTTGCTCGAATCCATCAGTAACGCTTTATTTGAATCCATCAAGCCATCAAGCCAAGATGACGTGTCATCCTTCGATGCGAACGTGCCGAGATATATGGAGTCGACGCGGTCGACTCGGAGTAAAGACCGGATCGAGGCGAAGCGTGCGCGCCACCTCATCTTGAGAGCACGTGTAGTCATCGACATGAAGTAATGGAGCCGAAACCATGGAGACGAACCAAACAGCCTTCGAGAAGTCTCAGTTCGTATCGACCATATCTCGTGATCTACTAATCCAAATCCAATGAAATTTTAAGGGAAGCTTGCATACACACTAAGGAACGTCTCTGCCAAATTTCAGCTCGATTGGACGTTTTCTTGATCGATTCGAATGGATTTCGAATCGATCCCAAAGTGGGCCCAGATTTCCTGAAGGCGGGCGCGTGGGCCCCCCTCACGGGCCAAAAGTGGTCTCCCAAAGTTTAGTCGAAATATCAGCCTCCTACACCTATAAATAGGACCCCTGGTCATTCAGAAAAGGGGATCTGGATTCTGAAGCGCCTAGACTCTGCCGGATCGAGATTTGCATCTTATTCTTACTGTTGAATCCGAATTCCAAGCTATAATTCGCTGTTGTTCGCTGTAATCACTTGTAATCATTGAAAGAGAATCAATAAAATCATCAAAACTTCATAGTGGATGTAGGCGATACGCCGAACCACTCTAAATTGCTTGTCTGCGTATTTACAATTATGTTTATTGGAGTTTTTGTTAGATAATCTCTGTTTTACATTTATGTTCTTCATTTTATCTCTTCAAATAACTCCCGAAGAGTGTTGTGCCCATTTTTGGTACAAACAATTTAAATTAGAAATATTTAATTGATTTTAAATATTGAAAAGTTAATTTTATAAGTTAAATAACTTGAATTTAAAATGTAATGATTATTTCAATAATTGGAATTGTTTAAATTATTAAATCTTGAATTTAATTTGAATAAGAATAAAGATAGTAAACTTTTAAATTTATATTTAAAAGTGGTTAATTTGGGTTTTATAATAATTCATTTTAATTAACGTGTAAAATAGCCTTTCGAGGAACTGACTCATATTTTGATAAAACCAGTTCCATTGGATCCGTAATAGTGGATTATATTATGTCGTTGAATTTCAGGGTGATTGGACGTATTGTTTGGTCATGCGAGTTCGAAACACGTAGAAATTAAATAAAAGAATTTAAATTAATATAAACTTGGTTTGGAAAGTTAACTTTTGTATATAATGGAATTGGGTCTCTATAATAGTTCCATTATGTTCGGAATATGGGTATTACATATTGAACGTCAGGCGGCATGCTCCGATTGGAATTCGGAATTTTGAAGCATAAATAGTGTTTGGATATTTCTATATAAAGGCCTAAGTGCTCACAAAATTTCACAAAAACCCTAATTCTTCAAATGCATCCGCCATTAACAAAATCAACGGCCATGGTTGTTCTGGCCATTAAAGGCCGTATTAGTCGATGTCGTTAAATGGGAAAAGGAGGACGAGAGGGAGGGGCGTCGATTGGTGGTGGTGGACGAGGTCACGGCGAGGCATGGAGGTGGCAGTTTGGGTTCAAAGGCGTGCAACATTTGAGCAATTTCAGGAGTTAGGCGGCGACTGGGAGGGTCGGACCACTAGCGTTAGAGAGGTGGAGTTCGGGGGCGATGTCAAGTGAAAGAGCGGTGGTGGATGTGGTGCGTAGGGGTGGTGACGTCGTGATTCTCGATCGTATTTTTGGGTCTGGAAACAAAGGCGCGGCCTGGATTTGAAATAAACAAGGATTAGGGTTATGTTAATATGGTAATTAAAAGTTAATGATGTAATTAATTATATTATTACAAAATTGAATGGTTAAAAGGTATAACTTTTTCATACGAGGTCGGATTTACACGCGACGATCGAGTTGTGTTGTATTCGTATCTGCGAAATCTACGATATGGAGTTGGATTGGATGGATTTGGAGCTTATAGGTAAAATTGCGTTAAAATTGGACGCCAATTCAATCTAAATTCAAATGGAGCGTTTTGGCGAAAACTGTAATCAATATGAGTTAACTCACCTCTCTGGCCCACATATATTTTTATATAAGTGTGAATAATTTTATTACTGAATATTTGTTGACTGTTTGGATGATTTACTATTTTAGTGGTTGGTTTGAATATATTCCCACTACCGAAGTGGATGGGACTCTATTAGGTTCCCATGTAAGAGCGGATGACCCTTTATATATGATCATGCCTTGAAGCGGTTGATTATATTGTATGTGATGCAGGGGACAAGTTGGAGCGATCCAACTAAATTCCTCACACTGTTGATTTTATTTTTCATGTATTTTGATATATGATGTGTTGGATTCCGTATTTAATGACATGGATGATTTTTACACTATTTAGTGCTATGGTAGCACTGGGCCATATTTTTACTATTTTGAAATACTATAAAGTGAAGGTTTAGTTTTAAAAAGGATTTTAAGTGATTTCAAAATTTTATATGTTTTAATAATTATTCTCTAAATTTATTTAAAGAAGGAACTTATTTTAAAATAAAAGGTATGATTTTTAGATATTATAGATTAATAGTTTTATAAAATATTTTAAATAGAGATTTTGAACTATAAATAAAGATTTATAAAATCTTAAAAATAAGCCTGCCTTTATAATATAGGAATATGATATTAAGAAGAAGATAAAAATATTTTGGTATAAGTATTTATTAGCCATTTTATATAAAGTGATATGTATATATATATATATGTTTGCAACCAAATTGGCCACAAACACCCAAGAACAGATATAAGTAGTGAAATAAATGAAGAAATTAAATGAAAACAGAGGAAAATTACAAAATATCAAGAAAAATGCAAGAAAAAGCAGAAACAACCAGATTTATATGGGTTCGGCATTGATGGCCTACGTCCACTTTGAATACTCTCTTTATTGCTTTCCAATTAACTTGACTACAATTAAGTACAGCAAGAACAGCGGAGTACAAGAAGTAATGGAGGAAGCTGATTACAATAATGGTAGAATCTAACCAACAGCGTAAGAGTCCCCAGAATCGCCCCTTATGCTTGTATTTATAGATGAAGGCGACCTCCAACCTGACTGAAACTTCGGCAACAGGACCTTCTCGATCATATGGGCCCACCATAGGGAGGACTAGGCCAAACTCTCAATGGATAGGGATCGGTAACGATCCCTCCATATGTTGAGTTTTGGTTAGCGATCTCTATGGTGGCTTCCTTATGCTCTAACATGATAGTGCTTCAAATATCATGGCGTTTGGATACGTGGGGCTCTAGTTCTTGTAGTACTTTTGTTCGAATCCCAATCTGGTCAAGGGATTGACGATCCCCCCTAGTTCTCCAACGTATACTGATCCATCCTCCACGAGCAAGCCATGTTGATCCATATCACACAAACCATACCATGCCGACCCATCTCTCACAAGTCATACCATGCCGAGCCATCCCTTACGAGCAATCCATGCCGAACCTTCTCTCATGATCAACAACATGTTGATCCTTATCTCACAAATCACACCATGTCGGTCCCTCTCTATCCAACGTATCACACCGATCTGTCTATCGCTGTTGGGTCATGTTGAACTAGGTACCATGTATTATGTCGACCCGTCTGCATCCCCACCTAAGTTGACTTCCTAACCTAGTGATCATACTGATCCCTATGGCCTCTTCATGTTACACCGAACCCGGTATTATCTCATTCATATCCATCATCCACTATGTCGATCCCTCTCTCATATAAGCTAACTCCTATCTTTCTAACACCCCGTGTTGCCCATCTATCAACTTTGTCCAATCCAGGCTCCATACAACTATCCGAACTTTATATCTTGGTCATGCAGCCACTGCGTCATGATCATCCTTCTCATTAACAGTGAATTTTGGCCTGCGTGATCAGCCTAATATAGTCGGTTCAAGGCACCGGGTAACACTTGCTCCCCAAAGTACGTCTTGTGGGTAACATGATGTGCTTTGAATTGAAAAATGGTCTAAGTTGCTGGGAAGAAGTCTTTTTAACTTTTTGGTTGATTTCTGTTCCTTTATCGATCTTCAATGGTACAAGTCTGATGTCGTATTTTGTTAGTATGTACGGATCTGGTCATGTGAGATTTATAGGTTCTCTTCTGATTCGATCTCAAACTTGATCGCTTCAGGCTAGATTGCTATTTCAGTTAATTTCAAAAGGTTGAATTCTTAAATCATTCCCGTGTTCATTCACATGTACGTTCCCGTTGTTGGCTTCCGGACGTGTTCGGACGTTTGTAGGTTGTTATCAAATTTAATAGTGTCATGTACACTTATGTTTACAACATAATCTTCATGATGATGATCATCTGCCACTTCCTAGTTATGTGTCACTTCTTTACTTCATTTTTTATCCCATCCATATCCATCATTCACACATTTCTTTTTTTTGTTTCTGGAGGTATCGGTATTCCACTCACCGATCCATCATTAGAGAAATGCGATATTAGGCATGCCTCAATGCCGCCCCTTTCTCTTTTCTTTTTCCTTTCTTTGACTTAGTCACCCTCAATGACCGGTTCGACTCCCTTTCCGTCGCTCATATATAAATTCGCACCCATTTCCTTTCTCTCCTCACTTTTCACTTCACAACACTTAAACCTTTTCTCCTACTATTTGCACAAGTACATAGCCCAATGGTCGAAAGAACAAATCTTCACCCTTAACTCTAAACTCAAACGTGAAACATCATTCTCGATCAAAACCATCAGTAAATTGCCCTTAATCCCAAGTTTCAACCACGTGCTCAAAATTTAATTCAGATAGGTAGGCTTCCCTTTTATAATCGTGTCAGTTGACTCACGAATTTGGGTTTCGCATGTGTTTGAGGTGTTTCTAGGCAAATTATTCAGTGGGTTCTGCTAAGTCAAGCGAGATACAAGGAGAAAATGAAGGTGCTGGAGAAGAGGAAGAAGGAGGGTTCGGTACTTAGTAATTTGGTGATTTGATGGAGAGTAGTTAATGTTAGGGATCGGCGTAGGGAAGGGCTTTATGAGGGAGCGGTAGGAGTTGTACCAGGCGAGAAGGTTCGAAAGACCATGCGAGTGAATGAGGGATAGGCATCAATGACTTAAGTGTAGGGACCGGTGTTGGTAGATGAGTTATAGGGATCAGTAACGTTTGTGGAGAGGGGTTGGTAGTGAAGCTAGGATAAGGGATCGGTAATAGCTAACTGTTTAAGGGATCGGCTTACAAGTTAATGCATAGGGATCGGCGTATAGGCTAAAGGGAAGGGATCAGCATACGGAACTGAGGGATCGATATTTTCAAAGTATGCTAAATTTAGGTTAAGTCTTTTGAACACTGAATCGCATATTGCCATGCTCGATTTTGGACTGTTGAACTTAATCTTTAATAAGCATCTATGTGCTTCTTGACATGGACCAAATGAAAAACTGTATAAATAACCTAGACAAAAAACTTCATAGCTTAATACGTCGATAATCGATCCTAAAGCTCTCGTTGCCGATCAACTTTCCTGTTGATTGAGACAGTCAGCGATGATAGTCTCTCTGGATGTAATTCTAAGTCTTGCCATTTCAATCTTGCTTTTATGATTCTGAACTGTTCATACTTTTTTCACACCGCACCGCACTGCACTATAGTTCGCACACGACATGGGTGGAACGAGTTATTATTTTTAATGTTGATTATCTACTGAGTATAGCTGACATAGATCTCAAGCAGCATGACGTGCTTCGTACAAATGTCTTCCGAGTCCATTGCAAGACACATTAGTTCTGAGGCAAAGTTTAGCTCCGCCACCATATCTATTAAACCTTCTCCGAGTCACCATACAGAACAACTAAAGGCGTCTGACTCGCAACTAAATATCTTTTCCGACATTCCAGTCCTTCCTGCAAAAGTCATCAGTCCGGCTCCCGATGTAGTTGAGGGTGCTATCATTCTAAGTAACCCTGTTGACTCTCAAGCATCTAGAATCGATGAAGCCGCTCTTCATCGATTGTGTTCCATTTATGGAATTCCATTTGAAGATGTTTTAGTTCCATCGAGGCAAGACAGACCTCACTTGCCCCCAGCTAGGTATACTACTTGCAACAAATTTATGTGCTGGGCTAGATGTGTGCCACCCTGCAACTCTTTCATTTAGGAAATGTTGAGGTACCTGGGGATCGCACCTACCCAGTTGCATCCCAACTGCTACGCTTTCATCCATGAGGCTATCCTTCTTTTTATGAATGTTTGTTCCGTCCGCCAACTCCTGAAGACATTAGATATACCTACAGTTTCAAAAGATGAACAGAGAGCCCTTCATATGTCTTTCTTGAATCCTCGCCTAAATGCCAAGTCTTAATGGGTGAATGGAACAAGCACTCTCTCTATTCAAGCACCAGTGGTTTTATGTATGATGTCCTCCTGGTTCCGCAAGGAGATGGTTGAAAGGACGTAAGTGTTACTCCTGTCTTCGTCTTTAGTTCGATGATTTACATTGCAACTTCTTCTTCAAACATACTAACATCCCTAGTTCTTCCAGGTGTTCACCCTCGACCCAAAGGCGTCGAGTATTCTAGGGTCGTCGTGCCATTCATGCTACTCCTATTGAGGATTGGGACATCAAACTTCTTGTCACTGATAAGCTGCTTTCAATATTCGAGAAGTAGGAAGACGGCCGCAAAATTGGACTTCCTGGGAGTAAAGCAGTCCCGAAAATTATTGTCGAAGGAAGGGTAGAAATAAGCGACCCCATGGTGCCCCTTGCTAAAGGAACTCGGGAAGACATCGAAGAGGGAGAGATAAAATAATCTCAAGATGTTGGGTCGAGAAGCGAAGATGTAGGCCCTAGAAAAGCATCGGTAGTCGAATCACCACAGACCAGCCAAATGCAAACTCCCCCGAAGAGGAGAAAAAATTTGGTGTACAAACTGTGAAAGAGTAAGGCCGGGGCAAATCCGAAATTCGTCATAACCCCGCTTGAAATGGAGTCGTCTTCCCAACAAAAGGAAAGCTCGTTAAAGGGACTCTCCGACATCCCGATTCCAGATGATATATTAAATTATGACTTCCCTAACATCAACGTTGAAGGGTTCAACTCTCCCGCTAGGAGCGGCGAAGGTGTGCAACCTTCCAATAGAGGGGAGGAAACTCCGATAAGTAAAGCCATCATTACCGATCCGTCGGAGGAAGCACTAGGACACACATAAACACTTGCACTCCACTATACACTCGTTATTAATTCTTTGTGCTACTACTTTTAATATGCTCCTATTTGGTTCTTTACAAGTGCAATGTCACATCCCATGCTTTCGACCATCTTCGGAGTTCTTCTACTTATTATCGCTCAAGCCGAGATTCCGAATGCGGAAGATGCAGAGATAGAGATAACGGGCAAGACAAAGACTATTAATCCAGACGGAAATCTCAACCACACGCTCCTTGCCATGATGATCAATCAAACCTTCCCGCTCATGGCTGAGATAAGTCCTCGCACCTGGGTTATCATGCTGCTGCGCCTCACGACCAACATTTCGGGTCATCAAATTCAAGGCAATCACGTGAGCGCCGTTCCGGCAAGCACCCGCTTGTTACTTCTGACCTACCAGTTCCTGCTCATGATCCTACTATAGTGGAAAAGTTAGCTGAATTCAAAGCTACCTTTCCAAAAATCTGCTTTGATGGACTTAAGTTCCTCCCTTCTATACACGTCATTCCCGGAAGTGCCAAAGAGAGCTCATTAGCATGCATGAATGACGTGTACATCCAGCATGAATCATTTATTCACTGGGCCGAGAAAATCTATGAAGTCTCCATCGAGCACCAACGTGAAATCGACCGCCTCAAGTTTGAGGCTATTCATGACAAGGACATCTTCAAGCACCCGGACACAGAGTTGCTTGAGTATAAAACCAACTTGTCTAAGCAGAGAAGAACGCGAAAGAAACAGCAGAGGCGGTAAATTGCCTGGATTCGCACAAAAAAGAACTGGATGCAGCATTTCACCGCAGTGGCACTCTGGCCTTAGAAAAAGACTCCTTGCAAAAGGAGAAGGAGGTATTAGCTCGCCATGTTGAAGAGCTTGAAAAATTATTAAATAAAGAGAGGGAGGAAAAGGTCGAGGCGTAGGAAGAATCACAGAGATACTGTAAGGAGATCGTTGAGGCAAGAAACTTAAGAACGAAGCTCGACGAACAATTTGCCCAGATCGAAGCCTTAAAAGAAGTAGCCTAGGAAGAAGGTAGAAAAGAGGTGCTCAAAGAAGCTAACTCCCGAGTAGAAGTGCCACTGACTCCGGTAGAAATGAGATCGAGAACTTGTTCGATCAGCTTATCATCGAATATAACGCAAAAGTTATTCTTCACCGTGACTTGACCGTTCTAGGCGAAGGCTATCTTGAATCGCTCGCTGAAGCCTGGGAGCTTATTACCAAAATCAAGAAGGAAGAATAGGGATTAGCAGAGCTTAATGAAGAGGCACTCGTGCAAGAGGTGCTTCGAGGAAATGAGCCATCTGATATAGCCGCTGCCAAACTTCAATTCTTTAAGGCTCCTGCACCGGCTAAAGAAGGAGAGGACGTCGTTGGATCTCCTGGAACCGATCTCAAGGGCCTCCTCCTACCCGTATAGTTGGAATATCATCTTCTCAACTCACGGAGCAACATATCGGCAATGATCCGAACAGACCCGGCCTTGGTCCACAAATGCTATCTCTAATTCTTGAAGGGAGCACTCCAATGACCATTGAGAGCCAACCGGATGCTGGTATCGCACTGAACTTTTTTGAACTCAAAATGTTGTTTTCGACGCATAACGGCCATTGACTAATGTCTGTATTTTAACGAATTTTTGCAGGTCATCGTGGTCCTGAACAAACTCCTAAGAGCGATGTCGCCACGGAGCAACAAGAGAAACGGTCGAAGCTCTGGCTGCTGCAAATATTCCGAAGCCTGATGCTCAAGTGAATGGTGCACTTGACGAGGATAAGCCCAAGGACCCGTCCGTTGCTGAAGAGTTAGATGATGTAGTGATCACGGGTGCCTTGGAGTACACCTCCAAAACCAGTATGAAGGAGCAGATTGAAGAGGAAGGGAAATCGAAGCGTAAAGTCAAAGGGGAGCCGATTGAGGTGGTAGTCGAAGATTCTAGTCCTGTACCTCTGGAAGTCATTCCACCCGGTAGGACAATTTCTATTGAAATTCCTCCTTTTTCTTCAAGCTTCTCCACTAAGGGCAGCAAAAGGTCCCGGAAAAGACGCTCTACTAATTCTACTTCTGAGAAACCGAAGAAGGAGAAGAAGTTGAAGGAATAGGTAGCACTTTGTGTCGTTGTACATAGTTTGGATAATTTAGACGTGTATTTCTTTTCTTAGTAGTAAGTGTACCGGCGTGAATCCTGAACTTTTGGAATAACTTGTAATGGATTTTTGAGATAGTGAATAAAAGATTCTGCTTTTTGATTAGTCATCATACGAATCATTACTTCAATAGTAGAATAATTACTTCCTATTCCATGTACTTGTAATAATTTTCACAAGTCCCATAATAATTCACAATCTCCATCTCAAGGCTTCTCTGTAGTTGTAGTCTTAAGTCGTAAGCAGTGATAAGTCGGAACTGTAATGAACGGCCATATCTCGCCTTTAGCAATTCGCGTTTCTTTCGTTAATTTGAGATTGGAATTCGTGGGATAGAGAATAGCCGAAATCCGTCCATCCACCCGTTGAGTTTATGAGCTAGTCCATGGTCTGGGGACTTGGAGTTATTTTGCGAGCGTTCGGTCCATGTTCAATTTATGTTCTTGCTTCGGTCCATAGTCCGGGGACTTGGAATTTCTTGTTGGTGGTCGTGTTTCCGCCCGCAGCAGTCCTTTTTCCACCAAATGGTTTATACTCTAGCCCGAAGTCCGGGGACTTAGAGTTTTTCTCGTGGGCAGTCGTGTTTCTGCCTGTGGCAGTCGTTTTTCCGCCAAATGGTTTATACTCTAGCCACAGTCCGGGGACTTAGAGTTTGTCTCGTGGGCAATCGTGTTTTCGCCCATGGCAGTCATTTTTTCACCAAATGGTTTATACTCTAGCCCACAGTTCGGGGACATAGAGTTTTTCTCATGGGCGGTCGTGTTTCCGCCTGTGGTATCGTTTTTCCGTCAAATTGTTTATACTCTACCCCGCAGTCCGGGGACTTAGAGTTTTTCTCGTAAGCAGTCAAATTTCCACCCGTGGCAGTCATTTTTCCACCAAATGGTTTATACTCTAGCCCGCAGTCCGGGGACTTAGAATTTTTCTCATCGGTAGTCGTGTTTCTGCCCATGGCAGTCTTTTTTCCGCCAAATGGTTTATACCCTAGCCCGCAGTCCGGGAATTTAGAGTTTTTCTCATAGGCAGTCATGTTTCCGCCCATGGTAGTCTTTTTTCCCCAAATGGTTTATACTCTAGCCCGTAGTCCAGGGACTTAGAGTTTTTCTCGTGGGCAGTCAAGTTTCCACCCGTAGCAGTCGTTTTTCCGCCAAATGGTTTATACTCTAGCCCGAAGTGCGAGGACTTAGAGTTTTTTCATGGGCAGTTGTGTTTCCGCCCGTGGCAGTTGATTTTCCACCAAATGGTTTATACTCTAGCCCGCAGTCCGGGGACTTAGAGTTTTTCTCGTCTCCTCGTTGTCGGTGGCCTTTGTTCCTTATTGCGAGCACCGCTCTTTGGTTCGTCTACGGGGGTCGAAAACCGAGCAAACTAAGGGAGCTCACCTTATTCGATCCCATTGGGGATTGGTATGATTGATCAACTTCAAACTCTGTGAATCTGTTCACACATCACATATATCGATATCAATCAGTTTCATTGTATACTTAGCATAAAATGCAATAGCATTGGCTTATGTAAAGGAGGCTCAATATTTTATTCATCATATGGAAAGAAACAAAATAGGTTGTCTTATTACACATTGAAAAGATCAAACACTAAAGTAAATGCCGAAAGTAACTAGTACCGGAATACAAAAGAAATATTCTAAGTGAAATAGTGTCATAAATGCTCGCTGATCCACGCTCTTGGAATTGTCGCGCCATCAACAGCCGCTAGCTTGAAAGTTCCTTCTCCAAGCCTTTGTTCAATGACGTATAGTACATCCCATGTAGGATCCATGTGCGATGGGACAGGAAAAAATCGTTTTAGGACAAGATCGCCAACTTCAAAGGTTCTCGATCAGACTTTCATGTTGTAATATCGGGCGATTCGATGTCCGCATGCAGCTGCTCTCAAATCGGCCTCCTTGCGCTTCTCATCGATAAAGTCCAAAGATTCCAAGAGAAGATCTTGGTCTGTTCTGGGGTCGTAGTAAGTCACTCGATGAGAAGGGACTTTGAGTTCTACTGTAATAACTGCTTCGGCTTAAGCAAGAGCCAATGGAGTATGGCGAGTCGCGGACTTGTGAGTGGTCCTGTAGGCCCAAAGTGCCATAGGAAGCTCATCCACCCACTTGCCTCTAGCCCACTCCAAATGCTTTTTCAGAATAGATTTGATAATCTTGTTTGCAGCTTCAACCTATCCATTCGCCTGAGGGTGATCGGCCGCCGCAAACCTCTTCTCAATACAATACCGTCGACAAAATTCTTTAAATTCAGCGCTATCGAATTGAATCCCATTATCTGTCATGATAGTTCGTGGGAGACCGAAACGACATATGATGTTTTGAACAACAAAGTTGATAACTTTCTTAGTTGTAATCGTGGCTAACGGCTCCGCCTTGGTCCATTTGGTGAAGTAGTCAACCGCGATAATCGTGTACTTCATGCTACCTTTGGAGATTGGTAAAGATCTGATGATGTCAATACCCCACATAGCGAATGGCCATTGACTAACCATTTGTGTGATCCCTGTCGGTGGGGCTCTTGGTACTTTTGCATATATCTGGCACTTGTCGCATCGTTTCACATAATCAGCAGCATCCTGCTTCACAGTTGGCCAGTGGTATCCATAAAGGAGTATCTTTTTTGCTAAAGTTTGCCCCCCAGTGTGATCGCCACATTCCCCCTCACGGACTTCTTTCAAGACACGCTTTATCTCATCATGAGCGATACACCGGAGTAAGGGAACGGAAAACCCCTTTCTATACATAGTTCCTTCTTGCATAATATACCGTGAAGCTTTGCAAAGGACATGTCGCTTTTTGTTTCTCTTCTCAGGCAAGATTCCACGCAACGGGTATTCTTTAAATGGAGTCATCCATGATTCCCTTTTGGGCTCCGCTTCCAATACTTGATCAACTTCCATCATATGTATGCTTGTGGTATGCAATGTCTCGACCGGAACCAAGCCCATCTGTTGCGCATCACCAGTACTCGCGAACTTTTCCAACGAATCGGCTTCTCCGTTCTTCCCACATGGAATATGCGAAATGTCATAGTATTCGATATTCGCCAACAATTCCTGAAACTCGGGTAAGATACGGGGCAAGTCATTGTCCCTTAGCCTGATAATCTCCTCTTACTTGATACACCACCAGTTGTGAGTCGCAAAAGATTTCAAGAGACTTTACTCCGAGCTCTCTAGCGTGTTCTAGCCCAGCGATCAATGCTTCATACTCGGCTTCATTATTTGTAGCAGGAAAATCAAGCTTCAAAGTGTAGAAAATTGACCAGTTCTCAGGGGTTACAAGAACAATTCCAGCTTCGGAACAATGATCATTAGATGCTCCATTAGTGTACAGCTTCCATCGTACAATAGGGACTACACCACTCTTTGGGGGCTCATCCTGCATGGTAAACTCTGCTCTGCCAATGCTTGTCTCTGGATAGCTCTTCACGAAAGATATGTAATGTCGAACTGGCTAAACTCGATGTTCCATTTAATCAACCTTCCAGACGTCTCAGGTCGTTGTAAGACCTATCGTACCAGATGGTCGGTGTAAAGGTTGATTGGGTAGGCCTGGAAATACGGGCGAAGTTTGCACGATGCAAGTAACAAGTAGTACACCAATTTCTCTATCTTCGGGTAGTTTCTTTCTGCACCCGTTAATCATTTACTAACGTAATACACCAGTCTCTAAATCCGATTCTCCTCGCGAATCAAGGTGGCACTTATGGCATGTGACGATACAGCCAAGTAAATATACAACTCCTCATGATCTACCGGCTTTGACAAGACAGGAAGTCTCTCTAAATTCCACCAGAGCTCGGAATTCTCCTTCACAATCTTGCGTCCATTCGAAATCCCTCTTTCCCTTCCTTATCAGGTCAAAGAAAGGAATACATTTATCATTTTCCTTGAAAATGAATCGTCTCAAAGCAGCAACCTTCCCATTCAGACTCTGCATTTGTTTAATGGTTCTAGGAGCTTGTATATCCTGAATGGCTTATATCTTTTCTGGATTAACTTCAATTCCTTGAGAATTGACAATAAAGCGCAAGAACCTCCCCGACGCAACACCAAATGAGCACTTCAGAGGGTTGATTTTCATGTTATAGAATCGAAGGATATCGAACATCTCCGCCAAGTCCCGAATGTGGTGTTTGATCGTCGTGACTTCATGAGCATATCATCCATGACTTCCATCATCCTCCCAATCTGATCGTTAACATTCGGTTAACCAGACACTAATAGGTTGCTCCAACATTCTTTAATCCGAACGGCATGACTACATAATAGTATAACCCAACATCCATCACAGAACTGGTATGTTCCTGATCGGGATGTGCATTAGGATTTGATTATACCCCGAGTACGCATCCATGAATGGCAACAATTCGTGCCTTGCAGTTGAGTCGACTAGCTGATCAATTTTAGGAAGGGGAAAACTATTTTTAGGGCACGACTTGTTCAAGTCTGAATAGTCAATGCACGTTCTCCACTTCCCATTCGCCTTCTTCACCAGCACGGGATTAGATATCCATTCAGGATCAAGGGCGTTGCGAATAATCCCATTGACTTTAATTTTATCGACCTCCTCTTTAAGAGCCACGGACCACTCCGGATCCATGCCTCACCTTTTATGTTTCACCGGTACATACTTCGGGTCAAGGTTCAATGCATGGCTCGCAGGGGCAGGCAAGATACCACACATGTCAGAATGAGTCCAAGCGAATACATCCAGATTCGCTTGGAGGAAATTAGTAAGTTCTCTCATCATCGAAGGGCTGAGTTGCGATCGAGTCTTCAACACCCATGATGGATCTTCGAGGCTGACTATTATATCAATCGTCGGCTCAACCGGCGCCGCCTTGGTCTCCTTGGGATCCTCCTCATCATCCCTCGGATCTATATCTCTATAGAACCGACTGTGGAGCCCAAGCCCAGGCTTAAGTGCCATTTGTCAATCTTTAGTAACATGGATGCAGACAGACTTGTCCACATCCTTTCCCTTCTCTTTTTGCCGAGCCTCTCTCAACTTAGCCACATAACAGGCACGTCCAGTTGCCTGATCACCATGCACAACACCTACTCCATTATTGGTTGGAAATTTCAATGTCAAACACCACGGGGCAAGAGCTACCCGAAATTCAGCCAGTGCCAGACGGCCCAGAAAAACATTGTACGGTGAATCAACATCCAAAACAATGAATGGTAGGATCTGCACCCTCCTACGTTCACCTTCTCCCAACTCAACTGGCAATTCGACATAACCTACTGCCTTAGTAGTTACACCGTTGAAACCATGTATACGAGCTTTAGATGGTTTCAAATCCTTAGCCTCCACCCTCATTTGATCATACGCCTTCTTAAAGATAATGTTCACAGAACTTCCACAATCAATCAAAATTCTTCTCACCCGAGCAGGGCCAATCATGGCAGAGATAACCATTGGATAATTAGTAGGGCCTCTACTCTATCGGTGTCCCTGCTCCTAAATACTATATCATCAGTCATCGTACGATGTTGCTTGGCCGGAGTTTCATCCCTCGTATTCGAACAACATTCAAAATCCACATGTCTTATCGAACTAGCATAGCGCTCCATTTTCTACCAACTCCTATCTGCAGGATGCGGTCCACCAACTATCATGTTCGTTACCAACCTTCCACCGACCCATGCATGCTCCTCAGCCCTACGCGGAGCCTGCCCTCGATTGTGGTCAAACGTCCACAATCCGTCGTCCTGTGGATTTTTCACAAACTGCTGCAACTTCTTCTCCCGAATCAATTTCTCAATGGCATCCTGGAGATGCCTACACTCGTTCGTATTGTGCCCATAACAGTCATGAAACTGGCAATACTTTCCGGTTCGTTGTTGCGTCTCTATTGACTCTTTCGGACGCGGCTTCTTATATTGAAAAGTATTATAAGTGGACAGGTAAATGTTCTCCAAAGATGCATTCAGAGGTGTATAGCTGTCATACATAGGAAACCTGGGCTTCGGCCTTCCGGGCTCCCTCTTCCAGTCTCGATTCCCTTCACCACTTATTTTCTGCTGATTCGGCTTGTTTTGAACATTGACCTGCACCATCCCAAAACTCTCATCAGACTACTTTATCGCGATGTTGCTTTGCACCGCTTCCCCACTGGGCCCCACAACATGGCTCTTTCTAAACAATTTGGCTTCTTCCTTTCTCATAAACTAGGCCGCCTTTGAATATAAACGTTCCAGCGTAGCCGGTGGTTTTCCAGCTAGACAGTCGCCGACTTCTGATTCCGGGTCGACCCCTCTCGTCACAGCCATGAGTATCGCATGATCATTTGGGTTACTGACTTCAGCGGTCGCAATATGAAATCTCTACAAGTAGTCCTTCGGTGATTCTCCTGGAGCCTGGATTACACTTGATAATGACATCACATCTTTAGGGCCAGTAGCATGGATCCGGAATTGCTCCACAAACCTTGTTGCCAGTTCATCAAATCTTGAGATCGATCATAAGGGTAACCTTGCGAACCACATCGTGGCGATCCCAGAGAGACTTATAGGGAAGTATCTACATTTGATGGCATCGTTTGCTCTTGCTGAGTCCATCAACCATTCGTACCTTATGATATGCTGCCTCGGGTCCTTTTTCCCCTTAGAAGGCAGGCATCGTAGGCATGTTAAACCTTCTAGGATACTCCGCATGTAAAACATTGTCGGTAAATGGGATGTGACTCCTAGAGACTCCTCAATCATCATTCGTCAAGCCCTGGTTCTCCCTCACTAGCTGTCTGACCATTGCTGATAAGTCCGGTGTCTGGATAGGTGGCGCCAACAATACAAGAAATCCGACCTTTTCCTACCAATATATATGGATAGGTAAAGATAACCTTTATCTACCAATATTTAATGGTAAGATTTATTGGTAGGTAAATATTGCTAATATTATAACATTTTGGAAGGATGATTATCTACCAATAAATATGAGTAGGTAAAAAGTATTACCTACGCACATACTGCATGGAAAGTTTTTTGCAATTAGCGCATATATTTCCCTCCTATCATTTTAACTTTTCGGTAAAAATAACACTGAGTTGTGTGATGATGTGTCAAAAAACCTTATCCTAGCAATTTTATTTTTGGAATGAAGATTTCATTTGCATATCCTAGCAATGTTCCTTGTAAAATCACTTATGTATTAATTATTAATATTTATTTTGAAATATGAAATAATTAGCAACTAATAATTAATAAACAGTAATTAAATTTTAAATATTTATTATTAAATATTCAATAATCATTTATTAATAACTAATAATTTATTAATAACTTTTTATATATTGCCATTTTTATTTAAACAATGGACTATTAAAATGTAAGTATTGTAATTTTTCTAAAAAGTTTCACAATTTCATACCAATATGTCATCATCCAAAATGGCTAAAACATATTCTCCCTAATTTATTAGAGAAACACAATCCATACCATACCCTCTAGCTACAGATCTAACTGTTTATTTTAAATAAAGTCTATCGGTACAAATCTTAATCCGCGTATTTCCTTTTGATTGGCCATACTAGAAACCGACAGGAAACACTATCCACCTTTGAATCCCCCACATCTCCATTCTCTAAAGTACTATTCAGATCCCCAATCATCTCATCTTCCCAAACCCTAATTCCCAAATTAATCAAATAAATTTGTCAATTTCACCATGGCAGGAAGAGGCACTACAAGAAAAATTGTTAATCAAACAAGTTTTACTCCACTTCTCTCCATTTTGATTCAATAATGAAATTATTTTTCTGTTCCGTCAAAAGGTAACCTTTTTGTTTATTTTCTGATTTATGCTTCCTCTTAATTTTTGACTAAATTATGCTTCATCATTAATTTTCTATGTAAACTGCATTATGTAGTTTTGTGAGAATGGAAGATGATATTTAGAAGGGCCATCTAGAGAATGTTATTTAGACTACAACCAAATTTTGGATCATCATCTTATGTTGTCGCATTGATTAATATTACGGTAAAACATGCACTTATTCGAATGCTTTATAAACTTTTTTGCATATTTTATTTTTCCTCTATAAGTATTAGCATATGAAGTTCTTAAAAATAATACCCTAAGAAATTATAGCAATCTTGATTTTTTCTTTATTTCAATTTTTTTATGGATTTTATAACATTTTTGATGATATTGTCATTGATTCGCTTATTTGGTAAGGCTGTAAAGTTATGTAATAGAGCATTGATTTCCTTCAATACATCGGTAGTAAAATGCTAAATTGGCTACATATTATCAAAATTCTTGACTAAATGATGCGCCCTTAGTAATTGTAATATTAAATGCAACAATCCTATAGACAATAAATATGAATATTTTTATTCTGTGTTTGTTAGTATTTTGGATTTGATTTTTCATCAAAATTATTACTTACCAATTTCATCATTGATTCACTCATTTGGTAAGGTTCATTTTATTATGGCCTTCCATGAATGGATAGATAATTAAATGCTTAATTGTGTTCATTGTATAAAATTATTTCTTAAATGACTTGCAACATCCTTGATTATAATAACAAATGAAATATTAATCATGTCATTTAAGTATCAATTTTATATAATGAAAATAATTAAGAATTTAATTGTCTATCCATTTTAAGTTATGTAGGGCTTGAATTACCTGAAAGATGACATTTTTAAAAATAAATGCAACCTCTCTTTTTCTGATCATCGTTCCCTCAAAAAGGAAGGTTGATTTATTTTTTGGTGTTATTTTTATTAGTCATTAATTCCTTACTAAATTCAAATAAAACCATTCAATTAATTAGCTGTTAATTCCTTACTATTTCTCACAAGAAACCTTCATATCTTACTATTGTATTGACATTTCCTTCTATTTAGCATTAAAAACTGATTTTCCTCAAGCTTTAAGACTTGCTAGCCCATTTTAGTGTAATGCATGGAGTTTATTTTTTAATTTTCAATCACTTGGAGTAACCTTTGCCTGATTTTGATTTATTTTTGGTTTTCAAATATGGAATTCAATATTAGAATCTAATTTAACTATATCAAATTAAATTGATAATTCTTTCTTTGAGGTTTACCTTTTGGCTAGAAATATTTCCTTTTCTGGTTGTATTTCATTCTATTGCGCCTAAAATTGCTTTTGTACATTGGAATCATATTTTTCATTATTCGTTTGAAATTATTCTAAATGTTGTCCACTTCCATGTGAAAGATAGTTTTTAAGAAAAGATTTGAATGAATTAGAGTTTGGTATGTTACATAAGTTTTCCAACATATTTCAATTACGTGTTTCATTTCTTAGGCTTAAAAATTTGTTTCCTTTGTTATGTTAATGTTATGGACATTTACTCATACAGTTTATCATCACTATGATTTTTTTTCATTCAAGCTTGCTTCCATCCCAGTCTAGCATCACTTCTTTATTTATTTTGTTCTTTAAAACAATATTAAGAATGTAATACTAAGAATAATAAAGAATATATATAGGTACCTGATGATATTCCTGCTAATAATTTTGTTTCCATATTAATATCGATCTCCCTTAAGGTAGTTACCAATCAACGGTTTCTTTCTATTTCTCAAGATTGTATTGCAAATATCTTTATTTATGTGGCAATTATATGTTATGTGAGGCTTGAATAATCTATAAAGATGATGTCTTTAAACAAAACCTCTCTTTCAAAAATAAAGGCAGTGCCTCAAAAAAGAAAATTCATTTATATTCTATCGCTTTGCTTTATGTGTTTATCTTTCCAATTTATTAGCCACTAATTCTTTGTTACACTTCTAATGTTTTACGTAGTTCTTGGAATTAAGAGTAGTGCATGTCTTCAAGAGGTGACTACATGATGGTCTATAACTTGATCTTGAGAACCTACTCTCTCAGGTTATTTTCTTACTGCTTAATTTGTTGTCTTTTCCTATAAGGAACCTATGTATCCTATTATTCTATTAATGTTTCCTTAATTTTAGATTTAAAATTGTTTTTTGCACCCTTTAAGTTTTGGTAGCCTTTCATTACTAATCAAGGAATTTTATTAATTTTACTTTCGTTTACTTTTCTTACCATATTCTAAAGTTTGATACATTTGAAATTATAGTATGAGATTCTTTAAGAATCGACTAAAACATGTGTAGGTTAGAAATATTAGAAGTGTGTGAGCTATAGAGAAAGGTATATAGTATTCTTAGATTATAATCTACTTACAATTATATTTTTGTATTAGTTTCAATAATCATGAAGCAACGTACTGAATGCATTACAGTCACTCATTCACTATTTGTTTATTAATCTACCTCTGGCTAAATCATGTTTTAAAAATAAAAACTTCTACTCTTTTTCTCTATTAGTGTTTTCAAACATAACTTTAAGTTTGTCCAAAAACAAAGCAAATTCTCATATATCATATAATATCACATAAAGCTAGGTTATTTCTAAATAAGTACAAATATGCTACTCAAACAAATTTTATCAAAAATGTTTTATCCATAACAAAATCTTTGCTACGTGGTCCTAGGCTAATAGAAAACGGAATCTTCAATTTTGGCCAGAGCTTAGCATAAGCATATAAGAATGTTTATTATACAAACAAAATCATTGTATAAACTTATAACTTCTCCACTAGAAATACAATTCATTGGCCCACAACACTTTTTTGATGAAATATCTATCTTCCTAAGACAAGTTTTCTTGTTGTTATTTCAGGGTCAAAAATGAATCAAGTAAAAACAAGCTATACATTCAATTTGAAGACCTAACATTCTTACAATCATTCTACAATTGACCACTGATCGATGTCCTTACTAGTCTTTTGAGCGGAAGACTTGTTAGAGAGAAGATAGGACCTGCAGTACAAAGTCAGGTAACATATAGTCAAATCATTATATTATAGACTGATATTCCATAAAACTGGAACTGATATTTACATTATATATGTTCTTTACAGAGGAATGCAGTAGACTACCCAGTAATCAAATTCCTCGACATATTCGATATAGAAGGCACAAAAGGCATGTCATAAGATATAATTGATAAAATTGAAACAATCAAGATATCAATGTAGAATAGTTATTATGCATCAGAGTCAGTATGCTGCTCAGTTTGCCTTCGGGTATGAATTCTATTGCAAAATATTTTCTTGATATGTTTTTTTAGCAAGGCTAGCGAGGTTGATTGGGCCCCTACCAGATTTTATTGCAAAACCAATAAAATAAAAATGCTCGAAACACACTTCAAGCAAAAGAAAAGAAAGAACCACAAAGAAGATGGAACAAACAAACACATAAGCAAATGATAGAAAAAGCAACACAACACTACAGACCACAGGAGAAACTCAAGGCAGGACCCATGCAAACTCTAAGTAGTGAACGAATCAAAGACTGGGCAAAAAGTAGGACTTAGACCAAAATAACATGAACCCGAAGTACAGCATAGGGAAACACCAAGTAGAGCCCGAAGTAGCAAGGAGGACTGCCACTTACAACCAAGCACCAAGCAGAGAGCATAGGTTGGAATTACGTATCTTTAACCCACTCACAATATCATTCTTCAAAAAATCCACAACTGGACATGGTTGCAAGCTTTATTGTCAAAGCATCTAAAGGTTCTCGCTCTCCATATAAGATGGATATATTTTTTAAGATAATAACACAGCAATTCTTTCTCTCTTTCTCTCCATTTTGTAGCCTTAAGAATTAAGGCTCATTCAATTGTAGAATCCATGGACACATTATCTCTACCAATGTTGGCCATCAACCTCTCCCAAATGTGAAACAGGTCAGAGCACTCAAAAAAAATGATGAACACTCTCGATCACTGATTTGCAGAAGACACAAATGATCATTAATCATCGCATACTCAAGCATCCTATCCTTTGTCATCAATGCATTATTTAATACTTTCCATAACAGAAGATTTTCTAAGCTAGTAGACTGTTTATTCCATATGGCCTTATACCATGATTTTGATTAACAAAGTATTCATTTTTTTGCATGATTTTGAAATCGAAGAAAGCACGAGGAGTCTACTAATGTAAACATGTTTTTCACGTGCAATGTATCGATAGTTGGCTCATCAGGCATGCTTCATGTCCATTGTGCAGGAGAGACATCTAATTTTTTCAAGTTATTTTCTGTAAATTATATATACATGGGCATCAGTTGTTTGTACATATATAAGTGCGAATTTTATGTACACTACATATACATTTGATTGAATATCACAATGACTACAACTGCTTTGATTTGGTTATTTGGGATGTTTGATATATTATTTTTGTAGATAACAATACTGTATGTTTTTTCCTAGTTTAATTCTAATATAAAATATTTATAAATAACCGTTATTTTCTTTTACCTACACATAACAAATAAATTTGACCAAAATATGAATTGTGTAACAGACCAATAAAATGATGCCATGTGGGCTAATAAAATAACGCCACATGGTCCAATAATATTGTGCAATGTAGACCAATAAAATGATGCCACGTGGCAAATTAGATAATGCCATGTGGAGTAATCAAATGATGCCACGTGACCTAAGAAAAATGATGCTATATGTACTAATCAAATAATGACACGTGGACAAATTGTTGTTTGATGCATGGACTAACAACAAGATGCCAAGTGGCGGCATTGATGTATGCTACATATATGCTACTGTGGCAACCATGTATGTAGCCACGTAGGATGACACATCATCAAACACATCAGCCGATGACTGATCATTTGATTCATAATTTAGTGGGTCCACGGATTCTTTTACCTACCAGTATTAATTAGTGTAGGTAAAGACTCTTTCCCCACAAACCTTTACCTACCAGTCTCTACCAATTCAATATTGGTAGGTAAAACATATTACCCACCATTAGGCTAGTTTTACCTACACTTATAATTGGTAGGTAAAGACCCCATTTTCTTATAGTGCAAGTGGTGGTCGTGCTCCACCTCGCGTGAATGTTCCGGTCGGTGTCTACGGGCCATTTCACGCCTCCTTGGCCTATCATACTCCTGATGTGCATTTTGAACATTCACCTCATTATCATTCCGGAGAGGTAGTTGGTCAGCATCCAAACATACTCCAACATCCAAGTTCGCGGATCCATCATGAGCATGACTCCCCAATTGCACTTGAGGAGCAGTCCCTCTGGCTGAGGGATCGGTACCGATCCCTAGGGAGGGATTGGCACCGACCCATCTCGGCAGATCATGTTGGTCCACCAAGCGTTGCTCCAAAGTCCCCATTCGCGCCGCTTCAACTCTGCGATGCCTTCGCCTGTGTTGTTTGTCTGATGAAGTTGAACTATCTGACGCCGAGTAAGAAGCAAGATCCCTTCTGGCGCTTTGGCGCTGCTGTTGAGCAATCTGGTTCATCAAGTTGGCATTAGTCTGGATTTGCTTGTTTAGATTCCTATAACTCTCCATCGGCTCTCATCAAGTCATTGAATTCAGCTCTAGTTATGGAATCAGCCGGGTTCTAAACTGCAACAGGCTCCACATTCACGTTAGCAGGCTGGTTGTTTGGAGCCCCTTGTTGGACGTTGACAGTTTCGTTTGCATCAACATTCTGGGAAGTGGATCTTGTGCACCTCACCATTCTAGATTTCTTTGCTTAGATCTTGGTAAATCTGAGTAGTATCTGCAAGCTTCTGAAGATGAATCTAGATCTCCTTTAGGGGATTTCCTCAATCCAGTAGCAACAAAGGTGATCCTAACAGCCTGAGAATCAAGGTTCTCAGTGAAAGCACCAAAATGTTTACAACCAAATTCGCCACAAACACCCAAGAACATATTTAAGTAGTGAAATAAATGAAGAAATTAAATGAAAATTGAGGAAAATCACAAAATATCAAGAAAAATGCAACAAAAAGTAGAAACAACAAGATTTATAGTGGTTCGGCATTGACGGCCTATGTCCACTTTGAATACTCTCTTTATTGCTTTCCAATTAACTTGATTACAATTAAGTACAGCAAGATTTCAAGAAGTAATGGAGGAAGCTGATTACAATAATGGTGGAATCTAACCAACAGCGTAAGAGTCCCCAGAATGGCCCATATGCATGTATTTATATATGAAGGCGGCCTCCAATCTGATTGGAACTTCGGCAACAGGGCCTTCTCGACCATATAGGCCCACCATAGGGAGGACTAGGCCCAACTCTCAATGGATAGGGATCGGTACCGATATGTTGACTTTTAGCTAGCGATCCCTATGGTAGATCCCTTATGCTCTAACATGATAGTGCTACAAATATCATGGCGTTTGGATACGTGGAGCTCTAGTTCTTGTAGTACTTTAGTTCAAATCCCAATCTGGTCAAGGGAGTGTCGATCTCTCCTGGTTCTCCAACATATACTGATCCATCCTCCACGAGCAAGCCATGCTGATCCATATCACACAAACCATACCATGTTGACCCATCTCTCACAAGTCATACCATGCGGATCCATCCCTTACGAGCAAGCCATGCCGAACCCTCTCTCATTATCAAAAACATGTTGATCCTTATCTCACAAGTCACACCATGCTGATCCCTCTCTATCTAACATATCACGTCGATTTGTATATCGTTGTTGGGCTATGTTGAACTAGGCACCATGTCTTATGCCGATCCCTCTGCATCCCCACCTAAGTTGACTTCCTAAGCCAGTAATCATACTAATCCCTATGGCCTCTTCATGTTACACTGAACCCTATACTATCTCATTCATATCCACCATCCACTATGCCGATCCCTCTCTCATATAAGCTAACTCCTATCTTTTTGACACCCCGCATTGCCCATCTATCAACTCCGTCCAATTCGGGCTCCGTACGACTATCTGAACTTTATATCTTGGTCATGCAGTTGTTGCGTAATAATCATCCTTCTCATCAACAATCAAGTCTGGCCTGCGTGATCAGCCCAATATAGTCGGGTCAAGTCATCGGGTAACAGTATATATACATATGTTAAGATTTATTTATAAATGTGGATATTTTGGTGATAATGTATAAAAGTGATGTTTTACAAATATAGCGAGGATGTGTAAAATCGTATTTTGTTAATAAAAGGATAGATTTATAAATGGTGTTTACAAATAAAGGGAAACTTTTATCATCGGATAAATTGGTAAAAATAAATCACAATTATGGATTTATAATAAGATGCGGGATGTTGTTTTAGAAAAAAATATTTGATTCCATTTTGGAAATAGAAGTGAGGATAGATTTGGAGATGCTAAACAATATCTTATAAAATAGTAAGAGATTTATAAATACATTTTAATAAATATGGATATGATTATATTGAAATTTAAGTATGGGTTTTTATCAAGGAAGTATATTTATGTTTTAAAGGTTGTTTATTTATATAAATATTGTTTTAAAGTTTTTTATTAATATTTTAATATTTTGAAAAGTAAATTATTAAAAATTATTAATATGGTTTGAAATTAATTATAATTATCTATCAATAAAGTTTTGGAAAGTAATCGTTATTATTTATAATAATATTGAAGATGAATCATTATTGTTTTATTAAGAATGTTTTGAAGTTATTAATTTTTATTTTAAGATGTTTTGGAGTTAATATTTATTTATTTATAATGTTTATTATTATATAACAGTGTTTTAAGGTAAATGATTAGAATTTATTTATAAATGTTTTCGAGATTCATAAATAGGACTTTACAAACAGATTTGGGTTAATAGGAGTTCTCTAACATGGCTTAGAAATTTAAAGGAAGATTAGTTAAAGGGTAAAGAGAGTTTTTTAATTGATTTTAGATATTTATAAAAGAACTTTAAAAATGGATTATAGATTTATAAAAGGAGTTTATAAATGGTTTATGGATTTATAAATGGTTTATAAAGGACTTGAGAAATGATTTATAAAAAGGCATAAATGATATAGAGATTTAAAAGAAGTTTATAAATAATTTTAGTATTGTGTAAAAAGGAAATTTTTCTCTGTTTTGTGAATATACTTATAGCGTTGAGATAAGTATATGGATATTTTCCAAATATTGAAAATACAAGGGTTTGTGAACGAATCTTTGTAAAAGTATTTTGGTACAAATATTTACATAGTGTTTTAGTTAGTGAAAGAGGCTAGTAGTTTCTTATGTGCTTAACCAATGTTGGTTTTCCCTATGGAATAAATCCCTGATTTGGATGTGTGATTGTGGATAGTTAAATAGCCGACTATCAAAATTTGGACCCAAAATGCAACTTTGGAAATATCCAAGAGAAACAAGTGATTTATGAGGCGCAGTCATTGGATAGTTAAATAACCAACTATCAAAATTTGGACCCAAAACGTAACTTTGGAAATATCCAAGAGAAACACGTGATTTATATGGCACAGTCATCTCCAATGATGTTGTCTGTGTGTATAAATCTTGTTTCGTTCTCCTAAGACAAATGATAAGGAAATCCGTCCACTAACGGTCAGTAGGTGATCTCCGCTCTTATTGACTGTTTATTTCTTAAAGAACCAGGGTTGAGTTTACCGAAAACCATCGAAAGTTGTTTCAAAGAGACCGGGATTGGATATGTTATCTAAAAACCACTTCGATCCAGAAATGCGTTTCGAAGTGAAGACATTTAGAAGATGATGGAATTGAATATGGAGCTCTCAAGCATTTCATTTAGTCCCAGAATGAACTTGTATAGATGAATGCTGGCATTGCATTGCTGCATGGAGGATAGTGTTAGCATTCCAAGTGGAAAGTTCTATATAAAAGTAAAACGTAGCCTCAAGCCTCATCAATCGGGAATGACTAAAACAAGGGAGATGCAGCAGGGCTGGGTCACTCCCAAGTAGGGTATGATCATCCCTATCTAGAGTCGATATTATCTCTCATTTCTATGCTTCGGGGCCCATTAACGGAGGGGTGATCATATTCGGTACTACTAGTCAAGTGATATGCCAGTTCTTTGTTAGTAGGGGATCCTGGAGAGCTCTCGCTATTATTTTATCTAGAGATGCACCATGACAGGCGGTACCCCAGTAGCCCGATCAGTGTATGGAATCCATTCTCCAATAAGCACCGTACGGACTTAGTTGTGCCCAACTATGCTGAAACGTGAGATGCAAGCATTGCAGCTATACTCGTATTTTACTTTGACCCCTAGACATTATTATAATATAAATGGATTTTTATAGAAATTTTTTGGTTATCGTAAGGTAACCCATCCGTGCTTATCTATGACATGGTCTTACGAAATACCTTTATTTTGAAAAGAGTTTGATAACTTTAAGAATTCAGCTGGGTGTTTTTTCTCACGCTGGTTTACCAGACTAACTCGGGTGTTATTTTATTATAATGCTCGGGTCAGACCGAGCATATTTACAAATTGCTTTGGATGCATTGTAGCTCGAGGGACGAGTTGGAGGTCTTCATAACATATCCCCGTATTTATTTATTTCCACTCATTGTTGTTGAAATTATCAGCATTTGTGAGGATAGATTGTTATAACTTTCCAAGCCAATGGTTGGTTATTTATGCACTCTGATTTGATGTATGTATATTATAGTTCCTCTTTGTACATATCATTGATATTATATTGTATACTTTTCCGCTGTGACTGTAAGATTCTTTGTTGTTTTCTGTTCCTTTTTCTTTTCTTATTCTCTTCTTTTTTATTTCTTTCCCCTATCTATACGTCTTTCCTTTCAACTTGGGTTGGACATGTGTGGTTTATTATCAACTTGAATTGTGCGGATTGGCGGGTCGTTACAATATGTATATACTTAATTATAAATACTTATTTTGGAAAAGTCGATGTTTTAAAAATTAAAATTTAAATAGTTTGAAATTTAAAACCAAAAATAATTATATATATATATATTTGTGAATAATTTTCAATTATATATATATATATATTCATGAATAAATAATAGTGTATATATATGTGTGTTTATATTATATATATACATTATTTCTCAAAATTTTGAATAGCCAAATAATTTAATTTGGTTTACATTATTTTGCATATAAATATTATATAATTCCTTTTGTGGCATTATACTGACATCTTTTCACTATATTGACATTCGTAAGACACAATTTTCAATTTTCACCTTATACTCCAAGGATATATCTTATATTTATATTGCTTCGATGTTCGTATTGTGAATATGAATATCATAAAACATTAAAATATGAAACTAAAATAAATTAGTAAATTACATTTAAACTAAACTACTAACAAGTGTTATTTTAAACATTAACTAAAAAATAAATATTTTAAATAAATAAAATAAACTAAAATATTATTCAAACAATTTTATTAATTAAATACCAATTTATTTAGTATAAATGAGTTTCATTCACATAAATGAAAAGTAAGATCTTGTGTAAGTTAATAGAAGACATTTTTTTGCAATTCACTCATTTTACCCCATTTTTAGTGCACTTGATCTGACATGCCCATCATCACTAGAGGGGAATCATTCAGGTTGTTTCATGTAAACCCTTCCTCTAGATCTCTGTTGAGAAATATCATTTTCATATCCATTTTTTGCAAATGTAAGTCAAAATGAGCTACTAATGGCTGAATAATGTGAAGTTAACCTTTCTTAGATACTAAATAAAAAGTCTTTATGTAATCGATTCCTTCCCTTTGATTAAATCCCTTAGTAATAAGTCTAACCATGTATCTCTCATTGTTTCCCAACGAGTCATTATTTGTCTTAAAGATATATTTATTTTTAATGGTTTTTACACTATCAAGAAACTCAAAAAGTTTTCAGGCTTTATTAATCTATATGGAATTCATCTCTTCTTTCATAGTTTTATACTATAACTCTAAATCTTTGCAACTCATAACTTGTGAAACGAACTAAGAATCCTTTTTAGCTCCAATGTTATAGTTAAATTTTTGCAAATATACTTCATAATTATTATAAATTGTTGACCTCCTTGTTTAGTGTATCATCCCAAAATTGCACCATCATCTTTCTATGTAGGTTATGGTTCAACTTGTTATTCAAAAGTTGTTAGAAACACTTTAACAACCCAATCTACTTGAATGTCTACAACATCATATGCAAACTGTATGATTGGTTTTACAACAACAGTTATAATTAAGCAGTGTTGTGAATAATAATCGGTCCATCATTTCATGTAGGTGGTTACAATTTTGAACAATTACTCTTGCAAATTATGTTTCTAGTTTGAACATTCCCACCAATCAACTCATTTCAGCAAACTTTGCATTTCTTGATTTCACAATCCTAGTGATACGAGATAGGAAATAAAATATGTACCCCTTAGACCTTTTAGAATATCCAATGAAAAACCCATTGTTAGTCCTTGTGTCCATCTTCTTTTCTTATGGATTATAAATTCTCACTTCAAATGGGTATCCCCGAACATGCATATGTCACAAATTAGATTTCTAACCCTTTAGTAACTCAAATGGTGTTTTAGAAATAGCCTTGTTTGGAACTTGATTATATATATATATATATTGTCTTCTTATGTGTTTCAACCCGCTAGGCTTTAAGATGATCGGAGCTACTAATTTTACTTTATACCATTCCAATAACGTTCGATTTCATCTTTTTACCACACCATTTTGGTCCGGTGAACCAGGCACGGTGTATTAGGAAACAATCCCATGCTCTTGAAGAAACTTCGCATCTCGCGTGCTTATTTATCCTCTATGTATCTGCCATAATATTCTCCACCTCTATCAAATCTCACAACATAATTTGCTTATTAGATTTTAACATTATTTTGCCTTAAGACTTTAAAGGCACCTAATGTTTCGCACTTGTTATGAAGCATGTAAAGAAACATATATCATGAGTAATCATCTATAAAAGAGATTAAGTATTCCTGACCATCTATATCCATGCCTGGTCAACATATATCAGTATGTATGATCCCTAATATATCTAAGCTCCTATTGGCAACTTTCTTTGATTTGTTAGTCTATTTCCCTTTATGCGGTCTATATAAGTCCATTCTTTTACTAATCTTTTAGTTCAGTCTATGGAAATATACCCTAATTTATAGTGCCATAAGTTAGAGAAGTCATCATTTTTAACACATCTCTTATTACTCATGTGAACAAGCACAGAATTATAAGCTGTATTATTTTGCAAACTAATGGAAAAGATATCGTTTAAAACAAAATACCATATCCAACAACATCAGATTCGTAAACCAAACTGAATGATGTTTCATAAAAGTTGAACTAATATCCCAAAGGTACAAGCCTTGAAACAAAAATCAAGTTTCTAGCAAAACTTAGAACATAAAATGTCTTTTCTAATTACAAAATGAAACTATTACTTAAAGTCAACCAAACAGTTCCTATAGCTTCCACATGATAGCCCATGTTGTTTCCTAATAAGATGCTTTGCTCATTTTCACTAGCTTCCTTAGTCATACCCTATAAGGAATTCGATATGTGGACTGTTGATCCAGAATCAATCCATAATATGTTAATATTGACATTAAGCATGTTCGATTCATAACAAACAAAAGAAGTTGGATTACCATAATTCGCAAGCCATTTCTTAAATTTGGCACATTCCTTCTTTATGCGTCCCTTTATTTTACAAAAATACACTTGGAATCTTTTTGGATCAATTATTGGGAGGTATTTTATCTTTCCCTTTGTCATTGGCTTGTGATTTCCCCTTTCCATTCCTCACCGGCATTTCTTTTTCACCTTGTTCTATCATCTGCCTCCCTTCCTCTTGAACACACATGGTCGTGAGTTCATTAGTTAACTACTTATCCTTACTTGTGTTATAGGAGATTTTGAAAGGCACATATTGATGTGGAAGAGTGTTTAAGATGTAGTGCACCAGCTCCTGGATGGAGAAATATTTGAATAATGTTATCATCTCCTAGACTTTCTTACATATTGAGATAATCGAGAATACTTTGCTTGAGATACATTATGTATTTGGATCACCATTAGTTGAGAATCAAGGAGTACTTCAATTCTTGGAATCTTTAAACATTTCCAAAGTTAAGTCAACTATCATCGATTCATATTAAGCTACATATTTGTATCAGAAAAACCTAACTACATAGTGTAATGCAAACGATGTCCATATAGGGTAATTATTAGGTATCCAACACCACCTCCATGCTAATTGAAGGCTCCATCTAGGAATAATTGCCAATTTTGCTTGTTATCCTTTCCCTTTTCTACTTATCCTTCAATAAATCATGTGCATTAGATTATAAAATCAGCCAATGCTTGGCCTTTATTGCAACCCTTAGCAAGTAGATTACGTCATACGGACTCAACTCCATTCCCCTTTGTATTAATCACCCAGAAGTTTGTAGCTTTCTAAACACTTGTTTTTATCAATCCTATGCAATACAACACAATATTCTGTTTGGGTACGGACTCGATACCAAATGTGGCAACCACGGGACTCGAACATTTACCGCCTTTATGCACTAACCACTATGCTGAAAGATCTTTGTGTTAATTTTCTGAAAGGAATATTACAAAACTAGTCAAGACCTTCATGGGATGCACCTAGAAATAAGATCTCTACTTTTGGATTGTTAATAACAAGCTATAAGCTAACTTTTCAATGACTAAATACCTAATACCCTAATCTTTTGCTCACTTGCTTTTATAATCTTCGGGCAATCGTACTCCATTTTCCTCTGTTATCAATAACGAGCTTATAACATGTTCGGTTATTCCATTTACAAAAATAAATCTTTGACTTCTATAGGACAAAATGAAATCGAAAGATTCTCTTAGTGGTTTTTTAATTCGATCTTCTACATTCGCCTATCAACTTGAATGTCCTACGTGATAACGTCAAAGAAAGGGATACACATGTCTATCCTTTGTAATGAACTTAGTGAGTGCAGTCCCTCTCCCATTTTGACTCATTACATCCTTAGTAGTTTTCGGCTTCGTCATATCCCTAATTTCTTTTATTTGTTTGGTATTTTCCTTTATTCCCCACATAAACTATATATCCTAAAAACTTTCCCTAGAATCTCAAACATATCTTCTAAGTTCTTTATAAATTTGACTTCCTCCTTAGATTTGACCAACATGTCATCCACATAGACTTCCATATTTTTCCCAATTTTATTTCTGAGCATTCTATTAACTAGTCATAGGTTGCTCTAGCATTCTTGAGTCCAAAAGGCATGACTTTGTAATAATATGTTGCCCAATCAAATATGAAGCTAACATGCATCAGGCTTGAACATCGGAAATTGATTATATCCTCAATATGCATCCATAAAGGATAATATTTTATGTCGAATAGTCACATCAACTAGCTTATCAATCCTTCGAAGTGGTTAATAATCATTTGGACAAGCTTTGTTCAAATTTGTAAAGTCAATACACATTCTCCATTTTTGATTGGATTTCTTGAGTAGTACTAGATTTTCCAACCATTTGGGATAGTAAACTCTTGAATAAATCCATTAACCTTTTAACTTCTTCTTCTAAATAACTCAGCCAAACCCTATCTGATTGCCTTTACTATTGTCTAATTAGATTAAAGTTTGGATCTATATTTAGAGCATGAAACATTATTTTGGGATCTATTCTGATCATATCTAAGTTGGTACAAGTGAAGACATCCTTGCCTAATTGAAGGAATGTAATTAGTTTTTCTCTCATATTCGCATCTGATTCTTTTTCTATATTGTTTGCTTTATTAGATCGTGAGGATTTACAAAAACTTCCTTCAAACCTTCAATAACCTTGACATTTCCCTGAATATATCAGGAATCGATTTTAGGATTGTTTTTTTACTTCCAATTCTTCATGGGGTGTTTCTTGGTTTATCTCGGTCATGTCATTAAAGTTTAGTTTACTTTTGTTTTCATTCTTCATTTCACCCCTACCTTCATTTGTATGTTATTGTAATGACCCGTAATTTTAACTATTTTAAATTGTTAAATCTAATATGATTATTGAATAAAAATGGTTAAAAATAAAATTTTAATGATTTATTTATGCAATTTATTGAATATTAACTTGAATAAAATTTTGAAATAATCAATTTCGTAAATTTTGGAAATAACAAGTATTGAAAAGAAATTTTATGTATTGACTGTGTTTATAATCAATATCTGGAATTGAATAATAAATATTGAATTATTTAGATAGATAAAATAATTGGTTGATAATTAAAATTCATTTGAAACTTAATGATTTATTAATGTAATTTACTGGATAATTAAATTGTTTAAATTAATATTGGAAATTGTTTAAATAATTGAATCCTGAATTAAATATGAATGAAAATGATTTTAAAAGTTGATTTAAATTTTTTTAAAACAATAATGAAGATTGTTAACTTCTAAAACTGAATTTAAAGTGATTAAATTAATTTTTGAAATTTCTTGTTTTAATTAACGAGTAAAAATAGCCATTTTGGCCATTGCCTCGGATTTCGACGAAACTAGTTTTATCATATCCATAATAGTGAATTATTATAGGATTTCAAGTTTCGTAGAGATCGGACTTATCGTTTGGCCGTGCGAGCTTGAAACGCATAGAAATCAATTAAAGGAATTTAATTAAAATAATTTGATTTGAAATGTTATTTTCTGAATATGATGGAATTGGCTCCCGAAACTAGTTCCACTGTGTTCGAAATAGAGGTATAACATATAGAATGTCAGGCGGCATGCCTCGTTTGAAGCTCGAGAATTTCAGACGTTATAAGTTAGATATTTTGCTAATTATAATATATATATATTCTCATCCCAACATTACGTACCTCCGCATACTTCTCTGTCGATCCACGTACCATCGCTCTCTCTCCCTTATTTCGATTTTTCTGAACGAAATAATAATAATAATAATAATAATAATAATAATAAGCAATTGTGAACTGGTGTTTGGCCTGGGAGGAGGGATGCACGTGCGGTGGGGCTTGGTGGTAGGGGAGGCGGCGGCTGGAGATTGCGATGCGTAGCGGTTTTGTTGGATTCATATCGCGGGCTTTGGAAGAAGACGTGGGGTCGACGGCGGAGCTAGCGACATCGTCGAGACCGGGGGCAGGCTTCTGGCAGGGAGCGATGATTCAGGCGGCGTTCGGCGTCGTCGATCGGTTTATATAAAAAAAATGAACATCGAATCGCAAATGGAAGATGAAGCTCAGACCTGGGGACGCGCGTGAACAGTACGCATGAGAGGATTAGGTAAAGGTGTTTAACTGTTAATTATTTTTGGTTAATTTAGTTTTAATTATATTGTTAATGCTAATTAAATCATATCTTTTGCATACGAGGCCCATTTGTGTACGAGGCCCGTTTCGAGTGAAACGAGTCGCGATGCGACCGTATGGACGTTGTCAGTGGAACTGGAATTTATTTGAAGCTGAAATATTTTCAGTTTCAAATAAGAGGTGAGTGTTTTATAACGCTCATGACATACTAAAATATTTTTATGTTTGTTAAATTGAATTTATGAAGTAATTTATTTTATTGACTGTTGATTGGTAATTTAACTGACATTTAAAACTGACATCTGATTTGAACTGATAGAAATTAAATTTGACAGTTAATTTGAACTGGAATTAAATTACTAGTAAACTCTCGATTATTGATAACCAGTAAATTGTTGTAATATTTTGACATTTGGATGATTGATTGTGATGAATGCCAATTGGTTGATATTGTGGATGATTGGATGTTTATTTATCTTATATATATCCTGTATTACCCTGTAAATTATTGGACAGTATATTAAACTGTTAATTGAATTATTTCGAATGAATTAAGAAATATGTTGAAATGATATATAACTATGACATTTATTTTGGATTGAAATGATATATACCTATGACATTTATTTTGGATTGAAATGATATATATTCATCCCTGAAATTAAATTGAAATAATTAATCACTTGGCCATAGGATAGAAAATTATATACGGACACCGGATTGGTTAAATTAAATGATTTCAAAATTTTGATTTGAAATTATTTAAATGATTTTAGTTTAATTAATAAAAATCGACTTTATGGAAATTGAATTATTTTTGAACTTGAGCTCAGAACGTTGAAACTGAAATTTGTTAACCGGAATTGTTTAAATAATCGAATTTGAAATTTGAAGTTATTATTGAAATACGATTTGAATTTCGGAAATTGATTTGTTTTAAAAGATTTGAACCTTTATTCGAACTTTGAAATATTGCTAAGTAAAAATAATTAAATCGAAATTTCAAAATTTTAAGCTCGGAATTGAATTATTTTTGAAAATTTGAATCTAAATTCGAACAGTGAAGTTTAATTTGAGTCAAATGATTTAAATCGATATTCCAAAATTGAACTCGAATTCATATAATTGAAATGGTTTGAAAATTTGAATTGAAGTGAAACTTGAATAATTGAATCGAATTGTTGAATTGAATTTGAAGTTAAAAATGGGAATTGAAATTGGTTTGAATTGAAATTGAAATTGAAATCGAAGTTAATTCGAATTAAAATCAAAAATTGAGTCGATTTGAATTGAATTAATACTAAAATTGATTTGAATTGGAATAATTGAAATTGAATCTGTAAATTGAAATTGAATCGGTAAATTGAAATTGAACTTGGGTCCAGATTTGTTAAATTGGAAAGAGACAGATTGATTTGAAACTATTTTCAAAATAAATTATTTAATATAAACTGTTTAACAATCTATCTTTTTAAATATTCAAATTTTTCTGGTTTTTCAAACTATTTTCCTATATAAACCATTTTAAATACTAAAACTATTTTATATTAAACTATTTAAAATTTTCAAACTATTTAAATTATTCAAACTATTTTCTAAAAAAAATCAAATTGGTCAAAGTGGAATTGTTTATATTTAAATCATGGATTTAAATATGAATTGAGTTAAAAAGAAGTTAAACCTAAATTAAAATTCGAAACGATTTTTGAAAGTGAAATCGAGATATTGGAGTGAAATGATATTTTCAAGTGAAATGACATATCGAACTAAATTGACATATTTTGAGTAAATATGAAGATTTTGAAATGAAACTGATTTTAAAGCGAATATGATATTTTGATATCAAGTATGAATCGTTTTCAAAATGTAAAAGAACCAACTGGTGTGTAAAACGACGTTTGGTTGTTAAAGAGACCGTAGCCTCTTATTGGCATACTCTCTGTCAATATTGGAACTACTTTAACAACTGTGTATACGGAGGAGACCTCAGCACGAAGTGGTTGGATTTGGATTCATTTGCTGGATTTGAAGAAAGAGAACGGTGATGGATAGACCCCGGCACTTGTGCCAATTTGAAATGACTAAAACAGGACGGCTTGACAGGGCCAAGCGGGCTAGCTACCCCTAGCGGACATCCATTCTTCGATTTTCTTCTTGGAATTGGTCCATATTATTACTCTTGATGTTGGTTTCGATTGGTGCACCTTGATTTTGGGATAACCTCCGTTTGACTCGATATGGGATGGATGGACGCAGTGTGTGATCTGGCACGATGCTTTACCACCATCCCTACGACCGAACTGGTAGTATCCTACCTTGGCATTGCCTCACATGCCTTGTCATACCTTTATCCCTATACGAGACCACTACAATTTTGGTTTAGTGTTGTCGTATCATGGCGCATCCCTATCCCCCGACGTGCTACTAGGGCGTTATATGCAAACTGTACGATAATACTTAAAAACGCATTAAGGGGGATTAATGTAAAGCCTTAATGCTAAGAAAAATATTTATTTTACTGATTAGACATTATATATATAGCGTATTCTACTATATATAAATAATTTGACGGATCCTAAGAGATGGAAAATCCCGTAACATCTCTAGAGTTATTGCATACATGTTATACACTAGATAGGAGATGTGAAACCCTGTAAACATCTCTGATGCTATTACACTCATGTTATGTGATATCGATTTGACTTATATAAGGATATTTTAGTCCTGACTCGAGTGTTTTGTCTTTTCATTACGCTCGGGTCAACCCGGAGTATTATAGTGCATTGAAGATCATTTTCTGGAGGACGAAGACAAAGATTTGGTATATTATTACTATTATTATTCTCTGCATCATGTTGTTCTACTACATTATATTTTGTTTATGTTGTATACATAACTCTGATAAATGTTGTATAAATTATAATCAAATGTATAGTAAACAGCTTCATGAACTGTTTATTTGATTATTATATCTTGTCATTCCGCTGTGAGATTCTGCATTTGTTTTCTTATTCTTTTCTTATTTTTCTTAATTAACCCCGTTGATTATCTATGTTCCGGATTGTTTGAGTTGGACATGTATGGATTATTATCAATTTAAACCTTTCGAAAAGTGGGTCGTCATAGTTATCCTTTTATTGATAGGATACTCTTGATTATTTTCCTTGGAAGTCATTTCTGGTTGATTAAGGGATTTTTGTTTTTAGATTTTATAATTTTATTTGACCTAGAATCATAAACAGACCGGTTCTATTTAATTAATTGCTCTATGGCTACAAAGTACATTTCCCTAGCACTAAATTGTTCTCCCTTGACTGTCCTCACTCAACATTTGAGAGAAACTTTAAGATCAAGAGCTTTACTAAGACCAAGGCATCCATGTCAACTATTGTTGGGTTTCCAAAGAATAAATTATAGTACGGAGGCTGGTCCATTACCACGAAAAGCGTTTCAAAAGTCTTTGTAGCCGAGGTAACTCCCACTTGCATATACAACCTAATTTGTGCGATCGAAGTTGAGACTTTATTATTGAATCCCAAAATTGGCTCGACTTTACTCTAGCTTCACCTTCGAAATATCCATTAGATCCAAAGCATGTTTAAAGATCGTGTTTACTGCACTTTTTGTGTCTATTAAGACCTTAGACCCAAGTGACAACCCAATATGTGCCATGATAATATGTGGATCATTATATGGACTTGTTATCCCTCTCAACTCTTCAGGAGTCACTATTGGATCAGGTTCATTGGCAGTGGGGTAAAAAGAGTGAATTTCAGTTTTTTTTCTTTTTTATAATTTTGCACAAGATCATATTTTGCATTTATATGAATAATAATTTACACTAAATCATATTTAGTACTTTTAAATAAAAGAGATTATGTATATTTTTAACATATTTGATTTGTATTTAAAACATTTAATTATTTATTATTGTTTAATTATAATATTTGATATTGATTTAATGTAAATTTAGTTTATTATTTTAATTTTATGTTTAATATTTTAATATTTTCGTATTCACAAAACAATAATTATAACTATATTAAATATGAACGTCTAACCAAGAAGTAATATGGGAATATGTGTATAATTGACCGTTTGACTTACAGTTAATAAATGTACAAGTTATATGACAATGATGACATTAAGGTCAAACCAGCTTAAGCCCATGCTGATAAAGAAACAACCGCAGATGAGTTTGATATATGGTCTTCGGATTCTATGAAATAGTCTTTAGAACAAAGAACATATGATGGATCAGAGTTGATTACCATTATACCCTATTAGACATTCATGCCAAAATAATGAAGGATGAGCGTGACCATCTTGAATGAAAGGCTATCAGTTTTTGGAGGCTAACGTTATTATTGAATCCTTCGATTTAGAAGATTTGGAAGCCTTGGAAAGAGGCCATAAGCTCAAAGTGGAAGATGGGGAAAGCATGCCATATATGGAATCACTACTAACCTTAAAACTAGGGACTCAGTAGATACTCCTAGAAACAAATCCATGCAGATCCCACTTTAGTGTTATTAACTGCTTCGGTGACTAGTTTTGTGGCTGTTGCATTTTTATGCACCCAATTCAACCATTAGAGGCCTCTTCCATAATCATTGAGCCTTATATTCTAATCACTCTCTCGTCCTCCTTCTTCTCCAGAGTTAAACTAGTGCCAATTATTGGTGAGGGGTGGACTTCTAGGATAGAACTCTAGTTCCAACTAAAGATGTTTCTACGAGTTCAAGTACGCCCTTCACTAAAGGTATTCCAATTCACACTCATTTACTCTAAAATCTAAAACAGTCTCCATTTAATATTACAGCCTATATTAATCTACCTTCATGTTTTAGGGTCCATCGAAATTTCCTCGATGATATATCTCTTTGTCATAACAACCACTGACATAAGATAATTAAAACCCGGACTAGACGTTTAAAAGATTGGAGCACTCTTGGAAGGGGACGATTTCATTGCTAATTTGAAGGAGGAAGGCGAGGTTAGCCCTAGGCATGCCATCGAGAAGGAACCGACTCCACCAAATCCATCACTCCATGGAAGGTTACATTGATTGAGGTTAAGAAGGAGAAGCTTAATGAAATCATTGCTAAGAAGTCAACTACTTGACATCCTGATGTTAAAGATCCCAAGGCTCCAATAGAGAAAGGGAACAGGAAAAGGTGCAAGCACTTAATATCCACTTGAGAGACATCATTTCCAAAATACGGGAGTCCTCCAGAAGGGGCTTTAATTGAAAATAAGCCAAAGAAGCTTATGCCTAAGCATCAAATTAAGAAATAATTTCCCTTACTTCTTAAACTTTTCCTTTTTTCCTTTTTGTTCCACAACTTTATATGAGCGTAGCTTCTAAATCATACATAATAGAAGTAAAATTTTCTTCAGTCGCGACTCTTACTAGTATGTTCTTGCTTTTCTTTATTTCCTTACTACAGCTGCAAACATTCATATTAATGTTTAATATTCATACTATATCTGCATGTATATTTGACCTAAAATGATGTATTTATTTATTATATATCTATACCAATAAATAAAATTCCACAATTACACAGTTATTTTTTACTTGGTTTTTTTGCTACAAGTTAAACTCATCGCATAAAGAAAACTACATTGTATATCTTATTTTTATAGCTTCCTCTCATGTTCATATGAGCACCATTTTAGTTCCTATTATTCTTTGTTTGTAAGTAGTGGCCCTAAATTCACCACTTCTCCCTTTTCTTCCACCATATCAAGGGATGGTAGTGATAGCTCCTTATTCATCTTAGGGTCACAATGCATGCATTAGTGAGAAGGGACTTCAACTTCGATTGAAATGTGCAACGCCCTATATTTTGGAGTGTCATAATAGGGGATTAAATTAATAATAAGAATATATTAAATAGTAACTAAGATAATTGTATTGCATAAATTACTTAAGAGAAATTTAAGTAAACAAGTGTGGGATACTTAAAAAGATTAATTAAATAAACCAAGGGTAATTAGTGTAATTAAATTCGGACATAAAAAATAAAAGGGAATGTTGTAATAAAGGAGATTAAGGAATTAAGATTAAACAAGGAGGCATTTTATCCCAAACTCAAATTATTAACTCTTATACCCCTAGCCATATCATTCTCCTCTTTCACATTCACTTTATAAAGACAAAGCAAAACAAAAGGGAGGTTACCATTATTAGAAAGAGAGGAAGAAGAGCAAAACAAACTAGAGATTCAAACTTTCATTTTTAAAAGAGAATGGAGAATTCTTAATTAAAATTTCAAACTTAAGTGAGTAATACTTACCCTTGTTCTTATCCATATCTACTTGGATTTGGATTTAACATATTTTTAATGTTTTAAATGGTGATAATCATGTTTGTTGATAATAGTATGAATTTGTGTATGTTTAAGTGTGAAATGTATAGCTATGATATGTTTAAGAGTAAAATATGAATTAGTCATCTCCAAATAGTTTGAAATTTTAATACGATGTTTATGAAATTAAAACGGAGATGGTTTTTTATTTTCATAATTTTCAAATTAGAAAATTATTTATTACGAATTTTCTAAGATGAAAATATGTATTTTTGACTGTAAATAAATATTTAAAAGTTTTAAAATTTAATATTATGATTTTAAATTTCTAATAAAGGAAAGTATTTTTAGATATTTAGTAAATTTTTGAGAATATTCCCATGATTTTTGAATTAATATGATTAAAGGATAAGGTAGAAAATACCCTTAATTAATGAAATAATTAAAGAAAGAGAATAATTAAGGAGCGATTAAAGGAACAACTTGTAGTTGATATATGGTATTTCTACCAGAATGTAAAAGTAATACACAAGCAAGTGACATGTGCAAAGAATTGGTCAAAAAGCGGTTACTTTACCAGGGAAAAATATCATTTTTCTACATAATTACAGATTTGCCATTTTAAACCTGTAGTAACAAATGTTAGATCTGCGATAGCTATTAAGTTAGACATGCAATAGCAAAAATGTTAGACATGCGATAGCTATTAAGTTAGAGCTACGATAGCTATTTTAGATGTGCGATAGCACTAAATATGCAATAACTATTTTACATATGTGATAGCACTAAACTTGCGATAGGATAGAACCAGAGTTGTGATAGATGTTCTAGATATGCGATGACTTAAGACATGCGATAACTAGCCCATGAACCCCGATAGCCTTAAATATGCAATAACTAGAACTTGAAGTCCGATAGCTTGGATATGTGATATGTAAGTGTGCGATATCGTGGGATTAGAACTTCGATAGCTATATGTGCTATAATAATTGGTAATAAATTTATTATTAAAATATGTGAATTATGGGAAGCATTTTGGAACCAGATTCCAAAATGTTAAATTTAAATATTCTTATATATGAAATTATAAAGAGAAATAATATGTTAAAATATAATAACTGATGTAAAGATGGAAATGGCTAAGCTTAGCGAAGTTAAGACATTATAAGTTGTATCTTTCAAAAGAAAAGATAAAAATGTTTTATCTAAAAAGAATTGAATATCTAAACATAAAGGTCAATGAATGTATAGGCTACATAACTAATGAATGAAAGAAATGGAGTAAACCTAAGATCTTAAAGTATATCCACTCACAAAGATATTGAATGGTAGGTGTTAAGTTTTATTGAAGTCCAAATTCAATAAGTATATGGTAGGATGCCAAGACTTGGGAAGTCTATTTGGTAATCAAAAACTTTAAACTCTAGTATTAGTAATAAGAACAAAATGTATGTAATATAATGAATGAATTTGCAAAGTAAAATGAAAGTGTTTTTGGACTAAGAGGGGATATTAACGATTAATAAAATGTATTCAGGTGCTTACATTCAACCTCCTCGAAGAGTAGGGTGGCTCCTGAGGTTGATGAGTTTCCACTTTACTAATGACCTTGTTTGAGTAAAAAGTTGAATTAATGATAGATAGACCTAGAGAGGAAATCACTAAATAAGGTTAATGGTAACCTCAAGGCTGATGCCTAAATAAGTGTAAAGGTGATGCATGTGGATGTGGTTGACGAATGTATGACATGTTCATAGTTATATGTTGAGTAGAGTATATACTTATATTTTTAATAATGATTATGTGTTTATGATATGAAGTTTTGATGTTACATGATAGGATGTGATTGGTGTTTAATGATCTAGTATAGGGAAAACCTGCTAGGCGGCATAGTCTCACTATATATTTTGTTTAGGGAAATGTGTCACTTATACCAGGCTTTATGTCTGACTCGTGTTTTTACTATTGCTTCCTCATAAATTCATGGGTACTCATTCAATTAATCTGAGTTTTTGGGCCTAGCTAGGTTTCCTTGAAGACGAATAAGAGCTCCAAAAATGAGGTAGGAGGCTCAGTAGATAAAAAGGTTTTGCAAAGCGGTTAGGAATTGCTTAGTGGTGAAGTGGTTATTTGTTTAATTACTTGTTTGAAAATTAATTAACTATGTTTAGTAGTAAAAGCCAAAGAAGTAGGCTATTTATTTGTGAGTGTCAAGATTGATGTTCGAGTAGGTATAAAAGCAATAGTGCTTTAACCTACCGTCTTCACTCTTGACCGAGAAATGGTTAATTTGGAAATGTCGAAAACATGTTAATCATGTTGATTACTTACTCGTTTATGGAAATGATTAATACTATACTTAACACTAAAAGACGACGAGGTAGACTTGTCTATCTGTGAGAGTTAAGAGTGAAGTGTCTAGGCAAGGCTCTGATATGCAACCAGTGCTCTAACTTACCTGGCTTCAATCTTGACCGAGGCGTGGTATAAGTTGGAATGTCAAAAATGTGTTAAGTATATGAACCTTGATTTCTATAAAGGATCATTTTTAATCGGATATTCGATTAGTTAACTATTAAACTTGACTAATTATAACTTAAGAAGTATCTAAAAACTTCACGGCTTCATATCCTTTGAGAACCCCTGGAAAGGAGCATTAGTATGAAACATCTCTTGCTTTAAGAACTTATATATACAATGTAACACCCCTTTTAAAAAGGTAACACAAAAAGATCTTTTAGCATAGTAGTTAGTGCGTGGTGTTGCTTTAGAGGACGATAGGGGTTTGAGTTCTGTGGTTGTCATATTTTGTATCAAAGCCTATACCTGGCTGAAATTGTGTGTTGTAACGCTGTAGATGTCAGTCAATGTGGTATTGTGCGGGTTACAAACACAGTGCATGGGTGGTGTGTGTGACGAGCCAACAAGGACATTGGTGTGACGCCCCACCTCTATACTCACGCTAGCCAAGGACACTACGGGGTAATGCCGTCAACTAGCACGAAGAATAAGGCTATTGAGGAGCGACCATCTGTGTAATTGCTTTGTGCGAGTACCGATATGTCAGAAAATATAACTTACACTTCATTTCAAGAGGAAATCTGACATATCAAATACAAACTCAAAGCTACCACACAGTGGCTAAGTGGACCTCAAAAACAAATATAGAAATAAACGTAACACAAATCAGTCACAGTCATTCATATCACAAAGGTGGAATAAGATATGAATATATCACATGAAAGTGTACATCAAAGTAGTGGTCATACAAGATCCACTACATCACAAAAGAATATATACAAGTGCTAGACAAAAGAATAAGTGTACAACAAGGAGTCTCTTTCTCAATTGTATACTAACAAAAACTATTAAGCTAAGGTAGTTAGTCAAAAGTCAGGTGACGGACCCTGATAAGAAGTCAAGCAAAAGTACCTGAAATACCTCGGTCTGACTCGAGTATTATTTAAGAAGAAAATAATAAATGGATCAGTCTAGCTATAAATATCAGATAACATGAGATAGGATAAGAGATATGACCCAAAAACGTATGATAACAAAAATGCCATACTGTGTAAAGTATACATCAAATAACAACAAAAATCATACAATATCTCAAATCTTCTCAAAACACCAAAAAGAATCACATTCTTTAAATAATTCACCAAAACACAAATATTGACAAAACATATCAATGCCAATCCACGAAAATAGGTGAAACACAAATTCTAGAAATCACAACGAGAAATCCAGAAATAACAAAAGGGGGAAGGCCTATCACAAACGGGAGCACGAAAACTCACCAACACGTGTATCACAAACGGAACGCTATTCCATGGGTCGCTAACCCAATAGATGAACCGAACATCGACGCACCCTAAAAGATACGCCTCATGCACAGATTCGGTCATGGTACCGTTCCCCATGCGGATAAATGAGCCGAACATCGACTCACCCTAAAAGATACGAATCATGCACAGACTCATTGAGTCGATTGCTCCACGAACGGTCTGAAGACCACGGGTCACTACCCCGCCAAATTTGAGCCGAAGCTCCCCAAATGAGTTTTAATTTCCATACCAACAAAGAGACATCCCTCAATCGCTAGTCTAAATCACAAAATGATCATCAATGATCGATAAGTGTAAATTACACTAAGCTAGTAAATATAAGAGTTTAGCTTCATGTCCCATAACCACTAGCTTAACTCAAATATTTACGAACAGATTGTAGACTTCCACTCGAAAGTAAGTGTAAATTACACTAAGCTAGTAAATATAAGAGTTTAGCTTCATGTCCCATAACCACTAGCTTAACTCAAATATTTACGAACAGATTGTAGACTTCCACTCGAAAGTAAGTGTAAATTACACTAAGCTAGTAAATATAAGAGTTTAGCTTCATGTCCCATAACCACTAGCTTAACTCAAATATTTATGAACAGATTGTAGATTCCCACTCGAAAATTGTCACAAGAATTTCAATCGAACAAGTCCAAAAATTAACCGACGAAGTAAACGCAAGCGTTTCATACCACTTGTTTTGCTAAGCCGTTTAATTAGATTTTCTCATACGAATGAGGTAAAGGTTTGTATATACTAATAGATTGGAAAATGGTTTTAAAAACGAGCTTTGTATTTAAAATAGTGTTGAAATCATTTTGTTGAAAGAGTTTGAGTATTTACTACTAGTATAGAAACCTTTGTATTTAGAAGTGACAAATCACAAAAATGATTGTAGAAACAATCAATCACCAAAGGTTCACATTCTAAGTCGTGAATCAAAACCATAGAAATCGATATCAAATCCATCAAATGGATATTCAAAAATCCAAAGAAAGAAGTCATCAAAGTTGATAATAAGTGATAACAACTACCCGGATCAACAAAAATCGATTAGAATAGGAAATCCACACTTCCAGACGTCTGGTTTGGAATCCAGACGTCTGGATTTGAGTTCTGGAAATTTTCCAGAAATAACCAGACATCTGAAAAGTCGAACCAGACATTTGAAAGCTAACCAGACGTCTGGTTTCGAATCCAGACGTCTGGATTTGTTCCCTGGAAAATAATCCAGAGAACACCCAGACATCTGAAGTTTCGAACAAACGTCTGAAACCCCTCCAAACGTTTGATCTTGAATTTCAGACGTTTGGAAATAGTTTCTGCTCTTTTTTATTAAATTCTATCGTGTATATTTTTGCTCTCCAGGTCCAAACCAGACGTCTGGACTTGGTCACCAGACGTCTGGTCACCTGGTCTGGGCAACAATTTGCCTAGGCCAAAATGGCCAAAACGTATCGGAAGCGATCGGACGAGCAACGACGACTAAGGATTTACGCCAAGTGACAACCCAAGCTTAAAGGCTCTTCGATACACCCCAAACATCAATGTCCAAATATCCATAAAAGGATTTTCATAAAATTGGACCAAAACACCAAAATTTGGAAAATTCACCAAATCAATTCAAATCAAAAGCAAATGAATATGCACAAATGTTAGAAATTAATACCAAACAACAATGATAGCTATAGACATAGATGTGAGTTAAAGAACTCACCTTTAAACCCAAAAACACGAATGAGAAGCTTTGAAACAAAGGAAAGGCCAATCCCTCTTCAATACACCTCTAGAAACTCCAATCTAAGATTACAACGAATATTTCCTAAATTAGGTTATAGGAAATTTCTGAAATTGGAGAGAGATTGAGATGGAGAAGATGAAGAGGATGCTTACCTAAGCTTCTCTTTGATTTTGGAGCTAGAACTTGAATTTGCAAAGGAACTAGGGTTTTGAATTTTAATTTCCCATTCCTCTCCCCATTTTTACTGAGCTTGAAGTGTTAGGAAAAGAAATGGATGAATGAAGAGGAGTTAGGGTATTCAGTTGGTTTAATGGGCTGAAACCCAAACCCAAAGCCCAAAATAGAAAAATAGCAAATTCTACTCAACTCCAAACATATCGATGTTTATACTCAAAAAAGTCGCAAACGCCATTTTGGACTCAATAGGAGTGGTCCCGAGTCCCAATTCGACTGTTTGCAAAAGGTAGCTTTTCGGACTTTAATCCGACTAACGATGCTATATTTAAATAAAATATTTAAATATACAATCGTAAAATATGCGGGTTGTTACAATTGGCCTCTTTAAGGGAGTAGTCTGTAATGCCCCTTTCGGAAAGGTAACACAAAAGGATCTTTTAGCACAGTGATTAGGGCATGGTGTTGCTTTATGGGACGGTAGGGGTTCAAGTCATGTGGTTGTCACATACAAGATCCCCCAAGGAGGACTCCTCTTTATATAGTCTGCTTACTTCTAAAAGAATCAGAATGAGTTTACCAAAAATTCATTGAATTAGTTTTGAAGAGTTTGGGATTGGTAAGTGTTTTACTTACCGAATACAACTTCAAAACTAGTATACATGTCTATGTTTTGGAAGTGGTTGTGAACTGGAATGTTATAGAGATGAACTATATATCCTGAGGTTAAGTCTAAGTAAGAGGTCAGCGTTAACATTTCATGCTTATGATATAGAGTTGAACTGTTTATGCTAAGGTTAAGTCCAAGCGGGAGGTTGGCATTAGCATTTGTCAAACGGGCTTATGCAGGAATCCAAGGAGTGATTCGTGTTCTGTTCGAGTGATGAAGACTTGTGTGAGAGATGCCGAACGTGACCTCAATATCGAAAATGGCTAAAGATAGAGTAAGATGCACAACCTGGGGTTTAGCTAACATGCCATAGGGTATATCAACTCCATATCTAGAGTATGTTTATCGATGTTGCTAGCGGGAATTGATGGTACTTGGTTCCATGTGGTCCTATAGGTTCGTGCATGGGCTAGTTGTGTTTACCTTATGGTATATTTTATATAGAGAAATACAACACTCGGAAGGTAGTTTCTGATCCTTATGCATGGAGTTCGGATTCGGCTAGACTGAAGAGATCTCCATGGAAAATCCGTATGCATACATACCTTAGAGGTTTTGATTGTGCATGTGGATATTCGAATAATCTTATGAGTGCCAAGATGATACTTTCCTAGGCAAGCATCATAGTGCACTTAGATATTATCCTTATTAACATTGTGCAAGAGGTGAATTTGGAGTCGAGTAAATCCAAGTGATTGTAGATGTTCCTTTAATGATAATTTAATTAGTAAAGTTTCATCCTTTGGAGAATGAATTCTATTCGGAAGGAAAGGAAAATTGAGACTTTGGTTGTTGGATTTATTCGAGAGTTTTGAGACTTGGTGATCTAGTATATCGATGAAGCTTCCTTTTCATAACAAGAGGTAATAGTCTTTCGTGTATTGTATTCATGAAAGGAGTTACACCACTCAAGCATTTTGTTCATCTTGAATGTCGAACATACTCATTGGAGCCTATAGTTCGCCATGCACGTTTTAACTATTGATTGGTTACCGTGCATGTCGGCATAAACTCTTTGGTACGTGTCATTGCTGTGAATACTTATTGTTTATTGTTGCTTGCTATTATTTGATTTTTACTTGTTTTTGCTTGCTGTTGTTTGTTGTTGATTGATTTTGATTTTTGTTGATTTATTATTGTTGCTTGTTTTGTATGATTGGTTGTTTGTATGTTGACTGTATGCTGATTGTTTATTTTTGATTGTTGCTTGCTTATCATTGCTTAATGTTGCTTATTTGATTGATTGATCATTGTTGATTTTGCTGCCAGTCTGCATGTTTGATAGTTTGTCTGCTAGTTATTGTTGCTTATTATTGTTTGCCATTGTTGATTTTTCCTTGTTGTTACTTGTTGTATGTTTGGTTGCTTGTATCCTAATTTAAATTTCCTATTAAGGTATTTTGGAGAGAGATAGCAATAGCTATCTAAAATAGATCATGCCATCCATGGCCATTGTAGGGGTCGAGATAGGATCTATAGAAGCCTATTACCTTTCGATGTGACTTAGAGTCAATGATATAATTACATATAACTATTTGAGCTACTCTCCAATTGATTTTCATGTATGATTGTGGTAGTATAGGTTACTACACCAAAATTATACATGTTTTGATTATGCGTTTCTATAAAATAAGTGCATAATCCTTTTTGTATAGTATAATTAGGTACTTAAGAGCTAAATATATAGCTATTAAAATGCTTATTTGTTGAAATTTGCATTTAAATGGTGAGAAGTTTTCTTACAAAGAGGTATGTATCACTGGGAAATATAGGATGATGCAGGTTATCACATATTCCCTAGATATGAGATGTGTTTTAATTTAGGAATTTCCAAAGTGTTTGCTGTGAAAGAGAAGTACTATTGGGATTTTCCGAGGTTTAGACTCGGAATTTTGGTTAGTCTTGTTAGTTTCTCATAAATAGGAATTTCGATGATGAAATTCTTTTAAGGAGGGGAGAATGTAACACCCCATAATTTTAAAGATTGGATATTTAAATAATTAATTTAAATATTTAATCGTTAATTGACGGAATGCCTGTTATACTTAATTTTTCAAAGACGAATGAATTAGGTCTTAAAACACGGGTTGATGAGACCGCTTTCCGAGACGTGAAAAATGAATATAAACTTGACTATATTCGAAGTCGATGAATTTCGAGGATGAATAGTGTCGGATGGAGAGGATTTGGGCTAAAGCCCATAAGCTAGCCTATAAGTTAGCCAAACCTCTTCATAATTCTCATTCACTTTTCATTCTATGTTTCTTTTTCCTCTTCTTCTTTAATTACTTCTCTAATTACCCTTTAATCCTCTTCCCTAAATCACTAATTCATGCTAAAATAAAATTCAATAAATCTTGATAAAATAACCATAATTCCTCTTCTCTCATTCTCTACAAAACCCATGAAGGAGTTGGCTTGTATCAGAGTTTGGATGGAGATCTCGAAACTAAAGTAGCATGGAGATGTGTTTCGGTGATTTTGAGCTTGGTTTGGAGAAGAAGAGGCGAGTGGGATGATTCTCCTACCTAATTTACTTGTTAAACTTCATAGAATTTTTTAGTAATAATTATGAAGTTATGTGATGTGATTTGGAGAATTCTATGTATGGTTTAGGCTTGAATTCATGTTATAAACATGTTTCCTTTAGCTAGTTAATTTTTTGGACCCTTAGTCATCATGTTTTGAAAAGTTAGCAAGCCCTAGAATTGATTTCGGGCTAATTGGATAATTATTGTGATGCTATAGTTTGATTTGTGATTAATTAAGTAGATTAATGAAGTGCATGTCATTAGAAAACATTAATTAAACGATTTGAATGATGTTTGAAAAAGTTAGTAAGCTAATTAAGTGAGTTAGGAGCTCTACACTTATTACTAAAGTGAGTAGAAGCAAATTGACGCTTAATTAGTATTTATAAATGTTATTTAATATAAGAAATGTATTTTATAAAATAATTGAATGTTTTATAAAATGAAGTTAGTAAGTTAATAAGCAAGTTATGATTCTACACTTACTATCAAAGTGATTAGAGGCTTAACGAGCTTAATTAGTACTTATAAATATTATTTAAGTAAAGAAATAATTTTATAAGTAAAAGATATATTTTATAAAATAGAATGAGATTTTATAAAATAATAATAATGCTATATTTTATAAAATAGAATGAGATTTTATAAAATGGTAATAAGGGTATATTTTATAAAATGAAGTGAGATTTCATAAAATAGTATAAGAGTGATATTTATAAAAGTATAAGATTTTATAAAATAATACAAAGGAAATATTTTATAAAAATATGAGATTTTATAAAATAGTGAGAAAGGATTATTTTATAAAGTGGTTAAAAAATTTATATAATAATTATAAGATGAATACTTAATTCTTAATGAAGGAATTTAAGTATTATAGGGGCTTAAAATAATTTATAATTATAAAAAAAATGGAATGAATTTATAAAATAATAGAAAATGACACTGAACTTAATAGAAAGGATTTGATAAAATAAAAGTAAGATTCGATTATTAAATAATCGAATCGTTATTTAAATATACATGTATGTATATGTATTCCTGTATTTGAAGTTATATAGAAATCGATAAAACTCATGTATTGTAATTAAATTTGTTGAATGTTTTGGATTGTTAATGATAATTGTTTGATTGTGTAAAGGTTGTATACACATATAGGAATGTCTGTAGGTGTGTACAAGCATATTAGGAGCAATCTCATATAGCCATAGCAACCATTGGGTGCGCTCAGTTGCGTGAGAGAGTGTCGGGTCGAGTAATCACTCCAGTGAAGCTCGAAACATGATTTGTGAAGTTTGACATGGTTGCGTACACATGTGTGCATATGCATGCACGAGTGGGTGTATCGACACACATGTGAGCATCACATGAGGTGAGAAGGTTGGTTGAGTTCGTTTGGGCATTCTAGAGGAGCCCGGGTAATTGGAATCATTCCGAGGAGACTCTATATGAAAAAGATTGGGGTATATATTAAAATCAATTTTCGAGTACTTAAGAAACCACTTTCAAAATATCAACTAATGGACTCTAGAAGAGGTCCATGCGGCGAAGGCATGCTATGGGAGCAAGGCAGCTCATCGGGGGAAGCGTCGAAAGAAACGGCACATGGATCGGCTAACGTTAGGGAGATTTCACCCTACCCCAGGCTCATTGCCTAGAACCTAACAATTCAGTCGACTGAAGATGAAATTTAGTCGACTGAATGTGTGTGAAAATTAGTCCCGAGGGGGAGCCCAAAACAGAATGCTGGGGGAATTGGGTTCAATCGATTGGACTCTATCGACTGAATGACACCCCCAGTCGACTGAACCCTTGGCAGCAAATGACTTTCGAGGATTTCTTTCCCCGTTCAATTACGGTTCTTTATGGGGTCTTGGCACGACTTCGGAGAGACTTCGGGCTACTCGAGAAAGTGGAATGCAAGACAACGCTTGGGATTCCGATGCAATGTATGGTGATACATGTGTGATCAATGATGAACGAATATGATATCCAGGTAACGATTGATTGCACGGTCACATTAAGCATGTATAATTGAGTGGAGTTAGTCTATGCCCCTTGGCTTTGACCTTGGGGTAGATATGCTTGATGAATGGTATCAACCTTATGATTGTAATCGTACCCTTTATTAATCTTATATTAATAATCAGACATTGTATTGGGAATATATTAGCAGCCATACATATTATTGGTCTTTTATTAGTAACCATGCGTATGAATAAACGATGATGAGATATCGGTCTTCGTTTGTGATAAGCATATTTGATTGCGCAATGTTATATTTGATGTATGCATATGTATATGGCATCAGTGTTCCTTCGTTGTCCCGCTAGCATATTAGGCGAGGCATGACCTTCATTCTCTTTTTGATGAGAGGCGTACACTTGTTATTTGAGGTATCCTTCATGTCCTAGAGGGGAATAATGAAAATCACTACTGCGGGAACACTTATGCTCGTTATAGGGGTACGGTGGGATCCGCAAAGGTCCTAGGTATTTAGAATAGAATAAATAACACTTATGTTAATTATTAGGATACAGTGGTTCTATTTACTATTAGGACTAGGTTTCAAGCGGATAGAATAGGTTATAACTTATGCTCATTGTAGGGGTCGCGTTGAGATCTACATGAGAATTGTGGCTGGTGTCTATGGTATATTCAGATACTAAATCTATTCATCTTGAACTCTCGAAGGGAATCATTAGATCGCAATTGATATTTGTAGTTGACTTCACCTATTTTGGAGGATGGATATTGAGTTGTATTTCTTAGTTATTTTTCATTTGTTATATTGTATGTGTGATTAGTTGACTGTTTTTGTTATTGTTGCATTTACTATCATTTTGTACTTTGCGATAGACTCATATTATAATTACCCTACTTTTGGAAGTTGGGTTACCTATATCATAGTATGATTGGTACGTTTCAGTCACATTATACTGGTTATGCTGACTCGTTGATTTCAAGAGAAGAGTAGGTTGTGGTATGGTTTCCTATCTCTTGTGGTCGGTTTACTTACTTGTGTATGGGCTATCTGGATTACCCCTGAGCGACGTTTGTGGAAAGGACCAGACGTGCCTTAGTAGTTTATGTTCTATTTTGTGTATAGTATTGATGTACAATATTTTGAGATAGTTCCCTTCACACTAGGCTTTATTTTTTATACACTTTTTGTCTTTTTCTGTGTATGTCATGACAAACTCGATTGAGTAGTTTGGGAGTCAGGTGCTTTTGGGGATATGCTTTTAGAGTGGTGCAGCTGAAGCTTTGGAGGCAAAGACGATAGTTGGATATTTATATACTTGTTATTATTGTAGTATATGACAGATGTCATTCGTGTATGAGACTTGTTGTATCAGATGTTTTATTCTGACCCTCTATTTATCAGTTACTTCCATCCGTGTAGTCCCTTATATTGTTTATCCAATTTTGTTCATGTATATTCACTATATTATATGTTATCGTTTTGATGTGAGATTGCATCGTTGTGCCTGGATATTGTGTTTTGTTTCTTCATCTTCTTCTTTCTTTCTTTTCTTGACAAGCCATCTTTTGTGGTACTCGAAAGTTAGGCGTTGATGTAGGACGCTGAAATTTTTGGGTGTTACGAAGGACGGGTTGTTACAATATTGCATACCCGTTCATGAAGGGACTAGCTCGATCACTTCTAATTAAGTCGATCAGAAAAATAGGATTGAGAATCCATTATTGGCCATGAGTGCAAGTGGGAGATTGAGAGAGTAGATGTATGTGCTTGGGGCAATTATATAATTTGTTACATATATCTAACTTTGTAGTCAATATTATTCATAAGTAAGTTGTTTTATTTTTGTTATATACTTTTTTATATAGTGATAAAATTTATTAAGTAATTAATTTAAAGTATATAAATAAGAAAGTCCTTAAATAAAATGTTATGTGATCATAGTTGAAGTTGTGAGTAATTAATCATAATATAAAATAGTATATTTTTTTTAAATATTTCTGGCCAAGATGTTACAAGAAATGATATCAATTCATTCATTGAGACTAGAGTAGTAACGCTCTCCAAATGTTGGCCAATATATTCCTCATGGCTTCTAGGGGAACCAAGTGGTTACATACTCATAGTTGTTGGATAATTGGAATGACTCGTTTGAAAGTTTCATGTTGATTGGTAACAAGTAGGTCAAATAGGAAATCTTAGTGTGATGATGTTATATAGTTCTCTCGATTTGAGAATACTATGGAACTTTAATGTGTATACTCCACTATATAACTAAATCATGGCATGTAGATAATTGAGCGACTATAGTTGAGTCTGAGTTGAAGCATTGGAAATGAAGCGCTATTCCATAGAGAATTTATTTCCTCGGTTGTATGAGGTTAGTATCATGGTCAACTATAGTCACAAAGTCAAAATCTCTTGTAATAGTAGTATAATTAATAAGAAATGTTATTATTGAACTAAGGACTTTGTTTATGGACTAACTGAGTTAGATGTGGATAATAATGGAATTTTGACCAAAACCAAATTCCACGCCCTAATGTGATATAGTTTTGAGGAAGAGAATGTGTGTAAATAATCGTTACTATAAGACACCGCTTAAAAATATAAAATTGGATTTTACAGATAAGAACTGTAATCGATGAGTTCAGGCATACTGTTACACTACTAGCTAAGGTAACGTATAAACATTAATATTTAAATTGTTTAAATATTAATCGATGACTGAACTCATACCTATGAGTCGCACAACTGAATTCATTTAGTCTATGAAACACCAACCGATTTAATTAGTTTAAAATAAATAAGTATTTAAGAAATATTAATTATTGTTGTATTTTATGTTTTGAGTGTATTTACTATATTAGGCACCTCTAGGAATGTTTTGGGTGCTATTAGTAATTAATTAGGTGCGTATATAAAAGTTATATATATGTATACTAATATACGATATCGATATACATTTAAATTGGAATTATATGAGATTAACTACAAATGGGTCTGGGTGTAATTCGGTTCATTAACGGACCATAATGGGCAGCTATAGATTAAAGAAATAGAGTCTTTGGTTTGACTTTGTAGGAGGAAATAGTGGAGGATCTTTTCACTTTTCACCTATTTAAGCAACCTAAAGCCTCCACCATTTGGATCTTCTTTTTGCCTCATTTTTCCATCATTTTTTCCGACTCATACCTCTCCCAAACGAGCAAATTTCAAGCCCTATTTTCAATATCCTAAGTCATAAACAAAAGATCCAGTGGTAGTACGTAAATAGCTTGCAACGTTGGGTACAGATCTAGGAGATCTAGTAGGTAATTTGAATCGACATGTGAGTTTAAGACAACTTCTCTAAGATATATTCTACTTTATATCTTTATTGTTATTAAATGATATATAGAGCCATATCAATACGTATATATGTGTGTGTGTGTGTATTATTGCGATGCTCAATTTATGATTCAATTTTGATAAGTCAATAATTAATTAAATACACTGATTGACTTTGATATAATTATATAAATTAAATATATGCATGTTAATTATAATTTTGGCCATACAAAAATTTAATATATATATATAATAATTTTAAAAATAGAATATATATATATATAATAATTTAAAACATTATTTATAAATTAAAATTAATTTTAAATACAAAATATTGTTTTTTGAGTTAATAATAAAATATATATAATATATTGTATTCTAAAATTGCTCTTAGTAATTTTACAAAAAAATAAATTTTTTGCCGAGAATGGGGATGGGGGTAGGGTGTGTATAATATATTTAAAATTTTAATTTAAAATTTGATATTAATATTTATATAAGCTTAAGACACATATATTTACTAAAATTACTTTGGGTTTTTAAATTAAAAAATATTTGGTTTTTACCGAAAGCATAAAAATATATTTTTTCATATGTATTTTATAATATATTTTTTCATATGTATTTTATAATATATTTTTTACACAATATACATATATATATATATATATAAATAAATAATTAAATTTTTTAATTTTGGCCAAATATGTTTTAAATAGATATATTTATTTTACAGTAATAGTACTCAGTCAAACATAGAATTAATGTCCTAAAAGTAGATTTAAAATTAAATATTTGTTTACTAAGTCAACATTTGATATTTTATTTTAGATTCAAATTTAAAAATATAGACTTAGTAAAATTATGTGATATTTTAAAACATGTATGTATTCGTTATTTTATTTAATAACAATTTTGAAACATATATATTATGTAAATGTATTTTAATATCAAACATTTTAATTATGACAATCAATATGTGTGTGTATTATATAAATGTTAAGTATATATGTGATAGATATAAATATCAATATCTATACATGTATATATTTGACTATGCTTATTTATGCTATAATACACATCACATATATATATATATGTTATCCCACTTATGCTATAATGTTTATATTAATATATATATCCACATTTATACACTTAATATGTTTAATTAATACAAATAAATAAAATAAAACAAAATGATTTATAATGAAATATGATTTTATGTCAAGAACTACTAGCTCAACTGATTAGTGGTATAGCACTCAAAACATAGGTTTTAGAGATTATGGATTTGAACTTTTAAGACATCAAAATGAATGCTCTGCTTGGATAAGTATTGCTCTTGTTATAAAAAATTATGATTTTATTAGAACAACTTGGTTGGATCTTGTATTAAACATTAGATTTCATAGGCCGATTAAGATCGAATTAGGGATTTTTTTATGAAATTTACTCATTTCACCCGCTGCCAATCGAACCAGATCCAATAGTAGACGCCATCATAAAAAAAATTATCAAATAATTTTTCAGTCGAAAATCATCTTCGGTTTGAGTGATTCAAATGATTAGTTTTTAAATCATTTTGACTTAGTAAATCGAATTCAAAAAATAGTTTTTTATTTATTTATAGCAAACAGAAAACAATAAGTATTTTCTTAATATGTGTGTGTGTACACACAAAAAATATTATGCTTGAAAACAGAAAGGAATATTTTTTTTTATTATAATTTAAACTAAAAGATAAGTTAGCATAGAACAATTTGCTTAATTGTATGTATGTGTGTTTGTGCATGTGTGTGTAATATTCAGTTTTAAAAATTAGTTGTTTAATTTACTACCAAAAATGCTTTTGATTTATGTAAACATATATGTACTTATATATACTTTTAAAAATATTTAGAAAAATCAATTTATATATGTGAACTTAAAATAATTCTGATAAATAAATATGACCGAATTAAAATTTATATAGAATAACATACGTAAGCATACTAATATGAACTATAAATAAGATTAGAAATTTATACCTTACTTCGAAGTGATCTTGCCAATAATTGATACGTTGTTTGAAAAATATTTCTTTTTGGAACACCACGGTCTCCTCTTCTTTGAGTTACAACTTCAGAGTCATGGCTTCACCAAGGTAGATGTAGACGGTTAGGAACGGGGTAATAGAGAGCTTAAAAAGTGTATTTCATTTAGTGTGGAGGATGGGCTATTTATAGCCAAAAGTCAATGTCTTCCTCTCCTCAATTTCCTCTAGTTCTGAAGATTACGCAAACCCTCCTCCAGCCACCTTACGTTGCCAGCCATAGGTTGACCAAGCAAGATCAATACCCCTTTTGACTCCAATTTGAATCATCATTTAATTAATTAATACCTAACTCTTAAATCGATTGAATAGTCATATAACTTTTCTGCGCCGTTCTGTTTGATTTTAAGCCTAAATTAAATAATTAAAAATTACTACATATTAATACAATATTTGTATTAATTTGTTATAACATTTATAAATTAATTTTGCCCTTGGCCGAACTTGAAAATAACCGACAATACGGTTGTATTCATTATCTAGTGTGAACTTGATCCACGGACAATATTTAAATAATTTAAATATCGAAACGTGTATGACTTTGTTAAAGCACATTATAGATCAAGTTTAATGCTTACATATCATTTAGGAGAAATCATATTTCTGATCTAATATAAGCTCACATAGTAACAACAATTTGTACACATTGTTTTCGTCATCACTGTATCACTTAAATATCTAGAGTTTCGTCTAAGGTCAAAAAACTCTATTGATATCAGCATTAATTGTGGAGATCACTTTAAAGTCTTTGGTTCAATATGATAAGGTTTATTGATTAACCGATTTACTTTGGACAAAGACTTTGACTTACCAATTATGGTGATACTAATCTTCTACAACTAAGATTACAGAGTCTCTATTGAGTAGCATTTCACTTCAAGTGTTTCAATGTATACCCGACTATGGTCGTAACACGATCGTCATGTAATGTGGTTGGCCATGATAAAAGTATAGTTTACATGCTTAAGTTTGACAATACCCTCAAGCCGAAAATTACTATACATTGTTACTTTGATATCTTGTATTTTGACTAAGTTATATTAACATATAGAATACCTTTGTTGCATCGTTCTGTGATTGTTTCAAATAATCACAAGTACGTAACATCTTGGTGCTCGAACGATCATGAGTAAACCACTGTCCATCATATGAAGAACTTTACGTAAACTAGTCTTAACAGACGTATCGATATCATTTTCTTGATACTTCTCAACTAAGATCATTTAAAGAGTCGTGTTTTGTTTGTATGAATTCAACACTCATGGTTATGAACATTTCATAACTGCAATCGATAAAACACTACTTCTAAAAAAATTCTACTTATATATGTTTAATATTATTGACTCAATACTTATATCACAATATAATAACACATATAATAGAAAACAAAGTCAAAAGCATATTTTATTTCGAACAAGATCATTTATAAAATTAAGATTATACAACAATTACAAAATTGACTATATGGCTTATTTATATCAACCCACATTATCTTCTATTGCAAGAAAATGGGGCATGAAAGATCCACAACATTTATTAGAAATTAATTGGGATCGATGAAATGTTTGAATTCAAACAAGTAAACTACAAAATGAACAATACGAGAATAACCAAAAAAGAGGAAGTTGTCTATCAGCTGTTGTACTTGATCAGGTAATGAATGATTATAGCCAAACAATAAACCAACTACTAACACACATCCCAAAATCAGTGCCAACTCAAGCAATTTGTGGTTGCTCTAACCTAGATTTCACGTAATTGAACAAAATAACTGCACTTTGTTAAACTAACAACATAAAATCCACCACGCCAAACGTTCAATTAAGAATACTACCATATAAAATATTTTTATTTTAATAAAACGTTAGGGAATTGTTAAAGAAACTTCAAAACTAGATAAGTTGAATGATTTTTTTTATTTTTTGAAAAATTACTGGGGTGTAAAAAAAATATTGGTCCCCTTAACCAAAAAAAATAAAAAATAAAACATCCGTAACCATCCTTGTTTTTCGGTGATTTGTCGCCGTTTTGTCATCTTTCTTTTTTTACCGGACCTCGTCGGAAATGGTTTTTGATGAATGATCATCGATTTTTTTTCTCATTTCCGATGGCTTGTTGCGAAATTTTACATTGCATGAGAGGTAGAATTGTAACGTGTTTTATTTGGATGGAACCTCTATAACAATTTTTTTAAAGGGGAGGCTCTCAAATTTGTTTATATTTGTTCAAAGATGAAGTCTCTTTAACAATATCCAAACGTTGAACCATCATAACCACCACCGCCAAGGGCTGCCCCTGCCGGCTCGATGCTATAGGCGACCGTCTTGCTCGTCCGGTGGCCGGGCCTGCCGAAAAAACAATTTTAATTTTCAGATTATTTCACCAACTGAGCACGGTGCAAGTTTTGAGGATGTGTCAAATACTGACAGCCAACAACTACCAACTGCTCCAGAATGCAAAGGGGAAAAAAGCTAAATAAGGTTCCAGACTGACAAAGCAAAGAGTCGCACTGTGCCGACAACTGCTAGAAAGGGAAGAAGGAAAGGGCTCATCATTGATGCAGGTATCTTTACTCACTATACCCAATCACTTCTGCAAGTAGAATAACACTTTGAATGAACTGATAACTATTACTGCTGTACTTATTCCTTAATTTATGTCGAACTGATTTTACATGATCATTCACTCTACTCCATAAGTAGCCCATATAAAATCATCAATACGACATTATACATTATGCACCTGATGTGTTCGGTACTAATTTGAAGTTCACGCAACTTAGTAATTTAGATGCAAATGTATATTGCTATAGAAAGGTGCTACAGGGTCCCAAAAAGCAAGTGTACGGGAGGAATATGGATTTAAAAGGTGGATTTCAAGGACAAATTTTGTTGGTGGGTGCCAGAGATTATTTCAGACTTATTCCCTGGCCTCAGTCTCGGGCCTGGTAGAATTGTTGATTGCGGTATCACTGCATCACAATATACAGAAAATATTTATTACAACTTAACGAGATCTAAAGTTCACATAACTTGCCATTCTTTAGCACCGTTACCGAAATTTACAAATTCATTATCGTTTCTTTTTAGTATCTTTTTTCATTAGCAGTTTAGTTTGGTCATCAAATATTTAAATGATCAATAATGTACCATTCAATGAAGCTTTCATTAATTTATTCTCACTTAAATCTCGTGATGTTATCACAATGGATGGTTTAGTTTCGAAAGCATTTAAATTAATTCCAACGTTTCTATTGTACATGGACAAACCTATCCGTGAGCAAGACTGCTACCTAGTTTATATATATATATATATATATAATATAAAAAGGCAAAAAGAAAAGTTTTTGCTTCCCGCTTGTTCTTATCAATAGTTGGTCATGTATCGCACAAACCAATAGCTAATAATGATAAATTTACTATTACCATATTCATCGGTATGATAACAGTAAATTTATCATTATTAACAATAAATATAGCGGTAAAAAAATTGCTAAAACCAATTGTAACGGTAAATTTACTAATCATATGATTTTATTTTTTCGCTATTTTAAACACAAACTTTTGAAGGTTTATATCATATGTTAAACAAATATCTATAGTATTATTTATGACTATATTTCGTTTTAACTTTATTCACTTCAAAGTTTAACGGCGCTAGAATTATAATTTCACATTGTTGTAAATAATACGTAATGGATGAAAAAAAAAATTCTCGACCAACTAAAACAAGTCAATCTTTTATATAAACATTAATGGAATTGGAATTACTGACAAAATATATACTTCTTTATCATTATTGAAATTTTAATGTAATAAGATTTTAATGTCTTTATGTATTGACAAATTTATCATTACCGGTCAACGATTTACCAAACATTTTACCAACGGTAACGGTAAAATATCGATAGTAATATTTGACTTGCTAATCGTATCAGTAAGGTAACAGTTTTCTAGTATTGGTGGTGGATAGCATTACCATACCAGCCCTATACAAAAGAATATTTGGAATTGAGATCTTATTCAAAGAGAGAAAGGGAGGGAGACAAATATTTGAAGCGTATGCAAGCAAGGCAAAATCTAATCCGGAAGCTCTGGTTATCAAAACCCTACAGGATTTGATTCAAATAAAAAATTACTGTGGTAATACAACACATCTACCGTCTGTAAATGGAGATTAATACATGCAACAAAACAAGGTTGTAAGCACATTTCTCTAAGGTTGCACAAACACATCCTAGTATCCTACTGTTCTGGATCTGGAGAGCCACCAGGGACAAGCTGCACGACAACCAGTTCACAGAATGAGAATATTTTAACAAAGCAAGCAAGATGTGCAAAAAGTGTACATGTTATATGTATATACAGCCGCACCGGCATCAAACTTTTCTATAAATATACTTCGCACCAAATAATCACATAAGAATCAAAATCAGAATATTTTATATAAAGGATAATTGATGATTGAAAAAAGTTATCTATGGTTTTAAATACAACGGATAATTCCATCAATTTACTAATGATTGAATTAGTTATTACAGATATAAGATCTATAAACTTTGGACACCTTTAGCACTGTGCTGCAATTATAAGCACTTAGCCCAATCCCATGTATATGTACTAATAATTTTCACTAGGCAAATGGCATGATATATTTAAGTAACAGTTTTGAGTTTGAGCCCAAAATTGTGCATTTATAGAGTTTGGACCCAAATTTAATGGAAAAGAAAAAAGAAAATAAGATTATTCTTATGAAGCCTACAGCGCTGTCATTTTGGTATGTATTGGAGGATTTGTTTGACAAATGTAAACATTGATGAAATTTCATACTCCTCGTTCTGCCATTTGATCATACAATTTGATCTGCACATTAAAATCAGTGCATCATAATATCATGACAGTGAGGACAAACAAGAAGATAGAACTTCAAATCTTCTTATCATGCTCCATTTTGATCATTTTGTGCATGCCATATCACTATAGATGTTAAATCTTGACTTTGTTGTATGATTGGTTTCAGCCATATGTATCCACCAATCCAAGAAGAATGAACTAAACTGTACTTATCTGTACATAATATAGTTTTTGTATAAAGACATACATAGCATCTCATATCCTTTCATTGTGTCAACGAGAAACCAAGCCAAGTTGTGAAAAAGCTTAAGTAGGATTCGACAAATAAGACAATGAAAGACCAAAATAATTACGGCAACTAGTCTTGCAAGATAAGTCCCTAAAAACAAAATAGATGTAACTTACAATGGCAATGTTGTTTCCATTCAGCAATATCTGATCCAATTTAGTAATCCGACGTCCTTCGGCTGTAATCTCACTGAGACAGAAATAAAGCGTTCAGTAAAAGGCCAGAAATAGTATTTCACCAAAGTAGTATTTTAGTTTCATTGATAAAGTGACAAGTAATCATTCAAATTGTCTTAAAATGGAGAACTGAATTGTCATGTGTCATGTGCCATGTGTCGTGTTTAATTCTTGAACCATGTTAATTTTTAAGTACCCACGTTCAATCTTTTCTTCAAGCTAAATTTATATTTCAAATTTCTTATTGTCCCCAACCATACATATTTTAGCAACGAGGCGTTAAGTTATGTCTAGTAAACTATATATTATTAGCTCAGGTGATGTGTAACGGCTCCCTCCATAATGATGAACATGCCTCACATTACGTATCAGAGTCGAAGGTTCATGGCATTTTTCACCCACGCGGTACTCCACTAACCTAAAATCTTTCACTGCGATTGATCAAGGGGATGATGAAATCCTTATAGAAGAACCCAGCCCTTTAGGAAAAGTTTGCAAGCATGCAAGAAAAGATAAACACAGGCATCCATTGAGACGAGATGCACACCTAAGGATCAATGACGTCAATCATTTTTTGCAAGAAATCATTTAACGTGAAACCTTCAAGATTCAACAAACCACATTATAAACCTCCTGATGAACTACCAAAGACAACAGAGACTCGAGAAACCCAACAAGAACAATTTCCACAAAAGAAAAAAAATCCAAATTGATCCACATTTAAAACCAACTCTAAACCAACCCAAAATCTAAAGGGAAGGCAACCATTATGGATCAGATTCACCCAACCACCAGAACTAACATCATTCACACTCACCGTGCTATATGCCCATGATGCCTCAACCTTCAAAAAACCACACTGAATTCAAGAGTCCTAACTCCGAACCCTTAAAACAGACTTTTCAAAGTAGAATTTTCCACATGTTCTAAGAAGATGGGGTTCTTGAGTGGGTAATGACGTGTGCATTCCACTTGAAGAATGTCTTCAATGGTGGAATTGGTTCTTAGTCAACGTAGACGATCCTATCAATGATATGCATTCAAAACAGACTAAAGTAAGGTTTAGCACCAATACACACATGACCACCCTCTTTGATACTATGGTCAATTAAAGAGATTCAAATTCAATATATTGTAGAAAAGTTTGTAGGTGGCATCTAAAAAAATAAAATATGATGTAAGAGCTTATAGGCCTGTATATTTTAAAGAATCCACCACCTTCCACATATTTTAAAGAAACAAATACTGACCAAGAAAATATTCAGACCTTCCAATTCCTATTGCAATCAAGGTACTAGTTCTAGCAGCAGCAACCAGAGTCACATGACAGTTGAATACTCTCTCTTCTAGGAGTCAAAAGTTTGTAAGGAGTTATTTTAGATTTTTAAAAATCAACTGGAGATGTTATTTTTGCAATGAACCATGGGTAACCAGGACCACATGCCAAGAAAGAGGTTTTATGTGATAGAGGTGACATACCCAAAAAAGACACTGACATACCTGAAGATACTACCCTACTGGGAGGGCTATAAAATAAATCATCGTTGACATAAAATAACATCATTAGTAGGGCTACCCCCATTGTGGTATACCTTCATTTCATACACTCGAACCAGAGGTAGGGTCAAGTGTACAATAGTTAACATTTTGAAAAACACCGGATCTACTCATAATTTCATTCCTAATAAGTTAGCTCAGAAATTGAGTATGGCAACTGAAGATTTCAAGAAGTTTGAAGTGACTATTGCGAATGTTGAGAAGATCCAAGGTGCCAATATGTGTAAAGAGGCCCTTGTCAATTGCCAAGGCATGGAAACGTCAGTGTCATACCCATGTAATGTTGCTTTCTACCAGTTGATGACAAGTGCCCTTAGACATTCAATAGCTAGCCACATTATATGATATAGTTTTTAACTTCAAGACAATACAATTAAAGTTCAAACATCAAGGTCAGGAAAAGGTGTGGCAAGGGATTATCAACAATAACCCCATATTCATAGATGAATGGATCATGGATAAGGAACTCATCAATGTTCAACTTAACATCGTATTTGCAAGGTAGAACCTTACCGTCCCAAGAAACAAGCACAGGAAATGGGCATAAGAACTAGAAGAAGAAATCTTTCATTTATTTCTTGAAATGCTAGAAACCTCGATTCAATTGCCTAAAGAGAGGCCATGTGACCATAAAATTTCTCTTGAGCTAGTAACCAAGCATAGACCCTGTAGATACAATTTAACTTGATGGACGAGATGCACAAAAATGGTAGAAGATATGCTTTCGAAGGATCATTAGATCTAATAACAGCTCATACTCTTCAGCCTGTGGTTATGGTGAAAAAGCAAACCGGACTTAAGAGATTATGCATAGGCCATTGGAGCTTAAACAAGGTTATTATTGTTCCTCGTTCCACTAGTAAAAGACTTCTTTGGTAAGCCACATGGTGTTCTCCTTTTATAGTGGTTATCATAGAACGGGGTGGATAAAAAGGATATTCAAGAATACATTTAGAATACACTATGGCCACTATGAATTCCTTGTCATCTTATACAACATGTTTTTCAGGGACTAAAAGACTATCACTACATGATCAAGCTATCAAAATGCAATTTGCTTAATTCAAGATGGGGTGCTTAGGTTGTGTGACTTAAAGAGAAAGGGTGGTAGCGAGGCAAAGTCCTGGCAATCATGGTTTTAAATCTCATATATCTCGCCCGAAATCTCTTCCGATATCTCATTTCCACACTTAGACGAAACGAGACATCAAATCCTCTTCATAACTCCCCCAATGCTCATCTCGTCCGAAATATTCAAATTTCATCTGAAATATGAAGCAAAATCTCAATACGGGATTTCACCCAAAAAAAAAAAATGGTTCATTTACATAATATTTTTTTCATTTTCATATCCATAGTTATTAATGGCGCATGGCAAAAAAGCGCAAAGTTTCCGCAGAGCCTTGGTGCATGGCACAGCAAATAGCGCACGCTTTTTAAATTTACTGCGCTTGTTTAGGATATTTTTTTATAAATTTAATATATATAACAATTAATTTAAAATTTCCAATATAATTTATATTTTTTAATAAAACATATATGTAATAAAGATTTCCAGACATTTTACAAAACACATCATCAAATATATTATAATATCACAAGCATAAAATTTCAAACATAATAATTTTCAAAAGCCAAAATCCAAAATAATAGTACATATTACTGATAACCTAGAAATTTAAATCTGATTCAACAATCGAATTTTCTAGATCAATATCTGCATCACCAGATTCATAAGTATCAACATCTTCCTTGTCTGTCTTATATCGATGGACGTTGTATTCGATGTCACGGTAATAGGAATAAACAGTTCGAAATGCATGGGAGATTATTTTGAAAAAAACATCCTTTTGTTCAAAGCAACATAATTAGAACAGAATTCTTAGTTCGTTCGAGATTAATTTGGAGAATGCGACCATTCAAGATTATATGTTCGGTGCAGAAATGGTAATTAGTCCCGTCGGGTCGGGGTAATTAGACCCATCAGGTCGGATCTGAACCTGACCCGGCAGATCTCGAATCTTGTTGGGTGGATTTTGTCCGGTCTAACTTGTATATTTTAAAATCTTGATCCGGTCTGAGGTTCAATTCGGATCGGGTTGGTTCGATCCGATTGGGTAATAACAAAATGCATATATTCTCGTTTTTTGCCTAATCGTTCTGATCGGATCAGTTCTTCATATTATTTTTCATCAACTAGACTCGATCCGGATCTATCGAGTTTAAGCTGGGATTGGATCCGTTTGATTCCGATTTACGGATCTCGGTTGTTAGTTCAAAGTGTGATCGTATCATTGTATGAAAATAATATAATACATTCAATCATTGTTGGAGATCCGTTTAGATTATGAAAATGAAAAACAAATAAAAAAAGAAGTAAAAAATAATAAAATAACGATAACGCATGCCATTTTTGCGCCGCACGTCATTTGCGTCATTCGTCGCGCCTTTCCATGTGTGTCGTGCCATAAGAAAAAAAGACGCAAACGTTGCGTCACGCCGCGCCTCACGCCATGGCACGCGCCATAGCACACATTTCATTACCATGATCATATTGATTCGGAAAAAAACTACTCAATCCAATTATCATTTACCAACTTTTTGAACATATTTTTACTTTTTATCTTGATGAGTAACAACAAAAGACTTTATTTTTTTATATTCGAATATTGTAGAACCTGATCACTGCATTACCCCATTTCAGATAAAGTATAGAAATAGAACTTTATCACCATACGTTACCCCACAGTCTCACACTACATCACATATATATTAAAAAGTATGGTAAGGTTGCTTTAATCTTGAAACCACATATATAGTACTAGTATTTTTGCCGTTTTTGTTCAAACATGACTTATATGTTTAAGGTAGCCATAATAAAATAAAGCTGAAAATAGAAGCCAAAAGCTAAATATAGCTAGATAGCAGCACTGTAGTACTTTATTACTGTAGCAGCAGTTCATACATTATCACCTTATGCCCAGAGTGCAAAAAAAATTCAAAACATAAGTAGAAGTTAGAAAGAAAAAGAACAAAAAAAGAATACGAAAAATAAAGTTACATCTCTCTCTGATGCTTCAACCGAGTTGTTCAATTCGGTATGCTTTTATCTTTCCTTTTTTTTGCCTTGGAAATTTTTGTTGGATACTTGTTTGTGATAGATCATTTTTATACTGCTGCGTGGAGATTCTTCTCAATTTTCGAAAAGCTACCAGGCTTCATCTTCAAAGGAATAATGAATCTTTTCCGATTTCGAAGAAAATGAGGTTTTGATTTTTCAAAAATTATTCTATTCGAAGTTTAAACTGAAATCGCGATCTGATTTAGGGCATCGACGTTTTAGATCCGATAATGGATCGTACGATTTTTGCTAACTGCGATCCAAACTGAATATTGGATCAATAAAGTTTCGATTCGATTTGAATCGCGATCTAGATCGTACAATTTTTAAAATCAATGCACCGAGATACACTCATCTCATCCGAAATCTGCTCCAGTACGAAATAACTTGTGTGAAAATTCAAAAAGACGAAACGTGACCGAAATCCAAGATTTAAAATCTTGTTGGCAATACAGATTTGCTCACCAATCTACTAATCTCAAGGGCCTCACATGGTTTCTAAACCTAACTAGTTACCATGAAAACTACACTAAAAAATATGACTCCATAGCAAATCTCCTCGCGGAACTCCTAAAGAATTATGTGTTTCTCTATGTTCACTCAGTTCAAAACAAGGTTTTCAAAATGGGATTTAAATCGTAAATCGTAAAGTTTAAATTTTAAATCAAAAAGGGATTTAAATCGTAAATCGTGGATTTAAAATATCTACATTTTAACGTGTGTATGCACTTTGAAGTTGATTTTGATGTCTGAATGTCTACAATTAAACTTAAAACTTAATTTTCTCTCTAGTTCCATTTTTATTTTGTTTTAAAAACATTATGATAGAAATTGTGGATCTAAATATGTATGTTAAATATGTTAATATGAGTTAGATGTGTTTTTTATTGTGCTTTTAACTAAGTTTGAATCGGAATGTAAATCGAATCGTAAAAGGAGGGATCCGATCTGAATCGGGATTTAAATCGTAAGATTTTAAGGTTTTTGACAACAATGGTTCAAAATGCATTTGATTCCCTAAGGAATGTCTCACCCACCTCCGACTTTAGCTATGTCAGAATTTAGCCAACAATCCGTTATAGCGTGTGATGCTTCTAATGTAAGAATGGGAGCAATTTTTGTGCATAATAAGAAGCCTACAGCCTTATATAAGTCCAGCTTCATACAACAAACCTTTGAAAAAAATTGTTGGCATTGAACTTTGCCACCAAAACAAAGGCAATATTTGTTGAAAAGCAAATTTGTAATAAGACATACCTTCATTGTGAAGTATATCTTAGATCATAAATTACATACAAGAATTCAAAATAATGATTAACTGAGTTCAGAAATTCTAAATATAGCGTGGACTACACCAAAGGAAAATCAAATTGGACGGTTGATGCATTGACGATGAAGATATGCATGAACCAAGGCTCACTGGCATCTATGAGGCAAGATATTATGATATATCTATGATTCAGTGTCCATGGTTTGATAGCCTCAAACAACTCATCCAATATGGTCTTTATTATGATGACTTAATATCTCACACTGAAGCGAAGGAACCTGGCTAAGGGCAATACAAATGAAGGGTTTTTCTTTAAAAATATGATAATGGTCGTTCACCCAAGTGTTGTAATAAAGAAAATTGTACGAGCAACATAACACACATCTTGTTTCATTCAGGTGTGCACAGAATAATGCAAAGACTTACGATGATATCCCATATATTCCAATTGTAGATTATAGGATCAATGTCAAAGTAATCGCTCATTTATTTCCTCCAATTTTGAGCCATACCTTCTTTAAATAAATATTAATGAGTGTGATATGGTTTAACCCTATGATACAGTCCAACCCACCACTCACCGCACACAAATATTCCATGCACAAGAGACGAGCACTGAAGAAGAGCAACCATTTTGTCATCTCACTTCAATGGTCTTGTCATTTTATTATCATATAGTAGGTTGCAAAATCTGCTGGGACAGCTGTACATTTGCTTTTATCTCGCTATGTTGTATTTAAGAATGCTATCATGAATGAAATTAACAAAGAAGTTTGGTGTTAGTTCCTCTCTTGTCTATATTTTGCTATTTTTCCTACCGTTCTTCCTTCTTGCCTACTAGTGTGTAACACGTACGTTACACACGGTTGTTATAGAAAAATAATATTATAACTATTTTTGATTATGCAATATCTGATGAATTTTGTTATGATAAATGAGTTATAAAATGAAATTACTACATTTATAACTGCGTATTTTTGTTATGAGATTCGTATATTTTTATATTTGAATAAAAAATAAATTATCATTTTTGTTGATAAAAATGAGCTATGTATCAATTTATTATTTTTTAGGATTCATTATTTGACAATCAAATAAATGAAAATAAGCATTCTTAATAAATTTGGAAATTAATATTTTTATAAAATTTCATAAAGAAATATTCATGTACATATATTCTGAAATTGACATTTATGTTTTGATACATTTGACTAAAAGATAAATGATGTATAAATTAAATTTTAAATATTATTTGAGAGAATGACGACAAATACCTAAAAATAGAAGTGTAATACCAAAGACTCAATATATTTGTATGCATTCATGGTTCTTGCAGCACGTATTTATCAAAATAATTATATGATGTTGTCAGAGTGGTAAAAAAATATTTATTTACCTATTAAAAGAAATATTAAGTGAAAATAAGACTTATCATTTTAATTATGTAAAAAAAATTAATCCATTGTTTCATAGCTTACTATTTATAAGTTATAATAAAAATAGGGTACTTTTGGCACAGGTCCTTATTAAGTTTCAAAATTCACGAAAAGTCCTTCACTAAATTTCAGTGTAAATTAGGTCCCTGTTTTTTATTCACGATTATTGCAGAGCATGATGCAACATTTCATAAAAGTTGTTGACATTTCCGCAACATTTCTGTACACTGTGAACATAGTGTATGAAAGTTGCTGAAATATCAACACTTATTTATAAAAGTTGCTGATATTTCAGCAACATTTATATACACTGTGAACACAGTTTATGAAAGTTGCTGAAATATCAACACTTATTTATAAAAGTTGCTGACATTTCAGCAATAATTTTTGTTTGTTTTTACAATAAAACTTTGACACATATAGTTGCTGAAATATCAGCACTTATTTATAAAAGTTGCTGACATTTCAGCAATATTTTTTCTTCGTTTTCAGAAAACAGGGACCCGCTTTATAATGAAACTTTGACAGGGACCCGCTTTACAATATGAAAGTATGATAGGGATGCCTCCCTAATTTCCACATAAAAATATTTAACATTTATGTAAAAAAAAGAGTAAAATATGAAAGAAAAATATTTCTAATCAGAATATGGTATAATTTTGTCCATTGGTTAACTCATATTACGAATATAACTAATTAAAATGTAACTTTTTGTACAAAAACGTACTAACTGAAAATATTTATTCTTTTTTCAGAATACAAACATTCATCATTTATCATTAATTGTAATGTTATTCTTCACAAAAAATAATTTAATAATGATAAAGAGTTCATTTGGCGTACCAATTTTATGAAGGAAAAACGTTATATTTGTTTGTAATCGTGTACTAATTTTGAAAAAAAAAATTGTATATATTTATCTATAATGAAATACAAACATTAGAAAGAAAAAATTGTGTATATATTTCTTTGTATTAAATAATTAATTTTAGAAAGAAAGAAATTTTATGAACTTAAACGTGGAAAAATGTAAAATTACCAAAAATAATTTTTTATATAATTGTGAAAATATTAAATTATATGGACTTGCATAAAAATATAGTTTTACCATTTATGTCGGTACAACTGCGATATACACATTGAATTATCATTTTTTTATGATTTATTTGATCAATTAATAAATATTTGTTAATTGGATTTAGTTAAAAAAATTAAATTCAAGATCAATTAATAAATTCAAATATATGGACTTGAATGTAAAATAATGTAAGAAAATATAGGAGAAACCCGTGAACAATTTGTAAAAATTATTGAATGTTGGCATTTAAATGCAAAATGATATGAGAGAATATTAGTATAACATTGTAATAGTATGTATATAATTGTGGAAATTTAAAACTATCTGGACTTGAATGAAAAACTAGTTGTACTATTTTTGTCAATATGAATGCGGTAAATATATTGAATTGTCATTTTTTTAAATTTATTAGATCAATTAATAAATATTCATTAATTGTATTTATTTAAAAAGAATAAATTTAAGATCACCTAACTAAATTTAAAATATATGTACTTAAATGTAAAATAATAGAAAAAACTTGAAAGTAATCTGTAAATAATTGTTAAAATTAATATTAAATTTTAACGATAGAAGAGAGAACTAGTAGAAACATTGTAATAATTATAATAAAAAATAAAATATATATAGAGAATTAAGGAGAGAGGAGAAAATTCCTAGAATTAATAAGAGAGCTTTAAATTCTTATGTTTTACTATTATTTAATAGATTTCTTCTCCCCACTTTCTCTAATTTTTCTCGTTTTTTGTGCTTTCACCAAATAGAATCCTATCATTTTGGTGCTTTCGCCAAATTGACCCAAGGTCGGAACCACACCCGCAAAATCCATTAGCACAACAACGCCTCACCTATCACTACTCCTACCCTTAAAATCGACATTATCATCATCATACCTCATCAAATGTCTTACCTACTCTGAGATGCAGCAGCTCCGTGACCAAGGATTACGCCTCAACTGCAAGGACATAGCATCCTTACTTAGCCATGGTTGTCTGATTAAAAGAATCCTTCTTGCAATGCCCGATGCAGATCTGAATATCGACCAACAATCTACGAAGTTACTTGAGCCAGCATTCCAAAGCACCTTGCTAGCCAGAGTTATCATAGCGCTCGTTATAGCACAAAATTGCTCATAGCGCAGGATATGTGTTATCTAACCTATGATAGCGCATGTGCCATCTCTAACGCAAAATAGTGTGCTACTTTATCAAAACGCAAAAATAACGAGTAGACCAAAATAACACGCTATTTTGTTTGTTTGTTTATTTTAGGTATGTACACTTAAAGAAGTACAAATAAAATTGAGTGACAAATTAGGACATGAATACACTAACCAATCATATATCTTCAATAATAATTAAAATCGTTTATCGAAGAATTCCCATAATTCCTTCAAATAATATTGAATATGGGTGTTTGATAGGCGTATCATACTCAAAACGTCTACGTGGAAAATGTTGATACTTCTATTTTTCTCTAGTTATATTAATAGGTAAAAAAATTAACCTTAAAGAATTCATTTTAAATTTGTTAGTGATGTTCTTTACCACGTATAATGTTATTTACTTTATAGAACATAATAGTTTGCAATATTAGACTTTGTTTTAAATATTGAAAACCAAAAAATACGAAGGTTGAACATCCTTTTCTTTTAAATTCTTTTAAATAAATTCTTGAAAGCAAACTTCTTTTATTTGATAAATCATTATAAAATTTCACCACTCATACATTAAAAGTGCTACTTAACAAATACTTTAAAATGGCCTTATGGATTAGTTTATTTTGGTGATAAAAAAAGGAATTTATTCGGTGTAAGATACCAAATTTCAGTGCATAAGCAATGACGCTATTTTTGATTTATTTTCCATGAAAAATTAGTCATTCAACCGAGTGACAAATGTTTTAATTTATGATCTACTGCTATCAAATATTATGATGCTATTGTGTAGATTCGTGTGTGATTCAAGTCCTTTTTTCATACCAACTTAACTAGATGAAAGATATAATGGTGAAAATACATTGTCATCTATTTTAATTTATAAATGTTTAAAATGTACATATGTTTTAATACTATATCATTTTTTCCATTCGCTAAACAGGTAAGAAGTTTGTTTTGATAAATATAGTTTTTATAATGCCAAAAATATCGAAACAAATGAAATCAAAATTTAGATTTTAAAATTTGAAGAAACAAAGAATTTCGGAATCAACATCAAAAAATATATTACAAGTAATCTAAAATATGTTAAATTTAACAAAATTACGATTCAACATAGAAAATTAGGAAAAAAAATAGACATGGCGAAGATGATAAATCCATGTAAACAACAAATAAATTATTAAATGTATTTACTTCAGGGTACAATGCTAAGAATTTTAAAACATGATTCTAGAGTTATTAAGTTGAATAGGAGGCACCAACTAACAATTTACAGTAAAAATTAAATGTAAATTCCAATCCATAATTAAATCAAATTATAAAATTTAATAAAATAACAGTGATAATTATAAATTAGTGGTTTGATATTTTTATGTAAACATGAACTACGACTACTTCAGTCTCATTTATTATAATATATATAAAAATGCAAAATTTACAAAAGTGAACAAAATAACGCACGTTATAGCATACTGCACAAAACAGTGCACAGCGCAGCCTCGCGCTATTTTCTATTGACTACATTATCGTCGGCAATGAAATTTCACTTCGTTTCACCGTCGGTGCTTCAGATTTAAAAGCAATAAGGGAAAATTCCGAGGATTCATTTATATTTTTTGGGCACATTCAAACACTTTGTTCTGGTACCCGGTAAAGTCGTCATAAATAGCGATAGCTAAGGTGTTAAAGGCCTACGTGTGGCAATTACGATAGAAAATACTATTCTAAATTATTTTCCTACTAATGAAGTAGGTTTATTCTTATCGGATGGAGCTACTACTCATATCCATATGACAATGCAGTTGCGATTTTGGTCAGAAAATGAAAGCATTATGTGCCCAATTCCTCAGGCAAAGGATTCATATTAAGAAATGAATGATGAAAGAAAACCCCTAATCATTGACCTAGATGGTAAAATAATATTAGAGTGTTTTATTGTGGCACGATTCATACATAGCGATGCTCAACTAGTCCTTGAATTTTGTCCGGACTCCACCACTTCGACACCCCTGCCATCGACTTATAACCTTGAGGACAAGATCAATTTCGAGGGGAAAGTAATGATATGGTTCAACCCTATGATGCAGTCCAACCCATCACTCAATGCACACGAATATTACATGCACAAGAGACAATGACTGAACAAAGGCAACCATTTTGCCATCTCACTTCAACCATTTTGTCATCACACTTCAACCATTTTGTCTATTATCATGTAGTAGGCTACAAAATCTGCTGAGACAGCTGTCTATTTGCTTTTATCTTGCTATGTTGTATTTAAGAAGGCTATTGTGAAAGAAATAAACAAGTAGTTTGCAGTTATTTCCTCCTACGTCTATGTTTTTGCTATTTCTTCCTACTGTTCTTCCTTCCTTGCCTATTTCTTCTCCTCTCCTTCTCTAGTTATCCACGTTTTTCTCCAAATATAAATAGAACCCTATCAGAGTGTCAAACATAATTACATTTTCATGCTATATACTTATATCCACCATGATGTAACATCAATATCTTAAACATAACTCGCCAAGTCTACCTTCAATCAATATGTTACCAATCTGAGATAATTAAATGTAGCAAACTGTCATCAGGATAATGCTATTCCTTACTTTGATAGAGCAAGTCAGATGTTATCAGACTTAAGTTCTTTCCACTCTAAAAAATAACCATTTGATTTTACTGATCTATAAAATCACCAACAACGAACTATAATTACAAGTAAAATTGTTTACATTCCTCTTAAAATTGTTTAAGAACAATACTGTAACAATCCTAGATTAGCACGTTAGAAATATATGGTTTCATCTCATAAAGCATAATTAAATAGTTTACTAAGTTTCATAAATATATAAAATAGTAATGAAAAATAATGTTTTTGGATTAAAAACACTTACTACTCAGTGACATCTTCAAGAACCATGTTAACATAGACATCGAATCCCTTCAGAGTTCCAACCAATTCCTTGTCACCCTTCATTATGACCCAAATTTTCGATCCAATACAACGATCGATTAGTTCTGAGAAAAAAAGAAAGAAAAAACAAAGTGAAAATTGAAGAACTCAGTGGCGAAACTTGAGAAGGAAAGAGGAGAATATAACCTGAGGGAAGGAGCTGAGATGGATTATGAGACATCCTTTTTCAGAAAACTAGGGTTTGAGTAGGGTTGAGGTGTGGTTTTAACAGGGGGAAAGGGGGGCAAGGAAAATGACAGGAAACGAGATGTTCAAAAGTACAATGCTTCTCGTATTTCAATTATTTTGGTATAAATAATTGCTTTGTTATTGGTTTATTTTATTTTAATTACTTTCGAATAATATGGTTAAATGAATTTATATTATTTATAAAATTATGAGGTTCTAAAAAAAGTGAAATAAAAAAACAACTTTCATTACATACTAGTAGTTTTGAATAAAAATAGTGTGTTGTTACTCCCACCTCAGTTTCCTCTTCTGCTCACCTTTAAAAGTTTAATAGATGTAATTATTTTTTACTTACTTCTGGCCACCAATATATTTCTTTTCACTTAGTCATTCACAGCCATTCTGATTTCTTCTCAAACTACGTATTCTTTCAGATATCAAACCCTACTCCCTAAGAAAAAAAATATTTTTTTTTTTGCTGGATAGAGGATGGAAGATGAAGATAAAAAAAGGGTTAGTTTTTTCTGTCATGCTAGTCTATTCTATTGTTGGTTAGAAAATTTTGTTTAGGGTTTTCTATTAATTTTTGTAGGAAATTTCTTCTAATCCTCTGGCTATTTCAAGCTTGGAGGACATTAAATTTGATGACATTGTAATAGAGAATGACGGTGTAAGTTATTGAGCTTTAGGGTTTTTTTAATCGTACAACGTATATGTCCCGTTTTACAAAATTTTGCAATTAAGTTGTATTTTCCGTTTCGTAGATGGAGAATGTGAACGACAATAAATTTGAGAGTGCTCTTATTGTTTCAGCTGAGAACTATGTGGATGATAACAATACGATGCAAGATGATCAGTCAAATGACTCGGAAGATATAAAAGTTGATTTGACAAATCATTTTACAACCGATGAAGTATTTAGTACTTAATTTACAATCGCTAATGTACTTATAAAAATGAAGTATGTTAATTTTTTGTTGTTAAACTATGTGATTTCAGGAATTTGATTCGCAAAGCACATTGATCCGGTGGTGTAAAACAACAGGGAAAAAGTTGAATACCGTTGTAGTAATTCTAAAGTCCTATAAATTAGGGTCGGGAAGAAAACCAAGGCTACAGTTGGAGTGTGAAAGGGCGGGTGTTTATCGTAGCCATCAGCCAAAGGCAGCAAAAAAAGGAAAACACCGTGAAACGACCTAGAGCTAGCGCTACTAGAAAATGCAATTGTCCATTTCGATTGAAGGGTGTGTATGTAGACGAAGATAAATGGAAAATATTTGTAATCAATGGAGTGCATAATCATGAACTTACTCACTCTTTAGAAGGACATCCATACGCGGCACGGTTGATGGACATGGAGAAAAAAATCTTAGAAGACATAAGTGTTGCAGGCGTTCCTCCAAGAGAGGTATTAGTTACCATTAAAAAGTCCTTTCCAGAAAATTCCTCAACTTTGAAGACTATCTACAACGCTAAATATAAAATGCAATTGTCAGCGATGGAGTGTAGATCCGCGATGCAACATTTAATGAAATTGCTTACAGAGAAGCATCATGTGTATTTTGATCGGGCTGATGCGGTAACCGATCATTTGATTGATATAACGTGGTCTCATCCAGAATCGTCTGTATTGTGTAAGTGTTTTCCATCAATCCTTTTGCTTGATTGTACATATAAAACGAACCGGTATAATATGCCTTTGTTGAAAATGGTTGGTATGACTTCTACGGGCCGAACATTTAGTATTGCTCATGCATTTCTAGCACACGAGAGGGAAAAGAACTACGAATGGGTGCTAACGAAGTTAAAACATTTTTATTTACCGGATAAAGAACCCGAGGTAATAGTTTCTGATAGAGATTGGGCGTTGATAAATGGAATCAAGAAAAAATTTCCATGGGCAAATTTGATGATGTGTTTATGGCACATGGAAAATAATGTCATTACGAATTGCAAACCGGAGTTTAAAACAAATGAGGTTTTCGAGATGTTTTTGCAAAGTTGGAAGAAGGTGGTTCATGCACCGACTGAAGATGAATTTTGGATGTACTGCAATGATTTTCAAAAAGATTGGGTAGACTACCCCAAAAGCTTGAAGTACATTCGTAATCAATGTTTGGAATACAAAGAGTATTATGCTTTTGTATGGACAAATAAAATTAAACACCACGATAATAGAACAACAACTAGAGCTGAGTCTTCCCATGCTCAACTGAAAAAACATCTCGGTACGTCACTTGAGTTTGTCCATACAGCTGAGTTTGCATACATTAAAAAATTATTTGATTCGAGCACTGCCGAGGAGAGGAAAGTTTTGCTACTGAAGCTAAGAGAAATTGCATTACCAGCCACGACTTCTATTTTGGAACCAAAAATAGAGAAACACAAAGGGAGACCAAGCGGAAGTAAGAACAAATCAATTAGCAAACAAGTCAACGTTAAAAATCTACAAAACGGGATCCCTCTACTTTTGAGATTGCAAAAACTGCTAATGAAATTATTTCTCAAGCTAGCGTGAACAAGAAACTACCTCCTAAATGGAAAAACCCCGTTGTGAAGTTTGATAAGTGTGATGTAAAAACAACAAATTCAGATTTTAAGTATTTAGCTTACCTGCCGGCTTTTCTACATCAATATATTGATAATGTTGAAGATGTTATGGGAGATGGCAACTATGGATTTCGTTGCGTTGCTGAACAAGTCGACGAATTAAATTCCGATTGGAGAGAAGCAAGGAAGTCGATATTAGCTGAATTGATGAAAAATTGGGATTTATATGTAAGACATTTTGACATAACAAACTGCGAAGAATTAAAACCAGCTACCGATTACGACAATAGTCCTTGTTTTAAAGCTAACTGGATGATAATGCCTGAAACTGGATACTTGGTTGCAAATGCATTCAATAGAGTTGTGGTTTATATATCCAACCGTCAAAGTTTGACATTTTTTCCACATGAAAGAGGGCCAGGTCTTGTATACGAGCATCAATTTATTGTTTTTGCAAATATTATGGACTACCACTTTATCAAGTTAACGCTTAGGGAAAATGCACCCATCCCACCGGTCGCTAGCTTTTGGAATAGATTGGCAACTAAAGAAGCAAAAGTATGGAGCGAACTATACGTTGATCGGCAAATAGAGTTTGTTAAACTGTGCCCACCGGATATGGCCACAAAGGATGATCACTAATGTAATGAAATGTAAACTTGAAAATTTTGTTATACGATTCAAGTTGAATGCTAGTTAATTTTGTACTTGGTTTTGACTTTGTACTGAATAATGAAAATATTGATACATGAACTTTGTGTACTGAAGCACCATCATATACAAAATATTGATGTGGTAAAAATTCAAGAAAATATTGATACACCTTGAAATACAAATAAAAAAACAAGTTTAAGTAATATGATTAGTAGGCATAGAATCACCATCATATACAAGTTAGTATTCATAAACAATATGATATACAATTCAACATATAGATTACTATTCAAGTTCATAGGAACAGACAGTGTAAACGGTTGGTAACAACCGCCGAGTCCAAGGTTAAGTCGTCGTGCCACCACCAAGCCATTTAATCATTTTTACTAAATCTTGAACGAATGGCGTACCACCACCAACAAGTAAATACAAGCGACGACTACTTATGACTGCACGGTGGTGCATGTGAACGAACAAAGAAGCATTTTGTTTTACTTGTAAAATACAACAGAAGTTCGGCAACTACTAACCGAAGAGTTACGAAAAACAAACAGCAAAAAGAGACCGCACGGTGACCAATACAGCCGAGCAGAGACACCTGTTTTTCAATTGAAAAGAACAACAGAAGGACGGCAGTAAGTAGCCGAACACTTAGGCAAACAAATGGAAGTTGAAGACCGCACGGTGATGACAGCAACCGAACAGATAGACAAGTTTTTTAGTTGTAATCATCAATAGAAGATCGGCCAGCTATAACCGAACAAATAGAAAACCGAACGGTATATATGAGCCATACGGTTATGGTATCTGCCGAACAGAAACACCTTTTTTTCAATTGAAAAAACAAAAGAAGATAGACAGTTAGTTGCCGAACAACTAGGCAAATAGATGGCAATTGAAGACCGCACGGTGATGACAGCAACCGAACAGAGAAACAAGTAGTAACCGAAGAAGAAAGGAATCGACAGAAGATCAGCCAACTATAACCGAAGAAGAAAGGAATTGAACGGCTATTTATGGTCGAATAGTAGTACATATGCACAATGTTTAAGTGGAGCATATCAGTCAATATGAGCTAATCTGTAGGCATTACATTCAATCAAGTTACAATATAAACACAAATGCATTTAACTAGCTGGTATTTCATTAACAAGCAAAAAATTTATTCCAATTCATAACGGAGAATGCATTTCAATTCAATTAAGCACCAACAGAAATACTAACACAAAACAAACAAAATTCCATTTTCATTTTCATTTCAAGTCAGAACAAAACCCACAAACAAGCAGCATTCTCAGTTCCATGTCAACATAACCCACAAACAGCATAACCGTTGTTTACAACCAACCAAATACATAATATCTACCGTTTCCAAACCCATATACAAAACAAACATTGTTTTCAAACGACCAACATGCAAAATAACCATCTACATTTTACGATCATTCTTTCCTTTTGCGCGTTTCTCCCGTTTATCTGGTTCGTTCAGTGCTTCCTCCAACAGATCAATTGCTTCACGTTCCACGGTAAGACACCGATTAATGGTTCTTGCGCGAGTTACTTTGATATTTTCCTTCAGTTTGTCTACAGCTTTCCCAGCAGCAGTTCTCTGCATTAAAGTTACGAACAAACATAAAATTCAAGTACACATAAAACAAATAAAGATCGTACGTACTCACCAACTTCTCGTTATTGTCAACTTTCCTTGACCAACTTCTCCTCACGTCCGGGTGTTGAACAATGGGATGCGACACACTCAAATACCATGGCATGTACTTAGCCGTACAATCCCAAGGATCAACTACCGGAGTAGACTGTGATTTTACAGAAAGTAGATGATCTTGCCAGTTTTCTGAATACCAAATCCATTGTCAAATACAACTTTATATTGATTAGCATTTCGACCTCTATGACATTTGCTCGGAACCATTGGATTTGTGGGGATACGCTGAGCAATACTAAATTGACGTAACACGCTGTTGGGATAGTATGGTTCCGCAATATCAAAACACAAAACCACGCCATTGTAAAATGCGACTTCAGGCAAGGGGTAACGAGATCTCACAGTATGGTACGGATCCCAACATACCTAAAAATAAACATGTCATTTACATTTGTATGATTTGCAACACAAAATGGACAATAATTTTTAAGCTTACGTCTTGTGAAGATAAATCATCTAACTGTTCTTGAAGTCGTATCTCCATATTGTTTCACTGGTTGCCATCTACACATCCTTGGCATCGTGTCATCGTAATCTTTACTAGGAATAGCATTATGAAGCATAGGAAAATGATCGTAAATCCAAGCCTATAGCAATATTAATTAGTACGTATTTTACTATTGTGAATATTTGGAGAATAAAAATAGAAACGATTTACCGTTAACAATGTCAAGTAGCCAGCCATTTGCTTTACATCCCGTCTTGAAGCCAACCCCAATTGACGGTACAAAAAGGCTAATGCTCCCATTCCCCAGGCTTGTTCATTCAAATGATTTACGTTCTCCAAACATCTCAAATACTGCACATGAACCTTCATGCTCGACTTATCATAGAATAAATTGCAACCCAATAATATAGGATATATGCACGTGCAACGACTACGTAATCATCTTCATTTGCATCCTCTTTATTTGCCTTTTCTTTAAATGTTTCCAGTAGGAAGTTTAGCTTGATAGAAGTAGAATCATTGAGTTGTTCCTTTGCTATAGCCCCGTCAACACCAAGATAATCAACTAACAGTTGAGTCGGAATACGATCATCCGCTTTCGCATAAATACAACTACCGACGACTGGTATTTTTAGAATTTGGGCGACATCATCCAATGTTACTGTCATTTCGCCAAAAGGTAAATGAAAAGAATTTGTCTCAGGATGCCATCTCTCAATGAAAGCTGAAATAGTCACGTACTCGACATGCTTGTATGAGAATTGTGCCAAAGTGTATAAACCAGAATTTTTAATTTTCTCAGCAACTGCACTCGGCATATCATCAATACTCCATTCTTTCAACTTTGTTGTATGGGAAATGCATTTTAACGGGCCTCACTCCTACAGAAACAAAATAACATATATTGTCGTACAAACTGAAATTTTTATTTCATAAATTGAACATAATAATAAACAACTAACCTCGTGATTATTCCAAATAGCAAATGCAATATGGGACTCGAAACTTTTTAATAAAGTAGTATTAACCGGCATAGAATCAATAGATTTGCTAGAAGAGGGCATGCTCGAAGGATGAACAACTATTTGGAACTCTACTTCTTCGTTACGTGCATCATCATCATTTGCTTCCTCACCCGGACCACTTTCAGATTCTTCTGCACTAGAACCATCGCCCGACGCACCAGAACCATCCCCCGAATCACCTTCACTAGAGTCAACCCCCAAATCATCATCTTCTCTATTTTCTTCTACATTTCCACCTTCTTCTACATCAGCCATTTTCATCTTCTTCTCTAGTTCTGCGGCCCGTGCCCGTCTTAACGAAGCAGTCATGGCTTCTCGATCTTTTCCTACAAACAACGTAACAAATCTTATACATATTCAATAAATTGCAAAGAAGTGTGCAAATATATGTACTTACTACCTACAAAATCATAAAAAGTCAACCAAAATTTATTTAAGCTCAATTGTTCGAACTGTAGTTAAGAATGTCTTAACAATAAGTTTAACAATTCAACTTAATATAGATTCACTTTATGCAAAGTACGATATTTTTTATGTTAACGCAATCGAACTAACTTGAATGAAAACAAAACTATCAGCAACAATAAAAAGGTAACAATAACGTGCATAAGTAGACTAGAAACCAACAGTAAAAATGTATCTTAAAAGGAAAATAAAACCAATAACAATAAAGTCTCTGTGATAGATGTTCGGCTATACAGAACCGACCAATTTCAAGTAAAGGCCGGCAATTCATGGCCGTACGGTGATACAAACAGCCGAACAGACAATGATTTTTCAATTTCAACTTATTTTTGCAACTAAACGGTGGACAACCATCGATCACCTAGTGCTTCTACGGTCATACAACACCGTGATGAATAACTGTGTACACATGAATTACTTAAGTCGGTTGTATATAGCCGACCGTTGCTTAGAAGGAACAGTTATTCGTAACCGAATGGACAAAAAAATGAACGTGATTAACATTTTGACGCCAGTAACCATTTCTAAGCCTATTGCTACCAAACTGATGATTGTATCGAACAGAGACGTCAGAAAATAAATGCTACAAACTTGCATCGATTTCAAAAAAAAAGAAATAAAAAATTAGGGTTATGAACACTTACTCGGCTATGTGGAGGACGACCTCTGGCTCCCTTTCAAGGTCGACTCACCTTTCTTCATGATTGCTTGTTTGCTTGAGGACGAGGGCGGCGGAAATACGAAGGCGATTTAGGTTTCAAAATAAACGAACGAGAAGAGAAGGAATTGTGGTGTCGGTTTGTTGTTTGAAAATAACGAATGGTGTTAAGAAGTGGAGAGGGGGAAAAGTTGGGGTGGCCTTTAGTTGAGGTGGCCGTAAGAGGATTTAGGGGTACGAATAGCAACGCACTAAAAATACAATGCTACACCTCTTTTTTAAATTTCTCTATAAGATATATAAGAAGTCGTCTAAGTTTCTCGGGTTTTGTCCATCAGTAACCGGACTACTATGTAGTATGCCTCCCTATTAGTCAGAACGTATGTGATTTTCCATTCCGAAAATGGGTAATCCTTTTGTCGCACCGTCGTACATCCACCAATGGTCTGTGTCATCTCCGCCTCATGCGCAAAAGCTTCACTCGGCTGACGTCTACAAGGGGCGGAAGTAGTAGCAGAGCGATGTGAATATGCAGAAGCTCAAGGAGTACGAGCGCTAATCTCAATAATCTGTTGTTACTAACTATGGAAAATATTTTATACAACAACAGAGAACAAGTGTAAAAATTATCTGTAACACCTACAAAATGAAATATAAGTATTTTATTTTCAAAAACACTAATATTCCACAAAGCATTATTTGCACTCATTGGTCCAGCACCGCGTGCATAGCTCAGTTGGTCAGGGCGGCCTAGCGATCATAGAACAAAGTTCCTTGAATCGTGGGTTCGAGTCCTAGAAAGCTGCGATGTGTAACCCTTTAGACGTGGAGCGGTGATCCCTCGAAAAAGCAAGAATGCTTGGAGATTGATGCTCTGTCTTGGGCTTACAAAAGGGAGGGTCGGTTGTAGCAGGCCATCTGTATCCCCTAGTCTTACTCCCTGGAATAAGGTTTTAAAAAAACCACTAATATTCCACAAAGCATTATTTGCACTCATTGGTCTAGCACCAACTTCATGTTAGAACTATCTCTTTAGTATATTGATGATGTCAAATTTAGAATTAGGTTATTAACAATTTTATTAAGACGTTTTAATTAGGTTTTAGAGTAAATTTACAAAATCAAATGGAAGAAAAGCAACGAAGACATGCAAAGACATGCACGAATATGCACAAACTTCAATATAGTATGTCTTTGAGTCGTGTGCCTTAAACCTTGTCAAAATCCCTTATTATAGTGCACACATACATGCATAAATTTTCAAAACATAAAATTATAAGTGATTTTCTGGTAAAATTGTTTTCTATTTTTAAGTCGAGATAAAGTCTTCGTAAGCCGACATATTTGGTTTTGAGCTGGTATAAGATAGAGAAAAAGTTTATCTTCTCTTTGGAATCCTTATATGTTGACTTAACAAAATATTAAGCTGACATAAACATTGATAAGCGGTCATAAGAATTCCTTAAACCGGCATATAAGAACATCCAATTTTAATCTGCTCCTTGTGTTCATTATAGGTTGGCATAAAAAAAATTAAGTCGAAATAAGCCTTCTTAAGCTAGCATAAAATCTTTTTTAACCTACTATAAAAATTGAATGTTGTACAATTCTGTATTTCTCTTCAAAACGAGATCGAGCAACTTTTGGATCAAAACCTACAACTTTTCGTGGTGAATCAGGTGTGTTGGTCACATCTTTTTACCAATATGTAGACACTTGATTCACGACGTTTTGAAACAACAATCTTAACAACTTTCACATGCGCTCAAACTCTCTTTTCCTCTCTAATGATTGTACTTCCTAAAGTCGTTGCATACTTAACCTCAAACATTTCAAGGTCATCTTTATGCCTGCAAGCGAAATAATTTTTGATCTTGAAAACTCACTTAATCGTTACATTTTCACTCACTATTCCGAGAGGATTATAGGAGCCTTGAATAAATTGTGAAGACCCGCTGCTCATGACACTTTGATCAATACTATTATTGCTAGAACCGGGCCAACACATGGCTTGTTAAACGAGTGAAATTCAATATTTTTTACTATTTTATATCTTATTGGGCCTATGAAGTCTAAATTAATTTAGATCCAATCTAAACAGTTTTAGATAAAATCTTTATTTTATTTAATTAATTAATATAAAGATTTGATTTTTTGTGTGTGTGTTGGTATAAAATATAATGTGTATATATGTATCAAATGCACACATATGTGTAGGTGCACATGCAACATATAAATGTATACATGGTTTAATGTCCTCATGTATAAGTGTTGGAATTTACACTGCAACGAACACAATAGCCCCTTTATATACGTATTTGACGTCTATTATTATTTTAATACTAAAATAATATAAAGTACATTTATATATGTACACAAATAAATACACATACGAGAACAGTTATGTAGTTCCAGAGCGTCTTTGCCTCACATATGTATAAATTTTGTAAAGTGGTATGGATATCATAAAACCGGCTTGCACGTGCAAAATAATAATATTTTATTTTGTCCATCAAAAAAAATTTAAATTTAAATATATAAACCAATTCAAACATTTAATATTTAAAATAATATAGGATACATTTAAATTTAAAAACAAATCAGGATCCAAAATAATATTTTATTTAAAATTCGAAATTAGAATTCGAATACAATCTGGATCCAAAATAATATCTTATTTAAAATTCAAATTTAAATATTGTTCTCTTCAATACATAAATACATGCACAAACACATATATATGCGTATTAAAATATATTTTTTATTTGAAAATACATAAAACCATATATGTGAATATTTTATAAAAAAATTAAAGTTGGAATTTGTATATATATATATAAATAACACTACATATTTAAACATAAAATATATTTTTATTTTTGTTCAAAATTTTTTTTGACAAAATTATTTATATAAATTTGTGCAGTTTAAAAAATCAATTTTTTTAAATTTTCGTATGGATTTCCAATTAATTTAAAAAAACTAACAATATTGAATATTGTTTATTTTATAATATATATACACACATACTTACACATACACATACATTATAATTAAAAAAATTAAATGTATATATGTTTATATACATAAGTTAATTTAATTTTATTATGTGTGTATTTGAAATATGATACTTTACATACTCAACATAAAAGAGTTATAGAGTATGGTGATAAGGGAATAAACATTGGTAAGAGTTAAATTCGGTTCTTGTACTCAAAAATCATAGCACGTCTCCATATAACCATACAAACCAACAAGGACAAAAATAAAGGATATGCTATAGCTAAGCACAAAAAGAACTCGGAAATGCCAACATAATTAAATAATTACTTAACACCCACCGTTGATGCCTTTCTCATTTTCCAACCAAATTGCAATGAATGAAGTACTTTGTAGTTATTAATCAAATGAAGTCATTTTCTGATTGGTCTAGGTAACCCTATTGCCCCGTTCAACGTTGAATCTCCTCACTTCTGTTTTGAAATCTTCAGTACGGCGAATTTCTTAAGGTTGCGCAGCTATGCGCTTCCAGGTCTGGAAGAGTGGAAGACCGTTAAGAGGTCGCTCGTCTCTGAATGGCTCATTTCGACTACTCTCACTGTTGTTTTTGAGAATCGTTGGACATTGTTACTAAAGTTGGTAAAGTTATGTTCTTTCCCTTTAATCTCCTCTTGTTTAACCCCTGCATGTTTAATTAGTTGGATTGTATCTTGAATTATTAGCTGTAAATGAACATTATGAGGGGTATTAATGCCCTTAAAAATTCATGCATTTCTTTATTCCAATAAGTTTGCGATAGGAATTATTTTGCAATTATTTGAAAATATTTATGAAACGATGTTGTCCAGATTATCCCCTGCTACAGATTGAAATTGTAGCATATTCCTTAAATTTTTCCATATAGATGGTATATTTGTACATTGGAAAAACAAATGTTTATTAGATTCCTCGCCATGATTTCATGGATTACACTTGAGATCTATGTTTGGGTTCCATCCATGTACCTAAGTTTTGGTATTTAATTTATCTGGTTTTGCTAAGAGCGAACAAATTACCCTTTTAGGAGCACAAGCATTATTCCATATGTAGGGGAGCACCACTTGAGTTGTGGTTGTTTCTCCCTAATGTGGTCCAAGTCCATGAAAATGCGAAATTACCATCACTTTGAGGTTTCCATTGCCAATAATCTTTGTTGTTGTTTTGAGTAATAGGGATAAATTGGATATGTTGAATGATATAAGGAGGCAAACCTGAAGTATTTCCTTTCCACCGGCCATTATCTATGAGGGAGGAGACTTTTCTGTTGGGGCCTCTTCTGATTGAAATGGTTTTCCATCCAGCAGGTCTTTTAAGGATTTACCTTTAATCCATGGGTCAAACCACAAGTTAGTGTTTTCATTATCCTCGATTCTCCTTTTTTATCATACCTTGTATTTGTTGCCAGTTTCTTAAGATAAGTTTCCATGTATATGATGCATTATTGTCTTCAAGAACCGTCCAAAAGAATTTGTATTTACAGCATACATTATTCATCCATTGAGCCCATGGGTTATCTTTTTGCAAATACTTCCAAATGATTTTCAGGGCTGCAACTTTCAAGATATCTTATAGCTTTCTCAAAACCACACTGCATTCCTCTTTTGGTTTGCACATGTCATTTCAATTCATATTATGATGTTTGTTTTTTCCATACAAAGTTAGAACAAATAGAATTTATTCTAACTATGATGGATGTTAGAACCGGTAGAATTTCATCCAAACATGATAATTGGGTAAATTACCGTTTTGACTAACACAATTCTGCCGGCTATATTGAGGAATCTATTTTTTCAATTGTTGAATTTTTTTGTTAATTTTGTCTAACAGCATACCAAAATCTTTTTCTTTTAATTTGCTATGAGACAAGGGGATACCCCAATATGTAGTTGGAGGTTCCCCATTTTGACTTTTAGGATGTCTATGATTTGATTTTTTTTCTTTTGTGCCTTTACCGTAAACAATGTGGACTTTTTTTCATTTATTTCTGGACCCATGTACTCCTTTATTTTTGCAAAACTTTGGCGATACTTTCTGCATTTTATATGATGGCTTTTGTATATATTAGCATGTCATCCGCATATAGTAAACATGGAAGAATGGATTCAATTGGAAATATCGGTGCAGTGTTTCCTTCATGATATTCCATGTCTAGTAGGATAGTGAAGTATTCCATTAGGATTGCAAATAGATAAGGAGATAGAGGATCTCCTTATCCTATGCCTCTATTACTGCTAAAAAACCAACTAAACTTCCATATAATAAGATGGAACGTGTAGTGATGGAGATGCATTCATATATCATACTTGCAAACTTTGCTGAGAATTCATGCAAAGGGGCATGTGGTGTATGAATTATCTACTAATTTTGCCATAGGCTTTATGTAAATCCACTTTTATGCATGGATTACTTGAAGTCTTTCTATTAAACCCTCTTACCATTTCGTATTCTAGTAATGAATTTTCTGTGATAATTCCACTAGGGATGAATACATTTTGGTTGATTTAAATTAAATTCTTTAAATACTTCTTTATCTTATTACGTAAAAGATTTGCCAAAATTATGCAAAGAACGTTACATAAAGGGATTGGTCTATAATCTAAAAGAGTCTATGAGTCCATTATTTTTGGTATTAAGCAAATAAGGGTATGATTAATTTCCTTTCTAATTAGTTCGCTCTACATGTTAAAAAAATTTGAATTGAAACCATCCGGACCTGGAGAGTTATTATTATCAATTTGGAAGACGGGTGATTTGACTTCTTCCAATTCAAAAGGTTTGTCCAAATCCTTTCTAGCATTTCCTGTAAGAATTTTTTTGTAAATAATATATAAGAAATTTAACTTAATATTATTTGAATTAAACAAATTTGAGAAAAAATGGATGGTTTCCCTGTTTAGTTTTTCATTGACAGTAACCCAGTTGCCCTAAGAGTCTAAGATAACTTTGCTTATTTGTTTTGAGCTTGGATGGGAAATATTTGAGTGGAAAAAGTGAGTAGCTCTATCATCCTGTGTTAACCATTTATTTTTTACCTCTGCAAGCTCGTAATAGCTTGATTATGCATGAGAGTCGAAAGTTGGTCCACCTTTTGTCTATATTCCATTACTACTTTTCATCAGCTGGATTGTTAGTGAGGTGGGAGCAAACCTCATCGGTCTCTAATCTCAATGCATCCATTTGATTCCTGGGAGATTTATTTTCTCTATTTCATTTTTTAAGACTTGTTTTTAATTTCTTTAGTTTGGTTAACAACCGAAATAAAGGATTTCCAGCACAAACTTTGTTCCATTTCATCCCGACTAATCCTCTATACTTTGGTCTATGAACCCATGAGTTATTATATTTGAAAGGTATGTTCTTCATGACTTGTCCCTAAGTATTAAAGTTAAAGATTATGGAGGTGCGGTCGCTAGTTGAACAGTTTGTAAAGTGAACAGAGAAGTTAAGAAATTTGTCAATGTAGTGCTTATTAATGAATAACTTATCTATTTTACTATGTATTGACCTGCCATGACCACCTCTCCATGTATAGTAGTTCCATGTTCCTTGTGGTTCAAAAGGTTTACATACACAAAATAGTCAATAAAATCTACATTAGCATTCGAAGTGTATGTGCCATTAGAGATTCTATCTTGAGAATAAATAATAGCATTGCAATCCCTACAATTACCCAAGGCATTGTAACATTGTTTGCTTGATGCTTAGTATGCTCCCAGAGTTGTTTTCTTTTATCTAACTGGTTATAAGCATATATTATGTACAGACAAAAGTCATCCTAAGCTTATTTTGCAATAGACAAGTTATAAATTGTGCACTTTTGTGTAGTATAGAAACATTCCATGTGCTTATTATCCCACATGAGCATTATCCTACATCTTTCATGTTGGTTATTGTTATGAGCGATGTCTCAGCCCGTATTTTGGAAGGACACAACCACATCGATTCTATTTTCTCTAATTTTGTAATAATCCTACAAATGCTACTTTATTTTACTTCATGACTTGAGAAACATCTAATTGCTTAGAGGGGGAGTTTTAGGCCCATAACATTCCATATTAGAAAATTCATTAAAAACAGTGATTTGGACTATTCCATGATTCATTTTGAGAGGGAATGCTTACGTTTTCCTTTGTTTTCTTCATTTACTTCCCTACCGTTTTCAACCGATTCACCATATTATGCGATGTAGGGTTCTCCATTACCTCACCATTTCGTGTAGCTTTGAATTCGAGGGGCAATGTTTTTTGGAATTGTTTTCTACTATGTTTTCTCATTGTATGGAATCTGATACTATCCGGGTTGGGAGAAGGGGAATCAGGTGTGAGCTTTGTCCCTATAACGCCTTCATGGACTGTTCTTGTAATGACCTGCCTTTTTGGACGGTTTAAATCGACGATAAGGTGCATAAGCATACGCACACGTCAGACTCAAACCATTCAAAAGGGCAGATTGTTATGTGGTAAATAAGAAAAAAACAGAGAAAGAAAGAAAACAAATACAGAATCTCGCAGCGAAATGACAAAATATAATAATCAAATAAACAGTTCATGAAGCTGTTTACAAATAACATTGATTATTCTTTAAAAATACAGATCAGAGTTACACACAACATGAATAAATAATAAATAAATGCAGCGGAATAACATGAGGCAGTGGAATAAACATTATAAATAATAATAGTACAAAATCTTCGTCTTCATCCTCCAAAGCGCAGTCTTCGATAAACTGAAAAGCTCAGGCTGACCCGAGCGAATTGAAAAGACAAAACAGTCGAGTCAGAACTAAAAGATCTTATGTAAGATAAATCAACAATAAATAAATATGGGTGTAATGGCGTCGAAGATGTTTACAGGGTTTGACATCTTCTATCCAATGCCAACGTGAGTGCAATAACTTAAGAGATGTTCGGGATTTCCATCTTTTAAGGATCTGTTAAACTATCTACTATGTTGTACAATACGCTATTATAATAGTGTCTACAGTAAAGTAAAGTATTAAAATAGCATTAAGGCGTTACCCATATCCCCCTTAACACATTTTATATATTCCCATGGTCTATACAGTACCGTACGCTCCTCCGTGAGGTTTACCTAGAGGGCACTCCATAGGTATGGTACAAAACAAACTCGTAGAAGGCGCGATAGGGCGTGTGAACATGGCACTCGAGGCAATGCCAGGGTAGGACTCTACCGTTTTGCAGAACCGGGCTGGTGGTAACGCATAACAGCTACTACCACCCACCTCTGAACACACTTCCATAATCAAATCGAGGGGTGGCCACCAAATCATCACAAAGTTATAATATGGTATCGAAGAAGCATGTCCGATCGGAGGAATGACCTCACTTGGCCCAGGTATAGCTCCTGTTTGACTCACGGGAGTCAGGGTCACGTAAATACCTCATACAGAATCGTTCGCCAAACCATCCTACTTCATTTCTGGAATCTCCACCACATACACAGCTGTTAAAGTGGTTTTCGGTATTGGCAGAGAGTATGACAATATCCGATCTCGGTCTCTTTAATAACCGAACGCTTATTTTACACCGGTGGTTCTTTTACATTTTCAAAACCATTTCATAATTAATATCAAAATACCATATTCGATTTCAAACCATTTTTCTTCCAAAATCATATTCACTTTCAAAATCATATTCACTTTGAATTTATCGATAAGATAAGTTAATTAAATCCTCGTTCCAAAATCACCATATTTACTCAAATATGTCATTTCACAAAAGGTATCGATTTCAATTTCCAACTTAGATTGTATCACCATCAAGGATTTAAATATAAATACTTCAACTTTACACTGTTTGAAATTTTGAAAATAGTTTAGATAGTCATAAATAATTTTGATGGTCTTAAAAATAGTTAAAATAGATTAAAATAATTCAAATAGTAAAAATAGTTTAAATAGATTTAAATTTGATTTAATTTAGATTTTAAAATGATTTAAATAGATTTGAAATAGGTTAATAGATTTGAAATAGATTAAATAGATTTAAATTTGATTTATTTAGATTTAAAATAATTTAAATAGATTTAAATTTGATTTATTTAGATTTAAAATGATTTAAATAGATTTAAAGTGATTTAAATAGATTTAAAATAGATTAAATAGTTTTAAATTATATTAAATAGGTTTAAAATAGATTAAATAAATTTAATTAGTTAAAATAGGTAAAATAGATTAAATTGGATTAAATAGGTTATTAATAGATTAAAATAAATTAAAATAGTTTTAAATTGATGAAAGTAGTTAATTTAATTAAAATAGTTTAAATTAGTTTAAAATAGATTTTAAAGTTATATCCAAACATTTCACTAACTCAAGTCCGATAAATTCCTTTTATATTTGACACTTCTACTTTGAAATTCCAATTTAAATCCTTTGAACAATTCATTAATTCAATTTCAATTTCAGCATTAGCGCTTGGATTATCGAAAATAATTCAGTTCATATACATACATTTCTATTTCAAAACGCCGGTTAACTGAATTCAAAATTTAAAGAATTAAAAATCATTTAATTAACCAATCCGGTGTCCGTATATAATTTTCTACCCTAAGGTCAAGTGATACAGATATTTATCATTTCAATCCTCAATTTAAAATTTTACGGTTATATATCGTTTCAAACCGCAATCCTGGATTAAGTAAAGACATAAAATCACTCGAGTCTATCATTTCAACCCATAACGATTTTTCCCTAACCTATAGATCATTCGGGTATGTATCATTTCAACTCATAGGGAACTTGCAGTGTTATAACAATATAAAAATACAACATCCAGTCATCCAATATCAACAATCAAACATCCATCGCAACCATCAATCAGTTCAACCAAATAAATTACAACAAATAACTGATTGCCATTAACAGGTAATTAACTAGCAATTTAAATTCAATAATAAATTAAATGGCAATTTAAATCAAAATAAATTCAAATTAACTGGAATGACGATTTAAACATACCAACAGTCATCAATAAATTTGCAATCACATCATAAATTTAATTAAATTAACATAAGATAATTTAGTAGTTGTGAGTGGGTTAAAACACTCACCTTTGATTTTAAATCGATTTGAAATCCAAAATAGGACCCAAATTTGAACAGTCTCAGAATTCGTCCAAACTAGCATCAAAATGTCTGGAATTTCAATACGATCGCATCGGAACAAACCGCGCCCAAATCCGAGTTCGTATGCAAAAGTTATGTAAATTAGAAGTTTTACGATTTATGTTATTCATTAAATAAAATAATTAAATAATAAAACACATTTACCAAGTCAGCACGTTCCTCGAGAACCCTATCTCGCTCCAAACCCGATGAAGCTACCACCTTCATCACCTTTGACCAAATATAGCGCTGCCTACGTCGTCTTCCACCACGTTCAAGCCTCACCATTGGCCAGCCCTCCTCAGACCGCACCCACGGCCACCAACGCGGCCACTCCGGCCCCCTCCTCCACTTCCACCGCCGCCATGCTTCCTTGGCCAATTTTGGCAATTCTGACAACTATCTCGATGAATGAATGATAGATCTGCCACCTGCTCGACACCACCTTCCCAATGCCACCTCCTGATCGTCAATCGGTTGACGATTCACCATTAGATCGTCAAAACCCTAAAATGGACGGCCGAGGTTCAACCTCAATTTCTGGACAAATGGTGATTCGAATCGAGAAACAAATTACATCAGTGGATTATGCTCGTCGAGAGTTTCAAATCGATATATAATTTGATATGGTTTGGAGGAGTTTGATTTTTGAAATTGATTTGGAGATTGAAATTTAAGGTTTGAATGTAAATTGGGTTTCTGCCATTTGAGGAAGAGAGAAGGAATAGTCAGATAGAGCTGTATGTATAGGAATAAGAAATAGAAAGGTTGCTAGGGTTAGAACATAACAATATATACTAACGAAGCCCGATAAGAAATGAATAATAATGAATTGATTTGAAACGACAAATACGACCCGAAAAGCCCGTTCTGCTTCCGAAACAAAAGTGGGTCATCCCATATAGCAAAATAGATGTTTTCGATACTTCTAAATTCAATGGAACATGTTTCAAGTCCTAATTCTATCGTATGAAGAAGTTAGCTATAAAATCAGCTTATTTCAAATTGATTTCAATTGAATTTAATTAAATTGGTTTCTACGCGTTTCGAGCTCGTACGACCAAACGACAAGTCCGATCGCTACGAAACTTGAAACCTTAAAATAATTTACCATTATGGATCCGATGAAACTGGTTTCGTCGAAATCCGAGATAGTTGCCAAAATGGCTATTTTCACGTTAGTTAAATAAATTATTATTAAATTGATTAAGTCACATTTCAATTTCAAATTTATAAACTAACAAATTTTCATCATTTTTTATTACTTAGACATTTACAATCATTTAAAACAAGTTTACATATAATTTCAATGTTAATTATTACATCAGTTACAGCGTTCAATTTCAACTGAAATTAACTCCAATTAAATATAATTTAATTCTACTGGATTTGATTTACTTTGATTTCAATCTTTTTATTCGACCAAATCATTATCAATTGGATATAGTTAACATTAGTTTATATATTATTACATTAATATGCTACAATTACCCTCTTTTATTTGTATTAACTACTATATCTCAATTATATTGAATCTTTGTCAATTTTATTAAAATTTAAAATCCCAATAAATTAATTCATCTTTGTTTCACTCATTTTATTAAATCAATTATTACCTTATGGATGTAACTGGCATTTCTGTAAATTTTATTGCATTCACATTTTCTAGTTTTCGTCTTAACTCATTTTACGTAACATCTAATTTCATTTAATTGCAATTGGTTTCCAATTAAATTTAACAGACTAAATAAATAGGTAACATATAATAATTTGTCACCATTAACTTTTAATCACATTTATAAGTTTATTATTTACAACCGAATGTTATAACAACTTACACTATGCTAATTCTATCCAATTACAATTTATTACACATTATTTCATTAATTAATGAACATCTAAATTATCAATTACTCTTTTAATCCAATTATCAATAAATATACACATTATTACAATTAATTTACAATCTATAACCAATTATAACTTTTTAATCATTTCAATTAATTAGGATTACATCCAAAGCAGTTATCAATTACCTTAAATTAGTACTATTACATTTCATTCCAGTTATATTCTGATTATCAAATCACAAATTTCTATTTCTTCCAAAATTAAATCACAAAATCTTATTAAATTGACCATTTTTAATTATCGAAAATTACGGGTCGTTATAGTTCTGAGCTTTGTCCCTATATCTTATTAAAAATTCAAATTTAAATTTGAAACAAATCTAGATCTAAATTAATATCTTATTTAAAAGACAAATTCAAATTTGAAAACAAATCTAGATCCAAAATAATTTCTTATTTAAAACTCAAATTCAAATTTAAATATTGTTATATTTAATATATAAATATATATGTGCGTACTAAAATAATTTTTTTATTCGAAAATACATAAAACCACATATGTGAATATCTAAAAAAGTTAACATTCTATGCTGTAAAAATATATCAATAATATTACATATTAAATGGAAAATATTTATTTTTTGTTTTTTCAATCGAAATTCTTATTGATAGAATCAATATTTTTTAATCCAAGCGGTTTAAAAATCTTTTTCTTTTCTAATTTTCGTATATATTTTTAATTTTTGTTAAACTATAAATTTCAAATATAGTTTATTTTATAAAATATATACGTTAATATATATATACACATATACATATATATATATATATATATATTAAAACATTATAATTGAAAACTTTGAAATGTGCATATGTTCATATATATATATATGTATGTATGTATACATATATTGATTTTGATTTTACTATATACATATAATAATATTAAAAAATTATTATAGACATATATATATGCAAAAATATATGTATACATATATAGACACACACATAGTAGATATATATAACAACAATTTAATACTCAAATTCTAATTTAAAAATCATTTTAAATTAATTTTACTTTTGAATTATTTATTTATTTTGAATGGTCGAAAACAAAAGTGTTCATATACAAAAGTTATTTTTTTAATTTATACGAATACATAGATATGTAGATTTAACAACAAACAAATATACAAATTCGTGATAACATATAGTTCTAATCTATATATATACTACGGTGTAAATCAACATATAAACAAATAAACATAAATCCGACGTTGAATGTTGAACCTTGAATTAGAACCTATATTATGGCCTTGATATTGAACCTTGAATGTTGAAGCAAAAACTCCTCAAATCGAATTCGTTCTCTTCTAGAAAAGCTACTAACCAAAGACATCGCTGTAATTTGTTTGATTTGGTTTTTGATTGGAAATAGAGAAGGGGTGGCACTTTGATTTTTGGTCTCGGGGGGGGGGGGGGTGTAGGAGGTAGGAAGGAATGCGTAAAATACAGATGAAGGATATGGTGAGTTTTAAATATGAAAAGAAAGGAGAGAAGGGTTTTAGATCCCCCTTTTTACCATTTCTTTTCTACTAATTCAAACTCGCATTAAAATAAAGTATCGCACCCCATCCCCTTCTCATCACGACCAGTGTAACACCCCTAATTTTGGTTAGCATCATATGGAATATTTAATTAGATAAATTAAATAAAATAATAAAAAAGAATAAGGAAAATGAGATTTGATAACTAAAATAGGTCGTGCCTTACAAATGAGTTATTAAGAATGGATTATAACTTAGATAAGAAGGAGGAATCCATTTAAGGGCAAGATAGGAATATGCCATAATTTCTAAACATAAACTCTTACATTCTTTCTCCCTCATTCACTTTCATTCATACAAACCTAAACTAAATAAAGGCCGACCATTGTTGAGAGCATTAAGAAGAAGAAAATTTAGGAAACAAGATTAAAGCTTAGGGGAAACAAATCCAAATCTCAAGTTCCTTCGTCAAATCAAGGTAAATAATGATACCCATCCCTAATATGTTTGTTTAATTTTGGTTTTGGGATTAAACCCGAAATACTATGATTGATATTATGCCATTTGAATGTTTGGATGATTATATGCTTTATGATGAACTATTGAATTTAATTATGAAATTCTTAAATAGGTTTAAGTGCGAAACCCTTTCATATGACATCCAAATGACTTGAAATTTTGATATGATGTTAGAAACATTATTTTAGAAGTGGGTCTCGAATTTCATAATTTTCCGATTAAGTGTGAATATTTTATAATTTTCTTAAGTGAAGAAAATGGTTTATTTCGGGTTTTAATTATTAAAAATAATTAAATAATGTTTTTGTCCACGAAATATTTACATGGTAAAGATTATATAAAATTTGATTTATTATGATTTTTGGGGATTTTTCCGAAGTATTTACGAATTATTATGAATTTATTAGGCTAGAAACGCCTAATGATTATATTAAAATAAAATGATGGTCTGCAAAATTAGTTTTGGGAATGATACTTCTGGTCTGTGGCAGTATTTTGAAAAATAATTTGATAAAGAAAGTTGTTATCCAATGGGATTTTGACAATAAAAGGAGTTGGTGAAAAGAATTTACTTTAATAGCAAATTGGCAATTTTAACGATGATTACAAGTGTGCCACGCCGAAGTCAATGTTGCCTCCTTCCATCTTGCCACGCCTATGGTCTTTAATGTCAATCGTGGATAATGCATAGGATATCAACTTTGCTTGGTGTGAAATGGATTGGCTTTGGTTGAAGTAAGAGGCACAGCATTGAAGTCGACATCATGATCTTCATCGTAAGCATTATCGCATGGCATCAATGATGACGCTGTCTCCATAAGGCAGTAATGCCTATAATTACCATATTAATCCTTTTTACTATGACACCACTCATATTTACATTGGCACCGATGTTTTAAGCGATATCGAGGCCGCTTATTATTATTGACTTCGATGCTACTACTTTCGATGTGGATGTTATACGGCAATGAAGCCGCTATTTTAAGGCTACTTATTTTATAATGGCTATAATAACACCGCTCTTTTCATTAGGTCATCCATGTCGAAAGTCATCAATACCACTTGTTATCCAGCCTTTTGACTCGGCTATATTCAGACATACTGGACAAGTTAGACTCGACGATTATCGAGGCAAGCAGCTCAGAGAGATGAACTTAGGGTCCAGAAACCAAGTACAGACGAGACGACGGTCGAACGAACTGAGGAAACCAGCATGCTAGAATTCACTAAGTGCTTCACCCTACATAAGGGATTGGTACCGATCCCTAAGGGTACACCTAGGGTGGACCCCACTCCTATAGAACTCTACTCTTTCTACGTAGAGCCTGATTCAAGTATTGTTTCAGAGTTCCTGTGTTCCATATCGACAATCCCATATAAAGTCTGGAGCAACAATTCAACCTTCTGTAAATCCATCACTTAAACCAAAAAAACACCTAGGCGACTACGCAAAACAACCTTGAAAACATAAAGCCAACATCAAGACGAGCTAACCAAGAAGTCGCAAGATCCTATATTACATATATAGGGATCGGTACCAATCCCCTCCCTATAGAGGGATCAGTACCAATCCCTAACCCTAGGGAATCTGGGGTTGAGATTTTTCGGAGGACTTCTTCTTCGCGAAGAGGATCTGTAGGCGAAATATCGGCGAAATATTTGGTCATTTACCCCTATAGATATAGGTGACATGTTTCATTCTAAGGATCTTTAGGCTGCTACTACATACAAACTCCATTGTACTATGGGATCCCTACCAATCCTACCTACCTGTTATCATAAAAACTAGTGCAAAAGTAACAAAATCATTAAAGTGGACATAGACCAAGATTGCTGAACCACTATAAACATGTGTGTGCTTATTTTTACTCAACTTTTATTTACTTTCTTCGTTTAATCTCTACTCCCTTGCTCTTTTGGGTGTTTATGTCATTTTTGTTTCAAACATTTTGGTGCTTTCATGAGAACTTTAAATCTCAGGCTACTTGGATCTATCATCTACCATTAGATTTCCTATACCCAGGAGATAGATCTAGCTATTCATCTCTTCAATTCTACAACTCAGATTTTCAGAGATCTATTAGAAGCTTTCTTCCATGGCCCCACCAAGGAAGAGATCCAGTTTCCTCTCTACTAGTTTCCATGATACTAAGATTTGAGCAAACTCTATAGGAAGCTATCACTAATAGGTCCTAGGAAAGATAAAGCCGGTGCCATGTAGCAAGGAGCCATGGATGTCCAGAATCCCTCTGACATAATCACCAGGATCGACATAGAGAGAATGACGAAAGAACTACAAGATAGTCGTGCAGAGCTAAAGTGACAGATCTTGGAAAACAGGAATCTGATGAACCAGCAGGATTTTCACCATAGGAGGACTAGAAGGGAGCGTACTCCTCCATATTCATACTTCTGAAGTTCCTCATCATTTGGTCACTATCACAGGAGTGGAGGCAAATCGTGAAAAATTCCAAAGTTGGAAATCTCTAAGTGTGGGATAGGTATCGATCCCCCAACCGGGGATCAATACCGATCCCACATGCTAAATTTGACTAAGTATGGGATATGTACTGATCCCCCACCTAAGGATCAATAACAACATGCATGCTAAATTTGACTAAGTATGTGACATGTACTGATCTCCCACCTAGGGATCAATGCCGATCCCGCATGTTGAATTTGACTAAGCATGCAATATATACTGATCCCCCACCGAGGGATCAATGCCGATTCCACATGCTGAATTTCACCAAGTGTGGGATAGGTACCAATCCCCACCTAGGGTGCTCGGTACCGATCCCCAAATCTTCATCTAAATTGACCCCACTCCTTCCACTCACTACTGATTATGCCAAGAGCCTATTTCAAATTCATTTCCTATGGTTCTATGCAACTACCAGTTGATCTCTATGAGCACAAGCCACCAAGGCACATGGGTCGGTATGGAACCTACTCACCATGGGTCGGATTTTCAGACTGGAGATAGGGCACAATCTGGGCGCACTGTGAATGACCAGATCGCTAGAAATCAAACGATTGCTGTTGAATTACCAGGAAGGAATGAATATGGAACTGTTGGCCAAACAGTTCTCCCAGAGGTTAGAGAGCCAATGCATCATGGCTCAGCCTAAGGTCGCTTACCAGGCCAAACCCATAGGGTAAATTACGACTACCGCCAACCAGCAGGCTTCCTTGAGCCAGATTTGACTGAAATGGTACGATGGCTTATGAGAGAAAGCCAGGGCCAGACCAACGACGACTGGGGTACCTCCCCAAGTCAAAATCCCTCTATTGAAGCGATTCTAAATGAGGAGTATTCGTGGAGATTCAATACACCGATTATGCTGACATATGCATGGAAGACTGACCTCCATAGCATATCGTGAAGTATGAATGGCATATGGATTCTGCTAGAGTGACGGACGCCATCAAGTGTAGATACTAACCAAATCTCCATGGCCTGTGACCGAACCTATGGAGTTCCACCGAGGCGAGCGTGATTCGACCATCCATTAGCTAATTCTTGTCCCTTACTCGGGGGCAAAAATGTGATCCAGAGTGGATGCGGCTCGACCATCCACTCTAAAGCTCATGCCCGGAGTTTGAAAAAACACTTATGCCTTGCCTGGAGCTCGATAAACTTTGAATTCGATCCAGAACGGACATGACATGACCGTCCAATCAAAGATGGATGTGACCCAACCATCCATCGGCTATCTCCTGCTCCCGGAGTAGGAGCAGGAGTATAAACTTAAACCGGATATGATACGACCATCCGTAAACCAACTCTAGCTCCTGTAGTAGGAGCATGAGGATAATCCTAAACCAGATGTGATAAGACCATCCATAAACCAACTCTCACTCCTAAAGTAGGAGCAAGAGTATAAACCTAAACCGGAAGCAGGAGTATAAACCTAAACCAGATGTGATAATGTCGTCCGTAAACCAACTCTCGCTCCTAGAGTAGGAGCAGGAGTATAAACCTTAACCGAACATGACATGAGCTTTAACTCACTCAACTCTTGCCCTCAAAACGGGGGCAGGAATCTAAACAAAATTGGACGTGATAAGACCGTCTAATCTTGAACATTTTGCTCGTAGCAGGTAGAACAAAAGATCCATGCCCTGCGTAAGGCAGGGCTTGACTTATGAGCTTTCGATCGACGCCCAGAGTAGGTGCAATTGAACGTAAACATCCTAATGGGGATTTATGAACTATGATCCTAAGTCGTTAACTTAAACTAGTGCCCGGAGATTGGCGTAATCGAGGATCATTATCCTGGAAAAGGATATTTAAGTCGCTAATCCTAAGTGACTAATCTCAACCAACGCCCAATGTTCGACACCTCAACGATTACCTTGTGTTTGCTAGAGCGATGAAAGGCCAACAAATTATAGAATGAGCCGAAGACTCGGTCCGATAATGATGATGAAAAGAGATAGATTATAAGTACATCGAATGGAAAGTATATTCTTGAGTACTTAGACAAATCTGAACAAAGAGTTAGCGAAACAAAGAACCTTTGTTAGTCACATGAAATTCAGGATGCTAAGTACGAGTGTTCTTGACACTAATAACAAAAAGCAAAAGCGAGGGCTGAACCCGAACAAAGCCAAACAGAAAACCAAAATAGACTACAACTATTACTAAAAATTAAGGCTATCTACACCAAGCGGGCTGACGGTTATTTCTTTTGCTCCTGCTTCCACGGCTTCTTCTTAGCACCAAGGGAGGCTTCGCTTGAGCTTTCGCCCTCTCTCTTTTCTCCATTTCCTTCACTTCATTTGCCTTTGGGTGGAGTGCTACGTAATGATACGACAGGGTGGCTTTGAAAACCCCCAGGTGGAGGAAGGGAGGCAAGAGTGCTTTGTAAAGATTCTGTAGGCGTCCTTTGGGTGCTCCTAGGCAGAGGAATATATATAAGAGTATAGATAGTCTGGCCTGGAAAAGCTATAGACAAAGCAATAAGAAACGTCTCCAACTTGATTTTTATACCAGAAAGGCGTTTACGCTCAATATCGCTCAGAGTGTGTCTAGGCAGGGGCTAAGAGACTCCAGTAATAATGAAATCCTCATCAGTTTGAGCACCTTGAGTTCCTACGATCCCTTCATCCAACAAAGCATCGACCATCTCCTCATCAAGGCCTAGAATCTCCTCAGCCGGAGCGATGGAGATTGTTGCTCGAGTTGTAATTGCTACTTACTCTGTCACAAGCACTTTCTCCCCTGGTTGAGAGTCCTTTATAGGAAGAAGGGCGATTGAAGGCTGATCTAAAACTTGAGATACAAAAAAATAGATTAGCGACGTTGATCGGTGACACGTCAACCCTCTGAAATATAGGACAGGTCAACAAGATACCTTCTTCAGTTTGCAGTTTCGTATGGGCTGGAGTGCCGCCAGAGTTCCCCTCAAGAATAGGAGATAACATGGAAGGCTTGAGAATCCGGGGTCTCTCTAAGTCATACCCGGGATCAGAAGTGGAATCGGGAGCAGCCTGAGACCCAAGTGCTTTGCTGGAAATAGCCTCTTGTGGCGTCTACCAAGAGCCTTCGCCTAAATCCTTCTACATTGTTGCGGCTTGCTCCAAGTGAAGGATAAGCAGGCTATCTTTCAGAATCTTGAGCTCGCTTCCCTTCAAGACCTCTTTCTCAAACTGCTCCAAATCCACCTCGACACCCCGGAGAAATTCTTTCTCTTCTTCAACAACCCGTTCCCAGACACGTGCAAGGAGTCAAGGACAATCTTCTTTAAACTACTCCATATTTTGTAATTTAAGGACATTAGCATTGTACTAGGTAAGCAATGGCTCAAACCTTTCCATTATCCGCACTTCGGCCCGTTGCTCTACGGCCTCAACCTCTTTCTTGATGAGAGCATCACATCCCCGGCCCATTCAAGTGCTTTATCCATCTCTTCCTTGGCAGTGACCAGCTCTTCACAATAATCATGAGCTTATTAGAGTGCCTCGCCTTTTTCCTTTGTCTCGTGCTCCAATTTAATTTTCAATTCAGTCGCACTCCTATTTGCGGTATCTATCCCTATTACCGAATCGTGATTCCGGTGGTAGGCGTTTTCCATATTATCTTGATTCTTGGTCCTCTCTTCTTCGAGTGCCTTGATGGCCTCCTCTGCTTTCTTTTCAGTTTTGGCTTGGGATGTTCTCAGTTTCTCGATGTCAGCATCAAGATTAGCGATGATTCTCTTATTATCGACCTTAATAAGTCTTTGATTTCAATATCCAGTTGCATCTCCCTCAAGACTTTGGAGATCTTTTCAGCTACCCATACCCATTCGTTGTACTGGTTATGAATGTCAATCATGCAGGCAATGGTCCTTTGTTCAACGTCAACCAAAACTCTTTTCAAATTGAGCACGAATATGAGTCCATTAAAGCAAATCTCTAGAAATTGCTCCTTCAGTTCGGCCATACGAGCGTCGGTCACAAGTTATTGCTCTACTATGACGACCGAAACTTCAACACACTCCTTGCTAGGCTTATGATGTGAGGTTTCAGAGACACTCATATAACGCCTGTGGTCGGAGGACCGAATAGAGTGAGATGGCACCATATGTTACACGATAATAGTATTTGGAGGTGGAATACGAGAAGTATCACCCAATGAGATGTCATCGCAACGATCAGGAGTCCTCTTTGGACATCTAGGAGGAGGTGATCTAGATCTAAAGCGACGTTTAGAAGCAAAGTCGTATGATGAGCGATCTCTATCGTAACTGCTTCTATTTCGGTTATCTCTATCTCAGCTAGGGCGATGGCCTGACCCATAATCTTGACCACTTCCTTGATAATGTGAACTCGCACGTGGCCTTTGAGCTTGGAATGCTTTCTCCTCCAAAGATCAGTATGTATACTTTTTCTCTCCATGGAACTTGTAAAGGAAATAGAAACAAATTAGATTCAGTGAATAAGGACATTCAACAAGTGCAATATAGTGTTGTGAAGTGCATGTGCGCATGAGTGTCCTAATGTCCCCTGACGGACCGTGGGTAGGAGCCTTGCTTATGGGAGTGATTTCTCCCACACTAACAGGAATAGCGATGTCGTCAAAATGGAGGAGAGTGTTAATACCCTAGGTATTGATTTTGATGATAACAACCACATAAATATTACTACTAACGTATCTCCGAGTTATGCAGTCATATCAGATATATTATGGAGACATTTACAGAGATAATCAAGAATACAGTGGAAGCAAATGAATTATAGAAGAAGGTTAATCAGAGCAATTGAAGAACAAAACCAAATTAGAGAAGAATGCTGAAGGATAAAGGTGTTTGAAGTGATGAGGAGTTGGTTGAACCTTAGAATATCTTGTTAAAGATCTCTTGGCAATCATACTTGAAAATCATTAACCATTGACCTCAACCGAATCACAAAAATCCATAAATATAAGGTAATTTGAAATGCTGAAAATTCACAACACTTATTAGTGTTGCTGTTCATTTTGCAACATACCCATGTCTACATACTAGGTAGGGGGATGTCGACATGCTAGCCGTTTTTCAGAATTTCAAATTTCAAATGAAGAGACATTTCCCTCCACCTCTTCACCAAAAGACATGTCTCTTCAACCACTATATAAAGGCCTCTAAAAACGAATTTTAACATCAGGAATTCTTATTTTCTCTTACTCCTTCTTCTCCAAACATTTGCAAAAGAATTCCATTGCATACTCTTCAAATCTCCTTGCAAATCAATACTATTTCACTCAAATTCTTCACTGATTTGCAAGCCACATAATATCAGAGAGTTGTACTTGAATTCACATCATTCTCTCTGATTTCATCCTATTCCTCAAAGAATTCAAAGATATATTGCCATTGGAGGTCTATAGGATCATTGTACCGAATTTGCAAGAATCTATATTGAAGATACGACTACTTGCCATAGTTTGTTGTTGGTGATAAGGAGAAGGTGTTCTTGTAGCCTGTAAAATCAAGAGGGTGTGTCTTGTAGCCCGTGAAATCAAGATTGTAAAGGTGTTCTTGCCACCCGTGGAAAGCAAGCGGTTATAGTGGAATTCTGCACGATAGAGTGCAGGACTGGATGTAGGATTGGTTAATCCGAACCAGTATAAAAATCCGGGTGTTATTTACATTACTGCATTTTACTTTATTACTTACTTATTCTTTGATTACTTCTTTATATTCATAAGTAAGTAGTTAATACACATTTCACCACTTCTAGTGTCTGAATAGCCTTAAGATCCAACATTGTGTTGTAGACACTCCAGTTTCTAACAGAGAGATCCATCTATGCCCATGTTCCCTGTATCAAAGGAGCAAAACTCAGCAGGAATTGGCCCCACTTTTGAAAATGAATCCACAAAGGAAAGAGATGGAGTTATCTCTACTATTGAAGCTGGTGGAGGCTACTTAGATGTTTGCCCATTGTGAAGCCTAATGACGAGTTTCCTTCTAGAAACAAGTGGCTGTTCATCTGAAGATTTCTCAATCACTGGTTCGTGACTTGAGTTCACTTTGCCATGGTCAGCCTCATTACCACCACTTGCTATTTCACTTTCCTCGACGTCGCCTTGAGCCTCCCCGACCTCTCGGCTAGGGACTGGGGGCACGATAGGGTCAACGTGACCTGCTTCTGGCAGTGCATGGCCACCTACCACTACCTCTTCAGCAGCATCTCTGGCTTGGTCGGCCCAAGAACCCTCTTCTAACAAGTTGAAGGCCAAGAGACACTCATTATTAACAAGGGAACTGATCTCCCTATCTTCCTTTGGGACATTCCTGAGTGTTGTAACAGCGGTTGGATAAGCGTCACCACCAGGTCTTGAAGGAATATTTGAATAATTCAGAGAATTGCATCAATCAGGATATGACTTGAATAAAGCCTTCATAACAGAGTTTGAAAAAGCACTTACATCCTACTAACCATCATTGTGCGAACCCGGCTGGATAACGTACATAAAACCATTTGCTTTTGAAGTAACTAAGCTTATTCCAAGTGCCGGTCACAACTCGACAACCACAGATTGGCCCTAGAAAAGTAAACGAGAGGCTTCCATTTCATCGTTTGAAGATATAAATGAATCGGATATCTCCCTCAGTTGGCTCATGATTCAAGACTCAAGGAAAATCACGTATGTGTCCTGGAGAAATGCATGGCTATTCGGGTGCAGTTGAGTTGGAGCAAATCTTATAAAATGGAGCATCTGATGGATGAACAGGTTAAATGGTGGTACACCCCCAACTAAGCACATATACCTATTGCAATTAGTATACCCTTTTGAGGGAAGATAAGCCCTTTGATGATGAAGCGTGACAAGTATGTAATCATATGGAATTCTATGCTTAATGCAAATTCATCGTAGAGATGCCTCGTCAACTTTTGAAGCAACTGAATTTTTGGATCCTCCAAGAATACTGCATCCTTAAGTGTATCGGAAGCCGGCCCTACAATATCGTATGCTCTTGGATTTAGAGAATTCTTGATGCATGGTGTGAGCTTTCGGGTTGTTTGAATTGTTAGCCCAGAGTATATCGAGAAGAAAGTGTCGCTGAACTCGATGCAACATCTGATTCGGCATATGTTGCAACTTTATCGCCAGTCATTGTAGCTACACACTCAGAGTGTCTGGAACCCATAACTATCAAACTTAATAGATAGTCATTGTTGGATGGTGCTTTCACTGAGAAAAAACCAGCTTTTTTCTCCTGCTCCTTAGATCTACCATCAATACCGGATTGCACAAATCCAAGAGGAAGATCCGGATCTCTAATTCATAATCCTTCCATTCTATTTAGATTTGCATAAAGTCTAGGAAAAGGATTCATCATTCAAAATGGTTAGCACAAGAACTACTTCTACAGCTGCTGGACAAGAAGGAAGGATGGACAGAATCCTGCTCAACAGCAGCCATCCAATCAAGACAACGTCGCTCATTCAGAACCGTCTGGACCAGTCACCAGACAGGAGCTCCATATGTTGCTTCAAGAGCTGACTCAAAGTCGGCAACAATTGGCCGAACAGTTGCGTGCTAATATTGAATTAACAAACCAACTGAACCGCCAAGGCCGCAGAAGGTCCAGACGGGATGATATCTCCCGATCATCTACTGAAAGTTCCGCCTCATCGAACTACTATCACAGATCTACCCGTCCTCGATTAGACGGGAGTCATGCACAAACGGCCGGATATCAACCCGCCTTGACTGTTGGAGAGTTGAGGGCAGGACCGTCGACCAGCTTTCAGGCCGGGCCCTCGACACAAGGAGGCCCTACTACACAGCATACCGCGGACAATCATGCCGCAGCTGCCACAATAGAAACAAGGGTTGATACCCGAAATCTTTCAGAGCCAAATAATCATCAACGTGGGCGTACTCCTGAACCATACGTCCCAGAAGACGCTGAGCCAAGGAGGTGAAATTTGGACCGTCGACAGCGCTCAGTCCGAACTCGCACTGTGGAACCCGACCACACCTCAACTCAGCAGGCTCAAAATGTAGCAATGCCCGACATTTCGACTATGATACGTCAGATGATCCGCGAAAGCCAAGGTCTTACCAACGACGATTGGGGGATTTCTCGAAGTCATACTCCTTTCACGGACGAGATACTATACGCTGAACCTCCTCGGCGATTCAGAATGCCAACTCTCCCTGTGTACGAAGGAAATTCTGATCCCAATCAACACATTTTAAAATATGAATGGTCAATGAGCGCCGCAAGGGCCGACGATGCAGTGAAATGCCGAAGTTTCCCCATCTCACTGGGAGGAATTGCAACAATGTGGTTTACAAGATTACCTCCCAGATCTATCTCTTCATTTGATCAGTTGGCTAAGAAATTTGTTGAACAATTTCGCATGCATGTCGCTAGACCCAAAGATGTTAACACCCTGTCCAATGTTACCCAAGCTCGTGGGGAAACGTTAAGGCGTTACTTGGAGAGATTCCATGCGGCATGTGTGGAGATTAGTAATCCCAACGATAACTCAATTTTAATGGCATTGACTAAGGGAATCGATCCCGATTCTGAGTTTGGAAACTGGTTAGCCGGAAAACCACCCGCATCGTTGGACCGTTTCTACTCCAAAGCCGCTCAATTCTTACGGCAAGAGGACGCGAAACAGTCTAGGAAGCAGGATGATGCGAAACCCGGAAATGAGGGAATACAAAGCAATGTAGCAGTTAAACAGTCCGGTGACAATTCTGGAAAAGTTCAGTTAAACATACAGAACAAACAAACTCAGCCAAGAGGTAGCAATGGTCAAAATAAGAAGAGAGATCCGAATCCAGGCCCACGGCGTAGGGCTCCGATGTTCGAAAGTTATACACCATTAAACACATCGCTGGAAAATGTGTACCTACAAACTTGCAACACTGAACAGTATAAGAAACCCGCTCCGAAGCGGTCATCAGAGAGGTAGATTCAGACATGAAAGTTTTGTAGGTTTCATGAAAGTTATGGCCACAATACTAATGACTGTCGTCATTTGCAGGATCTCATAGAAAAGTTGATCAGGGAGAGAAAGTTAGATCAATTCGTGCGGGCACCGCAGTCTGGTGGTGCGGGCCCATCAAACCTAAACCGTGCGCAAGACCAAGAAAGACAAGAGGAACCCGCTCGTACAGGCGGGAGGCTAGTTATCAATACCATAAGTGGTGGTCCTCATCCACCGGACAGAAGCTGGAGGGAAATGGAGTCGTATGCTAGCTCTATCAGGCATGCGAGCTTCGAATGCTGCAGTAATTGTGAGGATGGAACCCCGACTAAACAACAAAAGACAATGTCCGATGACATCATATTTAGAAGCCGAGATGCTGAGAAAATCGAAGCTCCAACAATCGACCCACTAGTCATATCTGCCCAGGTTGGTCCTGCTTGGATGAAGAGGATCCTGGTCGACAGTGGGAGTTCTGTAAACATTTTATTTAAACGAGCTTATGATTTAATGAAGATGGAAGCTAAAGACTTGAAACCCTGCCAATCCCGAGTTCACGGCTTCAATGGGAGTGCTACAATACCCACTGGGATAGTGGAACTGCCGGTGGAACTGGGGGTTGGAGAACGCAGGAGAGTCCGACTGCTGCAATTCGTTGTTCTTGACATCGCTTCACCGTATAATGCATTCTTGGGCCGACCAGCCCTTGCTGAATTCAGGGCAGCCATTGCCCCGTGGTGTTTGACTTTGAAATTCCCAACTGACCATGGGATTGGAATCATTCAAGGAGATCAGGCAGCGGGAAGAGCCTGTTATGTTGCTGAATTGCGTGAAGCACAGAAGAAGGAAAAAGGGAAGGGCGTAGAGGAATCTCTCTGCGTCCGTTTTACTGATAATTGAGAACTAGCGCCTGGGTCCCGGCCCGGGCGCCACTACCAATTCCTTAAAGATCTTGACCCTAGAGATAACGAAGATAAAGAGGAAGTTAAATAGAATCAAGCGTCTCCAGCCAAACTGACTGTAGACGTCCCGGTCAGTGAGGATGACGACTCAAAAGTACTAAAAGTTGGGTCTCAACTGGGAAAACAGATACAACAGGAATTGGTTGAATTTCTCCAAGCGAATCTCGATGTCTTCGCCTGGGCGCACTCTGACATGTGCGGAATCTCACCGAACACTGCAAGTCACTCCTTGAATATTGATCCGTGACATGTTCCAGTCAAGCAAAAGAGGCGTGGTATGGATCCAGAGAGATCTGCCGCCCTTAAAGAAGAAATTGACAAGTTGCGGTCAAATGGTTTCATCCGAGATGCTCTATACCCGGAGTGGGTGTCAAATCCGGTAATGGTTCGAAAACCGAATGGGAAATGAAGAACTTGTGTCGATTACTCCGACTTAAACAAAGCTTGTCCAAAAGATAGTTTTCCACTTCCTCGAATTGACCAACTCGTAGACTCAACTGCAGGCCATGAATTGTTATCCTTTATGGATGCTTATTCCGGTTATAATCAAATACCTATGCATCTACCCGATCAAGAACATACCAGTTTCGTGACCGATCTGGGACTCTACTGTTACAGAGTCATGCCTTTTGGTTTAAAGAATGCCAGAGCAACTTACCAACGCTTGGTTAATCGAATGTTCGCTGACCAGATCGGGAAGACCATGGAAGTTTATGTGGATGACATGTTAGTTAAGTCCCGATTTTCCACAGATCACGTCAGGGATTTAGATTCAATGTTCTGCATCCTACGTGAATATGGAATGAAGCTTAACCCGTTGAAGTGCCACTTTGGCGTTGCATCCGGAAAGTTCCTCGGTTTCATCGTCAACGCTCGTGGGATAGAAGCAAATCCCGAAAAGATCTGGGCAATAAGGAATTTGCAAACTCCAAGGACCATAAAGCAAGTCCAGAGTCTCAACGGGAAGGTAGCAGCGCTAAGCAGGTTCATTTCAAAATCCACTGATAAATGCATTCCTTTCTTTGATCTAATCCGGAAGGGAAAACGAAACTTTGAATGGACCATGGAATATGAAGGCGCATTCCGATCGCTGGTTCAGCATCTCTCTACACCACCGATCTTGTCAAAACCGATTGATCACGAACAATTATACCTTTATCTGGCAGTATCAGAGCATGCGATCAGTGCTGCTCTGGTCCGAGAAGAGGATCGGGTGCAGAAACCGGTCTATTATGTTAGTAAACGATTGACCGGAGCTGAAAGAAATTACCCAAGGTTGGAGAAACTGGCTTATTGCCTAGTCATTGCCTCAAGAAAGCTTCGTCCTTATTTCCAAGCCCATCCGCTTACTGTGTATACCGATCAGCCGTTACGACAGGTCCTCACGCGGCCTGAGACGTTTGGAAGGTTACTCAAGTGGAATATCGAACTGAGTCAATTTGACATTACTTATGCTCCGCGGAAATCTATTCAAGGGCAAGTCCTAGCTGACTTCATAGCTGAATTTACTGTTCCGGACGAATTACCCGAAACCAGCGAATCTCCTGAATATGTCTGTAAACTTTATACAGATGGTGCATCAAACGATCGGTGTTCGGGTGCTGGTGTTGTACTAGAAACCCCCGAAGGGCGATCCATATGCTATGCTTTGAAGTTTGATTTTCACGCAACCAACAATGAAGCCGAATACGAAGCTCTATTGACTGGGTTAAGACTTGCCAGAGATCTAAGAATTATCGCTATAGAAATTTATTGTGATTCACAATTGGTTGTGTACCAGGTACGGGGAGAATATCAAGCAAGAGACCGAAGATTAGCTGCTTACCTAGTCCGAGTTCAAGAAGCACTGGATCAGTTTGATTATTACGCCATTTATTATATACCCCGAGAACGCAATCAAAAAGCTGATTCATTGGCAAAGTTAGCTAGCACAGGTGAAACACAGCAAGGGGGATTGGTCCCCGTTGAGACTTTATCCTTCCCTAGCATCGATCAGATGGAGACGAGTTTTGTATTTGAAACCGCTCCCGAAAGAGAATCGTGGATGACTCCATATCGAAACTACATCGAGAATGGGGCATTTCCCGTGCACAGAAATGAGAAGAGACAAATTCTACGAAAAGCTTCACGATTCGTCATTCAAAATGGAGTAATGTATAGAAGGGGTTATTCTGTTCCTCTCCTCCGGTGTATCGCGCACGATGAAATTAAACGAGTGTTACATGACGTACACGAAGGAGAGTGCGGCGATCACACCGGTGGGCAAGCTCTCGCCAAGAAAGTACTCCGGTATGGGTATTATTGGCCGACAGTAAACCGAGATGCATCAAACTATGCAAGAAAGTGCGATAGGTGCCAGAAGCACGCCCGAATTCCGAGAGCCCCACCTACCGAGATAACTCAAATGGTCAGTCCCTGGCCATTCGCGATGTGGGGCATCGATATTATCGGCGCCTTACCTCTGGCGAGAGGTGGTGCGAAGTACGCCATCGTCGCCGTCGACTACTTTACAAAATGGGCTGAAGCCGAAGCCCTCGCAACGATTACGACAAAGAAAGTAATAAATTTCGTAGTTCGCAATATCATCTGTCGATTTGGACTCCCGCATACCATCATCACCGATAATGGAACCCAATTCGAAAGCGCAGAGTTCAAAAGTTTCTGTCAACGGTTCCATATTCATAAAAAGTTCTCGGCAGTTGCACATCCACAAGCAAACGGTCAAGTCGAAGCTGTTAACAAAGCTATAAAATCCATCTTAAAGAAGCGACTGGAAAAGGCTGGGGGCAAATGGGTTGATGAACTTCCTATGGCATTATGGGCTTATCGAACAACTCACAAGACCGCAACCGGACACACCCCATTTTCCTTATCCTATGGATCGGAGGCCGTTATTCCAGTCGAGACAGAAGTTTTTTCTCACCGCATGACTTATTATGATCCAAAAACAAATGCTATATTACTCGCTGAATCTTTGGATCTATTGGATGAGAAACGGGAAGAAGCTGATTTGAGAGCAGCCGCATACCGAAGTCGAGTCGCCCGGTTGTATAATGCCAAAGTTCGACCCCGAACCTTTGAACTTGGCGATCTTGTCCTCAAGAGAATCTATCCGGTTCCTTCACACATGAGACCAAATTGGGAAGGACCGTACGTGATTACACAAAGACTTGGGGATGGCACATTCAAACTATCAACCGTGGACGGTCTAGTTTTACCAAGGGCCTGGAACAGCGAGAGTCTCCGTCGCTACTACATATGACAGGCTTTATTTATTTCATTATGTTTTTCATTCAGCAATTTACTTTTGCATTTCGAAATTAGAATTTGTAATAAGGCAACTGACTTTGCCATATTTTCTATTTCAGCAATAAAATGCCATCTCATCGAGCCAGAACTGTGATTCATTAACCACAATGTACAACATCACGATGCACGAAGAGCTAAATTCCATCACACAATGGAATTTATTCAAGTAGGGAGTGGCTATGAAGCAATCAACCACTCGCTAAAAGAAACCCGAGCTCGGGGGCAAGCCATCACATCAGGCCAAAAACGGGTTGATACACGACAACCCTTCACTTAACTCCGTACTCCTAGAGTGCGAGGCGGAGTATAAACATTTTCCTAAATCCCAGAGTACTCCGAGAGCGCGAGCTGGGTACAAACATTTTCCTAACTCCGTACTCCCAGAGTGCGAGGCGGAGTATAAACATTTACCTAACTCCGTACTCCCAGAGTGCGAGGCGGAGTATAAACATTTTCCTAACTCCGTACTCCCAGAGTGCGAGGCGGAGTATAAACATTTTCCTAACTCCGTACTCCCAGAGTGCGAGGCGGAGTATAAACATTTTTCTCAACTCCGTACTCCCAGAGTGCGAGGCAGAGTATAAACATTTTTCTCAACTCCGTACTCCCAGAGCGCGAGGCGGATTATAAACATTTACTTAACTCTGTACTCCCAGAGCGCGTGGCGGAATATAAACGTACGTCAACTCCACACTCATCCCCCATACTGGGGGCAGAACCATAACACATAACAAGTTGAAGACAAAAGGGAATACATTCTCATTTCTACTATCAACAAAAAGAATCTGTTTACAAAGCGGTTCAAAAAAAAAAATTCTACTAGTGGGAGCCGAATCCACATCTATGCACGGCTACAGAAAAGTCAACAAAATGCTACCCCATGCGGCGAGAAATTAAAGAAAGAGTTCAATCTTTCTTCTTTCTTATTTTCTTCTTCGGGGTAGCTCCGCCAGATCCGCTGCCTGATTTTCGATCCGCTGCCTGATTTTCCCCTTAATCGCTCACTCTTTTCCGGCTTGTCCTCCTGCGGCAACATAATATCAACGTCTTCCTCAGAGCTTGAGGCGACAGAAATTCTTCTCGGAGGCCGAGTTGAAGGCATGGGAGCAGTAACGGGGAGTGGGGCAGGAGCAGCTTCAATAACTACAGTACCGCCCAATGAGATCACCATTAATGGGGCAGGCCTCGACGGATTCATACCAGCAGTCCCTGCTACCATCTCGGCGTCAATCTCAGCAAAAACTTCGTCCTCACGGGATGCTTGGGCTGCATCGGATGCGCCAGTAGCTGGCATAGATGAACTAACAACGACTTACGATCACGCAACGTTAACCAAAGTCAAGATAATATACGAATGCACATATCTCTGACTAATGTTCGATCTTTGTCATTTACAGGGATCAAATGTTCATCTTGTATTGTCTCAAAACACTAACAGCCAGTCACAATTATACTACGGTCAATTACAGCGATATAGAATGCAACTTTCGGTAAGGCATGTCATAGCTGTCCAATGAGAGACTGCAGCTTTTCAAAGCACGTCATGTTTACACAAGACGTACTTTGGGGGGCAAATGTTATCCCGCCTATTGGCAAGGCCGTGACACCAAGGACTTAACTAGAATCCAGTGACAGATCGTCTCGAAGACCAGCTACATGCAAGGATCGCTATGAATATCGATGAAATTTGTCCGAGTCCGGATCGGGCTACAATTGATAAGGCACGTCAAGCAAAGCCATGAGAACCAACGATCCAAATTTCGGGGCAATCCGAGTTCGTATGCTCAAGATATCGCCAATAGGGGATGGGTGAAGCGGCACAGGTTCGAATCCCTCAGGAGTAGCACAGGTTCGACTCGATCAGATGAAAGCTATGCTCCGAATCCATCTATCGCACATTGGTTCGCATCCATCCACGGCGCCATGATTCGAATCCGTCCCATTATGCCACAAGTTCGAATCCATCGAGGTATTCCTGTCCTCGAATCCCTCAAGAAGAGATCCTTCGAATCCATGAAGAGGACCATAGCTTCGACTCCATGCCGCTATTGTCTTCGAATCCACAGAGCTGCAGATGCTTCGAATCCACACTGTTTGAGGCAACTTGGAATCGATCAACTTTAACGCACCTAGATCGATTCGAACAGACCTTCATTCATTCGATTCGAAGAGGGACGTCTTCGAATCCACCTAGTCCACACAGCTAAAACCCCGGGTACGACTCAGTAAAACTCGGAGATAAAGGAGGGTTGACCCAAGGCATGCGCACCACGCCGTAGTCTTCGCATACAGGAGGATCGATTCGAACGAATCGATTCGAGCGTATCGATTCGAATGACTCCAAGAAATGAAAAACACCTACTTGAATCGATCATAACTCAAGTTCTACAAGTCCAAACGCCATGAAATTTTCTCAGAAGCTTAAACACATGATGAAGAATGTTCACACCAAATTTTAGCTCGATTGGACACTTTCTTGATCGATTCGAACCAAGGGTCGAATCGATCCCAAAGTGGGCCCGGATCTCCAGATTTTAGCCATGCGGGCCCCCTCACGTGCCAGAACTGGTCTCCCCTCAATTTAGGCGAAATATCAGCCTCCTACACCTATAAATAGAGCCCCTGGTCATTCAGAAAAGGGGTCAGACAATTCTAAGTACTAAACAGCGCCCAGATTCTGCCATATTTACTCCAGAACACCACCGCTGCTTTAGATTGAGACTTAGCATATAATTTCAGTTGTACTACAGTATAAAGAATTGTAATCTTTGAGTATCGAGCAATAAAATCATCAAACTTCATAGTGGACGTAGGCTAAAAAGCCGAACCACTCTAAATCGCTTGTCTTTGCATTTTACATTTCTGTTATTTGGAGTTTTTATTAGATAATCCACAGTTTTAGTTTTCATTCTGCGCGTTTATCTCTTCAAAGACTTCCGAAGAGTGTTGTGCCCATTTTTGGTACAAACAGATGGATTAACTTATCCCCCTCTCATGCTAAGCGTAATCTAGTAAGGTGTTTTGCAGTGTTATACAGTTTAGAGTTATACAACAATGATGATGAGACTCGAGAGTTCAACCGAAGTGACCGTCATCGTCGGTCATCCCAGTCGGATTTCACATCGATGGTCATGCATAATAGTTACGTCCAAGTTCAAGGATCAGCTATCGACATGTAAAGAGCTCGGTATTCATAGTCAAGGTATATGTATTCATTCGGGTCCAAAATCATACACGTGCATGCGCAGAGGAGTTCACGACAAAGGTTTAAAAATTCACCCAAGTATGGGATCGTTGCCAATCCCATACCAAGGAGACATATATGTGCATACCCCATATACGTTATCTTCTTCAAATCCATATAAAAGTTCATACCGGCAAAGAAAAACTAAAATTCCACCGAAGCATGTAATCAAATTCGTTTGGGTGTTTTTTTGTCAACTAGATTAACGTTCACAAGTCCCTTTGAATTTCTCAACTCCAACACCATATCCTATAGCCTCTACTAATCCCTTAACCTACTACCAATCCCCAAACCTATGTCTCCCAACGTGAAACCATCCCATAGCCGATTCTAACATCCTCTCCACCATTCCATAATCCAATGCCTACCAGTATGCTAAAGCGAGACCGGTCCTGTATGGATTCAAGTTCAAAAACTGAAGGGTTCAGAGCTTAGATCTAAAGCCAATTTCAATGGAGGATGTTGACTTTATGATGGCGACTGGGGCAAATATGCTTGCGATTGTCAAGGCTGGAAGTGATGGAGGAGCTTTTATTCGAATTGGAAATGAATTGGTTGGATGGAGCAGCAAAGAAGGAGGTGCGAGACATTTTGGGGGTCGAATGGCTAAGATAATATCGAATTTGAGAAGTTGGAAGGGTCGATTGGTTGTTTTGAGCTCAAACTTTTGATGACGAACAAGTGTAGATAGGTTTCGGTAAGGAGAAAATAAAGAGGAGAGACTAAGTAGATGGGTGATATATCTAAACGTAGCCTAATAATTTCGGATCCAAAGTAAAAAGCATGTGTTAAGTATTCACTCAGAACGTTTTTAACCCAGCACAGGATCTGTACCGTCCCCCTATAGGGGTCGGTACTAAATACTGCCCAAAAAAACAATGAAATTGTGAATGCAATTTGACGGAACTTGGCAATGACCTATAGGCGTACAAACATGCTTGGGAGCCAATAAGGAAAGTGTGTGCATGAACGTACGAGCGTGTGTGCACAAATGTACGTGCGTGTATGCACGCTCGACATTCGATTTCTCGAGTCGATGGGAATTGAATTTTTACCTAGGATTTTAAGAAAAGAAAACAGTTCAGATGATCGAATCTACCAACTCAATCAGTTAGCTCAATAGAACCGAGCACGAATAATTACCAAGAGACTGTACTTCAGTATTTACAGTGTCAGATACCGACAGAACATCGCAATGGATCACTATGGACATAACTTTCCACAGAAATGATTCAGAGGAAGGATAGCAACCATTCAGAACACAGAGTAGGATCCTCCATAGCGATTCAGACTTGTCTCGATTCAAAGCACATCACCATCGAAATGAGACGTACTTTGGGGGGCAAATGTTATCCAGCCTTTTGACCTGCTATATTTAGACAGACCGGAAAAGTTAATCTCGACGATTATCGAGGCAAGCAACCCAGAGAGATGATCTTAGGGTCTAGAAACCGAGTACGTACTAGACCACGAGACGAAGGTCGAACGAAGTGAGGAAACCAGCATGCTAGAATTCACTAAGTTCTTCACCCTACATAGGGGATCGGTACTGATCCCTAAAGGTACACCTAGGGTGGACCCCACTCCTATGGCACTCTACTCTATCTACGTATTATTCAAGTATCGTTCTAAAGTTCCTATGCGCTATATTGACAATCCCTATATACAGTTTGGAGCAGCAATTCAACCTTCTATAGATCCATCGCTTGGACCAAAAAACACATAGGCGACTATGCAAAACAATCTTGGAAACATGAAGCCAACATCAAGACGAGCTAACACAAAAGTCACAAGACCCTATACTACATATATAGGGATTGGTACGGATCCCGTCCCCCTAGAGGGATCGGTATCCCCAACCCTAGGGAATCTGAGGTTGAGATTTTTTGGAGGACTTAATCTTCGCAGAGAGGATCTGTAGATGAAATATCAGCGAGATATTTGGTCGTTTACCCCTATAAATACAGGTGGCATGGTTCATTCTAAGGATCGTTAGGCTGCTGCTACTCATAAACTCCATTATACTCTTGGATCCATATCATTCCCTCCTACTTATAATCACAAAAACTAGTGCAAAAACAATAAAATCATTAAAGTGGACGCATGCCAGGATTGCCGAACCACTATAAATTTTTGTGCGCTTGCTTTTACTCAATTTTCATTTACTTTCTTCATTTAATCGCTAATCTCTTACTCTTTTGGGTGTTTGTGCCATTTTTAGTTCAAACAGTGATATTCCCATAACCCTAAGTTTTAAAGTTTTATCCTATGCAAACTAATATAGACGTCGTTTGTAATCAGATACCTGTATATGCGATGTAAACAATTTTGGCTTTATGGCCTTATGCTTTGTGAAATTAAGTTCTTTAACATATTTTGACATTGAAGAGGGACGATTACCCTAGTGGCGATGGTGACACCGAGTTTCATCAATAAGATAGTTTTATTAAGTTTGGCTTTATAGCCTATAGTTTTGAGGGCGACGACCTCAAGTGTTTCCAAACTTCATCAATATTGTTTTATAAAAGCATATATATTGGCATAAGTATTTTGAGTAAAGTAAAGGGCTATGTATTTACCTTGTTTTAAATATGATTTCAAGGGTTAAATCATTTATAGAGATTTTGTTTTTGAGGAAATAAAAAAAGGGTATTTAGCCCGAAATTTTACTAATTCTTATCACATTTAGATATATTGTGATAGGACGAACTGACTCAGAGATTAGAAAACTAGATGGGATCGGTGTAGGGTCGCGCCCTATATTTCAGCTGTTAGCCCCTAGCTAATATAAGTACAAAATTCTAATGTGTAGGGCTTTGTCACGAGTAAGACTAAAAGTAGGTTTATGCAAAGAAAGGAATAAACATAGATGAGTTAGGTTGTTGGTTGGCCTGCAAAACCACTAGGATCAGCTTGACCCTAGAAACAGTAAGTTCCGGATAAACCGCCCAGTTTTCTCCTAACAACAAGTTAGAAATTTTGATATATTTGGTAGGCCCGAGTCAACCATATAGGTTTATAGTTACCCTGTGAAAACTAAATGTTAGGATAGATAGTCCATTGATTAGACAGATTTGTCATGATTACTCAAGTAGCATGCATGCATATGATTACTGTGTTATCGTTTAACTATTGTGATTATAGGAGTATGATTATGATAACATATATTCAGAGGATACTAGTGGGTGGAAAACTCATTCCGCTTAGTGGCGTGGTCTCACCATATATCTATTAACCAAGATGGTATGTTATATTCATACCAGACTTTTATCTGACCCAAAGTTTTTATTTTCCCGTTTAACTCTCGGGTGCTCATTTGAGTAGTTTAGGAGTAAGGTTTCCAGGTTAAATAGTTTTTGGCGAATAAAGCTTCCAAAGACGTGCAGGAGTCAAAACTAGCTATGTAGGAGTCTATTACTATTATATTCGCCGTGTTATGTCATTTTGTTGTATGTATGTAATGATAGAAATTGTATTTATCTATTAGTGACTCTGATCAACTAAGGAGGCACTTTCATATGTCGCTCTTGGAGTATTTTGTAATATTTATATTTATCTGAACCTAGGCAACGTTTGGGATTATGTAAATGGATAAGAAATATCATCATTTGAATGAAATGTGAAAGCTTGTTTTGAAACCGTGTTTACAAAAATTTCATATTCCCGTATTTCTAATGTTATGATACAAATAACATAATTGCATTTTGTCATCGAAAATTAATATTATAGATGATTGCTACATCTGTAGCGGTTAGTTTCGGACCTCAAAATATGGGATGTTACAACTTGGTGTCAAAGTATAGGTTTTGTGTAAAATTAAAAGAATTTTGAACTTAAAAAAGAGTTTTGGAAACATAATCCAAATGAATCAGAGAATAAGATTAGGGCCTGGGATAACGCTATAGTAATGTAGTTGTATTTGTTATATATAAGTATATACCCTATCCTATTTCTCCCATCTCTCTTAGACCATTCTTTCGTGTCTTACTAAGGTTTGAATGCATAATCAAGGAAAGTAAGAAATTGAGGCAGGAAATCTTGGTAGAGGAAGCACCACAACCAATGGAAATGTCAGGCCTAATACAAGGAGGAATCCGGGTCGACAAACAACTACTAACGTGGGTGTTGGAGCACCGTAGGTAGATTTAGGAGCTATTTATTGGTTCTTCATTAATATGATGCAAGCATGAGTCATAGCTAGATTAGTGGGTGGAAATGTTGGAGGGGCAAATCCTGAAGTTCCAACTACCAATAATTATGCAAAGTGAATTGATACTAGTATTTGGGGTAAATAACTATAAAGTGACCATTGGATATATGCAATAAAATACTATTATTTTTAGAGTTAGTAAACAATAATATTAGTATTTATATTATCCAAAGTAAACTAATGATGTTTGAATAAATAATGATTAAATGATTCTACTACGTTGGGACAACTATATTAGGAAAAAGTATAATCTCTGTTATTGTACATTTGTCTTGTGAGTCAACTTTTACCATTTTGGGACATGCTATTCAGGTAGATATTTACTATTTGTGGTGGTATACCATTTTATTTTTTTAATCACCCGCATTTTTACTTACTGACCGATGATAAAAATATTATTTTTATAATCAAACGACGTTAAAATGAACTAAAGTTTTGGGAAATACTATGTTTTGACATTTTTGACCCTTAGAATAAATTGAGGATATTTTTGGCCTAAAATTCCTATAATAGCCATAAATTTTTAACTAAATTTAGGTCTGAAATATGTTCCAAATGAAAGATATGATGATTTCTTGTTCCGTAGAGTGAAATTTGCAAAGAGATTTAAGAGATATTGCAGTTTTAAGTTTGATGGTTTCTAGGTAGATTTATATATGATTAGGCCTAGGCCCATAATTAGGCCCATAATTTTTGCCATTGTGCCAATCATAGCAGTTAGAGCATTCCTAAATCACTTTCTCTTCTTCCCATAATAGACTTAAACCTCCATTAATCATTCCTCATCCTAATTCTTTACTAAAACGTTACTAATTATAGTTAAAATTTGAGATAAATGCGTCATCATGCAAGAGATCCATAGCAGATTAACAAAACATCATCTCGGGAAGGAATTTCTTGACTTTTGCTAGTTGTGCTTGGATTTACTTGATTTTGGGATTATTTCATCGATTTTACATTGAATGGTGAGTGGTTTATAATCTCACACTTTCTATATATGTTTATATATGTTTAAAACCACTCTGGATCTATTTTTAAAGTTAAAAATATGATATTTAGACTTGATTTGGATTTAGAACGAGATGGAAAGCCAATTTTGATAGTTTTAAACATGAATTGACATGACATGGATATGTATATGATTGTTAGGACTTGTTAGTAATGTTTGATGCTTGAATTGCCATGATATGATGCTTGTATGATTGTGGTATTATTGTAATTGCATGTTTGATTGATGAAATTCTCATGCAGAGCGAATTAAAGTTAATGTGTTCTATAAGCGAGGATCTTCAAGTATATATAGGATCTATATGACGATCGTTCTGATTTAATTACACGAAGGATAGAAATCTGTAGTCGTACGACAAGCTCTGATGGATCGACTCAAAGGAGTTTGGAGTTAGATCATTGCAAAGGGGGTTGTAGACAGATCAAAAAAGCCAAATGAGTTGAATCGACGTAGACTGGACTAATGTAGAAAAACGTAGTTGGATTTGACTAAGTAGATGGATCGGCATCGATCCATACCTTTGTTGGGACTTAGTAAAATTTTGGCTAAGGGAATGGTGGATCGATCACTTGAAGTTTTAAAAGGATTTTGGATTAGTATCAATCCATCAAGAAGTAGGATTTGAACAAATCTTGACTTAGGGAACAACTAGGAGGTGATTTTGGCTAAGTAGAATGTACCGATCCATAATGAATGGGTACATATTCAAGCTACAGTGCCAATCTCGTATAAGCTATGGTGCACGGGTAGTAGGAGCATAGAGATCGTCCAAGCAGGAAAATTTGATATGGTGATGACTTATGGAGTGAAACAAGGGGATTCTACTATCGGTACATGTGCTAAGGGATTGTTGACAACTTAAGGTTTCGACATGTTCTCGTAAAGGAGTAGGTGGGGATACTTAGGTGGATAATCTGAGGGCATCCATATCTCTAGACCGTTTAAATGAGCCTAGTTCCTTGTCATTTTTGTAGGCAAGGATTCAAGCATTGATGTAGATGCAATGTTGAGTTATTGTTGACCATCTGAATGGGTCATTTGAGTTATCATAAATCCAATGACATTAAGTATGAGAGATGCAAGATTGTGTGATGGTCACTATGTTTGTTATGGATGTCATGTGATGTAGGTGTTATCGAGCCTAATACCTTGACACCCCTAATATGCACTTGAAGTGGTAGAACACCCATGCTTATGATAGTAGTTTAGTATATACTATGGTTATGTGCTAACTTGGTTTTTGCAGGAGTAAGTGAGGTATGGTTCTCCACACCATATGCTCTTCTTACGATGCATTAACTTTATATCTATATTTGAGATTATAGATCTCTCATACCAGACTATTGTCTAACTCGATGTTATTTGCATTACTTCTTACATTCTCAAGTGCTCTTCAATAAGTTGGTTGATAGGCAGATATGGTGATAGCGCATGGAATGGTATGGTGGACGAGCAGGAGGCTGATGCTTTCTTATATATGCCATTGTCGCTTATTTCCATTGTGCAGTGCCATAGGGCTATTAACATTTATATTATTATATAGAGATAGTTTTATTTGGAGTTTATAATGGACGAAGATGTGTTAACTCTTATTTTCTGCTTTGTATAATCTGATAAACATATGATATACCCTGGTATGATGTTTTGGTTCATTTTGATTATACTGCTATCTTACCTATTTTATAACTGTGTTGATATTATATTTTGTCTATGCATTGTGAGATATATTACATGTTATTGCATTGATCGATCATATTTACCTTGACGATTTCTCTCGATCGACCTGTTACCACTACAGTTCACTACTTTATATGGACACTGGATACCAAAGGTGGAGGGATGCCATCACATATTTACTATGAAGGGAGATGATTACTACTTATGGTAGGTAATTTTTATTTATTAATATTTACTCGATGCTAGTATATATGGTTGTTAGTATTTATCATTTTTTAGCATGTGTGATTGTTGGTTTTCATTGAAAGTTGTTATTTTTGTTTGATGTGGCCAGTGTATTTATTATTTGTTGTTGATCTATTCACTTCTATATTGAGCGTTAGTGTTTTGTTTAATACTTTGGACCATTATTTTCGAAAATACGAGCTGGATAACTTTTAGTTGTGTTTGTGCGTTAAAAAGAATTATTCCCTATTTTCAATCATAATATCGTGGTTGATATGATCGATATGCTTGAATTATTTTGTTAAAGCACTAATAATATTAGTTGCTATCCTGTGCTAACATATGTAGCTGCAGGAGATGAGAAGGTTCATGAAGGTAAATAGAACTATGTGGGTTTGATCTCAAAAGGGTATGTAGGCTGTCTTTCCCAACATAAGACCACTAGATCCCTTAGGTTGAGCTCGTGTACCTAGCGTTATGGTGTAGACCAAACTAGTCGATTACCCTTTTCTCCTTTCTGTTGTACAATTATTCTCAAGTTTGCATGTAAAGGTAATGAGAATGGAAGGGGGCTAGATTGCTACTTATCTCTACCCGTTATATGAATTTTATATACTTTTTTGGAGCTATTGTAGTTTACTTGCTATATTATATGATCTTTGATGTAATGTGGATATAAATGAACATTAGATGAGCCATTTGTGATACCGGTTGTTGTATCAAATGTTGTGTATTGAAATGTTTATTAATTTTATTAGGCTATAAAATTTTCCCCATATGTTATATTTTCTGTTATTAAATTATACACCTAACGATCCATTATTTTTGACATCTAAGATCAGTGCACAAGCATTAATGATGGCTTTGATATTTATTCTATCCAAACCCAGAAAGAAGAAATTCTAGCAACATAAAATGAAATGAAATTAGGCATTCGTTATCTTTTATTTTTACATGCATTGGTATGCAAGATTGGGGTACAACAAAAGAATTTTCTTTACAATTGTAGTTCTTGTCATAAAAAGGCGCTCTTAAGCGTAAAAATAGCGGGGGCATCACAGTTGGTATCAGAGCTTAGGTTTTATGGATTGCCTTGATCTTGGGTAAGTTTAACCCATTAGAGTAGGTTAATTTATACCATAGGTTGGTTAAAGATAAAATGAGATAGCATATTTGTTAGTTTTTGTATACTTAGAGTGTATGGGATGTCTGTATAACTACCACTACTTCACCCTAAGATGATATTTCTAGTAGTGTTAAGGGTGTGCCCAAGGGGAAATTATTTAATTTCATTATATAACCTAACTTTTAAAATGAATCTTTTTCAAATTAAAGTATGCTTCTAGTTTTAATTGATTGGAGTTTCAAATTGTTCGCAACCATGAGTACTAAATCGTGTTTAGTAAACACTTATCCTTAAATCATTCCTAATAATGATGTATTGAGAAGGAATATCAATACATCCATTGAAACTAGTATACGTAATGCTCTCCATACGATGGACAATGAATTACTCTTGACCATTGGGGACATTAAGGGATTACATACTTGTGACTATTTGAACAATCGCAGAATGACTCAATGAGATTCTTCAACTATTTAAGACAACAAATTTGAAATAAAAGATCTCATATAATGACATGCCATAGTCTTCAGACTTGAGAGTACTGCCGATCGTAACCAGCTAGGTTGTACTTTGATTATGGTCAGGCATATGACATCTTAATCGTGTTACGACCATGATTAAGTACACATTGAACTATTTAAGGTGAAGCACTACTCAAGAGAGGATTCCTCTCCTTCATTGTAGAGGTTTAGTATCATCATAACTAGTAGTCAACTTAAAGTCAAAATCTCTAGCCAGAGTAAAATGATTAATCGATAAACATTATTGGATTGAACTAAGGGTTTAATGTGGTTTATGCAATTAACTACAAATATTTTTAGAGTTTTTGACCATTAGCAAAATTCTAAATATCTTTATGATATACTGATGACGAAAATAAAACATGCAAAAATATCGTTGCAAAGGCGCAGCATAATAAAGATTAGAATTGGATTTCGTCTAAATGATCTATAAGCAAATGTATTCATGCCTAGTACTATACTTTAGCAAAGTCTATACAAGCTTTAGTATTTAAATTGTTATAATATCAATCGAGGACTAAGTTCACACTAGGGAGTTAACAAAACTGAGTGGTTAGCTGATAATTGAGCTCAACTAATTTAGATTAAATTATAAGTATTATAAATGAATAATGAAAATTAAGACAAATATTGTATTTAATTTTTATGGCATTTATTTATTTATTCGAGCCCTTGAAATTAATTAAAATAGCACATAAATATATTGTATTAATTTAGTTAAATTTATGTGCTAAGTTAATTGATTAATTAATATTTTGTTAGGCCTAACATCATGGACGACCATAAAGGGGGGCATACAATGGAAAAAAGAGGATAACTCTTGATTGCCACACGTGATTTAATTGATATTTAGAAAATTTCCTATCAAATATTGAGCGAATAAGGAGAAAGATGGAAACATATATTTATTTCCTAGCATAAAATTAAAAGTGTATGATTTATTGAAAACCTTCAAGTTCATAAAGATGATTAGGAGGAAACATTTATATGATTAAGAATTATATATGAGATATAATTAGTAAAGAGTTACTTATCATTCATCGGGACTATGGTTTTTTGGGCAACCCCAAGGCTATAGTAACATGATAAATGTATCCTAATACCCATTAGAATTAATATATCTCATTTATTGTTTTTGAGAGATGCATAATCTAGTGGAAGCCTTATTAGATAAGTATAATGAACCAATCTAATTAGTATAAGAACATATGCAATGCTATCTAATTAAATATAATGAATTTGCACATATTAAATGGAAGTAGTGAAGCTATTTTTAGAGAAAAACATAATAACTGGCACGAAGTACAAAGATTGATTAAGGACTATAAAAATTGCACACACCTAGGAGAAACTATGGAAAGCAATCACCAACAAGCGTAACGCTAAATCCAATAAGGATGCTACGCAAAAACAAATAGCCTCCCACAAGTCGTAGTCAATAGCATGTGAACTTGCTCAATGCTATGTTCTTGTCACCGCAACCGACACCAAGGTCTTGCATCACTACCATCATAAAGATGAATTACTGTCATAACTATCATTAACATACATTGCCATCACGACCATCACTAAGGTCTCACATCACCATAGCCATCACTACGGCCTTGCATCACTACTGAGATGCTCTTGCATCACCACTGAGATGCTCTTGCATCACCACTGAGATGCTCGTGGATATATGATAACTTGTAGGACCATCACAAAAGTTGATGACCCACTACGCCGCAAATGGATTCGGTGCTCAATCGCATAAAATCACATAGGTCTTCCATCACTAAGGCAGGCCAGACTATCACATAGGTCTAGGGTACATGGGTAGGTCTACTCACGTAACCTTTCCCCATGAAACACACAACACATCCAGAGTTATCAACGATCCCTTCAACACATGACTAGATAGTAGAACACAATACATTACACTCCATCGCTTCATATTGTTAAACATGCCTCATCAGACCATCATTATGTCTCACAAACACTTATCACTTGAATTTCTTGACCAACTCAATTCACACCGTCGATACATCGAAGTTCCACACTCCCTTTAGTCACCCATGCTCTACCTCATAGCAACCCTACAAAAACCTCGAAGTAATTCTATGGTTTTCCCAAAGTAGCTCATGTCACCTCATGGCTGAAGAAATCTTACCTAATCCCCGAACCTAATATTTTTCGGTCCCAAAGCAAACTCCAGGTCAACCCATGCCTCAATCGAAGCTACTTTACACTTTGCATGGGTGAAATATCGAATCGAAATTTTTGTCCGACTCGAACTGCCAAACACACCCCTTGCCTATGTGCCGAACCAACCCAACAATTGGACCAAAGTTGATGATGCATTTTCTCCTCCTTTTTTCGAAATCCCCACCGAACAAACCAAGTATCAAGCATCTTACCACTGGACCAAAGACTTCATCATGTTTCTGCCTCTCCAGGCTAAAGTTGCAATCGAACTAACCATGTGCTAAACATAATACCACTGAACCAATTTCTTGTAGCATTCCAGCACCTTCAAATTCTACACTAATTTGACCATTGCACTTAATCCTTCGATCTGTGTGTAACACCAATGCATTGGTGCGACCTCGAATACTTTAGAGTCGATAAGTCAAAGTTCAATTTTACTTTTGTAGTTCCCCCATCCTTTTTATATGGAATCAGAAAGTGCTACCATACTCCTTCTACATAGGGAACCTCGACCATAGAATCGAGCATCACCTCCAATTTACCCCAATGAGCATTTACAACATTCAAACATACAAACAACATTCAAACATACAAACAACATTCAAATATACAACAACATTCAACCATCATTCTAACATGAAATCAAGCATCATACCATGGCAATTCATATCAATACAAATTTATAGCCGAACCAAACATTCATATGAACTATCATACATCAAAACAACATGATTGTATCACTTTAAATTATTTTAAATTTGTTTATATTCCCATATCGAAACCAAAAATGCATCAAATCATATTTTTGACTTTAAAAATAGATTTAAAACATGTCAAAACCTATAGATATATTTGTAGTAGGTCTAGAGATGATAAATCACTTACTGATCACCCAAAAATCATTGAATAGCACACAAATCAAGGTAGATTCTAAATGGATAGAAAGTATCCAATCAAAAATCATATTTTGAAGTTTGAAAACATTTAAAAATATATATCAACATTTTATAGTAAAGTGAGAGAATAGAATCACTATCTAGGGTGTAGAATCAACAAAAATCACCAATCAAAACTAAACTCACCAAAGAAGGAGTAGATCTAACAGTGGCAAACTGCTTCTAGGGCACAAATTTTAGAATCAAATTCTTCTCGTGCTAACTTCTATGCTAATCACCCCTTAACTAATTGATTTTGGCTAGTTTAATGGGCAAATGGAGTTATGGTAGATCTAGGTCTAATGGAGACTCGGAGATGTTAAGAGATGATTATATAATGATTAGTGGCTGCAAAGGCCGCCCTAACCATAATTTCAAAATCATTAGCAAGCCTAGTGATGGGTCTGGGTTAATTATCCACTAATCTACCTAAAAACTATCCATACTTAAACAGTCATATCTCCTAAACTATAAGTCCAAAAATCCAGATCAATCCACGGAAAGAGGAACCATCATATCTTTCATTTAGAAGTGGTTTTAGACCCTAATTCGACTTCTATTAGATACTATAAACCTTATAAGATTTTTAGGGTCAAAACAGTCTAATTCGATAAGTGTAAAATGGTTCTACTCAACATTACCCAAAGTTATAGCCTCATATGATCAAAATTGGATGTTAATATAATATTTTACAATCCTTCGATACATAAAACATAGATCGTAAAACCCTCCCCTACCCTCTTTGTAATATCCCGGAAATTTGGGGCAATATCAATTTAATAATCTATTTAAATAATTAAATTGATTTGATAATCTTTGATAACAAATTTGAATTGGTTTAATAATCTAATTAAATGAATATTTAATTAGTGAATTTTATACTTTAAAATTTTAATAAAATAGAATTGTTATTTTTAAATTGAATGTGTTGTTTTAATTAACTTTAAATTAGATTTTTAAAATTTAATTTGAATTTGAATTTATTTATCTATATATATAAATAAGTAATAAGTATTTATTTAATTAAAGAAAAAGAGGTTTATTCACATTTAAAATAAATATTAATTAATTAAAAGGGACATGTGTTATTTCCTAAGGCTAAGTAGTAACATGTGTTAATTGATTAACAACTCTAATGACAAATGTCAAGTTTTAAATTTTAGTTTTTCTTTTATTTTTAATAAACCACATTTTTATTTATATATACATATGTTCTTATCTTGATATTTTTTTCCTATCTCCTTCTTTTCAAAACTTAAGAACTTCAGCCTGAGACAAATTCTCAAAAACTAAATCTGTAATCAAACATTCCTCTAACAAAATTTCTCAAAAAAACAAATTCTTCAAACCTGTAAAACATTTCCAAAGGCAAAGCCTGTAACCATTCTTCAACATCTTTCTGCAATCTGGAACTCCAGTCTGCATTTCTTTAAGCCTGAATACTTTCTTCCTCAAACCTGATCTAAGCAACACCTATCAACAAACAAGATAATGGCATGCATGCAAGATCCAGTAACATCAAGCAACATGCAAGTTTTAAATCGATGAAGCAAAAGGCAACTCAAGTTTTAAATCAAAAGAAATTGCCAGATCAAAATTTAAAGCCTGGAAAATTTCTCTGTTCTTAAAATTGGTGAGTAACATCTGTTTTAAAATCTAAATTATATAAAATCTGGTTGCTTGGGTGATATCTGAAGTGAGTATGTTATGTGAATGTGTGTTTGTTGAGTGTCTGTTCTTGCTTATTCCTGTTTTTAAGTTAAGAAATTTGTAGAAATTCCATTATCCCCTTATCTGATCTTTATTAGGATTTCAGATTCAAACAATAATCGTTTGTTTAACCATGGGTTAGTGTTTAAAATTTAATTAAGTAAAAATATATATGAATGTCTCTAAGAAACTAGAAAATAACAGTGCATGTTTAAACAAGTGAAAATTCAAGTATCTTTATTTATCAATTCAGGTTTATAAACTAATTCCTTATACAAAATAATGATTTTTGAAAGAAAAATCACGATTTTAAATTGGGTAAATCTAGAGAATTAGTAAGATGGACGTGAATTGGGTTTTGTCGAAATTTTGGTGATCGGTGGGTTTTTAGGTTTCGTGATTGGAGTAATAGCTTACTAAGTGATTGGGGATCATCACAAAAATGCTCGATGATTTTATAAATCATTGTGGAGGATGAACGAGAGTAATTTAGGGTTTAAGGCCAGTTTTTGTCGTGGTTGTTCTCGAGAAAATTTCGAAATCAATGGTGAACCGGACTTGACTGGAGGTGGGGGAAACGGAGCTTGGGACTTCGACGAGGCTTTGATCGGAGTATCGGATTTTCTGGTGACCAGAGGTGGTGAAACGAGGTGGTTTTGGATGATGGGTTCTGTTCCAGGTTTGGTCGTAATGCTCGAATTCGACTGAGAAGTTTGTTCGTGGTTCTGATGATTGGAATCGCTAGTGGGTGTCGTAGACGATGTGCCGGCGTTGGCATCGGTGGTCGAAGGCGATCGAGTCGCCTGTGCACGTGCACAAGATATCGGCAATGTTTTTGTTTGAGTTTAAGGAAGAAGATGTTGTTCTCGAAGTAGATGGTGGAATGACTCGAAGTCATGTTCGGGAAAGAAGGGAAATGGCTCGGGTTCGTGCAGAGGTACTCGCGTGAGTTTTAACTGTTTTAAAATTTTTAAACATAATAAAGTTTATTAAAGAGGGGAAGGGAAAACTCGAAGCTGGTCTCGGGATTTCTGTAGATTGTCTCAGGTATTTTGATATAAGGCTCGGGTTAATTGAAGTGTTACAAGTTATAGAGCCTGTTTGTTTTTAAATTTAAACAGAGTTTAAAAATCAAATTTTTAAATGTGGATTCAAATTTAAACTTGAATTCCAGTTGTGAAATAAATGAGTTTTTATTTAACAACTTAAATATTTAAAAGAATAATTTTAAAAGGGTTTGAATTTTAATGAATGGGTTTAAAATCTTATAAATTTTCTTTATAAATGTTAAGTGTTCTTAACATTTAGATTTAAAAAGATTTTGGTAAATTTGATTTAAGTCTTAGTTAAAGTTAAATTTGTTATTCAAATTTAAATCATTAATTTGAAATGAAATAAAAGAAAGATTTAAAGGTAAATTATTTCAAAGCTTTTGTTAATAATAATTAAAGTAGTAATAAAGGTTAATACTTTAATTTAAAGATTAATTAAGATTTAATGATTTAGGAGTCATTAAATTAATAGGATAATTAAAGAATAATTTGATAATTTAATTAATTAATGGTTTAGTGTTAATTAATTAAATAATTAGAATTATAAGTAAATTAATTAAGGGTTAATCAATTTGGGATTAAGAATCATTTATTTAGATAGGTATAGACTTTTATTAAATGATTAGAAGTTTATTTATCAAGTGATTAAAGATTAATTAAGTAATTAATTTAGTAATTAGAAATAAGTTAAATGGTAATTAAGAATTTATTTATTTGTAATTAATAATGTTGATTTAAGTTTAATTACTTAAATAAGAATTGTTAATAATAAATGAGGGATCATTAATTAGGGATTATTAAATAATTTATTTATGTGATTAATCTTGATAATCAATTAGATTAATTGACTAATGATAATCAGTTATAAATTGATTAAGTATAATTTATTTAATGGAAGTAATTAAAGTAATTAATTACTTAAGGTAATCAATTAAATAAATTTGATAAAGTTAAATTAATTTGTTTAATTAATTTAAGATAATCACTTGGTGATTTGATAATTACTTAAATGTAATGAAGTGTAAATTACTTAGGAAAAGTAATTAAAGTTAATTAGTGGATGTAATTAACTAAAGATGGTTTAATGAAAGTAATTTGAGTTTAATTACTTTTGAATAATTAATCAAGGGATTAATTAAAGATAATTAATTAATGAGTAATTAATTTATGGAATGGAGTAATTAAGGGAAGTTAATTACTGAATGAGATTTATCAAAAGATGATTAATAAATGTGATTAATTAAAGATTAATTATAAAATGTAATTAATTTTAATGAAGTAAGTAATTAAAGAAGTAATTAAGAATCATTAATTAATAAATATAATTAATGATGTAATTAAGGGTTGATTAATTTATATTAATTAATCAATAATAAATGATTAAGGTAATTAATTGATTGTAATTAATTAAGGATTAAGATAATTAAGTATAATTAATTAATTAATGAAGTAATTAAAGATTAATTACTGAATGGTTTAAGATAATTAATTTGTGAAATTAATTAAGTATTAATTACTTAAAGTAATTAAAGGATTATTAATCAGGAATGATTAATTAAGATGGATACTTAGAGTAATGATTAATTAATTGGTTTAATTAATAATTAAGTAAGCAGGATTTATAGAATGAAGTAATTAGTTTAATTCACTTTAAATTAATTAGATGATATAAATCATTGCTTAAGGATGGATGAATGAGATTGAATGTATTTCATTGTTTGATATCTCTGATGAGATATGATTGTATAAATATATGGATAAGCTTTTATTTATACAAATCCAAAACTATTTAATTATTACCTCTCAAATTCTAAATTCAAATTCAAATTAAATTTTAAAAATATAATTTAAAGTTAATTAAAACAACACATTCAATTTAAAAATAACAATTCTATTTTATTAAATTTTTAAAGTATAAAATTCACTAATTAAATATTCATTTAATTAGATTATTAAACCAATTCAAATTTGTTATCAAAGATTATCAAATCAATTTAATTATTTAAATAGATTATTAAATTGATATTGCCCCAAATTTCCGGGATATTACACTCTTTAGAAATTTCACCCTTGAAATCCCACCAAACAAGGTATGGTCAAACAACATAGTTACCCCACATACCTAAAAAATATAAGCAAGCATAACACCTAAAAACATGCATGCACAAGTAAGAAAGCAAACATATGCCTACCCTAGCATGTAAGGTACCCATTGAACCCTTACCAATTTCATTGTCTTCCTCCTAAGCTACGTCGTATCATGTCTAGCTATACGAATATGGCTACGTGGTCTTGATGCTTCTGGTTTAATCCTCGATATCATTCAATTGATCTGGTGCCAAATATCACAACACCTTTTACAAGCTCCTCCCAAAATCCACTCATGAATAACGGGTCTCTATCACTTACAATGCTCTTTGGCATACCCTAAGATCACACAATCCACTTCACATACAACTTAACTAGTTTAACTACCATTCCACTCAACTTTATAGGTATAAACTTGGCATTCTTCAACAATCTATTGACTATGATTTGGAGCTACCATACATTCCTACAGTCCTCGGTAGTCCATCAATATTTGTTTCCACTTCCACAAGGGAATCCCTAACAGTTGTAATAACCCCCTAGGCTTTTTCTGCTCAGCTTCCACTTTTGGCAGCTCATATACTTTAATTCTGACATCCCCTTTCATCCCTCACTAATTAAATGTCTGTCTTATACACTTTATTATCGTCATAATGTATAACTAATCTCGAATGATGTTACTCTCGTGGTACCTCATTCCTTATTCCAACAATGTCGGGTATAATTGGCCTATCATCCTCACGGAGCCAACCTTCTCGGTCGAGTCTTTTCCGTCTCATCTCCAAAGATTCTAACTCTTATCTTTATCTTAGCAAAGATCCTCACTAGTCTAGTGTGTTACTGACTAGATCCAATTTTCTCTATCGTAGTTGGTCTAATCATCTAGCTCTCCAATTCTTCTGGATCTAGCTCTCATCTCGGTCTGAAATTATAAATAGTAATATACTCAAATCGTACCTATACTAGGAACACTAATCTTAAGCTAATATGTCTCCTCAATACTTCCGGCTCAATCCTCAAGTGCATCGTGTACTTCTCTTCACTTTCAAGAACACAAGAATATTTCCTACGAACATCAATACTTGCTCACTTAGCTCTTAATACTCTACACTATCTCAAAGAACCATCTGCCCAGTATGTGAATACTACAGGTGCTCCCCACTCAGATATACTCCTATGAATGATCCCACTTCTCAATAGTTTATTCACTCTCACCTCCATGCCTTGTTTCTCCTTGAGTACCATCCTCCTCAAAGGTATAGCACCGCCTAACATTTTTCACTAAGTCGGTACGAAATTTAGTCTCTATACATGGTGGTAGTCCGGTCACCATCAGATATTCCCCCACTAAGGGTAATGATGACAACTCCTCATATGGGTCTCAAGCGATTATACAAAGCTAACCATAACTGCATCCTCTAATATGCCGCTTAACTCTAGCTCATGCCCACCTTTCGTCCCTACCATCATCAACTACCACTCACCATCCTCCACAATTCCACATTTCTTTAGTTACTCCAACCCCCAAAAATGATACCAAACACAATAGAACCCAAAACAAAGAAATCATAAGCACACAAGCATCTATGAAATGACAACACTAAGTCTCGACAAACCACACTTAAGTTTGTCGAACCATCCACTAAGTTCGAGACAACCAAAAGTCTATCTATTAGGTCAAGATTGAAACCTAACCTACCCACTAAGTCACTGCATATAAAGGGTCTAATATATCGATACCAAATAAAAAAACATATAGGTATACCGTAATAGAAAGCATACCTCAAAGAATAATGCCTTCCTTTTCTCCTTTATCGAAGGAGAAGTCGATGAAGTAGGAGCAACACTCAACACATAAGCGGACACATCCTTCTTACTCATCTGTGGCTTTAGATGGTCCTTCTCCATATGCCCAACCTTATAACAAATGAAGCACTTCCTCTACCCATAACTTCAAGGCCTTGTTGTTCTTATTAAGATGACCTTTCCCATTACAATTAAAGTAGACCGACTCCGACTTTCCTTTCTTCTAGCCATCATCTTCCTTAGACCACTTCTTTTTATTTTTGTTCCATTTCCTCTTGGCTCCCCTACCAATTTGTGGCTTTGGCTCAACAACTTCTGTAACGTTTCGGCTTTTCGACGCTCGAAAGTCGACATTAATACGTCCACTGTATCAAATGTCGCACAATCAAATGCCGGAAAACCGAACCATTAGGGTTAAAAAGAAAGGTAGAAGAAGACAGAAGAAAAAGAAAGAAACAGAAACACAGAATCAGAGAAAATATCAGAATCTCACATTCGCAGCGGAACAATATATAATAGATAATCACTAGTCTTTTAAAACAAAGAACTATATCAGTTTATACATACATCATCAGAGTCAATATATAACCCAATACAACAACAGACAGTTATATAAACTTGTTCTCATACAGAATACACAGCAGAAATAAATAACAAGTACGAGACGTCTCGCCATCCAGCTTATCCCCAAAGCTCCAGAATATCCAGAATATCCTGATAAAAATAACTCTAGGCTGCCCGTGTGGAAATTTATGGGCACCCAGAGTTTAGAAGGGAACAATAAACTCCGAGTCAGTCATGGTGATTGGTGTGAGATCGTAAAACAGTTATTTTCACAAAGAGAATAAAATTAATTCGCAATGCTTTTGGAAAATGAAACTACCATAAGACCTCCCGCCACACACACAATGCAAACGCAGAATTGGAGGAGATTTCTTCTTATGATAGTCAAAGATGCTTACTACGCCAATCATTGGATTATTATTATTAATGTCTAGTGTAGAAAATATTTCGAAAGTATAATATTAATCTTAGCCAGCATAGACATTTCGAACTATGCCTACTATAGCTACCATCTAAACAGTGGGGCGCCACCATAAGTAAATGGCAGGTTCTACAACTAAAACCGTAAAATTTTCGTATTGGGAATTGGATTTCCAACAAATGGTCAGGCTAAGGAACTTCCTTTCCTACTGCCGAATAGGATCGCCTCTGGCTGGACGTCCCGAGAGACAAACTGCTCTCTGCCAAACAAGGTCGGGTTACCCCTGTAACTAGGTAACTCACGAATATGCCATTCCCCGGTCCTTTGGGACCTTTATCCGAGCGCTCGGTAACATCATCACACATAACAAATAAAGTGTGTCCACATGAGTAAGTATCTGGGCTCCATACCATGATACCACCCCTTCCAGAAGGAAATGACATACCATAAAGGGCGCGACCCTCATAACCTTGCCGCAACATTCCTGTTTCGACCATTTCCGGGTTGTGAGGCCCTGACGAAGTCTCGTCCACAAAGCTACGCTTTTTCACAAAGCCACGCTTTGATCACAAATGATCATCGTCACAGCAACACTCAGCATGCCACATTACCAAATTGGGAATATATCGCTGATAACCTTCAACTACATAACCTCTGAGCTCGTACGTCTCAAAGAAGGGTGTTAAGCTAAGAGAATAAATTCTCCGCCACCAACAGAAATGTATTTGAAAGAAATCGGCTTTATATCTCAAAATGTAATGTCAGACACGTAACCATACAAGTCTGTTTCGGGTTCGAACAGAACCGAAGGCACTTTCGAAAAAGCCCTTGCAATCCGGGTATTCACAATCCCGATAAAATTTCCCATCACAAAGGAAATCTCTATACCGTAGCTAACGGTGCAGAGACAATCGATAGGTCATCCTATCATTTTCACAAATACCCGGTCTTCACCACCGGTCTTCAATACGATCCATATCGTCGTATCATTATTCGGAATGGGTTATCTGACACAAAGGTCCTTTCCCGGCTAAATCGAATAATAAACATTTGTTTTAAAAACAAATTCAAATGCCATTTCAAAGGCAATATTGATAGTCGGTGATTTAACTATCAATAATATTCACAACAATCATCAGATTTAAATAATTTTCCCAATTTATTTAATTTCAAAATATCTTCATGAGATATATATTTCTCCACACTTAACATTTGAAAACCAATTTCAAATCACATTTCACCTTTCAACTTTTGAAAATAAATTTCAAATCAATTTCCTTACGCGGAATACATTTCCAAATATTTCTTTTAAAAATCCACTTAGAACTTTTAATTTATATTTTAAAAGCCACTTTGGAAAATATACTCGGCTTTATAGTGAAAATAAACTTTCACTTCAAAACGGTCCATTTAAACCAATTAAATAAATCCTTATCGATTTATTTCAAATTTACGTTCCAAATCCATAAATTTATTTTCACACTTTAAAAATAAATCAGCGTTTATTTTTAAAACAAATTCCCCTTCCATTTCATAATTTCCATTTTGAATTTGCATTCCCAAATATTCACTTTTAACCCCAAAATCAAATTCCAAATTGATTTCTAAGTTTTATTTCAATAGAACAAAACATTGCAATTTATTTCTGAATTTATCTCCAAATAACAAATCATTTGTAAATCGATTTCCAGATTTATTTTACAAATACTAAATCAATTTCAAGCAAAATTTCCAATGATTTATTTTCCATTACCAAATTAATTACAAATTTGATTTCCAAATATATTTTCAACCCCAAATAAATTTCCAAATCGATTTCTCAAAGGTACATTTTCCAATATCAAATCAATTTCAAATTGATTTCTAAAAGTTTATCACTTTTAAATAAATTCCTTTGTTCTTTCCAAATTATTCAAAATTCCAATTTTAAATGAATTCTTCAACTTTTGAAACAATATTATTCAAAACTCATTTTTTCATATTTTGGAATTTATTTGGTAAGATTTCGAAAATCAATTTTTTTTAAATACTTTAAAATTCCTTCTTTCAATAAATTCAATTCTTAAAAATAAATTCACTTAAAATTTTCCACTTTAATTTCAAAATCCAATTTATATTCATTTATGCTATCCAACGATACCAAAAATACATTCGGCTAAATTTTAGCCTTCAACACATTCAATCACAGATATAATCATTCACAGATTATAAATAAATAATCATACAACATATGAAATCAATTCAAATGTTTTGAGGAATCCTGTTGGATCCCTCCAACCTGTTTCCCTGCATCCACAGATGTTAGCACAATACCAATTCCACTTCGAGGTGGAATATCGCGGTATATGGGATTTATAAAAATATCATCCGCTATTATGCGGCGCAATAGGGTCTCATCCGCTATATAATGCGGGAAAATCAATCACCAATATATACATATGCCAATATATATATATTGCTATATATAGATATATCCTACTATATCTAATATCACATCCAAACAGTAATCAATCAATAACTGCAAAAAAATCAAATTTTCATTTGAGTGAGAAGATCTCACCTTTGCTATTTTTATCTTGCAATCCATTTTCCTTTTCGACTTGTTTCTCCATTTAGACCTTGTATAACAATTATACAATTCATTAATATTCGAAGTAATCAAATAACCAATTTTTATTTGATAAATTTAATTAGCCAACGATTAAATTTTAACTAGAAATTTCCCTTTTGTAAATAATTTTAAACTAATTTTCTTTAATAAATTACTTTTAGTAGTTAAAGTAATTGTGATAAAAATTGGTATGTATATATATATATATCATATATTTTTTTCTAATCTACATATACATATATTTTATTCAAACCTGAAAATATATATATTTTTATCAAAACAGAATTTACTTTATATCTTACAGAAAAAAAAATATTTTCCTTTGTTTAAAAACTTCATATATAATTTTTTTTTCCAATTTTCTATTTGTATATACATTTTTTTCTTCTTCTTTTTCTACAAAATCTTTTCTGTATAAGAACATTCTCATGTGGTTTAAAACAGATATATACATATACATTCATTTTAGCTACAGCTTATATATATATATATTGAAATTAATTTCCTTACCTCGATCGCAAACACATCGCCTCCACTGCCCAATGCTTCGTGACCCACAGACTTGCGAGCATCACCACACCCCTAGGTTGTACCACCATGACCCTCCAGTTCCACGTGAACGCGCACGCCTTCTCTTAGCTCGAAATTCCACATCGCGATTTCGTGCCCATCAGCCTCCTTCTCGTACGAAGCCCACGCCGCCTCGAAGGAACTGCCTCGTCGAACTCGAGCTACTTGCCGATCGAAACCCACTTACTCCACCTCGTATGCGCTATCGGCCATCGAAACTGCGAACACGGCCGCGCCTCCCCCAACGCGACAACGTCACCTTGCTTATTCTCCTCCACGCGACTTGGTTTGAATTCGAATAGGAAGGGAATTGTGTTCATTTTCTTCAATTTGAACGAAAGAGGAAAAAAATGAGAGCTTCGACCATTATCAGGTTTCGAATTTTGTGGAGAACGAAATGGGGATGAGGTGAGGAGAAAAGGCTTGCGAATTTAAATTGAATGAATTAAATTTTCTCTGAAATTTTGAGAAGCTCGGCCATTATTTGATTTCGAACGAGATGGTTTTCTTTTGAACGAAGAAAATGTTTCGTTCGTTTTGAACGAATGGAGAGGAGACAAGAGAACGTGATTAAGCAGAGAAAAAGTAAGTCGGTATTGAAAAGTTGATTAAAAATTTATATTTTTATATTCAAAAATATCCCGTTATATTATATCAGCGCGTTTGCTTATCGTACGATCACACGACAGCTCCAAACGTTACGAAAATTAAAATCCGATAATAATACAATATTACAGATCCAATGAAACTTGTTTCGTCGAATTCCGAGACTGTGCCCCAGAACGCTATTTTTAAATATCGATTTAAACGAGAAAATTCAAAACTGAACAAAACAGTTTCAAATTCGATTCTGAAGCTTCTATTATCTTCAGTATTGTCGATATGAATTTTCTAAGCCTTCCGATTATTTTTAATCAGCTTAAAACTGAAGATTCAAATTCTTACCCAGATTTAATAATTAAATTCAATAATTTAATCGCCAAATTCATTCTGATATTTGAATTTCAAATTAACTATCATTCGAATATTTAAACTCATTTAAATATTCACTTTTTAAATATCAAAAATTCAGGGTCGCTACAATCTTCCCCCTTTAAAAGAATTTCATCCCGAAATTACAAGTTAAGAAGAATGCTCCAATCCCCGTTTATCGTTTTACCAAACCAAACAGTTTCTATCCAATTTTCAAAACAAATCTTTTTTATTAAAGATTCATTATCACTTCGACTAACTTTCTAAACATTTTCATAGTTTCGAACAACTTTTATTTTACTTCACAATTCAATTCGAATTTGTGAATTATCCAAAATTTCTCAAAAATATCCTAACTCTCTAAATTTTTGAAAAATTTCGCCAGCGTCTCCTTTGCGCGGCTAGCTCGGTACGACTACAAAACGTCCCTACGGACTCTCAAATCGCAAAAGAAAACAAAATGCCAAGTGGCAAAAATCAGAAACTCATCAAATTTCATATTGAAATTCAAATACATACCTTTGCCGAGCAAATTCAAATTTATCTTCGAAATCAAAATCCAATCCCAAATACCCTGTATATTTTACTTAACAAATAATGTCCAATTACAACATTCTAGTTAAATTTATTCACTTATTGGATTTCCCAATACCAATTTACTTAAGAATTTCATTCATTCATTTCTTAAGTTCAATATAAGTGTTTACATATTTCTTATATTCATTTTCACTTCACAAACAAAGTTATATATTCATTTCCTTATACTTTGCATTTTCAATTCCATTTGAATTCAATTTACAATTTCAATTCTATTTGGAATTTATTTCAAATCTCAATATTCTTATTTTCAAATTTTTCATTCAGATTTTCATTTCGAATTTTACTTCAATTCGATTCATCTTCTAATTTCGAATATTGAGTTTTATTCACCTTTATTTCAAATTCCAATTTTTTTTCTAACTCCCAAAATTTGCAGAAAATTTTGGCAGAGTCTCCTTTGTACGGAGGAGCTTTTGCAATATGAAAAAAGATATAAATATATATACATCGACCCACTCGGTCGGAAAAGCAGAAAAACAGTTCATATTTCCTATTTTTTATTGCGTAGGCGTACCTTTTTAGCATTTTTAAGCAAAGCGGTTATTTTATTTAGCATTTGCGTAACCAAAATGCAGCTAAACGGCTTCAAAAACCTGTACTTACTCAGTTTAAACAGGTAAGTGACAAATATAGGAAATCTATTTAGCAATTCACTCATCTTCAATAACAAATATATAGATTTCATTAGCAATTCATTCAAAACAATTTCCATAAGCAATCTATATGGTTTCAATTCAACTTAAATCGCTTCCATCTAATTCACATTCAATTTCTATTCAATTCAAGTGATTAACAACTCACTTTCTTACATTCAATTCATTTCTAAGTGAATCTAACTCATATCTATTTCAATTGATACAAAAATCAATTTCTATTTGCTTTTATTAACTCATAGAATTTATACCATCTCGTTTTTGTCAAACGATAATTCTTCCTATTATGATTTGTTAATATTCATGCAACTAAATGATTACTTGAGCTAACAATCATTTAAATTGATTCCATTCAATTTAACTTACATTCCATATTCTCATTCATTTCATTTGAAACCATTTCACAAAAATTTTCTTAAGTCGAGCATTTATTCAATATTTACTTAGGCTATTTCACTTCAAAACTCAAGTTCATTTCCTTGTAAACAATTTCCAATTTCAATTCTTGATTTGATTTTCATTTATCAAATCTATTCCATTTACTAATTTAATTCAATTAGTACATTCACTTATTCATTTTAAATTTTAAATTTCAATATTCAATTCATCTTTAATTTACTTAATTTATAACAAGGAAACTTTTCAATTTATTTCTACTTACTTGAATTTATTTGCAAATTCAACCCATTTTAAATTTATCTTACAACTCAACTTTAATTTAACTAACTTCCAATTCATTACTTATGAATTAACAATTTATCAAGTTAGTTTACTTGAATTCAATCCACTTTATCTTATTTATTTTTCCAAGTTTGGATTTTTATTCAACTTTATTCAAATCAAATTTCATTCCATTTCTTCAATTCATTTATTTACAAATGTAAACTCATTTGTTCATTCACAAATTCATTCATTTTCACTTTGAATCTCATTCCAATTAGATTTCAAATATTTTATAAGTTATCAACTTATTTTACATTCCATTTGTGAATTTATTTTCAAATATTCTCTCTGGAATTCTATTTCAATTATAAATCACATTTACAATTTGCATTTACAAATCCCATTCATATATGAATTTATTTCCTTATCTTTCAATTCATATTTATAAATTTCATTTGTTAAATGAATTTATCTTCAAATCTTTGGTTATATCGTTTTATTTCTTATTTGTTTTTCATATAACAGCGATAATAATTCAATATTATCTTTTCCTAACAACCAAGCATCCATATACTATGATAATTCATAGAAAATCATTTCTTTTCTATATAAAAATAGTTTTGGGCAAAATTATTTCATTTAACCTATTTTAAAACAATACTGTGTCAGTTTATCTTGTTTAAGAGTTTAGAAACCCCTATCGATTACAGTTGGCCAGACTGCACCGACCAGAATCTATAAACAATCAACCGATAAGTCAACACAATACAAAACAAATTTTATATTCACTAACAAATACGCACTCATATCTATTATTACACTCACACTCATTCTAGAGTACTACTGACTCTATCTATAATGAGTAATACCCAACAGAGCAGGGTTATCGCTTAACCGGATGCTCTGATACCAAATGTAACGTTTCGACTTTTCGACGCTCGAAAGTCGACATTAATACGTCCACTGTATCAAATGCCGTGCAATCAAATGCCGGAAAACCGAACCATTAGGGTTAAAAAGAAAGGGTAGAAGAAGACAGAAGAAAAAGAAAGAAACAGAAACACAGAATCAGAGAAAATATCAGAATCTCACATTCCCAGCGGAACAATATATAATAGATAATCACTAGTCTTTTAAAACAAAGAACTATATCAGTTTATACATACATCATCAGAGTCAATATACAACTCAATACAACAACGGACAGTTATATAAACTTGTTCTCATACCGAATACACAGCGGAAATAAATAACAAGTACGAGAGTACGTCTCGCCATCCAGCTTATCCCCAAAGCTCCAGAATATCCAGAATATCCTGATAAAAATAACTCTAGGCTACCCGTGTGGAAAATTATGGGCACCCAGAGTTTAGAAGGGAACAATAAACTCCGAGTCAGTCATGGTGACTGGTGTGAGATCGTAAAACAGTTATTTTCACAAAGAGAATAAAATTAATTCGCAATGCTTTTGGAAAATGAAACTACCATAAGACCTCCCGCCACACACACAATGCAAACGCAGAATTAGAGGAGATTTCTTCTTATGATAGTCAAAGATGTTTACTACGCCAATCATTGGATTATTATTATTAATGTCTAGTGTAGAAAATATTTCGAAAGTATAATATTAATCTTAGCCAGCATAGACATTTCGAACTATGCCTACTATAACTACCATCTAAACAGTGGGGCGCCACCATAAGTAAATGGCAGGTTCTACAACTAAAACCATAAAATTTTCGTATTGGGAATTGGATTTCCAACAAATGGTCAGGCTAAGGAACTTCCTTTCCTACTGCCGAATGGGATCGCCTCTGGCTGGACGTCCCGAGAGACAAACTGCTCTCTTCCAAACAAGGCCGGGTTACCCCTGTAACTAGGTAACTCACGAATATGCCATTCCCCGGTCCTTTGGGACCTTTATCCGAGCGCTCGGTAACATCATCACACATAATAAATAAAGTGTGTCCACATGAGTAAGTATCTGGGCTCCATACCATGATACCACCCCTTTCCAGAAGGAAACGACATACCCTAAAGGGCGCGACCCTCATAACCTTGCCGCAACATTCCTGTTTTGACCATTTCCGGGTTGTGAGGCCCTGACGAAGTCTCGTCCACAAAGCTACGCTTTTTCACAAAGCCACGCTTTGATCACAAATGATCAATAAATGATCATCGTCACAACAACACTTAGCATGCCACATTACCAAATTGGGAATATATCGCTGATAACCTTCAACTACATAACCTCTGAGCTCGTACGTCTCAGAGAAGGGTGTTAAGCTAAGAGAATAAATTCTCCGCCACCAACAGAAATGTATTTGAAAGAAATCGTCTTTATATCTCAAAATGTAATGTCAGACACGTAACCATACAAGTCTGTTCCGGGTTCGAACAGAACCGAAGGCACTTCCGAAGAAGCCCTTGCAATCCGGGTATTCACAATCCCGATAAAATTTCCCATCACAAAGGAAATCTCTATACCGTAGCTAACGGTGCAGAGACAATCGATAGGTCATCCTATCATTTTCACAAATACCCGGTCTTCACCACCGGTCTTCAATACAATCCATATCGTCGTATCATTATTCGGAATGGGTTATCTGACACAAAGGTCCTTTCCCGGCTAAACCAAATAATAAGCGTTTGTTTTAAAAACAAATTCAAATGCCATTTCAAAGGAAATATTGATAGTCGGTGATTTAACTATCAATAATATTCACAACAATCATCAGATTTAAATAATTTTCCCAATTTATTTAATTTCAAAAATATCTTCACGAGATATATATTTCTCCACACTTAACATTTGAAAACCAATTTCAAATCACATTTCACCTTTCAACTTTTGAAAATAAATTTCAAATCAATTTCCTTACGCGGAATACATTTCCAAATATTTCTTTTAAAAATCCACTTAGAACTTTTAATTTATATTTTAAAAGCCACTTTGGAAAATATACTCGGCTTTATAGTGAAAATACACTATCACTTCAAAATGGTCCATTTAAACCAATTAAATAAATCTTTATCGATTTATTTCAAATTTACGTTCCAAATCCGTAAATTTATTTTCACACTTTAAAAATAAATCAGCGTTTATTTTTAAAACAAATTCCCCTTCCATTTCATAATTTCTATTTTGAATTTGCATTCCCAAATATTCACTTTTAACCCCAAAATCAAATTCCAAATTGATTTCTAAGTTTTATTTCAATAGAACAAAACATTGCAATTTATTTCTGAATTTATCTCCAAATAACAAATCATTTGTAAATCGATTTCCAGATTTATTTTGCAAATACTAAATCAATTTCAAGCAAAATTTCCAATGATTTATTTTCCATTACCAAATTAATTACAAATTTGATTTCCAAATTTATTTTCAACCCCAAGTAAATTTCCAAATCGATTTCTCAAAGGTTCATTTTCCAATATCAAATCAATTTCAAATTGATTTCTAAAAGTTTATCACTTTTAAATAAATTCCTTTGTTCTTTCCAAATTATTCAAAATTCCAATTTTAAATGAATTCTTCAACTTTTGAAACAATATTATTCAAAACTCATTTTTTTCATATTTTGGAATTTATTTGGTAAGATTTCGAAAATCAATTTTTTTTTAAATACTTTAAAATTCCTTCTTTCAATAAATTCAATTCTTAAAAATAAATTCACTTAAAATTTTTTCACTTTAATTTCAAAATCCAATTTATATTCATTTCTGGTATCCAACGATACCAAAAATACATTCAGCTAAATTTTAGCCTTCAACACATTCAATCACAAATATAATCATTCACAGATTATAAATAAATAATCACACAACATATGAAATCAATTCAAATGTTTTGAGGAATCCTGTTGGATCCCTCCAACCTGTTTCCCTGCATCCACAGATGTTAGCACAATACCAATTCCACTTCAAGGTGGAATATCGCGGTATATGGGATTTATAAAAATATCATCCGCTATTATGCGGCGCAATAGGGTCTCATCCGCTATATAATGCGGGAAAATCAATCACCAATATATACGTATGCCAATATATATATATATATATATTGCTATATATAGATATATCCTACTATATCTAATATCATACCCAAACAGCAATCAATCAATAACTGCAAAAAAATCAAATTTTCATTTGAGTGAGAAGATCTCACCTTTGCTATTTTTATCTTGCAATCCATTTTCCTTTTCGACTTGTTTCTCCATTTTAGACCTTGTATAACAATTATACAATTCATTAATATTCGAAGTAATCGAATAACCAATTTTTATTTGATAAATTTAATTAGCCAATGATTAAATTTTAACTAGAAATTTCCCTTTTGTTAATAATTTTATACTAATTTTCTTTAATAAATTACTTTTAGTAGTTAAAGTAATTGTGATAAAAATTGGTATGTATATATATATATATATCATATATTTTTTTCTAATCTACATATACATATATTTTATTCAAACCTAAAAATATATATATTTTTATCAAAACAGAATTTACTTTATATCCTACAGAAAAAAAAAATTTCCTTTGTTTAAAAACTTCATATATAATTTTTTTTTCCAATTTTCTATTTGTATATACATTGTTTTTTCTTCTTTTTCTACAAAATCTTTTCTGTATAAGAACATTCTCATGTGGTTTAAAACAGATATATATATATACATTCATTTTAGCAACAGCTTATATATATATATATTGAAATTAATTTCCTTACCTCGATCGTAAACACATCGCCTCCACTGCCCAATGCTTCGTGACCCACAGACTTGCGAGCATCACCACGCCCCTAGGTCGTACCACCACGACCCTCTAGTTCCACGTGAACGCGCACGCCTTCTCTTAGCTTGAAATTCCAGATCACGATTTCGTGCCCTTCAGCCTCCTTCTCGTACGGAGCCCACGCCGCCTCGAAGGAACTGCCTCGTCGAACTCGAGCTACTTGCTGATCGAAACCCACTTACTCCACCTCGTACGCGCTATCGGCCATCGAAACTGCGAACACGGCCGTGCCTCCCCCATCGCGACAACGTCGCCTTGCTTATTCTCCTTCATGCGACTCGGTTTGAATTCGAATAAGAAGGGAATTGGGTTCGTTTTCTTCAATTTGAACGAAAGAGGAAAAAAAATGAGGGCTTCGACCATTATCAGGTTTCGAATTTTGTGGAGAACGAAATGGGGATGAGGTGAGGAGAAAAGGCTTGCGAATTTAAATTGAATGAATTAAATTTTCTCTGAAATTTTGAGAAGCTCGGCCATTATTTGATTTCGAACGAGATGGTTTTCTTTTGAACGAAGAAAATGTTTCGTTCGTTTTGAACGAATGGAGAGGAGACAAGAGAACGTGATTAAGCAGAGAAAAAGTAAGTCGGTATTGAAAAGTTGATTAAAAATTTATATTTTTATATTCAAAAATATCCCGTTATATTATATCAGCGCGTTTGCTTATCGTACGATCACACGACAGCTCCAAACGTTACGAAAATTAAAATCCAATAATAATACAATATTACAGATCCAATGAAACTTGTTTCGTCGAATTCCGAGACTGTGCCCCAGAACGCTATTTTTAAATATCGATTTAAACGAGAAAATTCAAAACCGAACAAAACAGTTTCAAATTCGATTCTGAAGCTTCTATTATCTTTAGTACTGTCGATATGAATTTTCTAAGCCTTCCGATTATTTTTAATCAGCTTAAAACTGAAGATTCAAATTCTTACCCAGATTTAATAATTAAATTCAATAATTTAATCGCCAAATTCATTCTGATACTTGAATTTCAAATTAACTATCATTCGAATATTTAAACTCATTTAAATATTCACTTTTTAAATATCAAAAATTCAGGGTCGTTACAACTTCAGTCTTTGGCTTTGTGTGCATGCTCTCTTGCCTCAAAGCCCTCTCTACTACCTTCTGAAAAGTCACTTCAATATGGCATATGATTCTCTCTTCCAGATACTCATTCAGGCTAACTATTAACTTCTCGTTCCTTTTTAGTGGAGTGTTGATGAAAGACAAACCATACTTTAACTACATGTTAACCTCAGCTACACACTCAAAAATAATCTTTCCTGTTTAAACTCAACAAACATTTTAAACAACAATGACTTCTGGGCAGTGATGATAAATTTCTCTTCAAATTAAGCCTAGAACTACTCCCAGCTAAACAGATCCTTGGGGGCAGCAATTTTCATAGCATTCCACCGGTTCATCGCTCTCCCATGAAATTACCTAGAAGTTAACTTCCTCTTCGTTGCATCCTCTAACTCCAAATATTTGAAGATGCGCTCCTAGGTGTTAATCCAATTTTGCACCTCAATGGCTGATTCCGTTCCAAGGAACAGTTTTCCTGCTTGACCGGCATAGTCTTTACATAGCTTAGCAAAGTCAACTCTTAGCGCTTGCACTTGAGCAACACCACCACCACCAACATTAGGAGCAACCTTGGGCGTTATGAACCATGTTTCATACCATCTCAATATGACAAGTCAGGGTTAGCAACTGCCTCAGAGCCTGCTTCCTCTTCACTAGCTGTACAATTTGTGTATTTACTCATTCTTTCAATCTAAAATAAGAATGACTAGTCTCTCATAAAAAGGATAAAGTGGTACTCATACATGTAATGCAACTTCAATAATATATATAATACTATACTATATATTCTAAAAACCAAAGTACATAACAAGTACGCACTCTTATATATTACTTGATCCATTCTAAGTTGATAGCTCCTCCTTATCTATAATGGATCTCCAATAAATTTAAGTCATTTCTCAACCTAAACTCAATACCAAATGTGATGACCACTCTATATCTCCAGTACCCAATGTACCTGTAAACCATGCTATAACGGTACTGTAACAACCCGCCATGAAATGGGCCTAATTTTCGACCCAGAAAATGCCTATTGAACTTTAGACCAATTCCAAAACTAGTTGCTAGTTGGTAAAACTAATTTAACAACACACAGAGCTATCTATCTACACATTCAGAATCTCACAGCAGAAAGATAAAATATAATATCAAAATAGTACCCATTTATTAAAAATTCAAACGTTAAAACAAACAACATAATTCCGCATAACAACGCCAAATATTTGTGGTACAATATCTCAAAATACATCATGTCTCAATAGGTACATCAGAAATACAAAATGAACATATATAGCTAAATAACTGCCACAAATCTGCATCTCCACCGCCATCTTTGAAAATCCGCATCATTGTCTCTAACATGTGTTGTAATGAGGAGGGAGTCAGAACAACAATGTATGGTGAATAAAAATCTCGAGCTTTTCTATAATAGTACTTGGGAAGTATAATTTAAATAAGAATATGTCTTATATATCCTAACTATATTGTAAGTTTTCCAACTATAAGTCTCATTGCTTTCCCAGTCCAATTCCATAACTATTACTCTTTCAGCCCAATAACTCGTATCTATCTTTAGTAATGTCCTAACAATGCAAGAGATATTACCCAAGCCACTCAATACCTTTTTGTTGGGAACTAAGCAGACCTTGACCATTTAAATACCTCATTCAAGGCATGTCCCTGTCATTTAACACCTATCCCAAGGCAGACACCTCTCCGGTACTATCTAGCTGACATTGGATAGAATCTCTTCAGGCCACTTAATACTTCAAAACTGAAGAGCACCCTCTCTGAGATATCCTATACCGTGTCTAATCGCTAACCCCGACTGTTTAATACTTCCTACATAGGAAAGCGGTAGGCTCTTAATCAGCCACTTAATTCCTTCAACCCTAAAGCAGGACCTCCGTATTATGACCCGTAACCCAACTGTGACGTCTTACATTAGTCTGACTATTCGTAGGTAGTGGTAGCCAGATTAGTTGGGTAGGTTTACCTTATAGAATTAGGGACTAACCTCGCGTCCTCCATGGATACATATTATAGGCGATGTCTCACATCAGCCTTAAAGTCACATTGTTGGTAGCCAGATTAGCTAGACAGACTTCCGTGTGCTTTTGAATGACCTTGCATCCTTATAACTTAGTTATAATTTACAACATTCTCTTAATATATTATCACACATCTCACTTATTCCATATTAAGGCCTTATAAGAAAACTAATATTACGCCTTTATAATTAACTTCTTTCCTAAGGGGGGTTTAATGATACTTAAATAGTATATTAATTGCATAATTAATATGTTATAATTATACGTTATTTACGCATATATATGCACCTAAAAATAATTCTAAGTGTGCGAAGATTGCGCCCTAAACCAATGTTTAAATGTAAAAACTTCAAATTTATACAAGTCCAATTCTATATCAACAAATATACCAAATATCCAAAATACACAATTCAATCAACAGACTTGTATAAAACAGAATCTACACCAAACTTAATTTATACTAAAATAGCGGAATCAACAGTAATAGAAACTTACAATTCAAATACTTTTACACTCTACTCAACTTTTTTGTATAAAGTTGAAAAGGAATTTCTATTTAAATTGTAGAAATAGGCAGTGTAAACTATGAATAAAAGAATTCGTACCTTACACACCATTTTCTAATTTATTCTTTTTAAAATCCTCAATCAGATCCAAAAAAAGATAAGAAGTGTAATATAATGTAAAACATTAATATTGCAATATTTACTTAATTGCATTATTTTAGTATAGAATAACTGAGATTCTAACTTAAGAATTAATATTTCGCTTTAGGGAAATTCTGCGGTTTTAATGTGACGTTTTATAAACAAAATTCCCTAAAGGCATGTATCAAATCCAAGTTATACTATACAATTACTAAAATAAGAAAGACTAAGATTTCCACTCACAAAAAGTCCTTAGCTCTTCCTTTTTGGATTTGTTTATGTCTGCTTCAATCTGTTACAGATCACTCCTTTTAAAAATATACAATAAGGGAATTGTATATAAATTAGATTCAGAAATTTAGGGATTGGAGGAGAATAGAATAAGAAATTAAATAATAAACACCTAAAATTTCTTACCTAAAACCCTAGAGAATTTCTAAAACTTTGAAGAGAGAGACCGGCAGAGCTTCACTTAGTTTCCAAAAGAATTTGTAAATAAAAGTAAGGGGGCTGGACTCTTATTTATAGTGGTTAGAAAGCACCAGAACCATCAGCTTTAAGTCGGTTTAAAATAATAAAACCCGGACCATTCAAAATGTAAAAACCCTAGCCACCACCAACATTCACCGGTCAATCGCTCTTCCCCAAGCGGTCGACCGCTAGAATTCGACTGGCCCAAGGAAAGCGTTCGATCTATAGCGTTTATTTTGGGAATATTTGATTTCTGCCATTGGTTAATTTATTTAATACCTTAATTAAATTTTAACGTTACCATTTATTTTAATTTTTACTTAACCCCCAAATCTAAATACCATTACTTTTTAAATTTCAAATTTAAGAATTAATTAGGTTATATGAATTTGAATTTGAATTCCATTTAAATTATTTTGAATTCAAAAACTTCAAATGTCCATAACTTTTTAGTTTGAGCTCCATTTTCGAAACATTATATATATAAATTGATTAGAAAATCGCCATGAATGCAACGACATAAATTTCATAGCCAAATTCTAACATTTACAAATTTTCCATTTTCAGCCATATTATTAATTTATTAATTAATTCTTTTCGTATTGGTTAATTTCTTATTACTTTTTATATGGTGTTATAGGTACTCGATAAATGCAGAGTGGTAGCAAGTAACTAAAACTCCAAGTATAACTTATCCTATATCTCATAACACATGGAATAAAATATAATAGCAACATATATATAATGGATGAGACAAATACGTATAACCAAAATGAACCAAAATAGAATACTAGTGTGAATCAAGTTCACAATAGTTGTATAAAGAAAATGAAATAAAGTTTACACATCATCAAAATAAACTTAAAGGCAATATGTCTCTAATAATAATCATGAGATCCAGAAGCTCCATAGTACTGCATAGTGGAATAGCGATAAACTTCTAAGGATAAGGTATATATAAACCCCACCCTTCTGCTCGTCCCCTAAATAGCTCCATGAGCTAACTCATACCTGCTCTCTAGTCTATTCATTTAAGAGTACCAGAAATAATAAGAAGTAAAGCATACAACCTCAAGTCAGGCATCAGCCTAGTGTGAGCAATAAATATATCTCAAAATGCTATAAAGGTTGATATAGTAAAACATAAACATTTAGTGTAAGAGGACATACATAACTGCCCCTGCATCCAACAAGTTAGTGCATATCACTACATATATGCTACACTATCATCATATGGGTATACTACACTAAGTATTACATCGAGTGTAGGGTACCTAGCTCAATAGTACCTATGCCACAAGATATGCATCCATCTCACAGCAGCCACACCAATTATAGAAACATAAAAAACACATATTAAACACACAACAACCATCACTAAGGTATCACGTCGCCGCAACCCACACAAAGGTCTCGCATCACCACAACCATCACTAAGGTTCAACACCATCACGACCATCAAACAATGCTACCACGACCATCACTAAGGTGCAGCATCATCAAGCCATCACTAAGGTCTCACATCATCATAGCCATCACTAAGGCCTCGCTACTATGATGCACTCAGATATATGATAAGTGTACGACCATCATATAAGTTGGTGACACACTATGCCATAATTGGATACGATGCTCGATCACATACCTCACATAGGTACTACCCTCATAAGGTAGGCCGGAACATCACATAGGTCTAAGGTACACTGGTGAGTATCCTTACACAAACTTTTTCCCCACAAAACACACATCATCCAGAGATATCAAGAGTCCTTTAAACACATGACTCGATAGAAGGACACAATACATTCCGGTCCATCATTTTACATCGTTGAACGTGCCTTCTTGGGCCATCACTAAGTCCCATGAACACTTCTCACTAGAAGTTCTTGACCAAAAAGACTCGTACCATCGATAAGTTGAAGTTATATACACCCTTTGGCCACCAATGCTCTACCACGCATCAACCATATACAAACCCAACAGTAATTCTATGATGTGCCTAGAGTAGCTCGTGTCCCCTTATAGATGAAGCAATCTTGTATGGTCTTGGAGAAAACTCCCTGTCAACCCATGCCATGGCTGAAGCTGCTTTACACTATGCCTAGGTCAAATAGCAGACCGAAATCCATGTCCAGCTCCAACTACCAAACACACCCTTTGCTTATGTGTTGAACCAACTCAACACCCGGACTGAAGTTGATGTTGTATTTTCTCCTCCTTTGCCCAAATTCCCATCGAACAAACTAGGTGCCGAGCAAATCACGATCGGACAGAAGCCTTTACCATATTTTTTCCTCTCTAGCCCAAAGTTGCAACCGAACTAACAATGTCCCAAACACACAACCACAGAACCAATTTCCTATAGCATTCTAGCACCTTCAAATTCCATACCAATTTGATCGTTGTACTTACTCTTTCTATTTGCATGCAACACCAATGCATCGATATGACCAATAACACTCTAAAGTAGACCCATCGAAGTATAATTCTACTTTTGCAGATCTCTCGTCCTTTTTGTATCGAATCAGATAGTACATCACTACTCCTTCTACAAGAAGATCACCGACCATAGAATCGATTATCACCTCCAATTCTCTCTGATGACTATCACCTCCAATTCTCTCTGATGACAACATTCAAACATACAATAACAATATATCATTTTAACATGCAAACAAACATTATATCATGGCAGTTCATGTCAAAACACACTCATTGCTTAGCCTAAGATTCATATGAATAGCCATACATCAAAACAACATATTTATATCACTTTAAATCATTTTAAATTCGTTTTTATTTCATTTTCAAAACCAAGCAGCATTAAATCATATTTTGACTTAAAAAATGGACTCGAAACATGTTAAAACCTATAGAGAAATTTATAGTAGTCTAAAGATGATAAATCACTTATTAATCACCAAAAAATCAATGAAAATCAAGCAAATTAAGGTAGATCCGAAATGGAGAGAAGATATCCAATAAAAATCATAATTTTAAGTTTTAAAACATTTTAAAAACACGTTAAAAACATATATCAGCATTTTATAATAAAGTTGGAGAATTGAATCAGTCGCCTATGGTGTAGAGTCAACAAAAATCATTAATCAAGGTAGATCCACCAAAACAAGATTAAATCAAAATTTGGACAGTAGCAATGTGCTTCCCTAGGCAAAATTTTGAAATCAAACATTCCCTTTTGTTAGTCTCTATGCTAATCAACCTTAACCGATTGATTTAGACTAGTTTAATGGAGAAAATGATGGAGTTTTGGTAGATCTAGGTCCAATTAAGGCAAGGAGATGATTATATAATGATTAGTGGCTGCTATGGAGGGTGCTCTTAACCCTATTTCGAAATCATTAGCAGGCCTAATGAAGGGCCTAAGTTAACTACCCACTAATCTACCTAAAGACCATCCAAACTTAAAATGACCATATCTCCCAAACCCTAAGTCCAAAATCCATCATGACGGCTCTACAGAAAAAGAAACCATCATATCTTTCATTTGGAAGTAGTTTCACACACTAATTTGCCTCATGTTAAACCTTATAGGCATTACATGATTTTCTATGTAAAAACCATCCAATAATAATTCTATGGGTATAAAATGTCACTACTCAACATTGCAAAAAGCTATAGCCTCATACGACCCAATGTGGATTTTAATATATAATTTATGATCCTCCGATATGTAAACCACAAGTCGTTACAAGAATTTAAAGGTCGTAGGTATTTATATTTGAAAATATTAAATGGATATTCGTTAAAACATATACACCTGTTAAATACATTATACATCTTTTATGATCGTTTGATGTTTTAAACGTGATTATATGTTAAGATCTAATTGTTTATCTACTTGTTCGCAATATTGTTGAACGATGGATATTTTATGATAATTAATTGTAGATTTGGAGAAACTGAATAATTAATTGAGATAAAGTATACATGTGTAATTTGGGATCAAATTATTATTTATTAAATTTTCAGTAATATTTACAGATAATCGTTCTTGATATTTTGTATAATGCATAAATTTTTGTATGGTTATTATTTATGAATTTCTAGGGAAAATTCATAGTTAATAATGAACTTCTATGTTGAAGCAAATTTGAGAAAGTTATTGTTATTTGTGGAGTAAAATGGAATTTAAATAATAATAGATTTTTGGCAAACTATTAGTATCCTTTAGTTGTGCAGTAATAGCAAATATAAGGGAATTAAGGTATAAATTAACACTTTTGGGATAAATATCAACATTGTGCTTTTCGAAGATTTCTAACAAGAATTATTGCTAGTTTTAGGTAAGTGGTAATATAACAACATTCATGATATTTACTGAGAAATGAGATTTTTATTATTTAAAGTAAATAGTAATGGGAGATATTTGGAGTATAATAATAATAATAATAAATCTATATTTTTAGAAGCATTTTGGTCAAATTATTATTATTTTCGAGATAAATAATACTACATTTTGAATTTTAAAAAACCGAAATATTGTGTTTTCTGAAAGAGTAAGTTTGGAGTATTATCATTACTATTTTGAGTCGAAGAGGATAAAATGATTTAGAAAGGAATTTTATGGAAAATTACTATTCTGAGGAAAACAAAGTTGTTTTGTTTTAAGGGAATTAAACGATAATTGGTATTATTTTGAGAAAACGGTAATATGATGTTTTTAAGCTACTAAAATTGAATTAATATTAGTATTTGGAGTAAAGAACTATAAAGTGACCCTTGGATATGTGAAGTAAATATTATTACCTTTAGAGTCAGTAAATAATAATCAAATAATTTGTATTACCCGAAGTAAATTGATGATGTTTGTATAAATAATAATTGAATGATTCTACTACATTGGGAATGAAGTATTATCATATATTATTGTCTATTTGTTTTGTGAGTCGGTGTTTATCGTTTGAGACATACTATTTTGGTGGGTATTTATATTTATAATGGTACCCCCTTTTTGCATTTTCTACATAAGGGGATGATTATTGTTTGTGGTGGGTAATTGCTATATATTGGTATGTACTCGATGTCGGTATACATGGTTGTTAGTATTTATCATTTGTTCGCATATATGGTTGTTTGTTTTCACTAAAAGTTGTTATTATTGTTTGATATCGGGCTAGTGTATTTATTATTTATGAATTGGTGAATTCATTTCTATGTCGAGCATTAGGGTTTTGTTCAATAATTTTAATGGTCACTGTTGGAGAAGGAATTGGGCCTGCTCACAGCGGTTAAATAGGTGAATTACTAAAAACTTTTCATTTTTAGATCTTTATTGGACCTATGAAGTCTAATTGATTTTAGATTTAATTTAAAATATTTTAAATAAAATATTTATTTTATTCAATTTGTTTATAAAAGGTTTCATTTGATTTATATAATTTTTATTTTATTAGAGTATCAAATACATTTATATGTGTATAATGCACGTGCAACATACAAGAAGTATATATGGCTAATGTGATAATTTATTGGTGATAGGCTTTACATCGCAACGAACAAATGTGTCCCTTTATATATACATTTGTTGTCCATAGTTTAGTTTGAATTTTGTGTGTGTGTGTGTATAATTATAATTGTTTTATTTATTAAAATATTTTGACCGATTCAATATAGTTTGAATTAATATCTAAAATATCTCATATCAGTTTTAAAATTAAAAAACGGATCTATATCTAAACAAATATCGACTTTAAATTTGAATTTAAATTTCAAAATATTTATAGATGTATGAAATATATTTATATTTATTTATATATTAATTTTATAATTTGAAACACACGTTTAAATGTATTTTCGATTTTAATTTAAATATATTAATTTATAATTATTAATTAGTAAATAAATTTATGAGTTAATGTTTGATTTTTTTTTGGCCAAAAAGTTATTAACTAATTTTCTTTATTATTATGTGAAATCCATACAGATATGGAATTAAATTTTTTTTCATTCTAATAATACATACATTATTTATATAAAAGGATTTGAAATATTAATACAGAAAAAATATACATATATACATACATACATATACATATACATATACATATACATATACATATACATATACATATACATATACATATATACATACATATATATATAATTTAAAATTCGAAAATATATACATACTTTTAAATTAGTTTTAAATAATCTAATATATAAACATATATTTTATACATATATAATTACAAATATCATATTGTAAAATTGTAAAATAATTAAAAAATAATTTTAACTTTTGAAAATATTATTTTAAATGTTTAAAATTAGCCAATAAAATATAAATATTGTAATGATGTTAGAAGATTCTTTTAAAACAATTTTGAGGTATATGTATGTATAAGATTAGATAATAAACATACATATTATAGTAATTAGCATATGAACAACATAAATGTAATGATTATCATATATGATTATAAGTAACAATGAAATTAAGATGCTACCAAAATTTGTAGCCTGTGAAATGCACCTAAAATAAAGAACCAACTCCTTAGATCTGATCGAACCACGTTTAGAAATTGTAGCTGTGACGCCCCACCTCTATACCCACGCTAGCCAAGAACACTACGGTGTAATGCTATCAACTAGCACGGAGAATAAGGTTGTTGAGGAGCGATCATCCATGTAACTTCTTTGTGCGAGCACCGATATGTCAGATAGAATAGAATGCATAACTTTTAAGGAGGAAATCCGACATACTGATACAAACAAAAAGCTATCACACAGTGGCTATATATAATCTTCGGAAACAAACATAGAAACAATCATAACATAAATCAGTCACAGACATCCATATCACAAAAGCGGAAGAAGATATGAATAAATATATAACACATGAAAGTGTACATCAGAGTAGTGGTCAGAAAGATCCATGATCATACAAAAGAATAACATCACGTGCTATACAAAAGAATAAGTACACAACATAGAGTCTATATCTCAAAAGTGTACAACCAAAAACTACTAATCTATGTAGTTAGCCAAAAGTCAGAATAATCCTGAAGAGAAGTCAAGCAGAAGCACCTGTAACATCTCCGTCTGACCCGAGTATTATTTATAAGAAAATAATAAACGGATCAGTCTAACTATAAATATCAGATGATATGGTATATAGAAAAGGCATGACATGAACATGTAATAACCATAACGGCATACTACGATAAGTATGTAAATGATAACCAACAAAAGATTAATCAATATCACAAGAATCTTCTCAAAGATAAAATAGGGTATCATACCCTAAACTTGTATTCATAACAAGTCAATAATACATAAATTCACCAATGCACAAAAAACTGATATCATATCAATGAAAATCATGAAAATTGGTGAAGCACAAAATTCCAGAAATCATCACCAGAAATCCAGAAAACACATAAAAGGGGGGAAAGGCCTAACACATGAATGGGAGCATGAAAACTCACCTACGCGTATCACACAGGATGAGAAGCTATCTCATGGAAGCTATCCATTAAATTTCCACACAGTAATGGCCCGAAGACCATGGGGTGCTACCCCATAGGTGTGAATCGAAATCACACCAATGAGGTATAGACTAACCTTGAAGACAAAGAGATATGTGTGAACCGAAATCACACAAATGGTGTCTAGTCTAACCTCGCAACAAAGAGACATCGCACAATTGCTAGTCTAAATCATAAAAATGATCGTCATGATCATTAGGAAGTGTCAATTACACTAAGCCAGTAAATATATGAGTTTAGCTTCATGTCCCATAACCACTAGCTTAACTTAAATATTTACGAACAAACTATAGATCTTCACTAGAAAATTGTCACATGAGGTTCAATCGAACAAGTCCAAAAATTAACCGACAAAGTAAACGCAAGCGTTTCATACCACTTGTTTTGCTAAGCCGTTTAATTATATTTTCTCATACGAATGAGGTAAAGGTTTGTATATACTAATAGATTGGAAAAAACGGTTTTATAAACGAGTTTGGTATTAAAGATAGAGTTGAAAATGTTTTGATGAAAGAGTTTTGATATTTACTACTAGTATTGAAACCTTTATATTTTTAAAGTGACAAGTCACAAAACGATTGTTGAAACGAATCGAAGCACATAAATTCACGTTCGAAGACGTGAGAAAAGTCCAAAGAAATCAATCCCAAAACCATCATAGTAGAAATTCTGTTGATTGTTTTTCGGATAAGATCCCCTACGAAGGGGAGTACGGGGTTCGACCTATTGAAGACAAGTTACAAAATGATTATAGAAACAATCAATCATAAAAATTCACATACGAAGACGTGAATCAAATCCAAAGAAATCGATAATAAATCCATCAAACTGGATATTCACATAAAACCCGAAAAAGAAGTCATCAAAGTCGATAATAATTGATAACAATAAGTCGGATCAACAAAATCGATAAACTTTGGAAATATAATCAAAGGCAGCCTAAACAGGCAAAAATGAACAGTCCAGATGTCTGGTTCGAAACCCAGACATCTGGGTTTAGTTTCTGGAAATTCCAAAAAACCTGCCCAGACGTCTGAAATAGAAAATCAGACGTCTGGTTTCAGATCCAGACGCCTGGTTTCACTCTCTGGAAATTCTCCAAAGAAACCCCAGACGTCTGAAACCTCAAGTCAGACGTCTGAGACTCATTCAAACGTCTGATCTTGAATTCCAGACGTCTGGAAATAGTTTTTGGCATTTTTTAATAAAATGCGTGCATACATTTTTCTCTCCAGGTCAAAACCAGACGTCTGGACTTGGTCACCAGACGTCTGGTCACCTGGTCTGGGCACATTTTGCCTAAGCCAAAGTGGCCAAAATGATTCGGAAGCGATCGGATGAGCAATGACGACTGAGGATTTACGCCAAGCGGCAACCCGGCCTTAAAGGCTCCTCGATACACTCCGAATATCAATGTCCAAATGTCCATAGAAGGATTTTCATAAAATTGGACCAAAACACCAAAATTGAAGAATTCACAAAACCAAGTCAAATCACAACAAGTGAACACGAAATAGATGATAGGAATTCATACCTAACAACAAAGATAGTTATAGGCATAGATGTGAGATAAAAATCTCACCTTTAAACCCAAAAGCACAAATGAGAAGCACAAGAACAAGCTAATATCAATCCCTCTTTAATAACAACTCAAGAAGCTTCAATCTATGCTCAAAAGAAAAATATTTCCTAAGTTAGGTTTAGGTAATTTCTGAGATTGAAGAGAGAATGAGTTGGAGAAGAAGAAGGAGATGCTTACCTAGACTTCTTTGGAAATTTGGAGCTAAACTTGGATTTGCAAAAAGGAAATTAGGGCTTAGCAATTTCCATTTCCAATCTTTTCCCCCATTGTTCTCTTTAGAGCTGAAATATTAGGAATGAAAATGAATGAGGGGAGAGGGGTTCAGTTTGGGTATAAGTGGGCTGGTGGGTTGAACCCAAACTCAAACTTCAAGTGGAAAAGGTCGAAATTTTAGATAGCTCCAAACATATCGAAGTTTATACTCAAAAAGGTTGCAAACGGCATTTTGAACTCAATGGAGGTGGTCTCGAGTCCTAATTTGACCGTATGCAACAAGTAGCTTTTCGGTCTAACATCCGACTAACGATAAAATATTTAAATAAACTATTTAAATATAAAATTGATAAATATGCGGGTTGTTACAGTAGCGGACAGCAGATGAATACCACACTTTGATTTTGATTTTATTTGAATTTATTTTGCAAATTTAATGGCTATTAGCCTTCGGAATCATCAGTTAGGATAAGGAGTAGGAGCATGCAAAAAATGAACGAGGATGAGGTTCTTAAATAGGCATTAAGATGAAACAAAAGCTTGAGATCCAATCTCGTTTATTTACTCTTTCTTTTCTACCAATTCAAATCTACATTTGAGCATTTAAAAACCCCACACCCCTCCTCTCTATGGCCGGTCATGGTATGGGCACATTGGGCCCATAAAATTTTACAAACCTATTTTATAATCAATTTATTTAAATCAAATTTAAATATTTATTAATAGTGTATATCAATACGTACATATATAACTTTTATATACACACCCAATCAATTATTTATAGCACCCAAAATCAAATAAAATTTCAGAACTAATATTTCATAAATATTAATAGTCAATTCACAATGATTTAGATCAATCATGTAATATTTTAGAGTATTCAACATTATGATTGTGCAAATCGAAGGTGTAAATTTAGTCAACAATTAATATCGTATAGTTTGAATATTAACGTTCACATGCCACCTTAGCTAGTGGTGTGACAATTTTAATGAATTTAATGCTTACATATTTTTCGGTGGTACCTAGCAGTAATGATTATTCACACTAATTCTCTTCGTCAAAACTATATCACTTTAGGAATTTATGGAATTTGGTTTTGGTTAAAATTCCAATATCATCCATGTTCATCTTGTTTAATCCAAATACAATATCCTTGGTTTCAATAATAATAATTATTATTAGCCATATTGCTCTGATATGATACTTTGACTTTGAGTTGACTATAGTAGACCCTGATACTAAACTCATATGACTAAGAGGACGAATTGTCTATTGAATAGTGTTTCACTTCCAATGCTTCAACTCAAAACCAACTATGTTCATTCGGTGGACGCCATGCCATGATTTAACTATAATCAAAGAAGAGTGTCTACATTGAAGTTCGATAGTATTCTCAAATCGAGAGAACTATGTAACATCGTCGTATCGAGGTTCTCTATTTGATCTTAGTTATATTAATCAACAGAAAAATCTTGAGTGAATCATTCCATGGTTATCCAATAACTATTAGTATATAACCCCTTAGTGTCCCATCATCCATGATGAATATACTGCCCAACATTTGGAAAGCGTTCAGTACTCTAGTCTTAACAAATGTATCAAATCCTATCTCGAAAATCTTGACTATGAATATTTAAAACAGTATATTATTATTAATGTAATTATTACTAATGTGATATTTCTTATCATTACAGCACATTGTAATTATTATCACATAATATATTATTTAAGGATTTTTATTTAATCTACTTAAGTTAAATAATTGATTAACATAACACTATATAACAAGTATATAATACCTTTTATTTCAAATGAGATTTTACTACAAAGTTAATAATCTACAATAAATTACAGAATTTCCCCTAGGGCATACCACTAACTCTATCGATCTCCAACTTGCACTTGGGGCCAATTATAGAATCTCAATCCAATCCCTTTGATCAATTTGCTAAGAACTGATCGAGCTAGTCCCTTTGTGAATGGATCTGCTATGTTGCCCTTGGTATTCACTCTATAAATCACTACTCTTTATTAGTGACAAATTATCTAATAAGTTGGAATTTAGAAAGAATGCGCTTTGACTTCTTGTTAGCTCTCGGTTCCTTTGATCTACATAATAGCATTGTTGCCACATAATAGTTTCATTGGATTTTCAACGTTAAATCACTCTAAGCTCAACCATAAATCTGCGCATCCAAATTGCTTCTTTAGCTGCTTCATTAAGGATAATGTATTGGGACTCTGTCATTGGACATGCTATTGTTTCCTTTTTTTGAAACTTTCTAACTAATAGCTCCATTATTTAATGTACAAACATAACCTAATGCAGACTTACTATCATTTATATCACTATGAAAGCTTAAATTTGTATACCCCGTCATAAGGAGGTCTTCATTCCCATATATATAACGAATAAGTCCTTAGTATTTCTCAAATACTCAACTATATATTTTACAATAGTCCAATGCTTCTCACTAGGATTAGATTGGTTTAGGCTTACGCATCCTATTGCATAAGCCACATTTGGTTCAGTACATAGCGTAGCATACATTATGAAACCGATTACAAATGCATACGGTATCCTTCTCAATTGTAATGACCTACTATTTTTAACACCTAAAATTAATTATAAATGCCATCAAATTAGGCTTACAACTAATTCCAAATGTTAAAGATAGTGGATCGTCGGCAAGGAAAGTTGAAATTATAAACAACGAACATAAGCATCAATGAAATATACATACTTCATGAATTAAATATTACCCAAATAGAATACATCATCTAATGTATATATTTCATTACACCAATTATTAAAACGACAACTGTGCAACTATGATACAAGAGATATATTGATCTATCTTGTGTATACGACTCCTTCCAGACCCTTTGCTCGCTTTTTTTCTTTCACCTGCAAACTTACAAATACACATAGAATAAAGAGGAAAAGATGTTAACTACCTTTTAGGCTGCTCCAATTTCTATATACCCCGACCTCAAGGGAACTAGTGGCTGTTACATAGAAAAAGACTGCATACGTATCCCTTTTGGGGATCAAGCCCATGTAGTTTTATTCCTTCTCTTCTCTTACATCCAAATGCTTGTTAGTACATAACAACCATAACATCTATGCGACCATTGCAACCAATGCAAACATCATAAGCAAAAAGCATTATTCCTACTCATCCATCACAAAAAATTATCTTATCAGGTAAGACAATGATAGTATATAGCTATCAAACATCAATAATTCAATGACAACCTCAATCCATCAAATAAGGAAATAACAGCAATACAAATATATTTACACACATACTAATCATCCATTATAGTAATGTGTCACCAATGTAAGTATAAATCAACAAACATGTACTAATCACCTCATACTAGTAACACAACATCAATCATTAAATGTGCACTATTCAAATCAGCATTAGTAACACAACATAGATCATATGATAAGCATAATTAACTACACATCATCTTGTAGCAATAATGGTAGTATACCATATGTTCATCAAAATGTGATACCGTCATCAAACATCAAATAGATGTGATAATTACAACCAGCAATTAATCACACATTCAACAACCATCCATATAATATATTTACATCCATTATTTTCTTAAGTGTAAAATCATCTTATTATTGTTAATTATAAAGTCACATTTATTTACCCATCCCAAAAATAATAATAATTCTTCCAAAATAGTAATATACTTCAGATTTCCTTTACTATATTGTTATTTTTCCAAATACTTCAAAACATCATATTTTATGTCAAAAATAGTAATCTTCATCAAATTGCTTTCTTAAACAATATTATTATGATTTTACATCACAATAATTATATATTAAAACCTCTTTAATACTTTCCAAAACCAATTTATTAGTATTTATTCAAAATATACAACATTTTATTTTAAATCATTGAAACTCTCTTTTATTTCTATTTGTCCCAAAATACTAATTACTTTATCCAAAAACACTTCTGGAAAACATTTCTTTGCTATTATTATTATTATCTAGAAAATATTTTTTTACTTTATAAATTAGATAATAATAATAAATTTTCTTATCATACATACCATAAAATCAACCATTTTGTCATTTACACAAAACGACATTATTTTCACTAAAATTCACATTATTATTATTATTCAAAATCTCATTTTATTTTATAAACAATAAACTTCCAAAATATCAATTTAAAAGATAATTATAGTTATTATTTATATATTTCCCTAGAAATTCATAGATAATAACCTTACTAAATTTTGAATTTTAGTTTCATTAAAGTTGGTTAAATCATCATTATTTACAGAAACCATCCAAAATCTATAAATAACCTTATTTATCATTTGTTTATTTAATTTCCTCGTTATTACCCAATTTATTCTAATTAATTATTTTCAATCCAAATCAAATAATTTATTTTATTTACATCTCTAAAAAAATACGACAATCAACGATAATTATCCAACCAAAGCACAATATATTCAAAATATTATAATAATTAAAAAGTCATCCATTAAACATAACATACATCAAGAAATATGACTTTTCCATCAATAATTATATATTTTATAATTTTAAATTCAATTAATTAAATTAAATAATTATACCAATTCGCTTTTGCTAACTGCCTCCAAACTTAGCAAACCAAGCACCAAATCGTTTGGAATTCCGCAACGAGTTAATTGAAAAAAAACCAAATGTGAATTGGAGTTCGTATGCAAAAGATATACGTGTTAAAAGGTGTAGGTTCTTATTTGTGATAATTAAAATTTCGAGGGACTAATTAAAAAATATACCTCCACTTACAATTCCTGACTGAACTCGTATTCCTCGTTCTCTACACAAGCCACGACCACATCATGGCACTAGATCTCCATCGTTCGCCAGCTTTGACCGTCCTAAACCCTCCACCGCTTAGCTCGACCAACCCAACCCACCTTGGAACCACCACCGTCGCGAAAATTGCCGCAGCCGAACCTTAAAATCTCAACTTCAACCACCAAATCTAGCAAGATCATGACGATTTGAGTTGATCAGTGGCTATGGATGAACTCCTCTAATCGTTCTCTACCTGAATGTACCAATGGATTGTCGAATCGTTAGAGTTTGGAAAACCCTAAAATTTATGGCCTAAATTGGTTCATCGATTTCTAAACAAACGATGTATCGATCTGGAAAATGAATCTCTATGCCTCTTTGCCTCGTTGATATTTTCAACCTTGTATATGATATGTATGGCTTTTGGACGACCCGCTTTTTTGACCCTTAGGGAACGACACTTAATACATCCTCGGTATTCGCGTGTTGTTACCCAAGTGTCCGAAAGACAAATTTTCATGGGGTAGAATAAAAGAACAAAGCACGAAAAAATAGAAAAACCTTACAACGGAACGGTTATATACAATACAAAATAATATAGTAAAAAAGATTACTCTTGCATGGAGCTATCAGAGTTACACAAAAGTACTACAACTATCAGTTTAAGCAGTTATACACTCTGTCCTTACACATGCTGATATAAAATACACATACATAACAGCGAAAGTAAATAACTAGATAGCTACAGAGCCTCCTGCTCGTCCATCGTCTTCAAAGAGCCCAAGGAAATCTGCTACTGTCGGACTACTCAAATATAATTGAGTACCCGAGAGTTTAGGGAAAATAAATAACTCGCGTCAAAAAATAAGTCTGGTATGAGTAAATCTCAAACAAAAATGGTGGAAATAAACAACAATATATGGGACCATGCCACCATCTGCGGAATGGGTTTTCCCTCATAATAACCACATCCAATCACAACAATGGATACAAATAATTAAACATCGCAAAGTGCTCATGACACTTTTCGATGTAATTAAAAAAGAGGTAAATTTAGAAATTTTGGAATCAAAGGAAAAAAGGGAAATTTTCCAACAAATGACTAGGAGGGTGTGCCTCCCTTACCGAAAAACATACATCAAGTCAATATACTTTAAGAGGGTCTCTCTCTCCTGTGACTCCTTTCGGGAACTCCAAGCCAAACCCCGACAACCTTACCGAGTATCCGAGTATTTCACATCTTATTGCACATATAACCAAAACCAACCTAGAGTAAATATGAATATACCCTAATGGGAGCAACCCCACATAACTTAGCCCCAACTCACTTTTTGGTTTTAGTCATTTCCGACAAAGGATAACAAAGCTTAAATGAGTAACAAATCATCTTAGATTGAGGATACACAATGAAGAAAGCTGAACCGATAGTTAATAAATCAACTATCGAGGATAATTAAACATAATCATATATGAAAATTAAATTTCATATTCTTACTACTACTCGTCGATTCTAAACAAGTGTTATCCCTTGGTTGAAAATGAAGCAGGTAAGTTGAGGTAGTGTTACCTCTAGGCATTGCCTTGATAATATTTTTAACCTTCGAGATAGAAACGAGTCCATGCCTCGATATTTAGCAATAAAAGTATGACTAAATTCTTTCCATATAAGCGATATCGTTTACGTGACTACTTTTCCATAACTGAATCGAACTTTTACTTTTAAAACCAAACATGTGCTGGGGTTTCACATTTAAAAATATTAATTTAAACAATTGTATCAAAATGAATTAATTTGCTTTCAACACAACTTAATTACCTTTTAAAACTAATAACTTCCTTTATTACTTAAAATGATAAATCAACTTTAATCAAAGATTAATTATTTTCAAAACATCTTTGTTTAAAATAAGTGTTTGCGCCAAAATTGGTCACAAACCCCAAGTGTAGTGAAAGCACCAGCGTATGAATATAAATCAACAATATTCACACACAAATCACGGATCTAAGCAAATAACAAATAGCAATCCAGAAATAATGAACAGTGACACAAGATTTATAGTGGTTCGGCTATCTCCGGCCTACGTCCACTTCAAGGTTTTTATGATTTTATTACTCGATGCTTGAAGATTACAGTTTCTTGTAATGTAGTACAACTGATTTTCTGAGCTAAGTCTGAATCTAAGGCAGCAATGGTGATTCTGAGTAAATCTGGCAGAGTCTGGGCGCTCTTTAGCTCTCAAAATTGTCTGACCCCTTTTCTGAATGACCAGGGGCTCTATTTATAGGTGTAGGAGGCTGATATTTCGCCTAAATTGAGGGGAGACCAGTTCTGGCACGTGAGGGGACCCACATGCCCGCTTTCTGGAAATCTGCGCCCACTTTGGGATCGATTCGAAGCTATGTTCGAATCAATCAAGAAATTGTCCAATCGAGCTGAAATTTGGTGTGAACATTCTTTAACATGTGCTCAAGCTACTGTGAAAATTTCATAGCGTTTGGACTTGTAGATCTCGAGTTATGATCGATTCAAGGTTACGTTTCCGGTGAACACAAGTGGTTCGAATCGATCCCTTCGAATCGATAGGGTCGACTCGATGGCTGATGCGTGCAAACGGTGATGTGGCGCGCGCACTTCTCGGGTTGATCCAGCTTTTCCTCCGGGTTTTACTGGGTCGACTCCATCATTTTCGCTGCCTGGACTTAGTGGATTCGAAGATAGTTTCCAAATGGAGTCAAAGCTTCTACAACTACATGGATTCGAAGGATCTCTCCTCGATGGACTCGAAGTAAGTACTGGCTTCGATGGATTCGAAGCGTGATCCGTTCTGATCGATTCGAGGCAGAGGCTTGCGTTAGATGGATACGAACCATGGCCTCGTCCTGGTGGATTCGAAGCGAGGCATAGGATCGATTCGAAGTATAGTGACACCTATGGATTCGAACTAAAGCTTGTTCCATAGGGTCCGCTCTGACGGGTACGAAGTAGATGGAGTCGAACGTGATGGATTCGAAGCTGGTGGATCTGAACTATATGGGTGTGAGGTCTCTGGATTCGAACTGAGGTGTGGGTATGGAAATGATGGATTCGAACAGCACATTCTTCCTACCTTGTATCGATCATATCTCCTTCGTACAAACTCCGATTAACCTGAAACTTGAAACGTAGCCTCTCCTAGTCCTCATCATCATCTCCAATTGATTCCGTCCTGATCGGAGTCTGGTCAAATTTTGACGACATCGATCACAACCCTGATACCCATCCTTTCTTGTCGATTAGTTTGATATTCCGGCTTTGACCAAAAAGCGGGATAACATTTGCCCCCCAAAACATGCCTTGTGATAAGAAGGCGTGTTTTGAATAGTTTCCGAATCCGATATCCAAAGTCCGTAGCCAATTCCATGCCCATCCAAACTCGAAGACTGAGTTATTAGTCCATCCTTATCCAACAACCGAATCCAAGACCTCTCCGGGTCGATATCCAAATCCGTAACCTCTCTGGGCTCTTGCCAAGCGCAATCCACACCTGACGACCGTGGTCCAGTGTCCCTGGACGTTGAGCTAACCTCTCCGGGTTCTTGCCAAGCGCAATCCACACCTGACGACCGTGGTCCAGTGTCCCTGGACGTAAGTAATGCCATGGCTTAAGTCCTAAGCCGAATCCTGGTCGCTCCGGACCCTTGCTGAGCATAGTCCATACTCAACGACCTGAAACAATAATCGATAATAGGGGGCCTAAGTCCTAGGCCGAATCCTGGTCACTCCGGACCCTTGCCGAGCATAGTCCATACTCGACGACCTGAATGAGTCAATTTACCATGTTCGGGCAAAAAGACTCACCCTCTGCCAGGCATAATCCATACCTGACGACCGTTTATCAAAAACCAAAAAGAATCCAATCAAAATCCAATCCAAAATCCAAATAAAATCCGAAAATCAGAAATCCAAACCAACATCTAAAACAGAAAACCCAAAACAAAAACCAGTCATCCGAACGAAAATCCAAAACAGAAAGCAAACAAAACCAGGAGTTCAATCCAAACTCCAAAACCAAACCAGAAAAACGAGTGTCCAATCCAAAAACAAAAGAAAACAGATTTCGCAAACCATAGCTTCGCGGTGTATCATCATTCAGAGCATGCCTAAGGGCTATCTCCGTACCCGTACATGTGTAAATGACTTGGTTGCTCGCCAATGGTTTGTTACTTATTTCATATTATCCGGGTCAATGGATAACCAATCGACCATCATTCCTGGGCCTCATGCCATCATGGCTTGAGGTGGGCGGTGGTTGCTCCTGCTCCACCACTGCATTCCGAGCCCCAACATACTGCGTCAATTGTCCATTCCTCACATGCTCCTCAATTATGTCCTTTAGGTGCCTGCAGCTGTTGGTGTCATGCCCGTCCAAATCGTGGAAGAGACAATGCTTTCCTGATGCCCTTTCTCGTTCAGAAGGTTCTCTCCTAGCTGGCCTTCGGTAAGGAAGGCGATTCCGGGTTCCCATGTATATCCGCTCCAGCGTCTCGTTTAATTCTGTGTATGTGGAAACTTTGGATCCTTCCATCGCTTCCTGGCTTTTCCTGAATCGTCGTCCAGCTTCCTTTTTCCTTTATCTTTATCCGAGCTTCCGTTGGATGGTCCTCCACCCTCAGTCACATTCACCTCCTTTAACTTTAAGTCCATACATGCGTCTTCTTGTCGAAGGGATCTTTCTGCTTCGTGAAAGAATTCCCCGAGTTCCAGTGGTGGGTCTCGTACTAAAGATACCTTAAAATCTGAATCCTCTCTGACTCCCGACACTGCCGCCATCAAAACCATTGAAGGATCCGGCTGATCCACCGAAGCTACTGCCGCATTGAACCGAGTTAGAAAAGCCCTAAGCGATTCATCTGTCCTTTGCTTTACCGATGTTAACATCATCACGTTCTTAGGTCTTTTGATATGAACCCGAAACTGTCCCAAAAACCTATCCACCAATTCCCTCCAAGTCCTGATAGATCCTTCTTTCAACTGCCTAAACCACATTGCAGCTAGATCTGTCAAATACAACGGGAAACATCTGGCCATCACTTCCTCCGATGCCCTCAGCACTTCCATGTGTCTAGTGTATCTCATCAAGTGATCAGTCGGGTCAGCCTTTCCATTATATACTTCTACGCTAGGTAACTTGAACTTAGGTGGATTCTGAGCTATCCTGATTTCCCGAGCGAACGGACTCCTGTTCACTCCTTCCAAGTCTCTATTAGTCGAACCTCCATGCATAGTCTTCCTAATGATTTCCATTAATCCAGCGTTGCCTGTTAGGTGTTGCCCCCTATGCTCCCGAGGGAACTCCGGCACATATTCTTCATGTGGCTCATTAGCCGCAACATTGGCTCAAGCCTGCTGAACTCCTTCCAAAGGTCCTTCTGCGTTGGATCCTGTGGGCCTGCCCCCAAGCCCTTGTTGATTGCCTTCCGGTTCTGTATTCTGTCCTCCATTGGGTTCCGCAACCCTAGTTCCTTGTTCCACATTTGCAGTCGCTATAGTTGGTCCAAGGTTCTGTGTTCCTGCAGCTCTCATCTGCTCAAAGAAGGTCTGCATCATATCCTGTTGACTCTTCAGCAACCTCTCATGTAATGAATTTGCCATAGCTTCCATTTCGTCTCTGGTAATGTAAATCGAAGCTTGTCCTTCTCCAGCTCCGGAGGATGCCTCTTGACTTCCTCCTTGTTGACTTCTCTCAGCTCTTTGTCTTGTTTGTCGAGTCATTGTCGAGTCAATCTGAATCCTTCAAACTTTCAAATCTAAACTTTGAATCTGGTGTAGCGGGTGCTAGTTCCCTCTCAGTGAAAGCACCAAAGTGTTTGCGCCAAAATTGGTCACAAACCCCAAGTGTAGTGAAAGCACCAGCGTATGAATATAAATCAACAATATTCACACACAAATCACGAATCTAAGCAAATAACAAATAGCAATCCAGAAATAATGAACAGTGACACAAGATTTATAGTGGTTCGGCTATCTCCGGCCTACGTCCACTTCAAGGTTTTTATGATTTTATTACTCGATGCTTGAAGATTACAGTTTCTTGTAATGTAGTACAACTGATTTTCTGCGCTAAGTCTGAATCTAAGGCAACAATGGTGATTCTGAGTAAATCTGGCAGAGTCTGGGCGCTCTTTAGCTCTCAAAATTGTCTGACCCCTTTTCTGAATGACCAGGGGCTCTATTTATAGGTGTAGGAGGCTGATATTTTGCCTAAATTGAGGGGAGACTAGTTCTGGCACGTGAGGGGACCCACATGCCCGCTTTCTGGAAATCCGCGCCCACTTTGGGATCGATTCGAAGCTATGTTCGAATCGATCAAAAAATTGTCCAATCGAGCTGAAATTTGGTGTGAACATTCTTTAACATGTGCTCAAGCTACTGTGAAAATTTCATAGCGTTTGGACTTGTAGATCTCGAGTTATGATCGATTCAAGGTTACGTTTCCAGTGAACACAAGTGGTTCGAATCGATCCCTTCGAATCGATAGGGTCGACTCGATGGCTGATGCGTGCAAACGGTGATGTGGCGCGCGCACTTCTCGGGTTGATCCAACTTTTCCTCCGGGTTTTACTGGGTCGACTCCATCATTTTCGCTGCCTGGACTTAGTGGATTCGAAGATAGTTTCCAAATGGAGTCGAAGCTTCTACAACTACATGGATTCGAAAGATCTCTCCTCGATGGACTCGAAGTAAGTACTGGCTTCGATGGATTCGAAGCGTGATCCGTTCTGATCGATTCGAGGCAGAGGCTTGCGTTAGATGGATACGAACCATGGCCTTGTCCTGGTGGATTCGAAGCGAGGCACAGGATCGATTCGAAGTATAGTGACACCTATGGATTCGAACTAAAGCTTGTTCCATAGGGTCCGCTCTGACAGGTACAAAGTAGATGGAGTCGAACGTGATGGATTCGAAGCTGGTGGATCCGAACTATATGGGTGTGAGGTCTCTGGATTCGAACTGAGGTGTGGGTATGGAAATGATGGATTCGAACAGCACATTCTTCCTACCTTGTATCGATCGTATCTCCTTCGTACAAACTCCGATTAACCTGAAACTTGAAACGTAGCCTCTCCTAGTCCTCATCATCATCTCCAATTGATTCTGTCCTGATCGGAGTCCGGTCAAATTTTGACGACATCGATCATAACCCTGATACCCATCCTTTCTTGTCGATTAGTTTGATATTCCGGCTTTGACCAAAAAGCGGTATAACAATAATCAATTAGCTTTAATCCTGATTAATTGCTTCAAAACAACACTACTTAAAAAGATTAATTAACTTTAAAACATCCTTGTTTAAATGATTTATTTACTATAAAAACATCATTATTAGAATAATTAATTAATCCTTAAGCATCATTTATCAAAATGATTAATTAATTTTAAACATTGTTATTTAGAATGATTAATTAAATTTAAAACATTATTATTAAAGTGATTAATCAATTTTAAATCATCAGTAACCAAATGATTAATTATCATTAATTAAATAATTAATTAGCCTTAAACATCATTAGTTAGAAGGATTAATTAATCTTAATCACACATTATTTAAATAATTAACTAACCTTAATTATCATTATTTAAAATGATTAATTAGTTTTAAAATGTCATTGATACGATAATTAATTAACTTAAATCTCATCTTTTCTTTAAAAATTAATTATCTTTGTAAAACTCATGCATAAGATTTAAAATATTTTCAAAGGGGATAATATTTCCATTCAAACATCACAGAACTTAAGTATAGGGGTATATATACAAAAGCAAATAACAACTATACACATATAGAAAACATCACTTATCAAATATTAATTTATAACATTCAATTCAATGTCCAAACAATATAACAGTAGAACGGAGATTTATTCTGCCAGATAGATGTCCAAATAATCTAGTTAATTTAATTATAACAGAATAGGGAATTATTTTTCTAAATAGATGTGATCTATATTTTTATTTAATTAAATGATAGCAGAACGGTGTTTTATTCTGCTAAATAGATGTCCACAATACCCTATTCAGTTAAGTTACAGCAGAACATGGATTTATTCTGCTAGATAATAGTCATCAATAAAGCATTTATATTTATTAGGCTAACTTAATAGCACCGACAAAAGATCCCTTGATTTGAATTCAATCTACTTATAAAAGAGAGGTCGACTTAAAAATAATTGATAGAGTTTAAAATATAACCTTTATTAACTAATAATTGAATCTTAATTTAATTATAAATTTAAACCATAATTAATTCTAACTAAACCATAATTAAGTCTAATTAAGAACTTAATTAACCCTTAATAAAATCTAATTAGATTAATTAATTAAACCCTACTTAATTAGTAATTAATTATTAATTAACCCTAATTGAATAATAATTAAATAATTAATTAAACTTAACTAAATAAAATTTAATTATTTATTAACCTTTAACCTAATCAATCATTAATTAAAACTTCCTTAATTAATTAATTATCACCAATTTATTTCATTAATAAAAAACTAATTACTTAACTTAATTACAAATTAATTAATAATTATTCTTAATTAATTAATTAATTAATTAATTAATCGATTAATTATTAAATTTATATTTAATTTCAAAATAACTAATTTTATAATTAATTAGTATTTTGAAGAAGTTTTTAAAACATTTTAAAAAGAAAACACTTTAAGTTTAAAACGCTAACTTTTCTTAAACTGCATCCATAGCGAGTATCGCTATGGACACCATAACATAGAATTAGTTTCTAAGTTAAATTTTCCAACCCTTTTACTCCTAACCTTCTTAGCTTATAAATCATAAGTAAAAGTTTGTTGTAAAACAAAAACAAAGTTAGAAACTTGAAATCTTTTTAGTAATTAAAAACTAATAAACGATATTTGTTTTTCCAAAGGATCTCAAGTCCCTTTTACATTTCAAAATGCTAAGTTTTCTTTTAGTTTAGTACAACAAAGCAAGGTCTCAAACATATATATATATATCTATATACATATACATACATACATATATATATATCACATGATTTAACATATACAATAAAGATCACAAATTGCAAACTAACTTGACTTTCAAACTTCCATTTTCGAACCATATGCCAACTCATCAAAACACACATAATATCCAAGCCATCGCCATTATTAACCCAAATAGGCAAATATATTAACAACTAAGCAACAATAAAATGTGCATCATAATTAAAATTATAAACTTTAAATAAATTAGTGAGCTTTACTCACTTAAAGCTAAGATAACCAAACCAAACTTTACTAAAACTTTGAAAAGGGCATAGATCTTAGCTTTTCTTTGAAAAATCTTGCTTTTAAACCTTAGGAAGGGACTTTTGGTTTGGCCTAGGGGAAAACAAGGCTTGGCCTTGGGGGTATATGGGTGTGTGGGCTTGAAATCGAAAGAAGAAGTGGTGTAGAGGAGGAATAAGGTGTATGTAACGACCATGCTGTTAATTACATATTTAATTAAATTTAATTATGGATAAATTGTGAAATTTAATCTAGTTTTGAAAATATTTGATTTGATCTTTAAGGAATAAGTTATATTTCTTTAAGAGGATTTCAATTTAAATTTGAAATATTATTAAATCAATTATTTAATTTTGGGCTTTTTGGATAAACTGTTAATATTGAGATTTCTTGTTTAAATGAAATATTACAATTAATAGTTGATTTTTATTAAAAATAATGAGAATAACTTTTATTTCAAAAGTTATATTGAATTTTATACGATATCTCAATATTAATAGAAATGGAATTTTAACTTGTTAATTAGTTTTGGAAAATTAAGAAATTAATTTGTGATTTTGTAAAAACATTGACTAGTGTAAAATAGTGTTTTATAATTAATAAGACAAAAGGAAATAGCAACACTTCTTAGATTAGCAACACTTATTCTTATTGGGATGTAAGTTTAACCCCAAACCCAAACTCATTCTTAATGAAACTAGAGAAAGAAAGTTCACGTCTTTCTTATTTTTGAAGTTCTATACGTTCAATAAGAGAAAGAAAACTAGGGTTCTTCATCCTCCTTTCAAACTAAATCAAAGTTGGTGATTTTAAATTGCAAATAAATTCTAGAAAAATATGATAAATTCAAGGTAATGTATCTAAAACCTATTTTACCTTTTAGGCAATTCAATTTCAGTTTTACAATGGTTGATTTCTGGTTATTGTTTGTCTGTGTTGAGGTTATGGCTAGGGTTTGCTAATTGAAGAATTGGGGTTGCTATTGTCATCCTGGGTATTGAATTGTGGAACAAAGGTGAGTTTACCTCACCAACCATCTCTAAACTTATATGTATATAATTATGGGTTGCTATTTTGTAATTGATGGAAATATAGGATTGAATTGGTCTCTAGTTCTTGTGTTAATCATAAGTTAGGTTATGAAATTCATAGTTTGTTAAAACCATCAATTAGTGATCATCTTTAACACCAATTTGTAGTTGATTATATGCTTTCATGTTGTTTGATTTAGTGCTCAAGAGGTTAGAGTAATCATTGCCGAAGAAGTCGTCATCAATTGACTACCGAGGAGGCAACTTGGAGCTAAAACAGGTCCAGGTTGGGTCACCATCGATGGGCTGGTGGGCACCACCGGTGCACCGGTGCACCGGTGGCGTACACACTTGGAGCTATTTCAGCTCCAAGTGCCGCCTCAACTCGCCCGTCACTTGCCTTGCTTCTTGCTCTGTTTATTGTAGTTGTTTTCTTGTGTTTTGCGTGTTTTGGTTGTGGTTATTTTAATTTCTATTTCTGTTGATTTGTTAATTTATAAAATGTGTTAGGAGATAATATAGTAGTTGAACCCTATGGACTAATTTGTTGCTATGATCTTATGATGTGTAATCGTGAAATTCACTTGTGCTCTATGGACTTTGAGTCGCTTCGTCCAAAGCTTTGGAAATTAAAAATTCTTATTTTTTTCTGTTTTCTAAATATAAAATAGAGAAATTAGATATAAGTAATTTTATAAAAGTGTGTTTATTTAAATTCTAAATATCAAACTTATTTTTAAAACAAATCTAGTGTCTTTTTATAAATGATTTTAACAAAGAGTTATATATGTGTGTGTGTGTGTGTATATATATTAAGTATTACCGATATAAATAGTTATAAATTTGAAAATGTGGTATTGGAAAATATGAACTTAATCTATTTCTAAATATAACGGTCATGGGATTTGGAAATATGGTTTTGGAAATATAAACTTAAGTTGTTTTAAACTAGTGTATAACTACTAATTTTGGATTTGTAATAAGAGAAATAAATATGGTTTTATAAAGTAAATGACTACTTAAATATATATATGGTCTTTGGAATATAATTTCTGAACAATATAACTATAGGAACTTTTAAATATGGTTTTGGAACATGGAAGATTTAAGTTTTATAAAATAAATGCTTTTGAAACAATTCGGGTTAATGAAATATGTTTAAAAAAGTGATAAGTCAAATAAATGTTTTGAGAGCTTTAGTTCCATAATGTGGGGAGTACTTATAATCAACTTATTGTTATCGATTGGTTTAAATGCTTTCGAATACTGCTTCATCACATATGGTATAACTCATTGCATAGTATGTTTGAGTTGAACTTACTAGCCAATTAGCGAATACTCGAATTTCACCGGGTAGTATGGGATGCCTTGGTTAAGTTCTTGTGATTGCTATTAGGAAGTACTTGACACTTTAGAGTTGTATTCTCTTTTGGTATGCGGTAGGACTGCTAGATCCTTAAGAGCATATAGTTCAGGTTTTCCAATAGCATCGGTAACAAGTGAGATTTACTAGCCTCTAGTAAATACTGGAATTTCACTAGTATGGGACGTTTTTGTTAAGTTCTAGTGATTACTGGAAGTGATAATATTTGGCACTTTAGAGTATTTCTTTTAGGGTTCGGCGGGATCAATAAAACTATAAGAGGTATACTTCTGGATTTATTTTTAAATATAAATATATATATAATAAACTAGAGTTTTCGAGTCATGATTGCCCTGATCGTTTTGACCGGTCGAGATTTGTGATTTCCCCAATCTTGTGATTGGTTGAGATTCTGTGTTACAGTATGGGTACAATCTTTGGTATCAGATCGGTTTAGATGATACCACATTGTTTGCATGATATGAGTACAATCTGATGATTGGTATGTACGATCAGGTAAGTGATCGGTATGGAATTGGTTCTATGTGCTTAGAGATATTGTGCTTTGTTCTATAATTCTTCGTTTAGTGAATAATCTGTGTTTGTGATCTAAATATATATCTCTATGCCTTGAGATAAATGCTGTGTTAGGTTAACTCTGTAACTTGTTATTCCTTGGACATTTGGATTTAATTATATGTTATTTATTCTTGTGTAATATCTTGTTCTCGGCCTATTGGATATTTAGAGATAGTCTGACCCGGGTGTTATTTTAATGCTCGGGTCAGCCTAAGACTTTTTAGGTTACTGGATAGGTAGACCTTTGGATGATTGGGATAGCAGGGAGATAAGCTATTTGACTTTTAGTTTCATGTTTATATTTTGAGATGTATATTTGAGATTAGAGAATTGTAACACTCGCTATGGGAGAAAACGCATCAGATGACAGGTATGCTCCATTGTCTGATTGCATACCTATTTGTCATTAAATCCCATGTCGTCTCATTGCACATCAGACCATAGATATGCCCCATCGTCTGATATGTACTAACATAACAAAAAAACCATATGTTGTCTGATATTATAATATCATTTCTAGAATTTCCTATTATACAACATATAAATATTGACTGGTATGAATAATTGTTCACGGAATGAAATAAATGAGTCACAATTTTATTTAAACAAATATTGTATTTCAAATCAAATTCAAATACAATACAAGTTTCACTATCACTCTACTTACATTTTCAAATACAATACAATTTAAATTTACTCACACTCACTCACACTCACTCGAGTTTGTTTTTGATGTTGATCTTGATTTGCTTGCTCCGGCTTGTGTCCAGCCATCTCCTATACCTGTTAAACAAACAACAACGTAGTAAATTTGAAAAGAAAATAAACCTAAATTGCAAAAATAAAATTGAATTTGAATATTAAATATTGCCTCAATTTATGGGTTTGTTTTTTTATTTTCATTTTTAGACAAGGATAAATACATATATGCTCGGACAACTTATGATATGCACAGTGTATCATTGTGAATATCACAAGGCCGATCCTTGATTCAATCATATGGACAATTGCAAAGGTCAAGCCCGAAGGCTCAAATCAGTGCAAACACACAAGTTTAAGCCCAAGCAAGCTCGGGCTCAACACAAGTAGTTTAATTTAGCTCAAAACAGATCAGGCAACTCAGCAAAGCCAAAGTGCACAAACAAGTTCAGTGCACATGAAGATGCACAAAGTCGAGCACCAGCAAACCAGATTCATGGCAATATCAAGCATGGTACATAATGATATAGAATTAAGTGCACAAATAGCGCAAATAAAGAATAGTACGTATGAATTTACAAAAATATACACATTTGCATCTCCTATAGTAAGCAACATTCATATACACATTTGTATATACATGTATATGTGCAACACATGTCAAATGCTGCCAGAAAGTGCCATAAACAAATGAACATCAGGTAGTGCCACAAAAAAACACGGCCAGGAAGTACATGATTTCAAGGCAGGAAGTACAAACAAATGAACAAGAATCAAAAAAACATTCATACATGAATCAAATGAGCCAGGGAGTACATGGAGTTCAAGGCAGTGCGCACTGCCTTGTTCAAAATAAGAAATTCAAGAATCTGAAAGGTAATCGAGCTATGTATAAGAAACCAAAGCACATGAAAGGGATTCAATCACTGTCAAGGTAGTGCACTGCCTTGTTTAAGGCAGTGCACTGACACTGCCTTGAACAAGGCCGTGTGCAAGTACATGGACAAAGCCATAATCCAACAATGCAACATATGAACAAGGCCAACAACATGGAGCAAGGTTACGCAAAAAAAAAGATTGCAACACACAGGAGATACACATATAGAAGTTCAAAGCAAAAACATGGTAATATTTCACACATATATACATACATATGTATGTATGTATGTATATACATGGAAGATATTTCACAAACCAGACTCAAAGGCCAACAACATGTCAGTAATGGTACACATGCAAGATACAAGTGAAACCAATGCAAGGGTTTCACAAACCAGTTCATGAAATGGTACAATATGTGCACACAGTAAATGAAGACAAGCACGTTCAAAAGGCAATTGCACAGAACAAGGCAAAGTTCAAGCCATTCAAGGTTCAGGCAAGGCACACTCATAAGTCCATCATAAAATTAAAACCATTCAGAGATCAAGCACACCAACATACATATATACATATATGTATATACATGTAGATATGTATATACATATGTGTGAAAGTCTATGGACAAGGCCAACAATGCAACAAGGTCGTGCCATAAATTAAAACAAGGCAGTGCTACAAAAAGCAAGTGCCACAAATTAAAACAAGGTAGTGCAACAAATTAAAACAAGGCAGTGCCACAAACATTCACACATATATACATATGTATGTATGTATGTAATAACCCAAAATTTTAGTTATTTGATTTTAAATGTTTAATTAATTTTAAATATTTAAAATAATTGAATTTTGGAATTTAATAATTTACAATTCAAATATAGGGAATAATTAAATAATTGAATTGTGAATTAAATGTTAACTAAATGGATTTAATAATTTTATTTAACTCCTTTTAATTTATAAATAATATTAATGAATTTGATTTGTGAATTTATTTACAAATATAAATAAATCAGATTTAAATATCGATAATCATATATTTAAATCTGTGAAATTAGCTTTCCGGGGCACAATCTCGGATTTCGATGAAACTAGTTTCATTGGATCCATAATAGTGAAGTATATTACGCCGCTGAATTTCGTAGCGATCGGATGTATCGTTTGGTCGTGTGAGATCGAAACACATTGAAATTAATATCGAAAATTTAATATAATTACTAGGTCCAAAAACCTTCTTCTACATACAATCGAATTAGGTCTTGAAACAAGTTCCATTGTGCTTAGAATAGGGGTATAACATATGGAACGCCAGACGGCATGTATCGTTTGGAGTTTGAGATTTATGGGTATGTTTTGTTGAATATGTTAAAATTAAAATAATATTTATATGCACATACGCACCATACTAGCCCATCATTTAATAGCCCACACACCCATACCCCTAGCTTACTCAATCATGCTCTTCTCCCTATAAAGCAATGCCTGTAAATCAAGAAATGATTTTTCCCTTTTAAACCAAACTCTAAAAATCAAAATCTAAATGTTTACTCAATGAAAAATCATGAAACCATTTTTAAAAATTCCAATTCAATGAGGGCTTCGTATGTGCATACTTTAGGGATGTTCGACTGTGGTTTGGATTGGGGGTCATGTGCTTGATAGTGCTAGGGTTGGGTTTTGTGGAGAGTATGATCATCGATTGGCGAATTGGAGCTGGGTTTGAGTTCGGGAGGTCGAATAGCACCTAGTGCTGAAGTTTTATGGAGTTTGGTGGTCGTTTGGTGGGTCCGTCATTTTGAGGGGCTGTAGAGGGGTGCTTCAAGTTGGATTTTTTGGGGCATATGGAGGTGGATCTAGAGGTGTTGAGGTCGAAGCTTGCGCGAAGACGGTTGCGTTGGTGAAAACGGGAGGTCGTTTCGTTGATAAACGAATGAGATATGGACATTTGAAGTTATGGCCATGGTGGGTTCATGCATTTCTTGTACATGCACATCTTGAGAATGGAGGAAAATGATTAGAGGGAGAGAGGATGTTTAGTTTGGTAATTAGTATGTTAATTAAGTTATTAATTAATTTAATTTAATCGATAACTCTTAATTTGAATAACTTTTTTGTACGAGGTCGGATTCGAACATCGTTTGTTGCGTTGGACTCGTGTCATCAAGATCTTTGTGATGGAATTGGTTTGGTTGGATTTGGAACAAGTGGAAATTTAGGCTAAAATCGGACGATCGTTTGATTTTAGTCCGAAATTGGGGCGTTTCAGCGGAAACGAAAATCAATGCGAGTTTAACTCACATTCAATTTATTATATCATATCTTTGATGTTGAAAATGTTTATTGATCGTTTGGATGATAGCTAAATTGTTTGATTGCTTGTTTGGTTGAATTTCCATTTGGAAAATGGAAGACATATAAATTTGATCGTTATAAACCCATATGATCATCTATTTATTATCCATAACCATTGTTTTGCAGGAAAAATCTGTAGAGAGACCCAAAGGGGGTTTCTCGCCCATAAACTATTTACTTACATCCATATGCTGTTTTTGATGGTTTATTGAAATTAATTTCTGATATTCCATTTACTAGTTTAAATGTCGTTATAGCGATTTTCACTATATCGTCCTTTATTGAATTTCATCCCCAAAACCCTATCGTATGAACTTGAGCTTGTGTTTCCGCTAAAAAGAATATTGAAAACTTATTAATCAATCCGATTAATGATAATTTAACTTAATTAATTATTTTAATTAATTAATTTGAGATTAATTAACCAACTTAATAAATAATTATTAAATTTGGTTTATCTTTAGATTTTATTTATCATTTTTGCTAATGATGTTTTATACTCAATTAATCGTTTTAACTAATGATTATTTGAGTTTAATTAATTCTTTTAATTAAGGATAAAGTAGTTTAATTAATTTGAAGAACTCAAGTAATTATTTTAATTAATGATGATGGGATTAAACTAATTATTTCAATTAAGGATAATTGAAATTAATATTTTTTTAGCAAGGCAATTAATAATTATTTTAATGATATTTAAAAGTAATTAATCATTTTAAATAATGATAATTGAATTTTATTAATCATTTTAATTAATGATTATTTTAAATTTAATTAATTGTTTTAACTAATGATTTTTGGAATTTAGTTAAATCATTTTAATTAATGATGTTTTATAATTAAATAAATCATTTTAACAAATTGTGTTTTAATTTATCGGTTCGACTAATGAAGTTTGGATTTAATTAATCCGATTAATTTATGATTATTTTGAACTTAATTAATTGTTTTAATTACTGGAATTTAAATTACTTATCGTTTTAATTAATGATGTATGAGATTCATTATTCATTTAATTAATGACTATTTGAATCTAATAAATCTTTTTTAATTACATGATTTAATGAAGGTGATTAAAGTAAATTAACTAATTTAATAAAGACTGCTTTAATAAAATGATTTAAAGTTAATAAACTGATTTAATAAAGATTTTAAAGTTAATTTACCAATGTTATAAAAGTGTTGGAAATAATTATCTATTTTATTATAGATAATGAATTTTTTATGTAAAGGGATTTTAAATGTAATTAATTATCTTCTGGGATAATTAATATTGTTTTTAAAGTTAAAATGTAATTGGAAATCGATTATTGGGATGTTAAGTTGGATAATCTTCTGGGTGTTCGATCTGATGTTGGTTTAGGCCTTCGGGGTCGCGCACTTGGGAAAATTATTCTCTTAACGTTTTAACAATCTAGAACTAATTCTAAAAGTGTTTTACCAATACGGAAATCAAACCAAAAAGTTCGGTTCGTTTTTAAAAGTAAAAGTTTGATTCGCTTATGGAAATGAATTATTTTCGAAAAGCAAATCACTTGTACGGAAACGATTTATTTGTATAATTAGCACTAAACATCGAAGAAGTATATTTGTAGCTATTTCAAATGTTAAGACTAATCATGTGACATGACTTTGAGGTAACACTACTTTGACTGGTCCGGTATTACTGTTAACCAAGAAATAGCACAAGTTTGAATTCAATGAGTGGTGATAAGTATACCAGACTTAATTTCCATATACGATCGTTTTATGTCCTCGATAGTTGGTATCTCAGCTATCGGTTATTTCAGCCACTTTATTATCGTCACTCTAAGACGATGTGTTGCTCATTTGAGCTTTGTTTTCCTTTGTCGGAAATGACTAAACCCAAAGAGCGAGTGGGGGTCAAGCTATGTGGGGTTGCTCCCATTAGGGTATTTTCACATCCACTCTAGATTGGATTCGGTGTTGCGCATTGAGATGTGAAGTACTCGGATTCTCGGTAATAGTTGGCGGGGTCCGCCTTGGAGGTTTCCGAGAGCCATCGGAGTTCTCAAGTATATTTCTAGAGGTATATTTTGGTAAGGGGGGCGAACCTCCTAGTCATTTATTGGAAAATTTCCTTTCCTTATTTGATTCGAAAACTCTGAATCTGTTTTCGCTTCAAATTGCCATGAGTAGAGCCAACTCCTCATCATGGCATTTAAGTGTTTATTTAGTCCATTCTATCGAGTTTGGACTGTTACTTTATTTATCCCATTCTATCAAGTTTGGACTGTTACTTTATTTAGCTCATTCTATCGAGTTTGGTCCGTTACTTTATTTAGCCCATTCTATCAAGTTTGGACGGTTACCTTATTTAGTCCATTCTATCAAGTTGGACTATTTTCCTTGTTCTATCCATTCTGTCCAGTTTGGATTTTACTCGGTTTATTTCCATTCTTTCAACTCTGATTTAATATTATTTATGCTCAATCAAATTTGGATTTATTTCCTAATATTTATTTCTACTCTTGCCTGTATGGATGTTATTATTGTGAGGTAAAAACCTGTTCCGTGTTAGTGGCATGGTCTCCCAGAATTTTTATATATGCTCCCCATTTTTCGAGTTATTTTGTAACAACCCGACATTTCGTACCCATTTAATTATCGTCTCTTGACGATCTAATCTGGTTGCTAATAGCTATTGGCATTTTGATCGAATTGAAATTCTCTTCTTATCCAGTTTGAATTCTTTTATAATTGAATTAAAATTTTTGTTAAAAGGGTTGTGGGCTTTACAAATCATCTTGATCCATTCTTTCTTGGTGCCGTATTCATCAAAGACAACCCGATCCTCCTTCCTCATTCTTCATTCATTCGAAACCCTAAATCAAACATTCAAACGAAAGAGAAATAAAAATGGCGACGATTTCCTCTTCGTTTTCTCGATCAGATTAGGGCTTGGCCTCGTTCGTTCTTTCGATGCTTGCTAGGGCTTTCGTTCCATCTGTATTCCGCATTTATGTTATCTGTGTTATTTTTATATCTATTGTCCTAAACTATTATAGCCACTGTGTAGTAGCTTTGAGTTTGTATTGGTATGTCGGATTTCCTCCTGTAATAAAAATGCATGTTATTCTATCTGACATATCGATGCTCGCACAAAGCAATTACATAGATGGTCGCTCCTCAACAGCCTTATTCTCCGTGCTAGTTGACAGCACTACACCGTAGTGTTCTTGGCTAGCGTGGGTATAGAGGTGGGGCGTCACAGCAACCCGACATTTCGTACCCATTTAATTATCGTCTCTTGACGATCTAATCTGGTTGCTAATAGCTATTGGCATTTTGATCGAATTGTAATTCTCTTCTTATCCGGTTTGAATTCTTTTATAATTGAATTAAAAAATTTGTTAAAAGGGTTGTGGGCTTTACAAATCATCTTGATCCATTCTTTCTTGGTGCCGTATTCATCAAAGACAACCCGATCCCCCTTCCTCATTCTTCATTCATTCGAAACCCTAAATCAAACATTCAAACGAAAGAGAAATAAAAATGGCGACGATTTCCTCTTCGTTTTCTCGATCAGATTAGGGCTTGGCCTCGTTTGTTCTTTCGATGCTTGCTAGGGCTTTCGTTCCTCTTGCGCTCTGATCTATGGGCTTTGTATGTCGAAGCACGTGATTGTTTCGATCAATTGTTGGATGTTTCTGATGTTGCCTGGTTCGATCGATTTCGAGATGAATTCTTTGTTGGCTACTTCGACGAGTTCGATGCTTGCTTCTGGAGTCGATCTCCATAAATTTTCGTTCGACTTCGCTTCGGTGAAAGGTGAGTAATTCCCCTTACTCACATCTACTTCGAACCGTTCGAACTTGTCTGTTATTTTGTTTTGTGGCCTTTGATTTTTGACTGGGTTTTATGATGAGTTTTGTTTCTGGTCTTTCACTGTAAATTATGGCCTTGTTGTAGTGGTTTACGTACCTCTGTATAATGGTTTCGAATTGAAGTCATGTTTGGAGTTGAAGCTTGAATACTTCATTTATGGCCTCAGGTTGCTTTGCGAACGAAAATTGGGTTTCTTTTGTTTTGAATCTCTGAAAATTTGTTTTCGTGTGGTTCCTTGTTGACTTTACTGTGATTTATTTCTTTGGCTTACTGGCCCCTGTGAGCTTCGTCTCTGGCCATCTTTTTGCCATTGCTTATCATGCATCATTGTAGCTGTGCACTTCATTGTTTCGCTGTGAGTTTCGACTCTGGCCATCCGCACTTGTAGATGCATTCCATTCCATATTTGTTTGCATACCTTGTAGTTGATTACTGTCCATATGTTTGTTTGCATTCTTTGTAGTTGATTCATTTAGTTGCACTTGCATTATGATCACTGTGACATATTTTTGCATTAAACTATGCTCAATTTATCTTGAGTTGGTCTGATGGTTGATACTGTCTGTTGTTTGTGGTCAGTGACATCGAGTTGGTCTTGTAGTTGTTAGTGTGTTTGTAAATTTGAAGCTGTCTGCATTAGGACATTCTGTAGCCTGGTCTGTGTACATCTTTGTTGAGTCTGGGCATTCTTGTTTTCCAGACTTGATACTTTTTCCCATTTCACTGCTTTCCTGTGTGTACTTGCTATCATGTTGACTTTTGTCTAGAGTAGGTTCTGCATTCATGCATGTTGGCATTCATGTTGTAGCTGTGAAGAAGCATTTGATGTTGTTGTTCCACTTTGTTAGACCTATCTACATTGCATATATGTAGTTGGTTGCTTTGCCTTGACATTTAGTGATGCATTGCTCTGGTTGCTTGGACTTGAATCACTTCATATGTAAACTTGGGCTCTGTTTTGATTTGGTTCACTTGCTCATCTCATCTCTGTCATTTATTCATTTTGGGTTCATGTATTACTTCTCCTGCTAGTATAACCTGATTGCTTGAATGTCATGTTCATATTCATTGTTGTAGTGTTCATTGAATTGCTTGCAAACTGTCTTGCTTTGTTTTTCATCCATTTACTTGAGTCTTTTGAGGCACATGTTTTGGCTCTGCAGCATTGTTGTTGACACTTCTTGGTTTTGACATTGCTGTTTTACTGATATACACAGAAATTTGATGTGTTTGATCATTTTGAGATTTCTGATTTGTTGATTTACACTGCGTAGTGTTATATTTGCCGTTATCCAATTCTCGTATCGAGAGTTGGATATACGAGATTTCTGTGATTTTCGTCTATTTGATATTTGATTATTATTGCTTCTGTGCATTAATAACTGAGTTTGAATTAGACTGACCCGTGTATTATTTTCTTTTGAATTTAATACTCGGGTCAGACCGAGTATTTACAGGTTGTAGATTTTTAGCTTTGGGTTGCTGCTAGAGCTATGAAGACTTTTTATATCATTTGAAGTGGTCTTCGTCTTGTTGTAGTAATCAGTGTGTCTGTTTTAAGATGATAATGTATTCATGTATATTAGTCGATAATGTACGTGTATATATAACTTCTTGAGTCGACAGTTGTAGTTGTATCATTTGTATTGTGTCAAATGTATTGTAACCGATATCAGTTATTGTATATATGAGACTTTTCGTTCCATCTGTATTCCACATTTATGTTATCTGTGTTATTTTTATATCTATTGTCCTAAACTATTATAGCCACTGTGTAGTAGCTTTGAGTTTGTATCGGTATGTCGGATTTCCTCCTGTAATAAAAATGCATGTTATTCTATCTGACATATCGGTGCTCGCACAAAGCAATTACATAGATGGTCGCTCCTCAACAGCCTTATTCTCCGTGCTAGTTGACAGCACTACACCGTAGTGTTCTTGGCTAGCGTGGGTATAGAGGTGGGGCGTCACAGCTTGGTATCAGAGCCTGGGGTTTAGGACAATTATAAAACATAACTTAGATGGAGCATATGTTACAACTATTTGTCGATGTTTTATCTCTCATCTTTACATATGATTATTTTTTACTGTTAGGTATGAATTCCTAACGCTTATTCATGTGCATTTGATTTTGATTTCGTGAAAGTATTTTGGCTTCTGCCTCCGTTTGCTTTGCGAATTCAAGTTGGATTTTTGATGATGAGAAATTTTGTTTTTGTGTTTTCGGCTTTGAATTGATTTAGCCAATGTTGATTTTGTTTTAATTTGGCAAATTAAAGCCATTTTGACTTTTGGACTTTGTTCCACTTTTGTGCTATGCTATGAGTGTCATTGTGTACCTGTTACACTGTGATGAAAAATAGCTTGACCAGTTGCAAATTAAGTGATTTTGATTTTTCATTTATATCTAGTTTGAGTCTCAGCAATTTTGAACTTGATATTTTGTGTTTTTCCTCGTCTGGATTTCCATTCGACTTCGGTCACTTTGTTTTTGAGAAATTGCTAATTTCTTGATTTTCAAGACTCTGATTTTGTTTGCCGTTGGTTTCTTTGATAATGATGATTGATTCATTTTGTACTCGACTGCGGCTATTAATTGTTGGCTTCGACATTGACTTGATTCTTACTTTTGTTGAAGTCATTTATGCATTTCTGCTCGTTTTGCTTTGTTTTTCCAGTTGATAATCGATTCTTCTTTTCCAATTAGTTGTTATCACCTTTGTCGACTTTGATAACTTCTATTTCAGGAATTTTTGGGTATTCCTACTTTGATGAATTTGGAATCGATTTCTTTGGATTCTATTCACATCTTTGTATGTGAATTCTTGTGATTGATTGTTTCTACAATCATTTTTGTGATTTGTCACTTTAAAAATATAAAGGTTTTCTATACTAGTAGTAAATATTAAAATCCTTTTTCTCCAAACGATTTCAAAACTATTTTACTACAAAGCTCTTTTTCTTAAACCGTTTTCCAATCTATTAGTATATACAAGCCTTTATTTCACTCGTATGAGAAATCGAATTAAACAGCTTAGTAAAACAAGTGGTATGAAACGCTTGCGTTTCCTTCGTCGGTTAACTCCTGGACTTGTTCGATTGAACCTTTTGTGACAATTTTTTTAGTGTAGATTTACAGTTTGTTCGTAAATATTTAAGCTAAGCAAGTGGTTATGGTACATGAAGCTAAACTTTTATATTTACTAGCTTAGTGTAATTGACACTTCTCGTTGATCATGACGATCATTTTATGATTTAGACTAGACACCACTTGTGTGATTCCATTCACACATACCTTTTTGCTTTTTGGTTAGTCTAGACCTTAATTTGTGTGATTCCACTCACACATATCTTTTTGTTTGCAAGGTTAGACTAGACACCACTTGTGTGATTCCATTCACACATACCTTTTTGCTTTTTGGTTAGTCTAGACCTTAATTTGTGTGATTCCACTCACACATATCTTTTTGTTTGCAAGGTTAGACTAGACACCACTTGTGTGATTCCATTCACACATACCTTTTTTCTTTTTGGTTAGTCTAGACCTTAATTTGTGTGATTCCACTCACACATATCTTTTTGTTTGCAAGGTTAGACTAGACACCACTTGTGTGATTCCATTCACACATACCTTTTTGCTTTTTGGTTAGTCTAGACCTTAATTTGTGTGATTCCACTCACACATATCTTTTTGTTTGCAAGGTTAGACTAGACACCACTTGTGTGATTCCATTCACACATACCTTTTTGCTTTTTGGTTAGTCTAGACCTTAATTTGTGTGATTCCACTCACACATATCTTTTTGTTTGCAAGGTTAGACTAGACACCACTTGTGTGATTCCATTCACACATACCTTTTTGCTTTTTGGTTAGTCTAGACCTTAATTTGTGTGATTCCACTCACACATATCTTTTTGTTTTCAAGTTTAGACTAGACACCACTTGTGTGATTCCATTCACACATACCTTTTTGCTTTTTGGTTAGTCTAGACCTTAATTTGTGTGATTCCACTCACACATATCTTTTTGTTTTCAAGGTTAGACTAGACACCACTTGTGTGATTCCATTCACACATACCTTTTTGCTTTTTGGTTAGTCTAGACCTTAATTTGTGTGATTCCACTCACACATATCTTTTTGTTTGTGAGGTTAGGCTAGACACCACTTGTGTGATTCCACTCACACATACCTTTTTGCTTTTTGGTTAGCCTAGACCTCAATCTGTGTGATTCCGACTCACACATATGGGGTAGCTCCCCATGGTCTTCGGACCGTCTTGTGATAGGCCTCCCCCTCTTTGTGATTTCTGGTTTTCGTATGTCGATTTCTAGAATTTATGTTTTCTGGATTTCTTGTGATGATTTCTGGAATTTTGTGCTTCACCAATTTTTATGATTTTCAGTGATATGATATCCGTTTTTGTGCATTGGTGAATTCATGTGATATTGACTTGTTATGAATACAAGTTTAGGGTATGATATCCCTTTCTATCTTTGAGAAGATTCTTGTGACATTTTTGATGAATGAAAATTCATTTGGTATTATATTTCGATGCCAGTTATTTTGATGAGATTTTGACGTGTTAACTTCAGTAACCGTCAATTTTGAAATGGATTTACAAGCGGTTCTCCCACAATACTGATATTGCTAATTTAATCACGTATTTTCAAAATTCGTTATTTTTAAAAGTTGTTTCAAAATATAAATTAAAATTGTTTTCAAAATTCTTACAGTTTGCATTTTCAATAGAATGAGGAAGCGATTTAAACGTTTCAGCAAAATCGAGGACTATGACCCCTTTCTTTTACTGGTTCGCTTAATTCCGGACTTGTCCGTTTGAGAATGTGAAATGTTATTTTTAAAAACACACAATCCTGCACTTTCAAGGAAACGATAAAGAGATTTAAACGATTTAGCAAAAGTACGGAGTATGGAACCATACTTTTACTACTTCGATTAATTCCGGACTCGTTAATTGAATATTTATGACTTCTGATTATCGTTTTTGATAATCAGATGTTTGTGTTTCTGATTATCGTTTTTGATAATCGGATATTTCTGATTTCTGATTATCGTTTTTGATAATCAGATATTTGTGTGATTTGATTATCATTTGTGATAATTAAATATTTGTTTTCTGATTATCGTTTGAGATAATTAGATATTTGATTTGTTTCTGATTATCGTTTGAGATAATTAGATATTTGATTTGTTTTCTGATTATCGTTTGAGATAATTAGATATTTGATTTGTTTTCTGATTATCGTTTGAGATAATTAGATATTTGATTTGTTTTCTGATTATCGTTTGAGATAATTAGATATTTGATTTGTTTTCAGATTATCGTTTGAGATAATTAGACATTTGATTTGTTTTCTGATTATCGTTTGAGATAATTAGATATTTGATTTGTCTTTTGATTATCGTTTTTGATAATCAGATATTTGTGAAATTTGATTATCGTTTGAGATAATTAAATATTTTTCGATTTGATTAATCGAATGTTTGTGTTTCTGATTATCGTTTTTGATAATCAGATATTTGTGAAATTTGATTTTCATTTGTGATAATTAAATATTTATTGATTTGATTATTGTTTGAGATAAGTAAATATTTGCGATTTGAAAATTCAATTATCGTTTTTGATGATTGAATATTTACGATTTTGAGATTCGAGCTTCGTCTTTTTCTCTGGCGATTCAGGTGAGTAATTTGATTTACTCACATTCAATTCGTGCAGTATGTGATTTCTGCTCTGATTCCTTTTCTTTCAATTGCTAGAACTCGATTGATCTTGTTTTTATCAGTCGATGATGATGTTTAAGGTTGTTTATAGAGTTGTCTGATTTTGATTCCTTGATCCCCTCGATGTTGATTCTTTTGATTTGAAGCAGTCGAACCTTTCGATTTTATATCTGATACTTCCATAATTCCAATACTTCCCTGTTGACATTTTCTTTGCTTATGCATTCGACATTGCCATCCTCTTTTTGTTGTTACCTTTTATCCATTTACTCCTTATGATTGCGAAGACGCAATTTCTTTAAGGAGGGGAGTCTGTAACAACCCGACATTTCGTACCCATTTAATTATCGTCTCTTGACGATCTAATCTGGTTGCTAATAGCTATTGGCATTTTGATCGAATTGAAATTCTCTTCTTATCCGGTTTGAATTCTTTTATAATTGAATTAAAATTTTTGTTAAAAGGGTTGTGGGCTTTACAAATCATCTTGATCCATTCTTTCTTGGTGCCGTATTCATCAAAGACAACCCGATCCCCCTTCCTCATTCTTCATTCATTCGAAACCCTAAATCAAACATTCAAACGAAAGAGAAATAAAAATGGCGACGATTTCCTCTTCGTTTTCTCGATCAGATTAGGGCTTGGCCTCGTTCGTTCTTTCGATGCTTGCTAGGGCTTTCGTTCCTCTTGCGCTCTGATCTGTGGGCTTTGTATGTCGAAGCACGTGATTGTTTCGATCGATTGTTGGATGTTTCTGATGTTGCCTAGTTCGATCGATTTCGAGATGAATTCTTTGTTGGCTACTTCGACGAGTTCGATGCTTGCTTCTGGAGTCGATCTCCATAAATTTTCGTTCGTCTTCGCTTCGGTGAAAGGTGACTAATTCCCCTTACTCACATCTACTTCGAACCGTTCGAACTTGTCTGTTATTTTGTTTTGTGGCCTTTGATTTTTGACTGGGTTTTATGATGAGTTTTGTTTCTGGTCTTTCACTGTAAATTATGGCCTTGTTGTAGTGGTTTACGTACCTCTGTATATTGGTTTCGAATTGAAGTCATGTTTGGAGTTGAAGCTTGAATACTTCATTTATGGCCTCAGGTTGCTTTGCGAACGAAAATTGGGTTTCTTTTGTTTTGAATCTCTAAAAATTTGTTTTCGTGTGGTTCCTTGTTGACTTTACTGTGATTTATTTCTTTGGCTTACTGGCCCCTGTGAGCTTCGTCTCTGGCCATCTTTTTGCCATTGCTTATCATGCATCATTGTAGCTGTGCACTTCATTGTTTCGCTGTGAGTTTCGACTCTGGCCATCCGCACTTGTAGATGCATTCCATTCCATATTTGTTTGCATACCTTGTAGTTGATTACTGTCCATATGTTTGTTTGCATTCTTTGTAGTTGATTCAGTTAGTTGCACTTGCATTATGATCACTGTGACATATTTTTGCATTAAACTATGCTCAATTTATCTTGAGTTGGTCTGATGGTTGATACTGTCTGTTGTTTGTGGTCAGTGACATCGAGTTGGTCTTGTAGTTGTTAGTGTGTTTGTAAATTTGAAGCTGTCTGCATTAGGACATTCTGTAGCCTGGTCTGTGTACATCTTTGTTGAGTCTGGGCATTCTTGTTTTCCAGACTTGATACTTTTTCCCATTTCACTGCTTTCCTGTGTGTACTTGCTATCATGTTGACTTTTGTCTAGAGTAGGTTCTGCATTCATGCATGTTGGCATTCATGTTGTAGCTGTGAAGAAGCATTTGATGTTGTTGTTCCACTTTGTTAGACCTGTCTGCATTGCATATATGTAGTTGGTTGCTTTGCCTTGACATTTAGTGATGCATTGCTCTGGTTGCTTGGACTTGAATCACTTCATATGTAAACTTGGGCTCTGTTTTGATTTGGTTCACTTGCTCATCTCGTCTCTGTCATTTATTCATTTTGGGTTCATGTATTACTTCTCCTGCTAGTATAACCTAATTGCTTGAATGTCATGTTCATATTCATTGTTGTAGTGTTCATTGAATTGCTTGCAAACTGTCTTGCTTTGTTTTTCATCCATTTACTTGAGTCTTTTGAGGCACATGTTTTGGCTCTGCAGCATTGTTGTTGACACTTCTTGGTTTTGACATTGCTGTTTTACTGATATACACAGAAATTTGATGTGTTTGATCATTTTGAGATTTCTGATTTGTTGATTTACACTGCGTAGTGTTATATTTGCCGTTATCCAATTCTCGTATCGAGAGTTGGATATACGAGATTTCTGTGACTTTCGTCTTTTTGATATTTGATTATTATTGCTTCTGTGCATTAATAACTGAGTTTGAATTAGACTGACCCGTGTATTATTTTCTTTTGAATTTAATACTCGGGTCAGACCGAGTATTTACAGGTTGTAGATTTTTAGCTTTGGGTTACTGCTAGAGCTATGAAGACTTTTTATATCATTTGAAGTGGTCTTCGTCTTGTTGTAGTAATCAGTGTGTCTGTTTTAAGATGATAATGTATTCATGTATATTAGTCGATAATGTACGTGTATATATAACTTCTTGAGTCGACAGTTGTAGTTGTATCATTTGTATTGTGTCAAATGTATTGTAACCGATATCAGTTATTGTATATATGAGACTTTTCGTTCCATCTGTATTCCGCATTTATGTTATCTGTGTTATTTTTATATCTATTGTCCTAAACTATTATAGCCACTGTGTAGTAGCTTTGAGTTTGTATCGGTATGTCGGATTTCCTCCTGTAATAAAAATGCATGTTATTCTATCTGACATATCGGTGCTCGCACAAAGCAATTACATAGATGGTCGCTCCTCAACAGCCTTATTCTCCGTGCTAGTTGACAGCACTACACCGTAGTGTTCTTGGCTAGCGTGGGTATAGAGGTGGGGCGTCACATATTTCACGCTTGTATTTCCAAACTGATCTGGGTGTTATTTATTTATAATGCTCGGGTCAGATCGAGTATTTTGCCCAGGTTTTCTTTGAAGTAATATGATGCATGGAGGGGAGCTGAAGATTCACATGTCGTAGTATTTTATTTTTTCACTGTATTATATAGTATGCCTATCGGCATTTGTAAGGTCGGGATTTTATAACTGTCCAGCTGATAAGGTTTGTTTTTAACTCTGATATACTCTGTATGTTTGGAGTGAGAGTTTCTACTGTTATTGTTCTATTATATGTTGTCGATCCCGTTGTGAGGTTCTGTTTTTCTCCGTTCTATGTTCTTTTCTTTTTATTTACCCTAACAATCTGCCCTTTTGTCGATAGGATGCGCGCCATTTGAGCACAGTGGTAGTGTTTGGTGTCGACTTTCGATGGTTAAAAAGGTGGGTTATTACATTTGGTATCAGAGCGCAAGGTTAAGCGAGAACCTTTGCTTCGGTAGGGTTTGGCTCATTAGAGATAGAGTAAGCGACACCCTAGAATGAGTTTGAGAGTATTATATATACGAGAGCGTATTTATTAATGTTATAAAAATGTATTCTATTAATTGGTCTATTGAGTTTTTATGAATTCTGGTCGAGATGTGGGACGCCACGGTATCGATAGGGATTTCTAAACACTCGACCAAGGCCAACGGACATGGTATTGAAAATTTTGATAATTTAGCAAATTATATATTTTGCCTAGGAGTATAATTCACATATATAAAGAAATAATTTTCAAAACTTTATATAGTTATAAAGTGAGTTGGTTTAAATGTGATAATGTTTATTTATTATCACTATTGTTTGTTTGGTTATGCTTTACTTAAATGAGAAGCATAGACTGTTGGTAGTTAATTGCTAAATTGTGCTCGATTTTCAAAGGAGCCTTTATCGCTTTGATTTGAAACGAACCCTTTGTGAATTAAATTTTCACAATTTGACTATAAGGTGTTCGAAGAATACGATTAAATTAAGAATTCACTGTTTAATAATGGTGAGTTAAGAATTAAACTTTATAAAAAGTTGTAATATAATCTAAATAGTGGAATAAGATATTTAGAGAATAAATATTGAGGATAATTCTATTATAATAAAGAACGATTATTATAATATGAAATGATTTTTATATAAATAAAGTTTTATATAAATTTAGTTTGAAAAACATGTTTAAAAAGGATATTTGTATTTGAATCCTGGAATTTTTGAAAAATAATTTCAAAGGAATTCTTGAGAAATGAAATAGCTGTACTTTTGAAAGTATTTAAAAGTAAAAATATATTGAGAAGTAAAATTTTAAATGGATCGCATTTTCTTTGGGATAATTAGAAGGAAATTGTTTCGACTAGTTTTGTGATAATCTGAATAATCTTCTAAGTGATGATCAAATGTTTGCTTAGGCGAACTTATGGAATACTTAGTAAATTATTCTCATTATCATTGTGCGGTCGAAATGAGTTTAAATCCGAATAAACCTAAAGTGAGTTTTAATAAATAAATTGTTTGAAGTTATTATATATAAAAATATAAAGTATGCTTTCAAAGGTAAGTTTTAAAATTAAAACCGGTTATCTAATTTTTGAGTACCCTTGTAACAACCCTAGATTTTTACATATATTTTAAATTTGACTTTATTTTATTTTGAATTTATTTTTAACTTGTTTTATTTCAAACATTTCATTTTTAAATATAAATGTTGATTATTATGTGAATTATAAGTTCAAACTGGTATAAATTGTATATTTTCCTAAAAAGTGAATTTGTGGTCAAACTTTGACTTTTGAACTTTAAATTTAAATATTTAAATTCTTAAATTTTATCTTTTATTATGAAAATAGATTTAATTTCATGAATACTGCTTTTCGTTTCGTTGAAAACGGACTTATATTGTGGAAGTTATGTAATTTTCAATTTTGTGTATAAACTGTTTATTTACCAATATTATTTATTTTAAATCATATAAATTATATTTTTTTTGTCATTTTTTGTTTAATATGTGTTAATATGTTATTTTATGCCTTTTTATATTTTTAAAATGATAATATAATTTTTCTAAAGTATACTTGAATTTATTTCAAAATTTAAAGCCTAGTTATGTATATATTGTCATTTTTCCTTATTTAATTGATATTATTTAAATTTTATTTATTTATTTTATTTTCTGAGACTATTTATCTTTGTTTCCTGTCATTTTCATATATATATACAAATTAAAAAGAAAATAGAAGAAATTTGAAAAGTTTTAAACTCTTGAAATTCCAAAGTCTTTTCATCTCCCGACTTTTCATTTTCCTAACTCCTTTCTTTATTGTTTTTGGCCGTGCATACCTCTATTCTTTCCAGCCGACTTCTTCATTCTTTTTCACGCAAATTATTTTTCATTCCTCAAGGAAAAACTCACGGCCATTGTATGGAAAGTTTGGGTAAAAATTCATCTTCTTCTTACTTGTTTTTCTAGTATTCTATTGAATTTTGTATATTGTTCTCATCTTCATAGCTTGGTTCCTCCTCCTCCAGGCCTAGGCCGACCACCACCACCCCCTTCCTCTGACCATCACCCACCCTAGTCCACCTCCTCTCTAGGCCGAGCAACCCCAATGCATAGATCAACACAAAAACCTACCAAATCCACCACTACTTATACAAACCAAGCCAATAATTGCAACATCAACCTCTACCACCATTAGCCGCTACTACCACCACCACCACCACCACCTCTGACTTGACCTTCACCCTCTACCACATCACCCACCACCACCTGGACCCACTGGCCATGCCCCATAGCCTCTGGCCGAGCCAAGTTGTGACAAATATGTGATGATATTTTGCCTTGTTTTAGCCTTGTACACCTAGATCCATGAACCCACCTTCAAGCACATGTAGGCCGACCCATATGGACCCAAACCAGACCCAATTCCCTGTGTTAGCTGAGCTTAATCACTGACTAACTGAAGTACATGAGGTTGAGAACAAGTGCAATTCAAATGGATATGGTTTTGGGTGTTGTTTCTAATGTTATTTGATGTTAAAGTGTGTTGTAACTTATGTATATATGTATATTGTTTTATGTAATTGAATTCAAGGCCTATAGCTTTGGCTCTCCACTCTCAAGTCATTTCCCTATTGTCGTGCCTTCGTAGTGTCTGTATTGTTTGCTTTGGTAGCTATCTCCAGCTCTGAACAGGTGAGTTATTCTCACCAGACAATCTGTACCTATATAACTGATAAACCGACACCACTTGAATCTGTAAATGTATTTCATCCTGTTATAACTGCTATATTATGATCATATGATGTTTACACATGTTATTGCACCTGTTATATCACATGTTACTATTATATTATACTATTATGTTATTTATATCAGTTATCACCCTTGCAAGTTCCCTGTAGACTAGAATCACTATAGGTTGAAATGATACATACCCGAACGGACTTTAGAATAAGAAAAAATCGTTATAGGATGAAATGATAGGCCTAAGCGGTTTCCATTTCATTCTTACTTGGGATTGCGGGTTTGAAATGATCAAACCCGGATTTTTATTCTAAATTACGGACTAAAATGATATAGTATCCGTATTACTTTACCTAGGCTAAAAAAAATTATATACAAACTCGTGGTTAAAATATGTTTTTCTAAAATTTTTAAAATATTTTAGAAATGTAAATATTATAATATTTTGATTTAAACTTAATTAAAAATGATTTTTGTAAAGTATTTTTGATTTTTCTGAGAATTTATAAGTGAAATAAATAAATGGTAAAGTGGAAATTTGAAATGTAAGTTATTTTGGAAATTCTAATTTGGTGATGAAATGGAATTTAAATTAAATATGAAATATGATAAATTTATGATATTTTGAATTAAAATGAATTATAAATGATTTTATAATATATTAATGATTTTGAATAAAGTTAAAATGTGAAATGAATGAATATTTAAGTTGTATTTTGAAATATAACTTAAATTGGAAATTATGAATTTTGTTTAAAAGTGAAATTTTGAAGGTAAGTAAATATAATGAAAATAAGTTATATGGGAGATTTAAACTTAAGTGTTAAGTTAAAATTTAACTATAAAGAATTGAAATTTAATGTTTGAATTTAATATGTAAATTATTATTAAATATTGACCTTTGAATAGAAATTTAACTTTATAAAATCATGAATATACGGGCATTTTAAATGATTGTTTTAAAGTGAGAAATTTTGATTTTTTTAGTAAAAATGATTTATATTAAAATATAATTGTTTGTGAAACTGTATTGAAAACCCTGAATTTTAATTAACAGCATTTCAAAAATGCTATTATTTCTAAGGTAAAGGATATTACATCAATTGTAAATGTTGTAGTTGATATAAATGAACCAAATGGCTAAATTTTAATAAAGGGATATTATAGCACTTTGTAAGTGCTATAATTATGGAATTTAACTAAGGTTTTATTTGAACTAATGTAACCCCATTACAGTATTTTAATGCTGTCTTTTGTTAAATTGAACTGTTTTGAAAGTAACTTTCTATAACATTTTCCAAATGCTGCGAAAGGTGAATTTTCATTGTTTGATAAGTTTAAGTAAATAAATGGACTTTGAAAGATTTAATTTTTGAAAATATAATAACTTCATTTTAATGTTTTAAAATGAAGTAATTTATTTGAAATATAAACTATTTTGAAATGTGCGTTGAAATGGTATTTCAAATAAAATAAATGCAATTTTGAAAAGATATGATATTGTGACATTTTGAAATGGATTTTTGAATGATATTGAATTTTGAAATGATATTTGATTTATAAGTATAAAATACCAATTTTGATATTTTAACCACGGGATGTATTTAATATATGGTTTAACTGATCCTTAGAGGATGGGCGATCCCAAGCATCCTTTAAGATATTGTACATTACGGCTACAGTTCACTTGAGTTGGTTTACATTATATAAGTATGTATGTCCTGACTCGAGTATTTTGTATTTTGATTTACGCTCGGGTCAGCTTGAGTATTTACAACTTAGCTTTGGATCTCTTTCTGGAGCTAGGAATCGTTGGAGATTCTGCTTATCTAGTTATCTATCCATTTCAGTTTCAGTTGTTCTATTTCAACTCTAGTATTATAAACTTCTATGTATTTGAGATTACTATTGTATATGTTTCAGACTGATATTATGTATTTTGTTTTGAGAGTTTGTTGTAGTAGCTTCATGAACTACCATGGTATTTTAAATTTCCGCTGTGAGTTATTCTGATATTTCTATGTCTGTGATTCTATGAATGATTTTATTTGCTCCAAATTTTATTACAATCTGTTATTTTGAATTATTCAAGTCAGACATGTGTGGATTATTGTTGATTTGAATGGTCTAAAATAGTGGGTCGTTACAACCCTAAAGGGGAATTGGTTTCAAAATAAAAAGTAATTCTAACAAGAGATTGTCTGGATAAATAAGATTTTCCCTTAGATAAGATAAGGGATAAATTAGAAACAAATAAATTGGGTTAAATTAATAAAGAAGGTTTTTATAGACAATTTTTTTATTAAAACCATATAATTGTTTGAAACATCTAAGTAGTAGGAACTACTTATTTATTGGGTCAACCCATAAATATTATTTGTTTTTACTCTATATGTTAAAAAGGTTAATAGGTTGACCCGGTTTTAAGAAATCATAAATTGATTTGATCTCCATCTGGATCTTTGAAAAAGTTAAAAAATAAAATAAAATTTATATGTACTCTCAGGATATAAAAGAATATTATATAAGTAAATAAAGGGAATACATTATGATTTGATGTTTTATAAAGAAATAACTTTATAAGGTATTTTAAAAATTGGGTGAGAAATTATGAGATAACTTGTAAATAATTTTAGTATTGAATAAAATACTAAGTGAAATTATAAGTGAATTAGAAATTAATATAATTAAGAAAACTAATAAAATATAGAGTATAACTTTCCATTTTGTCCGAGTTAGTTTGGATAATCTTCTAAGCAATACTAAATGGCTAATGAGCAAAATAGTATGCTTAGATAATTATATATATTTTTGGACAATCAAGAAAGTTTTGAACCTAAGTTGAAAATTCGTTTGTTAATCATTTGACATTTTGAAACAATATTAAGTGATAAGTTTTTCCTTATGGATGTTGAATGACTGTTATGTTAATTTATTCCTTCACGGAATTTGATTGATTTGATTTGATTGAGTTGAATTGATTGGTTGGGTGATTTTGTATACCATTGTTTATAAAGTTTAAATTTATAAACAAGGGACTTCGAATTGTTGTTATTAGGACCTAAATCCCGATGATTTTGAAATTGAGATTTTTGAAGATTCTAGGAAAGGAATGATATTTGTTCACTCTAGTTGATGTTTTAGGAGGAACCAGAATACCACTGGACGCTTCATGTTGTTTTGATTCTAGAGTTTCACCATCATTTATTTGAAGGGATCCCCTCCTTGTCATTTTGATTTTGAGCTTTGATTTTTCCCTCTGAGAAATTTGAAAATAAATTTTTGATTGAAAAACCCGGGTATTTAGATCTGAATTTATCATCTGAAAATAATTGGATGCATAGCATCTATTGTAGAATATCCGCTTGTTTGTTGCATATGAGATATGGTTGTTAGTTACCCGTAGATTTATATCATGCTAGTTTTTACACATAGAATTGCACCACATTGCTTTTGTTAGCTTTTTTTTTTCTTTTAGATTTCATAAGTTCAGGTATGCAAGAGATTGCTATTTGATTCTTGTGCACGGGCATTTACATAGAAGATAATAAATTGCTTACTAAAATATAAATCAAACGCGAAAGAGGTACGTAATAAATTCCGGAAATTTAAATTGGTTGATGATTTTATGCCCTAGATATGGGAGGCCACTTGGGTTTTGTTTTCTTTGATTGGTTTGGAGCCCGTTGAGGCGATTTGTAGTTGTACCGATCGAGCTGCGCAAATGAGACACTAGCGAAATTTTTCGAAAATTTAAGAGTTAGAAAATTTTTCAGAAATTTGGAAAAAAATTTACAACTTAAAAAAATTTAATTTTCTAGGTTATATCTTGGAATGAATGAATGAAAGAGAATTAGTTGGTATAAGTGAATGAATTTAAAAGGTTTAGAAATTTTAAAATCTATTCCAACTAATTGGTAAAGTTAATTAGTTTAATAACTCGTTTTAATTAACAATTTTAAACTTAAGGGTTTTGGGAACGTTTTCTTTTCAGGGACGAAATTCATTTAATGGGGGGAGAATGTAACAACCCAAAATTTTAGTTATTTGATTTTAAATGTTTAATTAATTTTAAATATTTAAAATAATTGAATTTTGGAATTTAATAATTTACAATTCAAATATAGGGAATAATTAAATATTTAAATTGTGAATTAAATGTTAACTAAATGAATTTAATAATTTTATTTAACTCATTTTAATTTATAAATAATATTAATGAATTCGATTTGTGAATTTATTTACAAATATAAATAAATCAGATTTAAATATCGATAATTATATATTTAAATTTGTGAAATTAGCCTTCCGGGGCACAGTCTCAGATTTCAATGAAACTAGTTTCATTGGATCCATAATAGTGAATTATATTACGCCGCCGAATTTCGTAGCGATCAGACGTATCGTTTGGTCGTGTAAGATCGAAACACATTGAAATTAATATCGAAAATTTAATATAATTACTAGATCCAAAAACCTACCTTCAGCATATAATCGAATTAGGTCTCGAAACAAGTTCCATTGTGCTCAGAATAGGGGTATAACATATGGAACGCCAGACTGGATGTATCGTTTGGAGTTCGAGATTTATGGGTATGTTTTGTTGAATATTTTAAAATTAAAATAATATTTATATGCACATACGCACCATATCAGCCCATCATTTAATAGCCCACACACCTATACCCCTAGCATACTCAATCATGATCTTCTCCCTATAAAGAAATGCATGTAAATCAAGAAATGATTTTCCCTTTTAAACCAAACTTCAAAAATCTAAATCTAAATGTTTACTCAATGAAAAATCATGAAACCGTTTTTAAAAATCCCAACTCGATGAGAGCTTCGTCTGTGCATACTTTGGGGATGTTCGACCATGGTTTGTATTGGGGGTCGTGTACTTGATAGTGCTATGATTGGGTTTTGTGGAGCGTATGGTCATCGATTGGCGAATTGGAGCTTGGATTTGAGTTCGGGAGGTCGAATAGCACCTAGTGCTGAAGTTTTAGGGAGTTTGGTGGTCGTTTGGTGGGTCCATCATTTTGAGGGGCTATAGAGGGGTGCTTAAGGTCGGATTTTTTGGGGCATGTGGAGGTGGATCCGAGGTGTTGAGGTTGAAGCATGCGCGAAGACGGCCGCGTTGGTGAAAACGGGAGGTCGTTTCGTTGAGAAACGAATGAGATATGGCCGTTTGAAGTTATGGCCATGGTGGGTTCATGCATTTCCTGTACACACGTCTTGAGAAGGGAGGAAGATGATTAGAGGGAGAGAGGATGATTAGTTTGGTAATTAGTATGTTATTTAAGTTATTAATTAATTTAATTTAATCGATAACTTATAATTTGAATAACTTTTGCGTACGTAGTCGGATTCGAACGCCGTTTGTTGCGTTGGACACATGTCGTCAAGATCTTCATGATGGAATTGGTTAGGTTGGATTTTTAGCATGTAACGACCTGAAATTTTTAACCATTCGCATCCATACATGTCGGATTTGAATTGCTCAAAATATCAGATTGTTAATTTAAATTTGGCAAAACTCAGAAGTCTCGAATACATAGATGTCTCAATACCATAGTTAAATACAAGATCTGAATACATCACTGGAATAAACTGAATAACTGATAGCAGAATCGATAGATAACTGGGTCTCCAAGCGTAGCTCCAACTCCAAAGGTGAGTCTCAAATACTGTATCACTCAGTCTGACCCGAGCGTAAAGCAAAACACCAAAACACTCGAGTCAGGATTAACATTCTTATATCAATAAATCCAACTCAAGTGAAATATCAACTGAAATACAAGTAACTCAAAGGATGTTTGGGATAACCATCCTCTAAGGATCCGTTAAACTATCTACTATGTAGTAATATTCGCTATTATAATAATGTCTATAATAAAATAAAATTACTTTAAAATAGCATTAAGGAGTGACCCAATATTCCCCTTAACACATAATACTCCCAGTAGTCTATCCAGTATTAGCATACTCCCAGATCGGGGGCTACCCTCAATACTCCACAGGCTATGGCACAAATCCAAACTCGTAGTAAAGCTCGATATGGTAGGTGACACGGCACAACTAGGAAATGTCAGGGTAGATATACCAATTACGCATCCGAGATGGTGGAAACGCATAGCAGCCACTACCACCCACCTCGGAACACACTCCTAAATAAAATCGAAGGGTGACCACCAAATCAATCACAAAGTAATAGAATGGCATCGAAGAAATGCGTCCGATCAGAGGTGCTACCTCATTGGCCCGTCAATCACTCCTGTTTTAGCCACCTTATGCCAACTCACGGGAGTTGGGTCCACGTATATACCTCAATAGGAATCGTCGCCACCATCCTACTTCATTCTGGAATCTCCACCGCGTACACGGTTGTTTAAAGTGGTTTTCGGTATCGACAGAGAGTATGCCCATATCCGATCCTGGTCTCTTTAACAACCAATTGTTATTATAACACCGCGGTCATTTCAAAATAGTTTATACTTCAAAACCAAAATATCATTTTCATTTCAAAAACAAATCAATACGATATCATTTCCATTTCAAATATATTCACTTCCAAAATCATAGTACTTTCAAGGATATAATACTTTCGGAACCAAAACCAGTTGAAATAATAATACTTTGGAAATCATAATACTTTGAAATTCATAACTTTGGAAATCATAACCCTTTGAAATCAATACATTTTGGAATCCGTAACACTTTCCTCTTAAATAGTTTAGATATTAAAATTAAATATATAATAAAATAGTTTATAAAATAAAAATAGTTTATATAAAATAGTTATAAGTTAAAATAGTTTATAATAAAATAATTTATATTGAAGATGATTAAAATAGTTTATATTAAAATAATTTAAAAAGAAAAAATATAAATAGTTTTAGATATAGTTTAAAAATACTTCATATAAAAATAGCTTCCTCAAATTTCACAAATCGATTCAAATCAAATCAAATTCCAAAATTCAAATTTAATCAAATCTCAAATCATCAATTTCAATTCGATTCAGTTTCTAAATAAACCATTTCCAATTATCGATTTTCAAATACATATTGAACCATAAAATAAGCCATTCAAATTTCTATATATATCAAAGTCAATATATTCAACATTTCAAAACTAAATTCGATAATTTTATATATATATCAAATTCACTTTACTATTATTAGTTTTGAAATATTTACTTAATCATTTCAATAATATCTAAATACAGCTTCAATTTACAAATTTAAATAAACAAAATATCCCATTTAAATTTATATAAATTCGAAATATTCATTTGAGTCACTTTTAATCAAATTCAAGTTATAAAATCATAGCTTTAAAATTTCAAATTTAATAAATTTCAAATCAAACTTATTTACGTAAAGTTCTTAAATAAATATAATTTCAAATAAATTTCAAATCATTATAAACTCTATATTTGGAAATATAGATATTAAATAAATACTTAACATATTATTTATCAACTTTATTAAATCAACTTTAATAAACCTTTAAAATCAATATTGATTGAAACCATATATTTCTTTTCAAAACCATAGAAATCATTTTCCAAAATATTTATATATAGACCAACGGTGTCTATATAAAATTTTATATCCTATGGTCAAGTGATACGGATATTTATCATTTCAATCTATAATTTAAATATATACGGGTATATATCATTTCAACCCGCAATCCCAAATTCAATTCAATGAAAATCGCTTGGGTTTATCATTTCAACCCATAACGATTTCCTCCTATTCTACAGATCGTTCGGGTATGTATCATTTCAACCCATAGTGAATTCTATACTAACAGAGAACTTGCAGAGTGATAACAGATATGACAATAATATAACAGGCATATAACATCAATACAAATAACAGATAATGGTGTCAGATGTCACAGGTGAACAGATACAGATAATGGCATATATATAGCAATGTGAATAACTAACAGCAACATATTTCAATTGTTTTTTCAATTGAAATCAAATTTAATAAATATAAGAACATTAATCGTGAGTGATTGCTCACCTTTCGAGGCTAGAGATGAACGAGAATGAGATGAGTTACGAATCCAAGCACGAATTCCAAAGCGAAGCTAGATTGGCATGAATTCAACGAACAACTAATAAAACAAATTGACGGAACAAATAAATTTTTAGCTCAACTTAAACTGGAACACAATAAATATTACACCCACATATATCATTTCCAAATAGTTAATATAAAATTTTAAATTCATATTAAAAATAATATATATATACTTATGAATATAAACTAAAGTACAAACATGTATATATAACTGTTTTGAACCCAAATGATATCTTCATATATTTCAAATCTATATTTCGTTAGAAAACATATAATATATATATATATACTTAAACCAAGCTCGATTATTCTTATATATATATATATATAGACTAATATGTTTAAGCAAATGTACATTGTATATATTTCTAAACTAAAAACATATATGTATATTCATAGTTATAACAAATATATATAACTGGACTAAAGTGAAACATAAAGCTATAGACCCATGATGTGCATAATATATATATATATATTTTGAAAACCCAGGAGAACCTGGCGGGCCGGTAAACTCCTGAGGAGGGTATAGTAAAGCCATCCGCTAATCCTAGCCCCCATACGATGTACATAATTAATATATATATATATATATATATAATTCATCTGAACAGAAATGAGTAAAACAGTGTAATCACAACCATGCTTATATAAGTTATATATATAACTAATACTTTATCTAAAACTTACATGAATATATACAGATTTGACTGAATATAATATATAATATTGACCTGAACTTATAAATACACATATGATAACAATATTTTATATAAATCTTATACAACTTAAAATATACGAACTGTCCTATTGATAAATAAACTATGCAGACTTATGTTATGATATGTAAACCAATGTGAGCAAAATTTCTAACATATATAGCTAACAAACAATATAGTGCAATATATATGCGGCTGGCATAACACATACAATATAACTATACATATATGCCTATACATATTTCAAAACAAGCACTGTCATTTATATATATATATATAATAGTATGCATAAAATATGTTTGGATTTATATTCATGAGACTAGTTTATAAAAGTACTCATATATATATATATGTGTAAAATTATCAGATCCAAAAATGTATAAACACGTTTATATCATACGAAACTTGTAATAAGCATTCGAATATAACCCAGTATCATGTAATATGATAATATATATAGTTTATACTTAACAGAAAACACATATGAATGACACAGTATATAAATATGCAAACATAGATATATTCAAACATATATGCACGCATATGTATATAAACTGGAAAAAGAAGAAGGAATATAACAAATTTTTGTAGACTTGTACATATATATATATAGTACCATGACTACCAACAGTAGACTTATATAAAAATATCCATCGTTTTATATATAACGAACAAATAGGCAGAATCACGTATGTATAGTACAGCTCATATACATATTATAAAAGAGACAAGCCTTTCCAAAACCAAGCATATATATAAGCAGTATACTCATATATATATGTTAAATTACCATATCTACATATTACGTATTGTTTTAAATCAATATTATTTCGAAATAAAGTATAAAATAGCATTATCTTATTCGAACATAATATATGTTATTGAAAAATCTAGTTCAAACTATTAACAACAAAATGTATTGCTTTAATAAACTGTGTTAATAAATATTTTAAAGTTAATTTACCATTGTTATAAAAGTGTTGGAAATAATTATCTATTTTATTATAGATAATGAATTGTTTATGTAAAGGGATTTTAAATGTAATTAATTATCTTTCGGAATAATTAATATTGTTTTTTAAGTTAAAATGGAATTGGAACTCGATTATTGGGATATTAAGTTGGATAATCTTCTGGGTGTTCGATCTGATGTTGGTTTAGGCCTTCGGGGTCGCGCACTTGGAAAAATTATTCTCTTGACGTTTTAACAATCTGAAACTAATTCTAAAAGTGTTTTACCAATACGGAAATCAAGCTAAAACGTTCAGTTCGTTTTTAAAAGCAAAAGTTTGATTCTCTTATGGAAATGAATTATTTTCGAAAAGAGAATCACTTATATGGAAATATTTATTTGTATAATTAGCACTAAATATCGAAGAAGTAGATTTGTAGCTATTTCGAAAGTTAAGAATAATCGTGTGACATGACTTTGAGGTAACACTACTTTGACTGGTCCGGTATTATTGTTAACCAAGAAATAGCACAAGTTTGAATTGAATGAGTGGTGATAAGTATACAAGACTTAATTTCCATATACGATCGTTTTATGTCCTCGATGGTTGGTGTCTCAGCTATTGGTTATTTCAGCCACTTTATTTTCATCACTCTAAGACGACGTGTTGCTCATTTGAGCTTTGTTTTCCTTTGTCGAAAATGACTAAACCCAAAGAGCGAGTGGGGGCCAAGCTATGTGGGGTTTCTCCCATTAGGTTATTTTCACATCCACTCTAGATTGTATTCGGTGTTGCGCATTGAGATGTGAAGTACTCGGATTCTCGGTAATAGTTGGCGGGGTCCGGCTTGGAGGTTTCCGAGAGCCATCAGAGTTCTCAAGTATATTTCTAGAGGTATATTTCGGTAAGGGGGACGCACTCTCCTAGTCATTTGTCGGAAATTTTCCTTTCCTTATTTGATTCAAAAACCCTAAATCTGTTTTCGCTTTAAATTGCCACAAGTAGAGACAACTCCTCATCACGGCATTTAAGTGTTTATTTAGCCCATTCTATCGAGTTTGGACCGTTACTTTATTTATCCCATTCTATCAAGTTTGGATTGTTACCTTATTTAGTCTATTCTATCAAGTTGGACTGTTTTTCTTGTTCCATCCATTCTGTCCAGTTTGGATTTTACTCGGTTTATTTTCATTCTTTCAAGTCTGATTTAATATTATTTATGCTCAACCACATTTGGATTTGTTTCCTGATATTTATTTCTACTCTTGCCTGTATAGATGTTATTCTTATGAGGTAAAAACCCGTTCCGTGCTAGCGGCGTGGTCTCACAGAATTTTTATATATGTTCCCCATTTTTCGAGTTATCTCAAGTTGGTATTTCCAGACTGATCCGGGTGTTATTTATTTATAATGCCCGAGTCAAAACGAGTGTTTTGCCCAGGTTTTCTTTGAAGTTATGGGATGCATGGAGGGGAGCTGAAGATTCAGCTTTCATAGTATTTTATTTTTCCATTGTATTATATAGTATACCTATCGGCATTTGTAAGGTCAGGATTTTATAACTGTCCATCTGATAAGGTTTGTTTTTAACTCTTATATACTCTGCATGTTTGGAGTGACTGTTTCTCCTATCCTTATTATATTATATGTTGTCGATCCCATTGTGAGATTCTGTTTTCCTCTGTTCTCTGTTCTTTTCTTTTTATTTACCCTAACATTCTGCCCTTTTGTCGATTGGATGCTTAACATTTGAACACAATGGTGGTGTTTGGTGTCGACTTTCGATGGTCAAAAAGGCGAGTCGTTACAATGTATGCACATGGAAGTTCCCAAAATCAAACAATGAAGTGAAAAATCACAAGTGTAAGGGGCAACAAAACAAGCAAGGGGTAACCAGCAAAATAATGAACTTAACAAAGTCGAACAATGAAGTGAACAAGGAAAGCAACTCAAAATCGAACAATGAAGTGAATAATGGTTCAAGTTCATAGGCCACAAATAAGTCCAGAGTGCACTGCCTTGAACAACCAATTCATTAACCAAATAAGTGCTAGTGACTTGCACAACTCTCATATCACCGGCCAATTCAACAAATTCAAGTCAGATATACAAATTCAGGTGAACAAGGCAAAAAGCTCGAAATCAATATATTCAACAGGTAAAAATATATTCGAGTATATCAGAGAACTGAACAATTGAATGAGTCAAGGCCATAAAGCAGAAAATCAAAAAACAAAGCGATCAAAAATATATGCAGCAATACAAAATCAACATCCAATATTTAAAATCCAAAGTCAAGTCTAAATCGAAAATACCGAAAATTAATTCCTATACAAACCCATCTCATCATTGGCTCTTAAAATCGAAGTCAAGATCAATACAAAAGTGAAAGGGGCAGAAATCATACCATATATCAATCGAAGAATACTCGACAAATTGAAGCAAGCTTGAACGAACGCGGGTATAATATGGAAACCAATTTCTTTATCGATCATTGTTTGAGAGTGAGAGAGTATCAACGGAGTGATTTCGTTATCAAGCCGATTTGAAACCCTAATTCTAGAAGTCGGGTCGAAGATGGGTTGAAGACAAGTTTAAGTTTAGGGTTCTTCCAATTTGATTTTGAGAAGAGGAAAAAAAATTTAGAAGGGAAAATTTTGACAAGAAAAAAATATATTTTGAGAAGACAGAATGGAAATAAAGTGAAGAGGGAATAATTAAGGAACGCGACCATGAAAATATTGAGAGGGAGAATATGGAGCCAAAACTAAATTATTTGGTAACGTCAATTAGACAACAGATAAAATGTTATCTGAAGGACAAGCATGAACATAGAGATTTCAGGGGCTATTCAATAATAGATTATTTATCCATATGTTGTGTGAAACTGTGGTAAATAGTGAGATAATAGAAAATCTACCTTATGTTATGTGATCACTGTTGTCTGATTCACTTTGTGGTATAGTGACTTGTGTATTATGCGAGTCTAGTATTTTATTTTGTAGACTTACAGTTTTTATATGTATATGAGATCTTTTATTCTGTTGTGATCCGTGATTACTATTTTATATGATATACTGTTCTGATTTTGAAAAATCGACGTGTTTATCACTTTGAACTGAGACTGTACACGTCAAATTTTATTTCGGAGATTTAGTGAAAAGGTAAGTATGGCGTGTTAGTGTTAGAATAAAGTCATATTCATATTTGGTCGCCCTTAACAAGCTGTATTTTTCGTATTATTAAACAACATTATTTATAATGTTCTCCAATAATAGGGGCATAACGGTGGGGTCGTTATAGTTTGGTATCATAGCTGAGTTAGAACATTGTAGCATATAATATCATAGATGTGAGACCTAGTGAGACTTAGAGTCCTATCCCCTAGGTTGTGTGGTATATAGTTATATCAATTATCTATATAGGGATAGGAATATAAAATGATTGTCGGGATAATCATTTGGGGCGTATTTTGATTTAAAATTTTAATTAGATAAGTTAGAATTTGTGCTATTGTACTTTTGGAAAGTAATGTGTTATAATCTTTTAGAGTT